>RXID01021999.1:0-600000 GCA_005019695.1 Trichopus zeylanicus subsp. travancoricus | reverse complement strand
AATATGAACTGAAATTAGGTCAAACCTGAATCAAAATAGGTCAAACCTAGACCAAAACAAGGTTAAACCTGAACCAAAATAGGTTAAACTTGAACCTAAATCAAAAGAAAGTCAAACCCAAACTAGAATAGGTCAAACCTAAACAACTTGAACTTGAACCCAAGGCCATTTCAAGTTTGAACCCAAATCCATTAACCGGTTAAGTCTAGATCCGCCAAGAACCCATCAAGGGTTGGATCCAACATTCATCAAGGATCCATCAAGAATCCATCAAGGATTGGATCCCATATTCATCAAGGGTCCATCAAGAACCCAATCAATGTTGGATCCAACATCCATCAAGGATCCATCAAGAACCCATCAATGATTGGACCAAATGTCCGTTAAGGATCTATCAAGAACCCAATAATGGTTGGACCCAAAATTCATTAAGGATCCAATAGGAACCCAACCGTGGTAGGATCAAAGATCAATTAAGGTTATTCAACAACAAGCTCAAAATTGTCAACAACACCGATTGACAATAAGCTAAGAAAGACCATTGATTATCAAATTAAACATTACTAGCATAAGCCAAGACCACTAATGATCCCTTCAAATTAAATTGAACTAAGATAGGCTTGGACTCGCTTAGTCAGTCAGCCATAATATCAAATGAAGTCAACTAATAGTACACTCAAATCTATTGGCCACCTTCAAAGCTAATCAAATCCAAAAGTTGTTGGTGACACTATCTTCAAAGCTAGTCAACACAAGAAGTTGTTGATGATGCTCCCTTCAAAGCTAGTCAATACTAAAAGCTATTGATCATGTTCCCTTCAAAGCTAGTCAATCCCAGAAGTCATTGATGATGCTCCCTTTGAAGCTAGTCAACTCCAAAATTCATTGATAATGCTCCATTCAAAGCTAGTCAATCCTAAAGCCATTTATAGTATTGCCTTTGAAGCTAACCAAACTCAAAAGGTTGTTGGTGATGCTCCCTTCAAAGCTAGTCAACCCCCAAAGTCTTTGATAATGCTACCTTCAAAGCTAGCCAAATCCAAAGGCCATTGGTGACTCTCCCTTCAAAGCTAGTCAACCCTAAAGCTATTGATAATGATACATTCTAAGCTAGTCAACCCCAAAGTCATTGATAATACTACCTTCAAAGCTAGCTAATGCCAAAAGCCATTGATGATGCTCCTTTCAAAGTTATCCAACCTCAAAGCCATTGGTGATGCACCCTTCAAGCTAAACCTAATAAGCCATTGATAATACTATCGAAAGAAGTTAATTGCCAATATGCTCAAGGATGTCAACCACACTTCAAAGATTATCCCCACTCCTTCCCTTATTTTCACTATCTCTTATGTTCCACCAAGCAATGCTTCAAATCTCAATAGGGTCAGCTATCACAAGCCAAGGTAGCTATCCACATCCTAAAATCAAGTCAAGTTTTCAATATTCACCAAGGATCAATCCAAGCATCCATTTGAATTGAACTTCACACAATCCAGCACCTAAGAATGGGGCAACAGGATAAGCATCAAGCTTCTCTCCAACTTCTTCTTTCTTATTTTTATACTTAAATTTATTGTAAAGTGAGGGTATGCCCTTGCTTTACCCATGTACCTTTTCTCAAAATTAATTAAATCATGCTTTCTTCTTTCTTTTATGTTTCTATTTTATTAGCTAGGTTTCTCATTTTAGGAGATTTTTGATAATTATCAGGATAATTAATAATAGGGGTTTGCGCTTGTTGGATGTCATGTTCCTATAACACTTGATTGTGCACTCAAACAATCACACAATTTAATTTGTGTTCCTCGGGGTCTCTGCTATCCTGGGATGTTGATTTTGATCCCACAAAGACCTTGGTAATAAGCCACAATAAGACTTCAGTTCTACACCAGGCAAAAAACCTCTATAATAAGATACACATAAGATCTTGGTAATAAGTCAGGCATAAGACCTTGGTTCTATACTAGGCATAAGACCTCAGTAATACGCTAGGCATATGATCTTGGCAATAAGCTAGGCATAATACCTCAATTCTTCTTTCTTTTATGTAACTATTTTATTAGCTACGTTTCTCAATTTAGGAGATTCTTGACAACCATCAAGATAATTAATAATAGGGGTTTGTGCCTATTGGATGTCATGTTCTCACAATGCTTGATTGTGCACTCAAACAATCACACAATTTAATTTATGTTCCTGAGGGTCTTTGCTATCCTGCACTGCCAATTTTGATCCCATAAAGACCTTGCTAATAAGCCAGAATAAGACTTCGGTTCACCACCAGGCAAAAGACCTCCACAATAAGCTAAACATAAGATCTTGGTAATAAGTCAGGCGTAAGACCTCGGTTCTACACTAGGCATAAGACCTCAATAATATGCTAGGCATAAGACCTCGGCAATAAGTTAGGCATAAGACCTTGGTTCTATACCAGGCATGAGACCTCAATTCTATGCTAGGCATAAGACTCTAATTCTACACTAGGCATAAAACTTCAGTAATAAGCCAAGCATAAGATCTTGATTCTTCACCGGGAATAAGACCTTAGCAATAAGCTAGCCATAGGACCTTAGTTCTACACTAGAATAAGACCTCAATAATAAGCTAGGGATAAAACCTCGATCATACACCAAGAATAAGACCTCACCAATAAGCTAAGCATAAGACATCAGTTCTACAGTAGGCATAAGACCTTGACAATATGCTAAGAATAAGACCTTAGCAATGAAGCCAGACATCAAGCCTCAACAATAAGACAACCATGAGAAGCTCAAAACTTTGCCAAGACATAAGACTCTTGTGTAAAGTTCTCACCTTAAAAGTTTCCTTATCAATAGAACTTCGTCCTCCTAAAGGCATTCCCTTCTTGGTGAAAGGATGAGTATCGACTATATCAAGCTAGAGTACCTCTACTTATGGAACTCCAAGGCATTACAAAGGCAAGCTATGACTTGTCACTTGACAGTAGTCTTCATCATGGCTAGAGGATAAAGCAACATGCCAACTCACAAGAATAGTGAGGGCCAACTGGCCTCTTAGGCCAAGACATGCAAAAAAGAGAGATTCGAATAAAGACACGAAGGAAAAGGCTTAAATAAAGGGAAGTCTCTTCCATTCATTAGAAGGATATCATATCCAAGAAGAAACTCGATCACAAAATATATTGCATCAAAGAAAAAGATGAAGGAGAATGAAGCGAGGTCACTTGGAGGAGGCTAAAGGCTTGGAAAGTTCCTCAAGGGGAGCAGGTGTTGGACGCTCAGCTTTGTGGGGCTCCTCAGCACCCATCTCCCTCTAAATAATCTCCTTATATTCCCTCTTAAGGTAGTGAATCCTCAAGTCATTGTAAAGCTCTGCTTGGACATCATTAGGCTCAAAGTTAGGGTTATAGTATGTTTACTTTACCATGTCCTTGCAGTAGAGGTAACCCTCAGAGAAAAAATTGACAAAGAAGAGGCCCCTTTCCCAGAGATACTTGTCACTAGTCTTGAAGTCAAGGATGTCTTGCATCTTGATCAACTTAAAAGTCTTCATGTATTCTAAGTTGTAGCAAAATGTAGCCACTATC
The DNA here is from genome assembly GCA_005019695.1 of Trichopus zeylanicus subsp. travancoricus. Lineage (NCBI taxonomy): Eukaryota > Viridiplantae > Streptophyta > Magnoliopsida > Dioscoreales > Dioscoreaceae > Trichopus > Trichopus zeylanicus. Next base: position 596,432 of record RXID01021999.1, on the reverse strand, counting down.
TCATCTTTGTCCTGGACCAGCATGACCTTCTACCTATCCTCCAACTCTTTCAGCCTTGTCAAGGCCAAATCTCACTCCACTTGGAGGAGGTTTCTCTCCTCCTCTGCCTTCCTCTTTCTCTTCCCAACCTCAAGCTATGGTGACTCAAGTTGAGAATAGAGGAGATTCATATCTTCCTCAGCCTTACTAGCCTTATTCTTTTCAGAAGCTATCTACCTCTGAGCTTCATCTAAAAGTGCTACTCTACATAATGAAAAAAATTGAAGTGCCTACAACTGAGCCAAAGGTTCAACAAAAAAAGGGAAAAAGGAGCAACACTAATAGAAGAAGTTCAAATGATTTACATCAACAGAAGTCTAAGCCCTCTTTATAAAAACCCAATCTTCTAGGAGCCACTCAATGTGTGGGTTACTACTATCCCCAAAATCCCTGAGAAAAATACACATGCATGTCAATCTCCTTGCTTGAGGAGCTCCAACGGCTGGAGGTTGACCTCTCTTGAGCTTCAGCATAGGGAGGAGGAGGTGCAAGTGCAGAAGTCACAACCACCTTCTTCCCATAGTTGGCGAATATTGTGAAAGAAGAGCTGGGCAATCAAATAACCTCTCCCATGGATTTGACTCAAGAGAGGGACTCAAAAGGGTGAGGCATTGCCTACCCCTTTCCTATCTGCTCTCCACCCATAGACTAGCTTCCTCTCTCCTATCATCTCCTCTTCCCATGGCCTTGAATGGGCTTCTAAGGGGACCATTTCCTTCTACTTTGAAAGACCTCTTTTGAGATGATGGGATAGGGGACACCCGAAGAGTGCCTACCTGTTACCTTAGAAACTCATTCATAAATGAGATTTAGGTCAACCCTACACAAAACCAAACCAACAATTAGATTAAGGAGAAAGCAACTAGAAAATCAAGAACCTGAAGGTCAAAAATGTGTACTAGCTCTTCGGGCCACAAATAAATTGTGCTCCAGTAGAAATGCCACATTGGTCCATGTGAGGTTGGATCTAATGTCCTCAACTTCATCTACCTAAAAGATTAGGAGTTAGTGGACTTTGGAGTAGAGTCAACAAGCTGGTCAATCTTAGGTCGAGGATAACTATCCTTTGGATAGGTTTTATTTAAGTCGGTGAAGTCAATGGATATTCTCAATTTATCATTGGATTTCTTTACCATTAGCACATTCACCAACCAGATAGTAGACTTCTCATATAAATCCTACATTGAGAAGTTTACTCGCCGTTGTGATGATAGCTTGCGAGCATTCAGGGGTGAAGTGCCCTTTCTTCTGCATGACTGACTTATAATTGCTTGCAACTATGAATTCATGTTGAGCCACTAAAGGGTCAATACCTGGGAGATCCTCGGGGATCCATGCAAAGACATCTTGGCTCCTTCTCAGGAGTTCTTGTAATTTGGTATATAAGGGTTCTATGAGATTCATCCCAAGCTTTAGTGTCCACCATGAGGCTTCATCACTGATTAGGCTAACAAGTCATTCCATAGGTTTGGCATGCCCCTTCTTTGGCTCGATGGTGGATTCATTGATCTCTACTACTACCAATCTTTTGCTTTTCTATCCAAGACTATTTTGTCAATAGAGTGCTTCACACTTTCTAACAAGGTTTGAGTTCCCCCATACTTTACCTATACCATATTTAGTGGAAAACCTCACAACTAAAAAAAAGATTAAAATTATCACTTGGAGCTGATTAAGTATTGATCATCCCAATATTACATCATAAGTTGAATGTGTCCAAACTATCACAAGCATTGGATTAATTGTGATGTTTCTGGGATCCTCTCTGATGGTGAGGAGTAAGTTGATCACACCAAGTGGGCTGACTGAGTCTCTCATGAATCTAGTAAGCATCCCAATGTATGACTCTAGCTTCAGCTCGATCTTTATTTGATAATAGGCTTGGGAGAATAAAATATTTACTGAACTTTCTATATCTATCATGATACAATGAGTAGTATAGCCATCTATGACCATAGAGATCACCAATGTGCCATTGTGGAGTGTGAAAATCCCTTCTAAGTCTTTAGCGGAGAAGACTATGTCTCTGTAGTTAGGCTCACAATGGTATCTCTTCCTCACCTCCTCTTTCAAACCCTCCTCATCTACCTAAGAGATTAGGAGTTGGTGGACTCAGTGTGAATATCTAGGTTAGCTTGGTGAGAGGAAGGGTTACCCCATCAATAAGAAAGACCTTAGTCTACTCTTGTAAAAATCCTAAGATGATGGTCTTTCCAATAGTGGATGGAGCTAGCATTTGAGGCAAATAGTCTACACCATTTTTTGGGAGAAAAATACCACTTACCTCTAGTGTTCAAATCCTGACAACCCTTGAAGGTACCCCCTAAATATCTCTATAGTAGGGGCAAACCTTTGGATTGGGCTAGAGTTTGAAAGGCAGTGATAAATTTTATAACGTTAGGCACAATCTGACCAGAGGTGAGGTCCTAGTCGCCTAGGACATTTTGGATGATGGTATGGGATATGTAAAGCTACTTTCGAACACCTCTCAATAGGTACTATAGTCAAACCCAAACTCCTCTCTCACTGTTTGGCTTTCCTCCTTAGACCCCCATAGGTCCAACTTAGTCCCATCCAGAAAGTCAAACATACTGACCAAGTCCTCAAGGTTTTTCTTCTGAAGAGTGGACTTAAAAATTTAGACTCTTATCTTGGAGACACCTAATGAGAATACAAAATTAGGCCCTAGTCTAGAATCTAATACCTAATCCCAAAGTTTGTGCCACCGGGTACTTCAATCCCTAAAAAAGTCATAATAGCTGAAAAGGATCAAAAGTAACACTTACTTTGGAGAAATTCCTTGTTGAGACTTGGAGCCATTGGTGCAGAAATAACAAATAGTTTTAAATTGATCCCCACAAAAGAAAATGAGACAATAGGGGAAACAGGTCCCTTAGAGGTCATAGTAGTAATGGAGGGCACAGAGCTTGGCCCACCAACATCAGAAATCTTGGAGGAGGTCACCATCGGTTTTGGAGTGACAATCAAAGTCACAGCTACCTTGGAGGATGGGGCTATGACTATAAGGACTGACAAAATGGCAAGTCCCTTATCAGAAGATGACCCCTTTCTGGAGGGGAAGGGAGTGGAAGAAGATGCCATTTCAAAGGGAGAAAGAGTTATAGAAGACACAAGATACAAAGATTACCAAAAATGGATGAAAAGAGATGAAGGATCTCTTAAATAGTCTTCCTCAAATCATCAAATTGTCACCATGTGGATCAAGAAAGTCTAAAAGGTAGGAGACAGAGATCACTGCACCCATCACTCGGAACATGTGTCCACATCAGGGACTATCTCAAATATCTGAAGAGATGTCTTCGAACTATCACCTTGGAACAAAATGAACCCTAATAATTCTGCATGATTTGCCAAGTAGTAGCCATCTCCCAAAGAGTCATGTCTATTGGCAACTTGACTGGCATGAAGCTACTCACCTCACGAGGAGTCACCATGGTTGGCATCCTCCAAGATTTGATGAAAACAATAGCTCAAACCTCAAAACTTCAAAATAGTGCGCTCAAGAAAAAGCAGCAAAGCTAATGAAGAAAGAAGTAACTCCACTCACCAAGCCACTCAAACTTGATACCTTGAGTTGGAGGCACTAAATCAAAAGCAAATGGGGACCCAACCTACAGGCTGAACCACTAATTGAGGGAACTGAGGTATTGGTCTTGAGGCCATTATCTAAGGTAAAGTCATCGATGTCAAGTCACCTTGACAATATCATTGTAGCCCATCTAGTGAACATTCCTCTTGAGACTTAGGAAAAGATATGACAAGGTCAACCCATATATGGATATAGTTATGTATTCATGGATCCTAGGGAAAATATTAGCAGGAAATCTGGGAGCGATGACTGCCAAATAAGGAGAATTCTGCATAATTAGAATTGAGATCACGTAATCCTAGATCTATTCAAAGGCCTTCTCAACCTATATAAATCATAGGTTATTTACAAAGATAAGGGGGTGATACCCAGTTATTTTCTCCACTAGATAGTGAAATATTATTTTAATTTGAGTGTTAGAATGACTATCGGTGGACAGCTCCCAATGGTTCTCCTTCATAGTTTTCTTTCTCTTACATATTTGCAAAAGGATAGCCCAGCGAATCTAATCTCAATGAGACTTTCGAATCAGAACCAATATTGAATCGGGCATCATCAACAAAATTAAATTAAATTAATATTGTAGACATGAGCTATGACTTGTTTAAATTATATGAGCTCAAAAGAATCAGATTATATCAATCTAAACACATGACACATTTAATAAGTAGGTTAATTTTTTTTATTAAATGGGTTGGCTTCAAACTCGCCCATGTAGTGTTAATCCAATCCCAATCCCTAAACCCAAATTGCCGATTTTAGATGAAGCCATTGCTAATTCGCTGATAGCTCTAATTTTTCTTGCCAAGTCTTAGGGGTCTTTGTTAAAGGCCTCGGATGACTCAAAACAGCCCATACACTAACTCAATTAACTAGCTGATTGTTGGCCCAAGTTCCTATTTTGGCCACAGCTAGCGTTTCTTTTCCACGCTCATTAAGAAATATCTCCATTTTCACAATGTATGGAACCTCAAGCTCTGATCTCCTCCTCCTCCACCTCCCTTCTCCAACGCAGCTCTCACCATCATAGTGGCCCAAATCTGCCGCTCCATCAGTTGGGAAGCTTTCCATGTCTCCACAGTTTGCACCCTGGCCAAGATTGACACTCGCTACCTCTAGGCCCTAGCCCACTCCGCTACCACCTCTACCAATGCACGTGGCCACACCGACTCCAAGCTACTCGACCTCGTCCATGCCCTCGAGGACCTCACCATTGGCTACAACTTCACTAGCGCAGCCGATCCGATGACACTGCTACTAAGATTGGCAATGCTGAAGGAGATCATGGTGTTCATAAGCTCAGCGAATGTCATGCCCTGAAATCGAGACGTAACGAGCGTCGTATACCTACCTACACAGCAAGTATACAAGGTTCATCTTGTATAATTATAAAGCATAGATTTTTCTAACAATTCTATAGCCTATAACAATAGTCTTAGCATATACTACTAACATCTAACATAATATAATAAATCAATAACGAATACATCTAAAATCAGAGGTATTGAAATCACAAGTTAGGAATGTAACTAAGTCACAAAAGTCTAAGTAATCGAATAATATAATTCGTAGCTAAACTCTAGAATTCAAATAATTAACAAATAGTATCCTAAATAATCATTTTTTCTTCCTAATAAGAAATAATTTTGTAGAGTGTCACACATCCATTTTCTCGAACTAATCTCTAGGATCAAAATCTGCAAGAGAATGAATGATCCCATGTTAAGTTAATAATTTAATATGAAATAAAATCTGAAAGTATGTTTATTATGAAGTATCAATCTTTTATGGAGTGATATTAAAAAATCAAGCAATAAACTCGTATGTTCTTGAAACAAAAATTCTTTTCTCGAGAAGAAAAATAATGATGATAATAATAATAGTAAAAGTACTAATAATAATATACAACTAAATCATGACTAGCATCTCCTTTACAAAATTAGGTACACACATAATAGGTATCCCGAGTCACAAACACATTGACATATTTAAATCTAGTAGCCTTTTCACAAATACATGATGTCCCAAAAGGGACAACAACATGAATATACCACTATTTTGATGTCCACAGGTGGCAGCGAAACCGGTTTATCACCATCACATGTATGTCGACATGATCATTGTTTAACCCCCAATGGTAGAATCATAACACAAATCATAATGGAGACAACATAGTCAAAATTAACAGATAAGGCAAATCATAAATCACTCATATAGAAGATATTATAATTAAAGAATATATGCATAACTTCTTGAAATAAAATTTAGTTTCACATGAATATGTGACAAAACTTATTAATGATAAATATATATAAATGTATTCATAAGCATGATTTTCTTGATCTCAAATCATGGAGTCACATGCATTCCACAAATTATGATATAATATATCATATCAATCAGATGAAGATTTATTTTAAATGAATAAGACACATTAAAATATAGTAATTTAAGAAAATAAATTATTTTAGCATATTAAAATGTCACTTAGCACTAACAGGAGTCTCTCATTCTCTTACTTGATAAGAAAAATACGAGATAAATCACGAGTAGGAGTTTAAGACTCATTCAAAGCTAAATTCCAAATAAAATTTCAATTACAATTCATAATTGTCCAAACATATCTCTGAATAAAGTAACTCAACACCAAGCCCAACAACTTACATTGGTCTTAATCTAATCATGTTTGAGGATTAAACAAAATGTAAGTGAAGTCCACTCATCATATCAAAATATTAATTCATCATGAAGTTCTAACTCTCAAATTTTAGAATTAATAAAATAAAAGGAACTGAGATCTTAAATCATAACCATAATAAATTTTAAGAAATTATTAACACTTAATAATAAATATATATTCCCAATAAAAATTAATAATCCCAAGCCAAACGATAAGAAAAGATTTGATGCTAACTTAATATACCATATATTTAATATATACAAATATCATATTATCAAACTTTAACTCGATTTATGCTCTAGATCAAGAAAAGAAAGATAATAAAAAAACTAATATTAAATACTACTTTAATCCGAAAAAAAAATATTATATTATCTAAACGTATTACTAGTCTTCTCCTCCTAAATTTTTATTAATTTTTAAGTCAAAAATTCGTCGTTAATCTGTCTTCTAATAAATCTTAATTTTTTTTCTATTCTCACCGCCAAAACAAACCAAAAGAAAAGAAGAGTAAGAATCGGTCAAATTTACAACCCCGCTCCTGACACTCTTTGTGTTAGTGAGTTCTATGCTCAACTCCAAAACCTTTTTTTCGTCCGGTTTTCACAGCGGATGAAATCCCCTTCAGGAGGCCTATAACGCGGAAGCGGCGGTGGTTAAGGTCGGTGTTGGGGAGAGCTTTGAGAAGGTAGGAAAGGAACCGCCGATGGGGCCGTGCTTGCGAGATTCGTGGGAAGGGAAACGGAAGGAGGGGGATTCCAGCAAGGAAGGGTTGGGGATTGAGAAGGGTGCTGCCGATTTGAGTGGCTATCGGAGGATAAAGCGGGTGGCTACGGCGGAGGAGAGGGCGAGGGTAAGGTTCAGGATTGGTAGGAATAGGAAGAGGGTTTTGGAACGTTGGAGAGGGGCAGAAGTAGGCGAGGAGCGAGGAAAAGGGAGAAGCGCACCGGAGATGCAGAAATTGTTCCCTCTCGGAATCTATAGATTTCTTTTTCATAGTTGGATGAGAAAACTGCGTATCATATTTGCTGGATTTTTTTTTGGGAGGAAACAAAATAATATTTGTGCCGATGGCAGATCGAGCCCCGGGTTTTCAGCTGAGATGGAAACATCTCATTTTGAGGGTGTTTCGCCGTCGAGTGGTGTCTTGGTGTCTACTTAAATAAATAGTAAAGCGCAACATATAATTAAACCTTAATGATATTGAACTGGATCCACAATATCTAAATTAACACCATAAAACCAATAAAACCAGATAACGCCATAAGATCCTTGCACTTTGTTGGATTTGATTTTGCAAATTTATTTTTTTTTATAAATATAATTTTGTTCCTCTTATCTTAATCCTACATGGTAAATTATTTCTGTTTTCCTAAAAAAAATGGTGATAGGGTTAAGGACAGAGTATAAAAAGCAAAAGAGCTCTAGGAAAAGGAAGTTAATTCAAAGAGTATACATCTAAAATTTAGATGTTCTAAGAGGTATCAATGCAATTTTAATAGAGTTTTTAGTAAAAAAAAACTACTTGTTTTATTTGAGATTTACGAAAAATTACCTATTTTATCACTATTAGTAAAAAAATTACTTACTTTATGCTATAAATTTATTAAAAAAAATTATCTCAATTAAATTATTAAAAAAAGTTCTATTTTAATTTGATTTTATTAATTAAAATTAATATAAAAAATACTAAATTATTCTCATTTGATTTCAGTTTAAACAATTATTAAATTAATATAAAAATAATTTATCTTATTTTAATTTTTATGAAAAATTAATTATTTGATTTTTATGAATATGAAATTTTAAAATTCAATTTTGTTATACCGATTGTCCAAAATAAAATCAAATAAGAATAATTTAATCTTTTATATTAATTTAACTAATAAATTAAAATAAAATAAAATATCATTTAAATATTTAAATTAAAATAATTTTTTGTAAATTAATAGTATAAAATAAGTGATTTTTATTAATAGTGATAAATTAGATACTTTTTTGTAAATACACAGTAAGATGAATAGTTCATTGTATTTTAAGGAATAATTATACAATTATAGTAGTTTCAAGGACATATAAGTAAAAAAACAAAAATACTGATCGAGAACAGACTATTAAATTTAGTTAAACTATCAAAATTGACGGAAATTTTGTAGGAATGGGTTTTCCACATATAAAACCATGTAAATCCAGCAAAGGATACAACATCAACGAATACAGATAAAAGAATCAAATCTCAATCAACATCAGTTCAAGTTTAATGATTTGCTTGTCAACCAATTAGACACTGGATACCAAAACAGAGGAATGGAATCCGACAAAATTTCAGTCATTGATCTCTCCAGATACGGCCAGTAACTCGAAGCTTCAGCTCTTGTTTGTTGCCTCCAGAGAAAAAGAGAGCCATGTTTCGATAGATGATCAGACCATCATAGCTGTCTCGGACTTTCTTGTGGTTGTCCCGGATGCTTCTCGGCACCCCCTGCCATATCAATTTCCGCCCATTTCCACCCACCTCCAGACTGTAGCTGAAGCTCTTTGCTTCGTCGTCTTCACCCATGAATCTCAAGAATGCCATGTAAACTGGAGTTTTTCCAAAGAGGAAAGCCTCAAAATGGAGGCAGAAGTACTTCCCAAAGCAACTAAAAACCTGAAAAAATATTCGAATGTCAACAATCGCATGAAATGGCAGGGCATTATGTTCATGAAAATGAAAGAAATTAGACACTCGAGGTTCTGCATAATAGAATGCACTGTGTTTGTAGAAGTAACTCGTTTTGTTGTTTAATTTGTTAACATTATATGTATCAAATGTTTAGACATCTTTGAACCCTGAGATTGAAAAGTAACACATGGTATTGAGATTCCTAAACTCGTTCAAAGACCTTCAATATACTTTTTTTTTAGGGAGTTTCAATCATCATCCAATATTGCCAGATTGTCATAAAAGTAAATCCGAATCAAATTTCCTGAACATTAAACATATAGCAGTACAAGCATCCCTGCTACAAAAGCATAAAAAATTTTGTCATAGCAGATTTAAGGTCCGATGAATGGATAGGTCCATAGAACCACAGTAAAATAACAGTTGGTTGCTTAAAAGCCTGTCTAATATTTACAAAATACATAGCTCGCACATTCTGAAAAAGCACAATATTTTGAAAAATAAGATGGTTTGTTCTCCAATAGGCCGTAATTATAAAGGATAAGTAATTCCCATAGTATAGTAATTATTGCAACAAAATGATTTTGGGGGCAACAAAACTGAAGACAGGAAGTAAAGAAAAGCTGAAATTACTTACAGTAAGCATCCATGTTGCATTTTCAACTTCATGTGGGTTAGATTTGACGTAACGATGGTTGAATGTACAGCCATCATGCATGTCCACCTTATGATCATCTCTGAGGTGTGCCACAAGGAATGCAATATCACCTGTGACAAGACACTCTGACCCTGCATAGGGACAATTGTATGGTCTAAACTCGCACAGCTGTTCGTGTTTCAGTTTGCTAGAATATGGGAAAATTTGATGGCATCCCAAACTCTGATATATGCAAGGAAGCTCAAGAAACTCCGCCACTTTTTCAAGAGCCAAGCACCTGATATTACCCAGGTCAAGACGGCAGGTGGGACATTGATTGTGTAACCTGACTTTGCAAGTCGAACAGAGTGTGTGGCCATTTGGACACTGCAAAGCAGAACCAACAAAATTCCTTTAGTTCGCAAAGCTCCTGCTTCCTCCTGCTTCTATTGATGCCTCAAGGAAAGAAAGCAGTAATTAAAACATGACAATGGAATTAGAGCACTCCACTTGTCAACATGCCAAAATCAAGAGCAGTAATTTACCAACTACAATAGTTTGTATTTAACAGCAAAAAAGCAAGCACTTCAATTACTCAGAAAAAAAATCATTCAGAGAGGAAGGGGAATATTATTTGTGCTTTGTACAATATGATTTTGTGGTCTAAGATATGCAATTGCAATTTGTGTTTTATAAAATGCAGCTCATACAACACATAAAAGCAAACTATCAATGCACATGTAAATGGCAGAGCAAGAAACCTGGTGTATAGGAGGGTACATAGAGTGCCCACAGACTGGGCATTCAAGGAGTTCTTGCACACCAATTGTAGAAGAAATATTGTTTCTAACACCAGAAGCTGCAGCAGGTTTACTATGCTGCACATTTGCAAGTTCAACATCAGCAGAGGATGGATCACTATCTACTGCTGCAGGTTCTGAGGCCTCCAAGAACATCTTGCTCCCATGGGCCATTGGGGACTCCTCTTTCAAATAAATTTCTCACGTTATGCCAGTAATTAACTGATTGCAACTTCGTTGGACAATACCCTCAAAGTCAACAAAGGTTCACCCTTTATGACAACCATTAAATCAGATAACTCTCTGCTTCGTGAGGATTTCAAAAACATCAACTCGAGCAGCCGCTGAGCCTTTTGCCCGACCTTATTACAATGGGATTTTCTGAAAACCACAAACACCCCTATTTTATCAGCTAAATTTATTAAATTACTTCAACAATGATGCATGCACTGCTTGAACACATCTCAACCCTATTTGTTTAGCCCCAAAGATGCAAACCTCTGAAATCAAGATGAGTGTTAATTTCGAGAAAAAAGCAATCCATACAAGTCCTATGAGTTCAACAAGAACAAAAAACGAAAGTGTGAAGAGCATCATCAACAATGTTAAATAGATCTGTAATTGAATAATGAAATATTGTGACAAGATCTATTCAGCTAATGACAACTTTGCTGCATCCGGTTCGTTTTCATAAATCATAAATTCCCTGTTCTCCCATTGCAATTTACAAACTTTTTCGCATTAACGCATATCTTCAAATTACCACAGCTTACCTACCAAACAGTAGAACAATCTAACAAATTATTCAAAGAGATTTTCAAACACAAACAGGAATAATGCGTTCCATAAGCGAGAAAGACCCAATTCCGGAAAAAGAATCGAGATAAAACGAGAAAAATATATATACCCACAAATCAGATAAAACAGCTCATGGAAGCACAATTGGATCCAAGGACGAGAAAACCAGAGAAGAGGAAAAAGAATCAAAACTCGATCCCGCCCGATCTGCGGAGGTTGAGAAAAGGTGATGCTTGATTCGAGCCATCCTCAAATCTTTCGAGGGCCACTCTGGAGAATTCTAGGGAAGGTCGGGGGTCGCTGTGAACTTTTTTATGGTGTGCTTCGTAATTAACCCCTTATATTTTTATATATTTACAGACTTAGATGATGGTTGGGGGTTTGGGGTCAGTTGCAAATATTGGAGAAATCGTCAATCAAACTGCACAGATGCTTCCGAAAACAAAGTGCATAATTGAGCCCTAATGTGAAAGAGCCCTCATTAGTACTTTGGAAGTCATATGCTAACATTGCTGAATATGTTTTAGAAACCGACGCTGCAGTCAGTCACATGGAAAACAAGGTTCTGAACTTAGTCCATATCAAACTGGCAGGACAATCTGGAGATGGTCAAAACCAAAATGTACCACCATACAACAACGCCAACCAAATAAGGCCACAAGGCAGGCAACACAAACAAGATCAACATGAAAGTAAAGGAGAGAAATATGTTCTTTATTTCTCTGCAAGAAACATTGTTGACTGTCACAGGACTCATCACAGTCCTTTCCTACAGAAAGCAAACAACACTCAGGGAGTTACTGGGGAGATCCCATGTCTTGCTCTGTTATGAGTACAATCAGTTTCTCGGGTATAAATACCAAATGGCTGAAAAGAAACTAGCACATAATCATCTAGGAGTTGTAGTTAACAATTTACAAGAGTTAGCCAACCAACCGACGAACCACAGATCATGACAAGATCTTAATCTCGAGGCACCAAACTTTCTGGTACGCATCATTACCTGTAAGAGCTTTTGAACACCAATACTTCCGCTATGCCCGACCAGATATAGACCTCAATCTTCATGAAGTCATTTCAATAGAATACAGAACAGATTCGCTGTAATACAATTTATACATCAGCTGAACAGAACTTGTCTGCCTGAATGAATGAATCAGGCAACCGGCTGATCAAGGAAGTTCCAGAACCACCTGATTTGGTGTCGGAAAAGAAGTTGGTGTGCTGTTAGAATACATGAAGATGGGGACCAGCAGCCTGTTTGGAAAACACAAAACAGTAGAGACAATATACGCCTACGTCTCTGATTGATTTTTTACTGCAGAACTGGTCATCCGAGCCCTATGGAGCATAGAGGAAGATGGCCTGCCAACTGCTTCCATTATCCTACTAAATACAACCTTCAAGGGGACACATGTTACAAGTGGCATTGCATCTTCTGGCTTAATTAGTCCACTCAATATGTCACCACTTTGAAGATGTTTCGGATCACCATGTCTACCACTAAGCTTATGCTCTGTCACAAAAGATGACAATGTCCTAGTTTTCTGGCTGGACAAGTTGACTTTCTTGGAAGGCTTCCGCTGGAACTTCCCAGAAGAAGATCGATTTTGAGAGTTGCACTTTTTTGCTGACTTGGCTTGATGACTAAAATGGCCAGGATATGCTATGTTGGATGGTGGTTTGCTTTCAACAGCTGGATACTGGAGATATTTGAGAGCCACAACTTCCAATGTTGTTGTCGCTGGGTTCGTGCGCGGGATTCTTTGCATGGCAGTTCTTCGTGCAGTCCTCCAGAAAGATGGAGGTGTTGTCCCATCATCAAGACTGAGATCACCTCTGAAAAGAAGTGAAGTGGAACCATCTTCCAAAATTTCAATTTGGACAGGATGCCCTACAATCGCCTTCCCATTCAGTTTGCTCATTAATGAAACGAGAGGAACATGCTCTCCCTGATAACTGCCTGCCCGAACTTTCAGATTAATATCAATCAGCAAGGGCTCCAATCCGACATCGAGATTATCAGCATACACAGGTTCAAAATGCTCATCATCTAGTTCATCCCAATAAGCCCTTCGAGGCACATGGTACATGGCATCAGTTTCCCAGCTTAATGGGGATATCAGATGAGAATCATTATCAGAATCATTCAGATCACTGGGGCTCCTAGCTTGATCTTTGACAGTTTTTAAGGCTGAAGGATGCCTTCCATTGCCATACTCGCTAAATTGATTATGACCCAATTCACTGTCCAACAGATCAATCTCATCATAAACAGAGGTGAATTCCTCCCTGTTTCTGTATAAACCTCGGTGTAAGGTCCTTAGGCTGGAAGATTCCAATCCCATTTTAGAGTGTTTTCCTTTGCTTTCATATGGTGTTAGAGTAACTGAACCACCAGAAATAGATAGATTTGCAAAATGACCATTTCCATCCATGCCATCCATGGGTCTCTTTCCAGTATACCTAATGTTGCGCTTCCCTTTGATATGCCATTTTGAAGCACCCATGTCATTGAAAGCATCTGTTGTCCCCTCAGGATTTAGATGGGATATGTAACTTGGGAGATGTACCTCAATGTTCTTCATGTTCCCAACTTCTGTCAAAACTTGATTGCCAGATGGACCAGAACTTACTTGTCTATGTAAATCTCCTGGCACCAGTGTCTTGGTACTATCTGAAACAAAACCAAAATAATGCAGGTGTTTTAATGTGGGAAATTTTAGAAAGCAAAAGTAAGCAAGAAAAATGAACAGCTAAAGAAGCAAAAAAGTTAACACAACTAAATAAACATATGCTGCTCTCTCATGGAAGGATGATATAAGCAATCATACAAAACAACACCAGCAAAATAAACGAAAAACACAGAACATGTCCAGTGCACAAATTGTTCAGTGGGTTCTTTCTGTTACTTCCATTAGTTTCAATCACACTAAAACACATGAATGACCATAATATCAAGAAAACATATCACCTTTAACAAAACAAAAATACTGCCAGTCAATAACCAACCAAAGAAAAAAATGCATATAAGGAAATTCTATATCAGAACACAAAAAGAAGATTAAGAAAAAAGTAACAACTCAACAAATTTGTTCTCTTCTGCTGCAAAATAAAAGTCAACAGGCAAATGGATTCTTGATTACCAACACAGATCAAACAAGAAAAGGTAAAAAAGGAAAGGAAGATATTTTCTTCTAGTAGCAATGAATGGCAAGGACAGACAAAATTCAAGTTCAAGAAAAACCCATAAAGAAAAAAAGCCTTCAACAAAATCAGGTAGTTGGAAATAGGTAGCGATTATAGAGCTATTAAAGAACCAACCAAAAGATACATACTAAACATTCTATTAGTTTTATGCGATTCTAGGAAGACTAATTTTGATATGTTCTCATAATTATGGCAGGCCTGAGAACCAGAAGAACATACTTTCCAATCACCCATTTCAATTTTCTGAGGAATGAACTTGGCAAGATATAGGCCCTGTTTGGTTCGAGATCATCGTGAGTTCAATCGCGATTTGCTATTCGCATTTTTGAACTAGAATGAACTAAAGAGCACTATTCCAAAACAGGATCATCACATTTACTAACCTTGAACCAAACAGGTCCATATACTTTGTTACTTGAGGTTGGTTCCAAACACTTAAAATTAAACGAGTCAAAAGGGCAGAACACTTTCAAAGTGACAATGCTCAAAAGCAATGCACTTCATCATTCTCAGCTGAAAAAAAAAAAGGTATACATATATAGCAATAGTTGACAGGCTAATCTTTTTTGGCTGCCATTCGCACAGATATCACAAAGACAAAGCTTGCACACTATCAAAATATGAAGCATTTTCTCAAAATATCAAACAACAATGGCCAACCATCCATCTTCCACATGGAAGACAAATTCCATACACATTTGCAGCACAAGAAATTGTGATTTAATATTCCAAACAAGACTATCAACAAACAAGCACATGCCATCTAATTAAAAAATGAGCCTTGGGTCTAAACTTCAGGGGTGCAAAGTGCAAACATAGCCCGGGAATGGGGTTCATTGCAAGAATGAAAAGACTCCGTCCTAACAAGGAATGAAATCTAAAGAAGACTACCAAAATGACATCAAAAAGATCATTTTATTATCTGTTTACAGAAAAAGAAAAATATTTGTAGTGTGATTATTATTTCTTACTCAATTATTGGAATGATAATCAGCTATTCCGAAGATATCTGTGTCTTCCATTAGCTCGTCAGAAAAGGAGATTATTACAAACCAAATAACAAAGAAGCTTAATCTGTTTTTCACCGACAGAATTTCCAGTGATATCATAATAGCAACATGTATACCTTAACCAAGCATCAGAAATTCTTCCACTATTGTCCAATAATTAAGATTCACAGGAAGAAATATGGTTCCATTGTGTATAGAAATCTAAACAGAGAAAAAAAATGGAAACGCATTCAGTACCTGATGCTGGATTTGCATCCTCCTCTGATTCAGGTTCTAAGTAATCTGTTGCAGAGGAATCAGAATCACTGGATTCAATTAACCCTGGAGATGTAGACTCCTGTCCCAATGAATCCACTTCAAACTGTGTTTCTGAAATTGGTTTTTGCTCAAGAGGATATCCCAAATGATCCCAGGACCCACTGGAATCTGATGGTAGGTAGCTGCACCTGTGCCTTTTTATCTGGCACATATCCTCCCCGAGATCTGCTTCTCCTAGCATTGCTTCTAACCCAACATCATCATCAGATTGAAAAGGATGTGAATCTGGTAGCTTCACACTGCTCTGTAAAACATGAACAAGCGGACGTCGCCTATCACGCCTTTTCACCTGAGGATCTTCGATCATGCCACCATGTGATCTTTTCTTTTTAATAGAAAAGATATTTTTGCTGCCACCAACATGACCTTCTCTTTCCATTATTGGCCCAGAACTAGAAAGAATTTCCACATTATTAGCAAAAGATTTTCTACAGACTTGAGACAACTTCCTCTTTGATGGAGCAGTCTTGAGGCCAAAATCCTGCAGGCCACGCATCCGAGTGGCTTCAGGAATATCTTCTTCCATGCTCAACTGTTTACAACTTTTGCCCTCATGAGCATCAAAGGAATTGTCCACAATCTTCTCACCGAGTGGCAAAGCTATCTTTCTAGACTGAGTTTTGTGATTGGCAGATTTACCATGACTTCTTGGATAGTCATGTTTCATAAAAAGCTCTAAAGAATTATTGTGTGAATCTCTTTTCCAAGAATCATTGAAGATTTTTCTGGTTTCCTGCTGCTTCATTTCAAGTTGCTGCCTCTCAAGCTGCAAAGCATGAAGAATAGCATCTTCTCGCCGTGCATATTTCTCTCTTTTCTTTATGGGAATTCCCTGGGAAGCTTCAGCCCTTTCAATACAAGAATCAAACTCCCCACAGCGAAAAGGCTTCACACGTTTGGATTTCTCTAAGTTGTACCAATCCCTAAACAATAGCCTCATGGATTAGGATACACAAAGAAAATTGTCTCTTGTCTGAACAGCTTGAGCCATCTGTCTAATTAACTAAGCAATGCAAGTTTAACATAATATATGAAGAAGAATGCAATTATATGTCAGCTAAACATGATGAAATTATTAAAAGGAAGCACCTTTCTAACAGTACTGAGTAGCAAAAATCATAAGTACATTGTTGGAAGTCCTAAAAGTGAAAGTTACCTTCAAACCTTGACCAGCTGACTAACCCTCTACTGGACTTGAGCATTATTTTCAGCAAACATTGGAAAATATATAGATTGGCAAACGGTGAAGAAATGCAACAACAAATTGCACTAGCTATCAGAACACTAAAAACCATATTTTGTCACAGGAGAAAAAAACTTTACATTAATTGTCACATGTTTTCAAGAACGATCAAAATATAATTAGAAAATCGCCCCACAACGAAAAATGGCATCAATGTCTGAGTAGTTGAGAAATATAGAAAGATGATGATTTCTACTAAATGAAAAAAAATATTATGTATTCTCCCTGGAAAATGACCAAGATTCCTGAAAGAATTATCTTTGCAACACAAAAAATACAAGATAACTAAAATAGAATCAATAGCAGTAGTTTTGCCCCTTTCCGATCAGCCAAAGCACCCAAAAACCATTAAAAAACAACTATTGAGAGATCAAGAAGGCGAAAGAAAGCTCACACGCTCGCGTCCTCCCGCCCCAGAAGCTTAACCGGCGTCCCGGACCTCGGCGACATGAGATGCGAAGCTGAAAGCTCATCCGGCCCGAGAATTCTCCCGGGCCACCACGATCCGTTCCTTCGACGTACCCATACGATCGTCCCCACGCTACAATCCACTGCCATCCCTCCATCCGATCCCTCTGATGCCCCCATCCTAAAACCTCGACGCCGCTCGATTCCAAATCCTCCCTCACCCACCGGAGAACTCTATCCTCGCCTCGCAGTACCGCCACCGAATCGCCGCGCCTCCCGCTAGGGTTTCCATTCACAATCGCCGCGATCTCATCGCCGTTGCGCCAAGAAATCGAACTCTTTCGTTTCTAGGGTTTCGCGGGGAAGGATCGGGGCAAGAAGAAGGGCAGCGATCTCTGCTCGCAATTTTTCTTCTTTTTCCCCAAATTTTCTATTTTTTTCAGGTTTATTCGCAGGATTTTAAAATTCCCCGAATTTTTATGAGCATTGACGACGGTGACCAGCCAACGAGGCCAATGGGGGCCCGTGTCATATATTCCGGCGCGCATAGCGGTGTGGTGAGTCATGAGTTCAAGTTATGTTGAAGGTATAGAACGTTGCATGGAGATCGAACGGTGAACAGAACGAAGAAGATGAAAGGGTTACATTGGGTGAGAATCGTGAGATCTGGGCTGATGTAATCGAGGGAGTACGTGCCCACTGGAGTGGCGGTGAGCGGAGATCCGAGGGGGCAGGAGATTCCGGTTTCTGAGGCCGCGCGATTGTCGGTTCGGACAGGATGCGGTTCTCGAGGAGGTCAATTGTGGTCTTGACTCTTGACCGGGTTTAACTGCGGCTAGTCACTAGTGAGTCGGTTTTCCTGGTTTCGTTTCGGTTAGATTCTGGTTGGGTTAGACAGACCAAACCAAGGTCGATATCAAAAGTTCAAAATTAACCGAAACCGAAATCCTTTGTGCTCATTCAATAACGGGTTTTCCCGGATTTGCATTGAGGATGATCTCAACTTATTTGGAATATGAATAAGAGCATGGTATAAAGTTTAGGTCAAGTATGAAAGAAATAAAATTAGATATTGAAAGCAAGTTTTTAAACTTCCATCAAAATTGGTTTTGACTGTAACATCAACAAACGATTTTAAAAATTATTTTGAAAATTTAGTATTTTTAAAACTATGGAATGTCCAAAACTTAGATGAAATAGTTGAACGTATTGATTTCAATTAGTACTAATATAAAGCGGTCTAGCAAACTAGTCTTCAAACGGGTCTGTCTCAACTCAACATAAGTAAAGTAAGCAGTCAACCCAACTCATGAGTATTTTAGAATGATAGTATGTTAAATCAATACTTTTCCAATCTATTAAGTCTCAATGACTCAGCCACTTTATTGGCTTAACAAGTCCTCATAGACTTTACAATATCACCAACTCAATAGGTCCCTTGCTCAATCTATACTCATCATCAATTTGGCATGTCTTTATCGTCACTATAGAATATTCTCCATTATCGAGACAGAGTTGTATTTACATTAATGACAAAGATCTTGCATGACAGATCATATTCAATATTATGATCTCAATCACAAGGCTTTCGGGGACACATGTAAAATCTCTAGAGTGACTCTATTCCCGTTATTTATAAGGAATGTCTCAATTGTAAGATATCACATATTTCTAGCAATCTATTACTAATAAGAAACTACACAAATGTCAACTCATATTTCATGAAATCTACCATCTAACTTCTCTAAAGAGCTTTTACATCTTTAGATATACAAGTACAAGGAAAACCTTAGTATGGAATTCAAATCATTTTAATATGTCTATGTCTAGAGACTCCCTGGTAAATCCCCTCTTATGCACTTCACTATATCTTATTTCTCATACAAGTCTTGATTAGTTCAAACACCACCATCGCAAACTACAATATAACGCTATGTTGTCTAGTTCTCACATAAGCTTTAGGCCCCTCATAATCTCTAGGCACGCCATAAGCCCTAAACTCCTCATAAGTAATTTTGACAAATTCATGCACTCATTTTGCATATTAGTACATTGAAGGTTTGAGTGCATAATAAGGTATTGTGGGCATATGATTTTCAACAAGCACAATTCTTTGTTATTAATTATCATAACAATTATTAAGAATCCCCTAAATTAATAAATTTAGTTAATAAAATAGAGACAAAAAGAAAAAAGTATAATTTAATTAATTTAAAGAAGAGCATATAGTTTAAGTAAGGATATACTCTTACTTTATAATATATGAAATGAGAAAGGGAATAGAAAAAACTTAATGTTCGTCACTGCCCCACTCCTATACACTTGATCAAGAATGACGTGATAAACGGACTCGTTGGAACTTGATTTAGGTGGATGCTTAGTTTGAACCTTGATGGATGTTGATAACTTTACTTAATTTCATGGTGTGGTTGACTATTTTACCTTATATTAGTTGACCCTATCATCGATGACTCTCTGTCTGTTATCAGTTAACTTCTTTTAATTTTTAACTTGAGAGAATAGTTAGTAGCTTACCTTATTCTAATCATTTTTTATTTAATAGTTGATGACTTTTGGGCTTGTTGTTTATTAAAATTGAAACATCACCAATGACTTTATCTTTTTATTAGTTAAGTTTGAAGCATCATCGACAGTTTTATGTTTATTTCAACGAACTTTCTCTAAATGCAGTGTTTGTCTAACTAATGAAACAAGTTCAAGTTTGCCTTAGTTCATTTTAATTTGAGAAAATTGTTACGGCTTTAGTTTATCCAAATCATTCTTGATTTGATAATTGGTGGCCTTTTTGACTTATGATTGATTAAATTTAAAACATCACCAATGGCTTTCTACTTTTATCGGTTAAGTTTGAAGCATCACTGACAATTTTATTCTTATGTCAATGAACTTTCTTCAAACATGATGTTTGGTTGATTGACTAAATAAGTTTAAGCCTACCTTAATTCAATCTAATTTGAGAGACTAGTTAGCAATGTTGGCTTATACTAATTATTCTTGATTTAATAATTGATGATCTTTTTAGCTTATGGTCGATTAGATTTGAAGCATCATCGATGACCTTACACTTGTGTTGACTGAGTTTGAAGTGTTACCAATAGTTTTCTGCCTATTGTTGGTTAACTCTCTTTGAACACGATGCTTAGCTGATTGATTAACCAAGTTCAACCTACCATAATTTGATTTTAATTTGAAAGAATGTTAGCTTTAAGCTAATCATTCTTGATTTAATAATTAATGATTTTTTATTTTGTTGTCAATTAAATTTGAGGTACTGTCAATAGCTTTAAGCTTGTTATTAACTAACTCCACTTGATTTGAACTTGATTAAATTTAGACTTAATTTTGTTTCAAGTTTGGTTCGATTCAATTTGATATTTAGACTTAATTTTAGTTCACATCTGGTTTAAATCAATTTAATATTCAAGTTTGATATTGTTTTAAGTCTGATTTGATCTAATTTGATATTCAGACTAGGTTTTGATTTAAGTCTGATTTAATTCAATTTGATGTGCAGACTTGGTTTTGATTCAAGTTTGATTTAATTCAATTTGATATTCAAACTTAGCTTCATTTTAAGCCTTGTTTGACTCAATTCGATATTCAGAACTTCAATTCAAGTCTAATTTGATTCAATTAGGTCAGGTATGACCCTATATTAGATCCTTATTGACTTTTGGACTTGACCCTTATACTTGATCCTTACTAAATCTTTATTTGATTTTTATTAATTCTTAATTTGACTCTTATTGGGTTCCTATTGGATCCTTAATAAATATTGGATTCAATCCTTATTGGATTCTTATTGGATCCTTATTAGATTTTGTATTCAACCTTTAATAAATTTTTATTGGATTCTTAATGGACCTTGGATTCAATCCTTAATGGGTTCTTATTGGATCCTTGATAGATCTTGAATCCAACTCTTGTTGGATTCTTATTGGATACTTATAGGATCATGGGGCTATCCCTTATTCAGTTCTGATTGAATCTTTATTGAATTTTAGATCCAACCCTTAATAGATTCTTATTAGATCATCAGTGAATCTTGGATCTAATTTTTGTTAGGTTCTTAATGGATCCTTATTAAATTTTGGATCCAACTCTTGAAGGGTTCTGAATGAATCCTTAATAGATCTTGGATCCAACTCTTAATGGGTTCTTATTGGATACTTAATAGATTTTGAATTCAATCCTTATTAGGTTATTATTGGATCCTTATTGGTTCTTGGATCCAACCCTTAATGGGTTCTCATTGGATCTTTAATAGATGTTGGATCTAAACTTTTTTGGATTCTTATTGGATCCTTATTGAATTTTAGATCCAACCCTTATTGGACTCTTATTAGATTCTTAATGGATTTTGGGTTCGATCCCTTAATGGAATTTGATTAGATCTATGTTGGATCCTCATTGGCTTTGGGTTTGAACTCTTAATAAGTTTGTGTTCAACCCATATTGGACCCTAGATAGGTTTAATCTAGTTCTAGTTTAGATTCATGTTTGAATTTAATTCAATTTTGGCTTAGATTTGGACCTAATTTAGTTTTAGTTTAGATTTGGATCTGATTTGATTTGATTTAAACTTGCTTTAACTCAGTTAGGGTTTGGTCCAAACTTGATTTAACTTGACTAGGGGTTTGGTTTGAATTTAGTTTTACCATATTAGGGTTCACTTCAAACTTGGTTTGATCCAATTGGGATTTGCCTCAAACTCAGCTTTATCCAGTTAGGATTTAGCTTAAACTTAGTTTAAACCAATTAAGGTTCAGTTCAAACTTGGTTTGAACCAATTAAGGTTCAGTTTGAACTTGGTTTGACTCGCTAAGGTCAAGTTCAAACTTGGTTTAGTCTAATTAGGGTTTAGTTTAAATTCATTTTAACCCAATTAGGGTTTAGTTTGAGTTTATTTGATTTGGGTTGATATAATTTAAGCTTGATTGGGATTGAATTTGAACTGATTAGATCTAATTAGGGCTCAAGTCTAAGCTAATTTGATTTAGATTGACCCCATTTAAACCCAATTGAAGTTGGTTCTGAATTGATTGGACCAAATTAGGACTTGAGTCTAACCCGATTTGATTTATATTGACCCTATTTGAACTCAATTGGGATTGAGTCTAAATCGATTGAACCCAATTAGGGCTCAAGTCTAAGCTGATTTGATTTGGATTCACTCAATTTGAACCTGATTGGGCTTAGGTCCGAAATAATTTGATTCAGATTAATTCAATTTAAACACGATTGGGTTGGGTCTGAGTTAATTGGACCCGATAAGAATTTGAGTCTGAGTCGGGTTCACTTGGGTTGACCAAATTTAGATTTGGGTCCATTTTAATTTAAATTTAATCTATTAATTTATTTGATAAATTTAGGTCCATTAGATGGTTTGTTTGAATTAAATTGGTTTTAACTTAATCAATTTTCTTAATTTAGCTCAATTGACTTAACTTTAATTTGATTAAGTTAATTATTTTAATTGATTTGACTTAATTGACTAGGAAGCCCTCAAATTGTTCCTTAAGTAAATAATTTTTAGGTGAGTTCACAAGCTAGTCTTGAATCAATTTGACTTTTAGGTGAGCCTACAAGTAGATCTTGCGTTTAATGATGCTCAAACAAGCCTATAGGTTGGTTCTAGGGTTAGATTAACTTTTTGGTGAGTCCATAGGTTTATTCTAGATCAAGTTGATGTTCAGATGAGCCCGCAAGCTAGTGTTAGGTTGATTTGACTTTTTGACAAGTTTGTAGACTGATCCTAGATTGAATTAACTTTCTGACGGGTTCGTAGGCTAGTCTTAGGTTGAATTAACTTCGAGTGAGCTCACAAACTGACCCTAGGTCATGACATTCAAACAAGTTTGCAAGCTAATCTTAAATCGAATTGACTTTTAGTAGATCATGTGGGCTAGTCCTAGGTTGAAAGACTTTTGACGCCCATGGACTGGCCCTAGGTTGGAAGCAAGAAGCACACAAATTGAGGTGAGAAGAATTTTGTTCTTTTGTTCTTTCTTTTTTTCACCAACTTTTTCCATTTTTTTGCTGGCCACAATTTCTTTTGTTTTATTTTTGTTTTTGCCCCTTTTTTTCTTCCCATTCTTCCTCTCCAAGCTTTCTTCCTTCTGAGCTTCTTCTCCCCTTCCTCATGATTGGATCTGATAGAATCCAATTGAATCTAATCTTTACTTGGTGATGGTGACAATGGGAGGAGTGAGGGGGTGGGGGCCTTTGATAGGGTACGGACAATGCAAGAACCTCTCACAAGGTGTGAGCAGCGTGAGGGCCTCCAATAGCGTGTAGGCAATACGGCTAGGTGGGGTTGGCTGGCGAGTAGGCAATGTGAGTTGGCATGAAGAAGCCAGAGGGTGGAATGGCCTAGTTGGAGCAGCAATGAGGGAGCCGAGGGGTTGTATCAATGTGTCACAACAATGTCATGGTCAGCTAGGATCCAACAAGGATCCTATCAAAAGTAGGTAGGATGGTAGCTTGCTAGAGCTAAACCCTAGCTAGCTAGGATCTGGTCAAGGAGTTCATGGGTGCATGTACAGTGACGCTAGAGTGTGGAGGTGGTGGTCTTGAAGCAAAATCAGTGACTAGAACCTAGAGACCAAAACAGGGTGCAGAAGGTTTGACTCGGAGCAAGCACAGCAAGCAAAGTGGAAGGTGAACTTGTAGGGGAGCTTGGGGTAGTGTTAGGGCAGAGTGAAGGAGTAGCTTGAGAAGAGAACACGGGTGCCAGTGGCATACTTGGTGGTGACATGGAGGGAGAATTGCAATGAAAGAGCATAGGAGGTGAGATCCTTGTACTGAAGGGAAAGGTTTCTCATTACTTTCATAATCTGTTACCATGAGACAAGGTTTAAGCTTATGATCTCCAGAGCTATCATCCATGCTATCCCATTTAGGATTTCCCTTTCTTTTCTTCTTTTTTTTTTTCTCTTGAACTTGAGAGGTGACCTCTTGTCTTCTACTTTTTTCTTTCTTGAGACCTTTCTCGTCACTTTCTTATTATCATTATCAATATCCTTCCTCCGTTCCTTGAGACTCTTCTCATAAGTTAATAATGAATTTATGAGTCTTTAAATAGGAGTGTCTTGAGGTCCTTTGCTTTTCGAATAGCCGTCACTTTTATCTCCTATCAATTTGGCAAAGACTTAAAAATTTTTCTCACAACTTACTCATTAGTAGATTTTGGCAAATTTTTTTAATTTCAGGGACCTATTTGTAAGAAAAATTTGATCAGGGACCTATTTAAAGGAATTTATTTGGTTTAGGGGCCTATTTATAAAGATTTTTTTTCATTTTAGTCTAGATTTTTGATGAATTTTGGATTTAATTTTAGTCCAAACTTTTAGCCCACTTAGCCTATTTGGCTAAATTTAGTTTGAGCTTGAATTGTATAATAATTCGGGTCCAAATAGAGCTCAATTGTCGGTCAAATATGATTGCGATTTAGATCTAATTGAGACCCATATTGAGTTATAATATAGCGGCATTCAAGCTTTAATTTTGACCAAACTTCTCTTGAAGTTGACTTTGACAAAACCAACCCAAACAATTTATAACTCCAAATACATGCAAAATTGAAGCAAATCCAAGTTTACAAGTTTACAAATCTGGAATAAAATGAACAACTACTCAACAAATATTCAATAGAAAATATCTAAGAACAAATAAAATCATCACGACTAAATATGCTCTTAGTTGCCAACTTGTAGTGGGTCTCTTCCTCATATAAGTCTAATTGAAAACAAACATATCTTAATGATTTGGTGAAGCAATAAGTTCATGAGATGAAAAATCAACAAACTATAAGAATCTAACATCACAAAAATCAACCCCCGTGTCTAAGTCCCCACCCCCTTGTGTCTAACTTCCCACCCCCATGTCTGTTCTTGTGTCTATTTCCAAGTCTTCACCCCTCACATCCAAGTACCCACTCCTCGTACCCAAGTCTCTACCCCTATGTCCAAGTCCCTAGCCCCCATGCCCATTCTCATGTCCATGTCCATGTCTCCACCCCCCACATCCAAGTCCCCACCCCTCATACCCAAGTCTCTACCCCATGCAAATATGTGCAAAACCATATTCTAATTATGCTATTAGGATCGAAGTGCAAATTGTTGAATTGGAGTAAATGAAATATACTCGAGCATCTTGGAAAGTGGAAGGACTACTTCTGAAACCAGCTTGGCTACGACTAGCCTTGCCATGTTGGTAGGTTGTAGGACTCGAAACCTCATTATTTAGACAAAGAAAGATTGTATTAGTAATATAGAGAAAAATAATACATACATTGTATAAACACTTGTTTGGATAGATTTTGTAACCTAACTTTGACTCCAAGTTTGAGCTAATCATGGCTTGAGCTCAACTTGACTCTATTAAGTGGCTAAAGCTTAGCTTGAGCTTGGCTTGGCTGAGTTTGCAAGCTCCAATGAGGCGAGCTCAACTCAAATCGTGAAATTTCAGCAAATAATTTTTAAATTTTTTCAAGTAGTTCACATTAAAATAATATCTAAAAAATATAAAAAATTATATCCATCACAAACAATCAAATAATTAAATAGTCCTTTGCTATTAAGTATCAAATAATTAAACAACCCTATGTTGAATACTTGAATTCATGGAGAAAAATTTTAACAAAAAAAATAACACTAAAAGACAAGTAGGCAACAAACTCTTTTATGTGTCCATATGCACCAAACTATCACATATTTGTTAAAATAGGAAATGCATATGGTGTCATATGACTCACATCTTATAGTTCATAGTCACTCAAATAAGATGAAAGAAGTAGAAACACATGTCCTTACAATAAATGAAAATAAAAATCAAAATACAACTTCTAGCATTTAGCATATATAAGTACTTGACTAAAAATTAGAGAATTTTAGGTCAATACAAAGTTTAAATAGACCATGGTTAAGTACTAACTCAACACCAAGACATGAAAAACATCCATAACAGAAGTTCAAGCCTGGACTAAAACCAAGGCACAAAAAAGCTCTAACAAGTATCAACATGTTTGAGTCAATTTTGGCAAAAAAGAAAATATCAAATTTAGTCATAATTCAGTCAAAATATAACATTGAATACCACTAGATTATGGCCCGAATGTAGATCTTAATTAGACCTAAATTATGATCAAATTTGATCAAATATTAGATTCAATTTGGACTTGAATTATTAAAAAATTTGGGTTAAAACTAAACTAAAATGAGTACGTCGAATATGTGGATCAAAATTAAGCCCCAAATTCATCAAATATCTAGGCCAAAATGAAAAAAATATAAATCTTTATAAAAGAATCCCTGATATTCACAAAAGTATATTTTGGTCCAAATTTTCTTGAAAAATTTACAAATAACCCCTTGAAAAACTCGATGTTTAGAATAGTACAAATATTGAATCTCTTCATTAGGAAAATAAATTCCAATTTATGGATTATATGCAATTCACAAAATACGGAAATACAATCTTATCATGAAATCACAATCACACAATATTCCAAAATCAATCCAATCAAATATTTGATCCCAGATCTTTTTGAGACCTATAAATTAATGGATAGCCTGCAAGAAAAAAGGACACATAGAGAGAATGGGGAGAAGATTAAAGGACCATCATTGAATAGTCCATAAAGAGAGGTCAAAGATGAAAGAGATGAAATTTTGAATTTAGTTCTGTTCTTTATTGGCTTCTCACTGTCTGTTCTCCTCCTCTCCCATAGGGTTATCATGTTGCTCCCTTCCCCCCTTGAACCCACTCACAAGTCCTAACCCAAGTTTTTGACTCAGCCCATCACTAGAACCCTAGCCCCATCAGCCCAAGCACCACCCACTGCCTACGCTAGGGGCCAAGCTGACTTCAGCCCTCCGCCGGCCCGCGCCAATCGTCAGCCTAGCTCATCGCTAGGCCTCCCACCTTATGCTGCTCGCCAGCCTAGCTCACCACTAGGCCTCCTGGCTCACATGGCCCATGCTGGATTTGCAGCCCATCACTAGGCCTGAACTACTACTGCCTTCCACTGTGGGTGGCCCAGGCTTGTCCTCGGCCATCTCAAGCCCGTTGCCCTCCCTCCCGACCACCAAGCTGAAGGAAAAGGACCAAATCGGCTATGTCTATCCAGAGAAGGGGGAGGCAAAGTCTAGCTCTCCTCGCGGTCATCCTAGCCTCGCTTGTACTCCCCATGTCCGCAACCACCTCACTATTTTGATCTACAACACACCATCGACCAATCGTCAATCCCGAGAGCTTGTCATCATCGTCGCACTACACTTGCTCACTAGCTAGCTCGCTACTCCAAGCCATAGTCACATCCGATTTCATTGGTAGCGACCCTCTGTGAAGCTCCACACTGCCGCCTCTTTTACCTCACTAGGGGTTATCCCCCATACGCCACCTCAAGTCGTCGAAGGAGGCCAGATCCGGCCAAAATTGGCCAAATTCGACTATGAATGAGAGAGAGGCTGGTTATTTAAGTAGATTTTGGAGTCCTACTTCAAAATTGAGTTAAATTCACGATGAGCAAAATTTAGACATTGAATTTGGGCTCAAATTTGAATTAAATACTAAAATAAAATTTCCAAATAAGCTCCTCAAAAAATTTTATTTATAAATAAATCTAAATTTTATTCAAAAATGACCTTGGGGATTTCAAAATTTTTAAAATATATTTTTTTGCAAAAACCCCAAAATTTACAAAAAATCACATTTTTAGTCCAATTTCTCTCAAAAATTTTTATTCACAAACAAGTTCAATTTTATTCAAAAAAGGACCCTAGGGGTTACAAAATTTTACAAATATGTCCTTTTTGCAAAAAGCTACCAAAATTTATAAAATCACATTTTGATCCTTCTAAATAAGCCCCTTAAAATTTATTATTTACAAATAAATCTAAATTTTATTCAAAAAAGACCTTTAAAATTTTAGAATTTTTACAAATATATCTTTTTTATAAAAAGGTGAAAAGGTCCCTGAAATTATTCTTTAGTATGAATTTTTTGGAAAATTTACAAATAATCTCTTAAAAATTCAGCATTTCGAAAATGGGTGCAAAATTTGAATTTTCTCATCAAGGAAACAAATCCCTATCAATTACATGTTGATTAAGAAATTTGGGAATACAATCCATCACAAACCACAACATTCTAAAACAAACCAATCACAAGATTTTGGAAATACAGTCAAATACAATTCTATTATAAATTAGGATCCAACATTATTCCAAATCGGGCCAATCCGGAATTTGATTTTGATCCTCTTTGATGCTTTTAAAAAGTGGTGAAAACCAGCAGCATAGGGGAATAAAAAAAAGGTTAGAAAGCTATCATGAAGAGGAGGAGAGCTTAGAAGAAATCATTGTACAAGGTGACTTCCTCCTTTTGTTCCTTTCTTTTCTCTCAAACTTTCTTCTCGCTCCTCTTTCTCCTCCAAAGAAGCAGTCCCACATCTTGCTCCCCTACTCCCTTGACTGGACCCACCCATGGCTACTTTTCCTCGTGTTGATCACCATCTATGCCTTCATCACCAGACTTGATCACTACCACTCGAGGGAGGCCCAATCGGGCCACCATCCCTTCACTTGAACCCTAGCCACAATCTTCGAAGCCTCTATTCCACCACCGCTGTAGCTCCTACCGCCAACCTCGCCTATGTGCCATAAGGTCACCCTAGTAGTGCCTCCCTTACGGTGCTATCATCATTGAGCACCCAGCTCGATGGCCTTCCTTGTGCCCTAGCCACCATAAGGCAGCCTAGCCTATTGCACAAGAACCCTATCTCTCACACCAAAGCGGCTAGCCTACCTTCCCACCACTCTTACACTCCAACCCACTCTCCATGCCATTGTTGGAAGCCACAGCCACCACCTCGCCGCAAGCCAAGGTTAGATCTAGCAAGATTCAGCTAGATCTAGATAGGGAAGAAAGAGGATAGGGGCTCAAGCCCCTGTCCATATTGTCTGCTAGTGCTAAGGCCAAATCCAGCCAAGATCTAGACATAACATAGGGAAGCCAAGGTGTCCCTATCTCACTGCCAAGAAGTTGGTTGAAACTAGTTGGCTTTTAGCTAAATTCGATTGGAGAGGAAGCTAGGACACCTTGGCTCGGTGGAGCTCAAGAACAAGGGAAAAGAAAAGGCACAAGAGAGAAGACAAAAGGGAAAAGAAGAGGCACAAGAGAGAAGACAAAAGGGAAAAGAAATAGGGAAAAAATAATAAATAAAAGTTACCCCCCAAAAGAGAGAGAGAGAGAGAGAGAGAGAGAGAGAGAGGCTTTTAGATCAATTTTTGCACCATCACTATCATGGTCGCCCATGTTCCTTTGATGTGTCAATGAACTCCATTAACACCATGGCCACCCGAGGACCTGCTCGAAGATGTTGAACCTTTGATACTATTGCGACCACCATGGTCCCTCAAAGATGATGAATCATTATCACTCCAAGCTAGCCTTCAGGCTCGCACCTCAACTAGCCTTCGAGTTAGCATCCATGCCAGCATTCAGCTCACATTTTAGTCAGTCTTTGGGCTTACATCTAGGCCAACCTTTGGGCTCACACCTATCCAATCTTCAAGCTTGCACCCAAGCTAGCCTTCCAGCTTGCATCCAAACTAGCCTTCAAGCTTCCATCCAAGCTAGCCTTCGAGCTTGCATTTAAGCAGCCTTTGGGCTCATATCCCAGCCAACCTCTAGGATTTCACTCAATTAGCCTTCAGGCTCACACTCAGCTAGCCCTCAGGCTCACACCTAAGCCAATCTTCAGACTCACATTCAGCCAGCCTTTGGGCACGTATCTAAGCTAGCCTTCGAATTTGCACTCAACTAGCCTTTAGACTCAGACCTTAGCCAGCCTTCGGGCTCATATCCAAGTTAGCCTTTGGGCTTAAACCTCAGCTAACCTTTAGGCTCGCATTCAAGCTAGCCTTCAGGCTCAGATTCATCCGACCTTTGGGTTTGTATCTAGGTCAATCTTTGGACTCTCACCTAGTCAGCCTTTAGACTTGCACTTCTAAGCCAACTTTTGCACTCACAAACTAAGTCGGCCCTCGGGTTCATACTTTTAAGGTTGGATGAGTTTGTTTAAAATTATTATAAATAACCAAGGACTCTCAAACCAAACTACTTAACATGAAGTAACTCAATTATATTGAAATTAAATTCAGCCAAAACAAATGGACCTAAATTGATTAAATAAATGGACTAAAATCCAATTTGAGATAACCTAAACCCTAGACTCAACCTTAATCAGACTCAATATGGGTTAATTTAAAATCAAGTTGAGTTCAAATGAAATCCAATCTGGATTGAACTAAGCTCAAATCAAATCCTAATTAGGTTAAATCAAATCTAAACTAAAAGGGAAAATCGAAAGTCAAACCAGAGCTAAGCTAGGCTGAGCCTGAACTAAAACTAAGTTGAATTAAGTTAACTTGAATTTGAACCAAAGTCCATCAAAATGTAAACCAAAACTCGATAGAGGTTTAACACAAGGTCAAACTCAACCCAAACTAAGTAAAATCAAACTCAAATCAAAATTGAGTATGAACATTGAACTAAGTTAGGTCAGGCTCAAATTAAGATCAGCATTGCTCCAACTAGAGTCAATGATTAGTGTCTGATCAATGGTTCTTCTGAAGATTAATGCTAAACTTGGTGGATTGAATTCATTATTGAATTTTTGATAACTTTGATGACACATAGTTCCCCTGGTGATGCCACCAAGCCAAATAAAGTTATCACCAATGCTTCAAGCTATTAGAAATACTTCAAACCTCTCCCATTTCCTTCCACATCCCATCAAATAATGCCATCAATACTTGCTAAAGACCAAGTCAATTTGGGTTAGATGTCACATGGTCCAATGCAAGGAAGCAGGATAGCAATGCATATTAAAGTTTCTTCTTCGCTCTTTATTTTTCTTTATTTCTCTCATGCTTTCAATAATTATATGTTGAAATTCATTTTAAAGTGAGGGTATACACTTACTTAAGTCATGTATTATCTCTTAAAATTAATCAAATGCTTTCTTCTTTTCTTTGGTATTTCTATTTTATTAGCTAGGTTTCTTGCCTTAGGAGGTTCTTGACAATTATAGGGGTAATTAACAATAGAGACTTGTGACTATTAAAAGTCAATTTTCTCACAACACTTGATAGTGCACTTCAAATTAAAATAAATTCTAATTTATAATTTGAGGTTGCTCCCAGGGTCTTCACTATCCCGAACCACTGAAATTAATCCCATAAACTTTGGCACACCTGATGGGACATGACTTCTCCTCTAAGTGTAGAAACTTAGTTAATATGATAGAGACATTGATAAGATAGAATTATGATTGAAGATTGATCAATTGTGTTTTTCTTTGTAGAAGAAAGAATCAAATGATAACAACAAAGAACATCTTTGCCTCAAGGTACACCATCATTTTGGAGGTAGGATTAGCTATGCATTTGCCTTAGTCAATGGTTATTACAGAAGCAACTAAAATTTAGATCAAGTTTGGGACCATCTTTGAGGCTGTATAGTTCAAGAAGGCACCTACTACTGCATCAATTGAAGTTATTGACATACAAAAGCAGCCTATTTCTCACCTTTCATTAAGGGAAAGGAGGCCCAATATCATCATTTCTAATGAGAAGGGCTATTTGGATGAAGAGCTAGAAGACATATCTAAACCAAAAATGATATCAGTCTTCTAGAGGCTAGCTAGACCTCCATCACTATCATGACCACTTGTGACTTTACATATTCAAGCTAGATTTTAGGCTTGCACTCAGCCACCTTCATGCTTGTACTTAGCCCACCTTTGGGGTTGTATTTAGCTAGCCTTCAGACTTATACTAAACCAGTCTTTTGGCATACACTCAAGTAGCCTTTGAGTTTGCACTCAGCCAACCTTCAGGCTTACATTTAGTGAGCTCTCAAGCTTGCACTCAGTTAGCCTTTAGGCATGCACTCAGCTAGCCTTCGTGCTCACACTCAACTAGCCTTTGAGCTCACACTAAGTCAGCATTTGGGCTCACACTCAAGCAAGTCTTTGGGCTTGCACTCAGTTAGCCTTCAACCTTGCATCTAAGCTAGCCTTCAAGCTCGTATCCAAGCTAGCATTTGGGCTTACACTCAAGCTAGCCTTTGGGCTCACACTTAGCCAGCCTTCAAACTTGCATTCAGGCCAGTCTTTACTCAAGCTAGTCTTTGAGCTCACATCTAAGCCAACCTTCAGGCTCACATCCAAACCAGGCTTTGGGCTTACACTCGACCAGCCTTCAGGCTCGCATTTAGCCACCCTTTGGGCTCGCATGTAGCTAGCCTTTAAGCTCACACTTGATAGTCTTTGGGCTCGCATCCAAGCCAGCCTTTGGCTTACACTCAGCCAACATTTAGGCTTGCATCCATGCCAACCTTTGAGCTTGTACTCGTGCCAGCCTTTGAGCTCGCACCTCTAAGCTAGTCTTTGGGCTTGCACTTAGTCAACCCTTGGCCTTGCAACTCTAATCCAACCCTCGGGCTCACTCCTCTAAGTCAGTCCTTGGGTTGGCATATTTAAGGTTAGCTTGCAAGATCATCCAAAGTTATCATGATGGTTCGAAGGCTCCCAAGTCAAATTAATAACACGAAGTAACTCAATCACATTGAGCTTAGCTAGAACAAATAAGCAACACTAAATTGACTCAGATAGACTACTAAATAGAGTTAAATTTAATCAACTTGAAGTGGACCGAAAACTCAAATTGAATTGGACCTAAATTTCAAATTGAGTTAATTCAAACCAAATTAGCTAAGGCTCAATCCTAATCGGGTTCTAGTTGGGTTAATTTAAAATCAAGTCAAGTTCAAGCCAAACCAAATTTGGGTCAAACTAAGCTCAAATCAAATCTTAATTGGGTTAAATCAAGTTCAAACTGAGAGTTAAATGGGTCAAATTAAACTCAAAGGTCAAACTAAACTTAGGCCAAGCTTGAACTAAAATCAAATTGAGCCTAAATCAACTCTAACTTAAACCAAACTCCCTTAAGATGCAAACTCAAACTTGATAAGAGTCCAACATAAGGTCAAACTCAAGCCAAAATCAAGTTCTGAATATTGAATTAAATCAAATTAGACTCGAATTGAAATCAATGTTGCCCCAACTATAGTTAATTATTAGTATTTGGCAAATGTTCTTTTGAAAATAAATGCCAAGCTTGGTGAATTAAATTTGTTATTGTAAGTTGAACTTTCACCATCAATATCAACAATGATTTTGGGAATGGATATTTCACATGATTCTCATGGTTAATATGATGATCCTCCATGGCTATGGTAGTCAGTTTATGGTAGTGACCTTTGATTTCATGCTATAAAGCATCAGTAAAGGTTTTGGGAAGAGGAAATTGGAACATCTCATTATCTCCCTAGAAGGAGTTAGCAAATCATAATTTAATCAAGTTTTGGATATAGAATTGATTCAAATTAGGCTTGAATTGAAATCAAGTTTTGAATATTGAACCTTATTCAAACCCAACCCAGATTAGTTTAGATGAAACTAGACAAGGTCAAACTAAGTCCTAATGGATGTGGTTAACCTTCAACAACATTCCAAGGCTATGAACAATGGGTGGGTGATATTAACATCCTGACTTAAACCAGTGCTAGTTTAAATAAAACTAAACTAGGTCAAACTGAGTTCCAGTAGGTATGCTATAAAAGCCCTTGGTAGCACTCTAATGCTATACCCTATTGAGTTAGTTGTGTCTTGAATCTAGATTTTTTGGAGAGTCTTGATTAAATTAGAATTCATATTAGGAAGTATTTAGTGAGCCTAATCTTTCTCTAAATTTGTCTTCTACTAGAAGACTTGGATTACTGAAATTCTTATTTGAGTCAGTCTCTTACTTGACTCAAACTCAGTCAGGCCACTTCTATAAATATCCTATTTATCTAAGGGTTTCATAATAGTGAAAAAGAGAGACATAGATTAAAATTCTCAAAATATCTCATAACGGCTAGGCTAGTTAGTCTCTTGTGAGAGTTAGGATATTGGAGTTTTGCCTCCATCATTATAATATTCTCTTTCTTCTCATCAATACAATATCCTTCAAATCACCTTTGCCTATAGAGTAGGTTGTAAACCAAATCATGTAAATCTCTTGTGTACTTTTTTTTTCTTTTTTTCTTCTACATCGTGAATTATAGTGGATATCGATATTTAGTGCAACAAATTGGTATAAGAGTTTGATTCAATATGTCCACTACAAAGTTTGATGTAGAGAAATTCAATAAACAGCAAGGATTTCCTATTTGGCAAGTAAGAGTTCGTGCAATCCTTACTCAATAATGGTTAAGAAATATATTGGAGGATATCAAGCCTGAAGATGTCACTGAAAATATCTAAGAAAACTAGAAGGTTAGTACACATAGCACAATCAACCTTAGTCTCACTGATGAGGTACTCTATCCATTTCTTAATGAAATATCACCTTTAAAGGTATGGAAAAAATTAGAGAAATAATATAAAAGTAAGTCTATCTCAAATCAAGGTTACTTAAAGTAGAAGCTTTTCAAGTTTTGAATGAAAGAAGGTACGATAGTTGATTATCTTAATGCTTTCAATAAATTAGTCTCTTAATTGTTAAGCATTGATGTTAAAATTAAAGAAGAAGACAAGACAATTATTTTATTATTGTCTCTACCTCCTTCTCTGGAGAATCTAAAGACTACTCTCATGTATGATAAGGATTTAAAATTTGACAATATTTCTATTGTCTTTCTATCTAATAAATATTTAAAAAAGATTGAAAAGGATGTGTCACACTCAGAAGCATTAATTTCTAGAGATTGTACCAAAGAAAGATCAAAGACAGATTGTTCCAGATCCAAATCCAAAGAAAAAAATTATAGGTATTGTAAGAAGATGGGACATATAATTAAAAAGTGTTGGAAGCTCAAAGCAAAGAAAGAGAAAGAATTTTAGTCTAAAGAGCAAGCTAAAGAATAAGTGTGAGTTGATAAAAAGAGTTTTGATGATGATTATGGTAATATTCTCTCTGTTAGTTCTGATTTTGATCATTATCATGATACTTGGATTCTTGATTCTAGTTGTCCTTACCACATGTGTTCCAATAAGAATTGGTTTGAAGATTATAAGTCTTATAATGGTGGTTTAGTTTTGATGGGTAATAATAATCCATGCAAAATTGTTGGAATTGGAACTATCAAAATTAAGATAATTGATAATATTATTAGAACTCTTACTGATGTTAGACATGTTCCTGATTTGAAAAAAATTTCAATTTCTTTGGGTGCTTTAGATTCTGGTGGTTATAAGTATTCTACTAATGGTGGAGTTCTTAAGATTACTAAAGGCTCATTGATAGTGATGAAGGGTCTAAAACATGAAAAATTTTATCAGTTAACAGGAAAAACTGTTGAAGGTGGAGTAGCAATTTCTTAGATTTCTTCTAATATGACCCACTTATGATATATGCGTTTTGGTCATATGAGTGAATAAGGTTTAACTGAGCTCAACACAAGAAAATTGTTGAAAGGCCTCAACTCATGCAAATTAGATTTCTGCAAGCATTGTCTTTATGGTAAATAGTCCAAGATAAAGTTTAACACCAGTACTCATTGCACTAAAGGCTTAATTTATTATATCCATTCTGATGTATGGTGCTCTCCTATTTCATCAAAATCTAGTGTTCAGTATTTTGTTGGTTTTATTGATAATTTTTTCAGAAAAGTGTGGATTTATTTTTGCATCACAAAGGCGAAGTGTTTTATGTTTTCAAATAATAGAAACTTCAGTTGAAAAAAGACTAATAAAAAAATTTAAATATCTCAAAAGTGATAATGGCAGATAGTACAAATCAATAGAGTTTCTTAAATTTTGTGAAGATGAAGACATCAAATGCCACTTTACCATCCCAGAAAAACCTCAACAATATGGTGTGGCTGAAAGGATGAACAAAACTTTATTGGAGAAAGCACGTAGTATGCTCAGTGCAACTAATCTTGAAAAGGATTTTTGGATAGAAGCAGTCAATATAGTATATTTTATTATGAATTACTCCCCTTAAATAGCCATTGATTATAAAATTTCTGAAGAGGTATGGATTGGTGAACCTACAAATTATTTTTCTTTAAAGCTTTTTGGTTGCCCTGCTTATGTGCATGTCATCAAGGATAAGTTAGATACACATTCCAAAAAGTGTATTTTCCTGAGTTATGCCAAAGGTGTTAAGGATTATTATTTGTGGGATCCTACTATTTCTTATCTAATTATTGAGAGAGATGTAGTGTTTGATAGGAGTGTTATGTTAAAATCTCTCAAAAAAGGTCCCGGTGATATAACGCAAGTTGAGGTGGAGCATGTACTTCCTTCAGACAAAGATATTCAGGGTGTGCCAAACTCTCAAGAAAATTTCAAGAATTAAGTTAAAATTTCTGAGAAGACTCGACTTCGAAGATCTCAAAGAAACATAAAGTTACCCGAAAGGTATGGTTTTGAAGATATGCTACCTTTTGCTTTATTTACTGACAATGGTAATCTTTTTTCCTATAAAGAAGTAATGTAGGATAAGAATTCTTTTTAGTGGTAAGTTATTATGAATGAAGAGATAGATTTTCTTCAAAAGAACCAAATTTGGGACTTGGTGAAATTACCAAAAGGTAAAAGAGTAATTAGTTGCAAGTTAGTTGCAAGTGGGTATTTCGAAAGAAAGAAGAGTCCTCTAAGATAGATGGTGCTAAATTCAAGCTCATTTAGTTGTAAAAGGGTATTAATAAAAGGAGTGTTGACTTTAATGAAATTTTCTCTCCTATGGTTAAACACACATTTATTCATTTTCTACTTGGTTTAGTTGCTTTTCATAATCTTGGGTTAGAACACCTTGATATCAAAATCACCTCTCTACATAGAGAATTAGAAGAGCAAATTTTTATGCAATAGGCTAAAGGGTTCATTCAAGAAGATAAGAAAAATTATGTCTGCAAGTTGAACAAATTACTTTATGATTTGAAATAGTCTCCAAAGCAATGGTATAAAAGGTTTGATAGTTTCATGTTGGGACTAGGTTTCCACTACAAACATAATTGTTGTGTCTATTTTAAAATGCATGCCAATAATTCATTTATTATATTACTTTTTTATATTGATGATATACTTATTGCTACTTAAGACATATCTCTACTTAATGATCTAAAGCTTAGAATGAAAAATGGAATTTAAGATGAAAGATTTAGGTGCTGCAGGGGAGATTCTTGGTATGGAGATTGATCGAGATCGAAGGCATAACAAGTTATGGCTTTAACAGAGCAAGTATCTTGAGAAGATTATTTCTCATTTACACATGCAGAATTCAAAACCTGTTAGTGCTCCTTTGGTATCCCATTTCAATCTTTCAGCTCAACTATCTCCTTCTATAGATGATGAGTATGCATACATGGAGAACATCCCATTCTCAAGTGCTTTTGAAAGTCTAATGTATGCTATGGTATGCACAAGACTTGATATTGCACAAGCAATCAACATTGTTAGTTGTTACATGGAAAATCCAGAAAAAGAGCATTGGTAAGCTGTAAAGTGGTTATTAAGATATATCAAAGATACTCTTAATATTGGCTTATGTTTTGATAGGAACACAGTTCAAGTAACCAAAATTATTGGCTATATCGATTTAGATTATGATGCAGACCTTGATCGATAATGATTCTTACTAGTTATCTTTTCACTCTTTATGGTGGTCCTATTAGTTGGAGGTGTACCTTAGAGTCAACTGTGGTATTATCTATAATAGAGTTTGAGTATATCGCAGCTACAGAAGGAGTCAAAGAAGCTCTATGGCTAAAAGATTTGACAAGTGAAGTTGGTTTTTCTCAATGTGTTCTTCCTATTTTTTGTGATAATGGGAGCGTCATATACTTACGAAGACCAAATGTACCACACCAAATCAAAGTACATGGATGTCTAATTTTACTTTATTCAAGACAGTATTGAAGATGATGAGTTTTCTTTACAAAAGATTCATACTTCAAGAAATCCTACAAATATGTTGACAAAGGTGATTTCGATTGATAAGTTCAAGCTTTATTTGGACTTGATCAATGTTCAAGGTCATTGATCTTGCCCTATGAAAGAATGGCGAAGGCATCTATTGAAGATTCAAATTTAAAGAAGAAGAGGATTCGAGCCAAGGTGGAGATTGTTGACTTAGTTGTGTCTCAAATTCAAATTTTCCAAAGAGTCCTAATTAAATTAGAATTTATATTAGGAAGTAATTTAGTGGACCTAATCCTTCTCTAAATTTGTCTCCTACTAGAAGATTTAGATTAGTGAAATTCTTATTTGAGTTAGTCTACTACTTTGATTCAAACTCAGTCAAGCTACTTCTATAAATACCCTATTCATCTAAGTGTTTTAGAACAATAAAATAGAGAAACATAGATCAAAACTCTCAAAACGTCTTGTGATGACTAGGCTAGTTAGTCTCTTGTGAGAGTTGGTAATATTAGAATTTTACCCCATCATTATAATCTCCTCTTTCTTCTCATCAATACAATATCCTCTAGATCATCTTTGCCCATGGAGTACGTTATAGGCCGATCCATGTAAATCAAAAGAAAAAAAATTACAGGTATTGTAAGAAGATGGGACATGTAATTGAGCATGGTAGCATGACTCGATGGTGGAGGTGGTAGCTCGGTAGAGCATCTTAGTTGCAAAGGCAACAACAACATAGTGGCACTGGCAATGGTGTAGAGGTAGTGTAGTGTTACATTAAGGTTAAGAGTTTGTTGGTTGTGAATGAGGAAGAAGAAGAAGAAGAAGGGTTTTAGAATAGTAAAAATGAGAGATAGATTAAAACTCTCAAAATATCTTATGATGGTTAGGCTAGTTAGCCTTTTATGAGAGTTGGTGATATTAGAGTTTTGTCTCCATCATTGTAATCTCCTCTTTCTTCTCATCAATACAATATCCTCTGAATCACCTTTGCTCGTGGAGTAGGTCATAGACTGAACCATGAAAAATCTCTTGTGTGTTATTTTTCTTCTTTTCTTTTCTTCTTCTACATTGTGAATTGTAGTGAAAATCGATATTTAGCGCAATAATACCCAACTCCACAAGTATTGGGTAATGCTACTTTCAAACTTATGAAGTTATTACTTATGTCTTATTGGCTATAAAAATACTTCAAACTCATGAAATTATTGCCTATGCTTCATCAGTTATGGAAACACTTCAAATTTATGAATTATTACTTATGCTTGATTGGCTACAAAAATACTTCAAACTAACAAAGTTATTGCCTACATCTCATTGGCTATGAAAATAGTTTAAATTTATAAAGTTATAGCTTATGCCTTATTGTCTATAGAAATACTTTAAATCCATGAAGTTATTGTCTATGTTTTATTGGCAATAAAAATACTTCAAATTCATGAAGTTATCACCTATGTCTCATTGGCCATAGAAATACTTCAAATTTATGTAGTTATCGCTTATGTCTTATTGGCTATAGAAATAATTCAAACTCATAAAGTTATTTCTTATGTCTCATCGGCTATAGAAACACTTTAAATTTATAAAGTTATTGCTTATGCCTCATCGGCTATAGAAACACTTCAAACTCATGAAGTTATCACTTGTGCCTCATCGACTATAGAGACACTTTAAACTCATGAAGTTATTATCTATGCCTTATCATCTTAGAAATACTTCAAACTCATGAAGTTATTGCCTATGTCTCATTGGTTATGGAAATACATCAAATTTATGAAGTTATCGTTTATACCTCATTGTCTATAGAAACACTTTAAATCAATGAAGTTAGTGCCTACACCTTATTAACTATGGAAACACTTTAAATTCAAGAGGTTATCTCCTATAACTCATCAACTATGGAAACATTTCAACCAAAGAAGTTATCACCGATGCCACAAAGCTAACAAAAACACTTCAACCACTAAGGTTAATAAAAACACTTCTTCGATGTTGTAAGGCTAACAAAAATGCTCGCTAAAGGCCAAGGCCATTTGCAGCACTTCAAATCTCTCTCATTTCATCCCATGTCCCCATCAGATAGCACCATTAAAATTTGTCGAAGACTAGGCCAAGACCATCTGACTCAGACGCCACATGGTTCAGCTCTAGGGAGCGAGGCGGTAGCACACACTAGAGCTTTTTCTCCACTCCTTCTTTTTCTTTCATGTTTTTTATAATTCAATGTTGAAATTTATTATAATGTGAAGGTATACCTTTACTTAAGTCATGTACCATTTCTTAAAATTAATGTAATTCTTTCTTTATTTTTCTTTTTGTGTCTCTATTTTATTAGTTAGGTTTCTGGGTAATTAACAATAGAGCCTTGTGACTATTGAAAGTTAATTTTTTCACAACACTTGATAGCACACTTCAAATTAAAATACACTTTGATTTATGCATCAAGTTCACTTCTCTGGGTCTCCAAAATCTATCCCATAAATTTTGACATGCCCAATGGAACTTGACTTCTTCTTTAGGTGTAGAAATCTAGCTAATATAGTAGAGACATTGACAACG
Organism: Trichopus zeylanicus subsp. travancoricus; assembly: GCA_005019695.1. Lineage (NCBI taxonomy): Eukaryota > Viridiplantae > Streptophyta > Magnoliopsida > Dioscoreales > Dioscoreaceae > Trichopus > Trichopus zeylanicus. The sequence continues at coordinate 555,451 of RXID01021999.1, read as the reverse complement.
TAGAATTACAATTGATAACTAATCAATTGTGTTTTGCTTTATAGAAGAAACCATCAAATGGCATTAACGAAGAATATCTCCACCCTGAGTACACTATTATCCTGGGGGTAGGATCAACTGTGCTTCTACTTCAGCTGATGGATGTCACAAAAGCACCTGAAGTTTAAATCAAGTTCAGAAGCATCTCTAAGATCATCTAGTTCAAGAAGGCACTTGCTATAATGCCAACTAAAGTTATCATCATGCAAGACAAGTTTGCTTCTTGTCTTTCATTAAGGGGAAAGAGACCCAATGTTATCATTTCTAATGAGAAGGGCCATTCAAATAAAGAGCCAAAAGCTATGCCTCGACCAACAAGAATATTAGTATTCTTGAAACTCAGATCAAAATAAAACTCAGTCTTTAATCATTTTCACCCAACTCTTGATAGGGGGCAACAGAAGCAAGTCTAGACACATGCATGGACAAAGAAGAACTCATCCTGACTATTGCAAGCAAGGAAAAATTATTAGGAATTTTAACCGACTTGGAAAGCCTAACCCTTGAATGAAGTTAGTTATTACCATCCCTACCTCCAACTCCTTCACTCCATTAAACAATTTAGAGGGGGTAGAAACAAATCACAAGGGGCACAGTCTTACCTTAAGATTGTCACAAAGGAGTAAATCACCAAACAAAATAATAAGAGCTATCATAAGATTGTAACCTAGCATGGGGACTCATGAAAGGAGACCACTCACATTGTCAGAGTTATTTCTCATCACAACTCTGGGAGGGACAATGAACCTACACTCCAACCAGCCAAACACCAAAACAAAGCTGTCCAAATAATGCTTACTGATGAAGAGGTTTAATAGGAAAGGCCTCTTGTGAACCAATCGTTGCTACCACATCAAAGAGAGAGTGTGGCGACCCGCTTCATGAGCAAGCTCTTGAATGAGACAACTCGACTGATAGGAGAAGTTAGTCTCAACCCAAAGCCTAGACTTAACTCTTAAAATATGGACCATTATATTTTGATGGAAGCCTTGGTTATAATAAAGAGCTCTAATCAAGAAGTGACTATAGAAGCACTTTAAGAACCACTGAGATAATAAAGAAAAGAGAAAGATGAAACATAGAAAAGGCCATGAAGTTGATGAAAATAATGCTACAAATGAGGCAAAGGCTTGATAAGTTGGAATGATCTCAATAGCCATCTCAAGTAGCACAGGTGGCAAAAGGTACATCTCTTATAAATGAGATCCACGAAAATGTAGGTTGTTCACAAGCACGTCCTACATCAATAAGAGATTGGGGATTTAGGGATTCCTAATAACATGAAACTACTAGCATACATACAATAATTGGTGCAATGAATGGTGACTGCACAGTTAAAACAAGATAAATGATGCAGATAAACTATACCCTAGTTATCAAGATTGAACTACATATCCTAGAGGCTATATGATGTCTAGCTTTAAATAGTTCAATGGCATGGGTAACCTTGAACATCACATAGCTCATTTTGTGACTTTGTATGGAGATTCAAGTAATAGTCTCTCATTGTAACTCCACTAATTTTTAGCAAGCTTGATAAGAATAACGTTTAAGTGGTATGCTAGTTACAACTAAAATCCATATAGACTTGGGCATAAATGAAGAAGCTTGTTGAATCAGGTTCAGAGGAGTCAATGACAAAGTGACCATTGCAAATCTCATCTCAATACTCAAGTGAGATAGTGAATTGATCATGAACTATATCACATGGTGGAGAAAACTCAGCATTAAGTGTGAACAACCCATGAGTCAATTTGAGATGGTAAATCTAGTCCTTGGCAATATAAGGGGAGAGTGGATAACACCTTACCTGAGCACTTTATTCATCCACACCTTTCAAAATGTCATCATGCAAGTTAAAAAGTTAGAAAGGATTGCCCCACCAGCCTTACCTACCTCACAAAATTTCAAACTTGTAAAAGATAAGGTGAAGCATAAAGAACCTTTCAAAAATGTAAGGGTGGCATTCATAGCAACTGAGTAGAAAAAACATCCAAATCTCACCATGAACAAGGGTAACTCTCAAAAACCACCAACTCTTGGAGGAGATGGGAAAGTGGAATAATCGAATGATCTCCAATGAAGGCTAAGAAAGAAATATTCTTTCAAAAGAGAGAGAGAGTGGGCAAAATCTTCCAAGATGCCCTAAAATTAGGCCTTCAACTCCTAGAATGTAGAAGGCCAAATGAGGCCAACAAAAAAGCATCACCCAAACTATTGTCCTTACCATAGAATGTTGGGTTATACCATTGAAGATGGTTTTATATTCAAAGATTGGATCAAAAAGCATTACCAAGAAGGCAAGCTAACTCTCTCAAAAGTAGCTCTATTTGAAACACCCACTGAACACATCAATCACATTATTGTGTTTGATGAGTATAAACCACTTGTTGAATTCCTCTTTGGGGAGGAAGCACAATATACCCTCGAATAAGAGCACTTATGGAACATCTATGTTTCAAAAAGGTTAAAGAATCTAATGACAAAGATAACTAAAAATCTTGAAGATCCTAGGATGATGATGAAGAAAGCCTCATTAGAATAAACTACCTCACTAACTCGAAGCATCAAATAGAAGAAAAGAAGAATATATAATTTGATTAGTTTGAGAAAGAATACATGGCTTAAGCAAGGGCACACCCTCACTTTACAATGAAGTTTGACATGAAATTTTAGGAAATATAAAAGAAATGAAGAAAGGAAATGATAGAGAGAGGAGAGGAAGCTTTCATATGTGCTGCTATCCTGCTCCCTTGCATTAGACCACATGGCATCTAACCCAAATTGACTCAGTCTTTAGCAGGTGTTGAAGGCATTGTCCGATGCGACGTGGAAGGAAATAGGAGAAGTTTGAACTATTTCTAATAGCTTTGAGCTTCAACAATAATTTCATTAGATGGCATTACTGACAGCTTGTCGGGATTGGCCTGAAGTATTTTTGATAGCTTTGAGCTTTGGTAATAAATTCATGATTTGAAGTGTTTTCGTTAGCCAATAAGATGTTTGCAATAACTATGTTGGGTTGGAGTATTTCCATTAGCTAATAAGGTATTGGTGATAACTTCGTTGACCTTGAAGTGTTTCATAACCAATAAGGTATAGATAATAATTTCTTTGGCCTTGAGGTATTTCCATAGCCAATAAGGTGTAGGCAATAACTTCTTTGATCTTCTAGTATTTCCATAGCTGATAAGGCATAGGTGATAACTTCTTTGGTTTTAAAGTATCACGAATAGCTTACAAGTTTAGGTACAGCTTTGAGAATTGCATCGTCAACTACTTGTGTGATTGACTAGCTTAAAAGAGTGGGTTTCTAACTACTTTTAAGGTTGACTAGCTTTAAGAATGCATCGCCAACTACTTTTGAGGTTAGCTAGCTTGAAGAGTGCATTGCCAACTACTTTTGGGGTTAGCTAGCTTAAAAAGCGCATCACCAATTGCTTCTAAGGTTGGCTAGCTTGAAGGGGCACATTGTCAACGACTTCTAAGGTTGACTAGTTTGAAGTGTGGCTAATAGTTTTGAGCATATTGGTGATTAACTTCTTTAATTTGATAGTGTTACTAATGGCTTATGGGTTGGATATAGCTTTGTAGTGTGGCCGACAGCTTGGAATGTATTGGCAATTAACTTCTTTTGATTTGGTAGTGTCACCAATGGCTTGGGATTAGATATATCTTTGAAGTGTGGCTGAAATCTTGGAATATGTTGGTGATTAACTTTGTTTGAACAAGGCGTTGAGGTTGACTAAGCGAGTTCAAGCCTATCTTGGTTCGATTCAATGTGAAGCATTGCCAATACTTTTTGGTTTGGCTTAGCTTGGCAGATGCATTGTCAATGGCTTTTGAGGTTGAATAGCTTCAAGGTGTGGCCAACAGCTTTGAGCTTGTTGGAAATTAATTTCTTTTGTTTGATAACATCACCAACAACTTATGGAGTTGGATATAGCTTAGAAATATTGCTAAAGGCTTTTGTAGTACACCTAGTGAGACTTAGTTTGACCTTATTTAGTTTTATTCAAACTAATTTTGGTTCAGGTTGAGGTGGTAACATCATCCATTGCTTGTAGCCTTGGAGTATTGTTGAGGGTTCAACACATCTAGCGGGACTCAATTCGACTTTATTTATTTCAAGTCCGAGTTTAATTCATTTAGCTTGAGTCAAGTTCAACCTTGTATTGGACCTTTATCAAACTTGGGTCTGCATCTTGATGGACTTTGGTTCAAGTTTAGGTCAATTTAGTTTAGTTTAGTTTTGGTTCAAGCCTAGCCTAGCTTGGTTTTGGTTTGACTTTTCATTTGCCCTTTTAGTTTGGACTTGATTTAACCCAATTAAGATTTGATTTGAACTAAGTTCAATTCAAATTAGATTTAATTTGGACTCAACTTGAGTCTAATAAGGGTTTAGTATGAGTTTATATTAACTCAATTTGGATTTTACTCTATTTATTTTATTAATTTAAGTTCATTTAAGCCAACTTGGCCTTTGTCCATTTATAAATAAGTTACTTCACATTAATAAATTTGATTTGAGGGTCCTTAACTATTTATGATGATTTTAAATGGACCCATATCCTAACTTCAAATATGCGAACCTGAAGGTTGGCTTAGTTCACAAGCTCAAAAGCTAGCTTAGTACGAGCTCAAGGGCAAATTGGGTGCAAGTCTAAAGATTAACTTAGATGTGAGCCGGAAGGTTAGTTGAGGTGCGAGCCCAAAGACTAGCTTGGAGGCAAACCCAAAGTTTGGCTAGGGTGTGAGCTCAAAGGCTAGCTAGGTATAAGCCTAAAGATTGGCTAAGTGTGGGCCCAAAGGCTGGCTAGTAAGAGCCTGAATATTGGCTTAGGTGCAAGCCTGATTGCTAGCTTGGTGTGAGCCCGGAAGCTAGCTAAGTGTGAGCCCAAAGGTTGGCTAAATGTGAGCCCAAATGCTAGCTAGGTGTGAGTCTGAATACTAGCTGAGTGCAAGCTTGAAGGATGGTTAAGTGTGAGCCTGAAGGCTAGTTATTATGAGCTTGAAGGTTAGCTAAGTGTGATCTCGAAGGCTAGCTGAGTGTGAGTTTGAAGGCTGGCTTAGTGTGAGTTGGAAGGCTAGCTAAGTGTGAGCCCAAAGACTGGCTTAGTGTGAGCCCAAAGGTTAGCTGGATGCGAGCCTGAAGGCTACCTTGGATACAAGCCCGAAGGCTAGCTAAGTGCAAGCCTGAAAGCTGACTGAGTTTGAGCCCAAAGGCTAGCTTAATGCAAGCCTGAAGACTGACTGAGTGCAAGCCTGAAGACTGGCTGAGTACAAACCTAAAGGTTGGCTTAGTGCGAGCCTGAAGTTTGGCTAGGTGGGAGCCTAAGGGCTGGCTTGAATGTGAGCCCAAAGGCTGGCTAGGTGAGAACCTGAAGGCTAGCTTGGTACGAACCCGAAGGATAGCTTATGGTAATGAGGATCTTCCACCTTGGGGGGAACACAAGTGGCCATAAGAAATGTCAAAGGTCCGCTGTCTTTGAGTGAGGCCATGGGTGGCTGCGGTGATGTTGAGAGTCCGTCATCTTTGAAAGGGCCGCAAGTGGCCATGGTATTAGAAACTCTTCTTTCTTTGTTATTTTTGCTGAATTTCCTTTTTTTCTATTTTTTTTTCTTATCTTTCTTTTTTTTTACAAAATAACTTTTTATATATTTTTTTCTATTTTGCCTCTCTCTTTCTTCTTCTTCTATTTCAAGCTTCAAACTCTTCTCCTTTTTTCTTTTTGGCTGAATTTTTTTTTGCTACTCAACAACATTTTTTGTATTTTTTATTCCCTTTTTTACTTCTTCTTCAATCTTAATCCTAAAACCCTATCCCTTTTTCCTTTCCTCATTGCTGCCACACCCGGGCCATGGCAGCCCGACCTCCTTCTCGGTGGGATTGGGCCATCTCTCGGTCGGATCCCACCATTCTTCTCTACAACAAAGTGGAGCAAGGTCCAAGGAGGTGGGCAATGACCTATGTGCAGGCTGGAGGCAACTCGACTATGGGACAACGGGAGATGGGCTAGAGCTCGTCAGTGTGAGTTGAGGATGTAGTGCAAAGAGCTTCAAGGGCAGGTGTGAGAGGTCTACCTAGGGTTTTGGGTGGACAATGGTGGAAAGGTTGCTAGTCATTCATGGTGTAGGTTGGTGATTATTGGCAGGAATCATTGTCGGTAGTGAAAACTTGGATCTGAATCACAAAAGATGCTTGGAGATGCCATAACTAGAGAGGAAGATGCTAAGGTAGTTGTTTTCACCAGCCTCCATCTTCTTGAGTCAGATCTTAGGCTAGGAGTCCATGGTGATAGAGAGGATGAACCTAATGTGGATGACATTGTCATAGTACTTGTAGGAGCACTCAAGGCACATGAAGATGTTGTAGGAGTCAGAGGCCCCTCCATGGGCTCCTTGGAGGGATGAATAGACTTGAAAGGAGACGATGAGACTTGTATTGGTTGAATGTGAGTGCTCAACAATGCGAGCAGTGGGTAATGGGGACCTTGCATAAGATAGAAGAGGAAAAGGAGAAGAAGCATATAAAATTTGAAAGGGAAAGAGAAAAGTATTTGAACTCACTTATTCTCCTATTATTATGTGGTTTTTTTTACTCCTTTGATGATCATTGTATTCTCATTTCTTCTTTCTTTTTGAGCTGATCATCTATTCTCATCACTGTCCTCTCCCTATTGCAGGTTCCATAGTTTTTATAAGCACTTAGAAGATTGACTCGATCTTGATTTGAAAATTGGAATTGGTAGATGTAGATGATGATCTTTCCTTAAATTTTGGACATTTGTATGGATAGATGTAATTTATTTTTGACTTGGATATAGATCAACTCTATTTGGATGAGATGTTTAATAACCTTGAAATTGTAGTATTTTGTGAAACTTCAAAATATAGGGGAGTTTTTTGCAATTTTTTGGGAAAACATGGACTAAATTATAATTTTATAATTTTTAGGGGACCTTTTATAAAAAACTTATTTATAAAGTTTTAAAATTTTTAGGGTTCTTTTTTAACATAATTTAGATTTGTTTGTAAATAAAAAATTTTGAGACTTATTTGTAAAAGATTGAAATTCTAGGAACTTATTTGCAAATACAGATTTTTGAAGGAATTTATTGCAAACCTTGGATTTCATAGGGATTAAATTATAATTATTAATCTCTTGAATGGTTTATTTGCAAACCTTAAATTTTGTGAGATTATTTTATAATTTTAGGATTTTATTAAACTTTTTTGTAAAATTCTTATTTCAGGTACCTATTTATAAGAAAAATCCGGTCCCGAACCCATTTATGAAAATTTATTCAATACTGGGGTCTATTTGTAAACTTCTTGCATTTTGTCATTTTGGCCCAAGTTTTAGATGAATTTTGGATCCAATTATGGATCCAAAATCCAGCCCAATTAGCTTATTTAGATTAGGCCTGCATTGAGCCCGAATTTTTCAATGATTCAAGTCCAAATTGAACTTAATTTTTAACTCGGATATGATTTAAGTTTGACTGAGACTCATATTTGAGACATAATTTAATGGCAAACAAGTTTTAATTTTAATCATATTTCAATTAAATTTGATTGTACTAAAAATCACCTCAAACAAGGATAAATGCAAATATTGAATGAACACATGTAGTTTATGTCTACCCATATAGAAAGCATGTCAAATACGGCTACCATGCTCTATAAGAAAAATGAGAATATGGAAGAGGTGCTAACAAAGAAATCAAAGTCACACAAAATACCTTATAGGGATGACGGAAAATCACCTACTTATCCTCCTTAGGGTCAAAGTGATTACTCATGCCACTTACTCCAAAGACGGGTCAAGAAAGCTAGACACTATTAAAAATAATTATTTGAGGTTATGGCCTTCTGTCATATGGTGACTCATGAATTTGAGGTAACATTGATGAGCAGCTATCCCAGCCTCCATCAAGTGATCTGACAACAATCTTTGAAGACTTCTTTACAAGAAAGCCCTACATACCTAATTCTAACATTGAGTAGGATGACTATCAGCCAGTCACATCCTCCAAAGATATCTAGGGGACTATTAACCGGGAGCAAGGGTTCATTACCTCCTATCACATGAATAGTCTTGGTAGTGATTCCAAAGATGAACCTTATTGGTCTTACAATGCTAGATTTTAACTAAGAAGAACAAATCAGATATAACTCCGAGGTGAAAAGGTACTATATGTGAGACAAGTTCCAATGCTTAGGGACAAGAACATCCTCAAGGGCAAAAAAAAAGAAATTTATATAAATAAGGACATCGAGCATTTACAAGATGAACCTGCACTTAAGAAGGTGGAATACAAGATAATAGCCCACCTTAGGAAGATCTAACTATGCTAAGCATGTTTGATGCCCTAATGATGTCATAAGAACTCAAGGATACAGTAGTGCACACCTTGCAGAATCTAGCCAGCTATCAAGCATACTCACTAAAGAGAAAATGAAGGAGTTTTTGTATGCACATCAAACTCCTATCATCGCATTTACAATGATGACCTACTACCAAGAACAATAGTCCATAACAGACCATTGTATGTCATAGGAAATAGTGATAGGATCAAGATCAGTTGCATCTTGATTTACCTAGATTTCTTAGTCCATTTGATGACTTTCTAAACTCTAAGAGCTCTAACTCTAGATGTGTGTCACCTTTCATCCAAGATTATAATCTTCCAAGGGTTTAATTAGAAAAGTCAAAGAGATACAAAGCACTATTAGGGAGGTTGTGGCTACGTAAAAGTAAAGTAGTACCATTAACCTTATATCAATGCCTCAGATACATCAGGATGGTGAAAAACACCAAATTGATGGAGATATACATCCTTTTGACCTTCATGAGGTGCATTATGATGTCATAAAATACTACCAAAAATTTCATGTTAATAAAGGGTCTGCTTCCATTAGTCAAGTAAAACAAAAGATTGTTAGTATGATCTTCGCTCCTCCTCATTTAGGAAGTGACTCTAACCCAAACTCTTCAGATGAGGAAGCCCCGTGAGTCTACCTAGGTGGTTACACTTTTTGTGAAGATAACAATAGAGGTCCAATAGAAAATACTCTCCTTGTTACTTAAGTTCTAGACGGCTTATTAAGTCATTAGCTGAGCTAAATATCAATGTCATGGATGAATAATGAATTTCTATATTCCTCCATGATACAAAAGAAAAAAGGAAATACTATTTTACAAAGCAATCCCTTGTCATACATGAAATCTTGGGAACTGAGAATCTGGAGGATGATGGTGACCATCAGCTTGTAGTCACGTTTAAATATTTTTTTGGATTAACTTCATCAAAAAAATTGAGAAATCTGACTGTGAGCATCAACAAACAAAGAAGGAGAGTCATTTCTTTAGGAATCTATGGGATCCACTCAAAGGCATGCTTACATTCCTAGAAGAGGAAACAAGAACACTAAGAAATTGGGGTATATCACTCCAAGCATCTACATATGTCTCATGGTCACCATTGGACCTTTGTCCAATTTTTAGGATGATCAAACAATATCAACACCCTCTAACACATGCACCAAGATTGCCATGACTCTTTAAACATCATAAGAAGGTGATGTCCTTAGTGAAATTTCATTAGGATTGAAAGATAAGGGGCATGATACAGTTAAAACACCATCATACTAATCTTTGCCAAATCTCACTCAACATGATAAACCATTTCATGAAGGAATGATCCTTAAATTAAAAGAAGCTCCACCAGAGCTCAAAGATAGGAGGCAAGCCATAGTCGATGAACTAATGAAAATCAACCTAGCTTAGAGGAAGACCTAAAGCTAACCTTCATTAGCACTCAACTCTGAAAGAAAATTCAAACCCAACTTAAAATAGTGTTCCAAGAGTACATTGACTGCTTTGCATGGAGTTGTAAGGAGATGCTTGGACTAGATTATGAAGTCATAGTCTATAATTTAGCCATCAATCCCAAGCTTTTTCCTGTCAAACAAGCACATAGGAAATGAAACTTGACCTAGAACAAAAGGTGATAGAAGAAATGAAGAAACTAATTGAAGTAGGCTTGATGAGAAAAAAAAAGTACCCAAATTGAGTTGCAAGCATTGTGCCAGTCAAAAGGAAAAATGGCCAAATCTGTATTTATGTGGACTAGAAGAATATGAATAAAGCATGTTGGAAAGATGACTTCCTGTTGCCAATAATGAAAATCATGATTGACAACATGGCCAACTTTAAAATATTATCCTTTATGGATGACTTTTCAGGGTACAACCAAATAAAAATGCATCCCAATGATGAGAAGCATACAACCTTTAGAATACCAATTGGCATATACTATTATAAGGTGTTGCCCTTCGGGTTCAAGAATGTAGGTGTCACTTATCAAAGGGGCATGGCTCAAATTTTTGATGACCTCATACACTAGGTAGTGGAATTCTACATAGATGACTTGGTAGTCAAAATTAATTTCAAAGACAAGCACATTCAAGACCTAAGTGATATTCAACCACCTTAAGAAATATAACTAAAAGATAAATCCTATGAAATGTACCTTCAGGGTATTATCAAGAACGTTTCTTGAGTTCATTGTTCAACACCAAGAAGTTAAAATTGATCCATCTAAAATCAAAACAATCTTGGACATGCGACCATCCAGCAGCCTAAAACAATTTAGGACATTCCAAGGTTGGCTTATATACATAAGAAGATTCATCTCAAACCTCTCTAAAAGATGCAAGCCTTTCTCTAGATTAAGGAAAGAAGGATACCCCATTCATTTGGAATTAAGAATTCCAATAAGCCTTTGAAGAGATCAAAGTAGTATATCCTAAAGCCACCAGTCTTGGTAGCACCTCTACCTGAAAAACTCTTGATCCTCTACACGACCACAATGGAAGGGTCTCTGGGGGCATATCTTGCTCAAGATAATGAAGAGGGTAAAGAAAACACACTCTACTACTTGAGTAGAATGCTAGTGAGGGAAGAAAGCAACTACTCCAATTAAAAAACATTTTCTAGTGCTCATATTTATAGTCAAGAAGCTCAAACATTATTTACTTTCTCATCAAATCATTTTAATATTGAAGATTGATCATATAAAGTAGTTGATGAATAGGCTTGTACAAACTAGAAGTTTAGCAAAGTGGGCTTTAATCCTCATGGAATTTGACATCATGTTCACTCCCTAAAAGGAGGTTAAAGGAGAAGCACTAACTAACCTTCTCGTAGCTCACCCAATATCGAATGATTCTCCATTGAGTTGCAAATTCCCTGATGAAGAGATCCTTTTGGTCAAAGAAGGAGAACCCCACTAGAAGCTATAATTTAATAGGGCATCATCCATTAGATTAGGAATTGGATCAAAGCTTCTACAAATCAAAGTAGGCATTGGACTCATTTATGTCACTCTGAATTGGGCATTTTATAATATTTATATTCCCTCTCAAAACCATACACAAACAATAAAGTTGAGTATGCAGCCCTAATTGTAAGACTAGAAATGACCCTTAATATGGGGTTATCTTGCTTACATGTCTTTGGTGATTTGTAAATGGTCATTAATCAAGTCTGTGGAGAATATAAAGTCTACAAATATGAGCTCCTGAAATACATGAAAAGACTTAAGAACTCAGAGGAAAAATCCCACATGTTCAAATAACTAAGGTTCCCTGATCCATCAATGTTGAAGCTGATTCCTTAGCCAAGCTAGTCAAAGTATTGGCTGACCTTGACCAAGAGTAAATTTTTATCACAATCTATAGTAGATAAGAAATAAGCTTGGTCTTCAGTATCAAGTATGAAAAGACTAAATCTAAACTGATAGAAGAGGTTGCATATTAGAGAATACCATTCACCAACTACCTCAAGGGTGGAAAACTCCCACAAGATAAATCAATACGTTTACAACTTAGAAAAAGAGTTGTGCACTTCCTACTCATCAATGACACCCTTTATAGGAGGTCTTTTGGTCAACTACTTCTACACTATCTTTTAGATGAAGAAGCTAAAGAGGTGATGTACAAAGTATGCTTGGGGTTTATGGGGCTCATCAATTAGGCTCAAAAATAATAGTGAAGATCAAGTGTATAGACTATTACAGGCCCACGATGGTGAGGGATTGCAAGTAAATACCACTTATGCCAAATTCATAATGATTTTGTCCACCAAGACCCAAATTCTCTACACCCAATGATATCCTCATGACCATTTGAGGTATGGGGTATAAACATTATCGACCCAATTGAGCCATCTTCTTCCAAAGTTTACTATTTCATATTGGCGACAACCAATTATTTCACCCAATGTATGGAGGTGATTCTATTGAAAGAGTGAAAGCAAATACTATTATTCACTTCTTTTGAGAAAACATCCTGTATCAATTTGGCATTCCTCAAAAGATCATTTCTAACAACAGACTATCCTTTAGAAGCTTTAAGGTAGGATGATTTAAACATCATCATAAAATAGATTAGAGATATTAATCCATCTATAATGTTAGGGTAAATAGTCTTATTGAGGTATTCAACAAGACCATCTCCAAGATATTAAAGAAAGTCATCGCCAGAAATAAGAGAGATTGGAACCAAAAGCTATTTAAAGCTCTGTGGTCTTATTGCACTACATATTGAACCCCTACCCAATCAATGCCATATGCATTGTTATTCGAGATTGAGATAGTCTTGCCATTGGAAGTGCAAATCCCCTCTCTAAGGATTGTCTTTCAAGAAGAAAGCACAAAAGAAAGTAAGGTTCATCTTCATCTTGATGGGCTAGACTCCTTGGACGAAACATGGATTGCAACCCAACAAAACTTGGAAATGTACCAAGCACAAATATCCAAGGCTTACAACAAGATGGCTCAGCTCAAATTCTTTCAGAAAGGAGAAATAATCTTAGCCCTGAGAAGACCTATAATCTCAAACTGAAATATGAAAGGTAAGTTTGAGCCTAATTGAGAGGACCTTATATTGTTAAAAGGATATTTGAAGGAGAATCCTACCAACTAATTGATGATAAAAGAGAAAGGCCTATGCCATAAATCAATACCCAATTCCTCAAAAGGTACTATGCCTACGCCTCTGGGGTAACAACAACAACCAAAAAGTGTCTATATTTTATCTATAATAGAACATCTAAGTTTTCCAAAAAAAGGGATGTCTAGTCAAACATGCACTCTATATTTTTTGAGGCAAAATATGGACACAAACCCCACCAAATTGTGTGGCAGTCAAGTCCACACCCCCATAAAAGTCCACTCATTATGGTAGTTTAATTCCACTCATTATGATAACTCAAGATCATTCCTTGTGGTAGATCAAGTCCACTCCATGTGGTAAATTGAGTCCACTCATTAAGTTCACATCTTGTGGCAAACCAAATCCACCTTGTGGCAAATCAAGTCCACTCATTATGGCAAATCAAGTCCACTTCTTATAACAAATCAAGCCCCCTCATTGTGGTAACTCAAGTCCACGTTTTGTGACAAATCAAGCCCACTTTGTTGTAGCAATCAAGTTCACTTATTGTAGCAAATTAAGTCCACTCATTGTGTCAATTCAAGTCCACTCCTAATGCCAAAATCAAATACACTTCCACATCGCAAATGAAGTTTAAGTCTATTTTGCATGGCAATAAAGCATGCATAAGACATGAAAAATCAAATACATTCTCACAAAGCAAATATATTCAATTCTTAGAACAATGACACAGGGGTCAGATACTTGAAAGTTGTTTTCATCCACTCTCCTTGTTGAGAAAACTCAAAAAGTGGATGTGAAGAGGTATTTGTTTGAGTTAAATTTGATTAAAAATCAAATTTAATCAAAAATTTAGATAGAATATGAAGTTGAGCACCGCTAGATTATGACCCAAATGTTGATCTCAATTAGACCTAAAACTCGGTCAAATTTAACCAAAAATTGAATTCAATTTGGACTTGAATTGTTGGAAAATTTAGGTTCAATCTGAACTAAATGAGTGGGCTGAATATTTGGACCAAAATCAGGCCCAAAATTCATTAAATATCTGGATCAAAATGAAAAATTTGAAATCTTTGCAAAAAGACCCCTACAATTCACAAAATTATATTTTGGTCCAAATTTTCCTAAAAATGCAAATAGTACAAATCTTGAATCTCTTCATTAGGGAAATAAATCTCAATTAATGGATTATATGTCATTCACAAAATATAGCAATATAATCTTATTACCAAATCACAATCACACAATATTCTAAAATCAATCCAATCAGATATTTGATCCAAAATCTCTTTGAGGCCTATAAATTGATGGAGAGCTTGCAAGCAAAAAGGACACACAAAGAGAATGAGGAGAAGATTAGAGGGCCATCATCGAAGAGTCCATCAAGAGAGGTCAAAGATGAAAGAGGTGAAGTTTCAAACTTAGTTCTGTTATTTTTTTGGCTTCTCTCTATCTGTTCTCCTCCTCTCCTATAGGGCTATCATGCTACTTCCTCCTGGCCCCTGCACCCGTAAGTCCTACCTAAGTTATTGATCTAGCCTATTATTGGGACCCTATCCTTGCTAGTCCAAGCACCACCCACTACTCGTGCTCATGGCCAACATGGCTTTAGCCCTCCGTCAACCCATGCCGCTTGCTGGCCTAGCTTGCCACTTGGCCTCCCAGCCCATGTTGGCATTGCAGCCCTTCACTCGGCCAAAACCATTATAGCCCTCCATTACGGCTGGCCCAGCCTTATCTGCGGCTGTCTCAGCTAGCTGCCATCCCTCTGCAGCCACCCAGCTAAAGAAAAAGGAGGGATAGGTAGGCCGTGTCTTCCCGGAGAAGGGGGAGGCAAACTCTGGCTCTCCTCCATGGCTGTCCTATCCTTGCTTGTGCTCCCCATTGCCACAGCCACCTCCCTATTTTGATCTACAGCCTACTGAAGACCCATCCTCAATCTCGAGAGCCTATCATCATTGCACTCCACTTGCTCGTTGGCTAGCTTGCCACTCCCAGCCATAGTCTCATCCTATTTTGCTGATAGCTACCCTTTGTGAAACTCCACGCCATTGCCTCTTTTACCTCACCAGGGGCTCTTGCCCATACATCACCTTAGGCTGTCAAAGTTGGTCAAATCTAACCAAAATTGGTAGCATTCACCATAAATGGAAGAAAGGCCAGCTCCTCCCACTGCTAGCTATTAAGGAGGCTTAGGGTTTTGAAGAAGAAGAAAGAAAGAGAAGAGCACAAGAGGAAGGAGGAAGAAAGGAAAGAAATTGAGAAAAGAAAAGTTGTTGGCAGAAAAAACCAACAATAACAAAAAAGGAAGGGAAGGTTCTATTGCCTTGATTTTTGTGCCATTATCACTATGGTCTTTGGCATGTTGATGAACTCCAACACTATCATGGCCACCTATGGCATTGTGCATCAATGGAACTCCATTACTGCCACAACCACCTGTAGCTTTCTGCATTCAAGCCAGTCATTGGGCTCACATTTAGCTAGCTTTTGGATTTGTATTCAATCGGCCTTTAGGCATACACTCAACCAACCTTGGGGCTCACATTCAGCCAACCTTTGGGCTCATATTCAACTAGTCTTCAGGCACACACTCAGCCAGCCTTGGGCTCGCATTTAACCAACCTTTAGGCTCCCATTCAGCTAGCCTTTGGACTTGCACTCAACTAGGCTTTGGGTTTGCACTTAGTCAGCTCTGGGCTTGCATCCAAGCCAGCCTTCATGCTCACACTTAGCCAACTTTTGGCTTGCACTCAGCTAGTCTTTGGGCTTGCACTCGAGCCAGTCTTTAGGCTTGCACCCAAGCCAGCCTTTGGGCATACACTTAACTAGCTTCCACTAGCCTTTGGGCTCCTACTTAAGTTAACCTTTGGGCTTGCACTCAGCTTGCTTTCAAGCTTACACTCAGCTAGCCATCGCATCCAAGCCAACCTTTGGGCTCGCACTCAACCAGCCTTCAAGCTCACGTTCAAGCTAGCCTTTGGGTTCACAATCAGCTAACCTTTGAGCTTGCACTCAAGCTATCCTCAGGCTCCCACTCAGCAAGCCTTTAAACTTACCTCCAAGCTAGTATTCAGGCTCACATCCAACCCAACCTTCATGCTAGCACTTATCTAATTTATGCGCTTGCATTTAGCCATCTTTCAGGCCTGCACTCAGCCAGCCTTTGAGCTTATATTCAGCCAGACTTCAGGCTTTCATCCATGCTAGCCTTCAAGCTCGCACTTAGCTAGCTGTTAGGCTTACACTCAAGCTTCCTTTGGGCTTGTATCCAAGCTAGCCTTTAGGTTTGCTTCCAAGCAAGCCTTTGGGCTCACACTTTGCCAGTCTTAAGCTTGCACTCATGCCACCCTTCATAGTTCGCTAGCCCTTGGGCTCACAACTCTAAGCCAGCTCTTGGGCTCATTCTTCTAAGCTAGCCCTTAGGCTTGTACATTGAAGGCCAACCTACAAGCTTATCCAAAGTTATCATGATAGCTTGAGAGCTCTTAAGTCAATTTGATTAACAAAAAGTGACTCAATTATACTAAACTCAACCAGAACAAATGAGCAATAGTAAATTGACTCAAATGGACCACCAAATGGATCTAAAATTAATCAAATTAAGCTGGACCCAAAACTCAAATTGAATTGGACCCAAAATTCAAATTAAGTTAATCCAAACCAAATCAACTTAGATTTAATCCTAATTAGGTTCAAGTTAGGTTAATTCAAAATCAAGTCAACTTTAAATTAAACCTAATTTGGGTCAAACTAAGCCTGAATCAAACCCTAATTGGGTTAAATCAAGTTTAAACTGAGAGTTAAATAGGTCTAATCAAACTCAAAGGGCAAACTAAAATTAGGCCAAGCTTGAACTGAAATCAAACTAAACCTAAATGACTTGAACTTGAACCAAACTCCATTAAGATGCAAACTAAAACCTGATAAGAGTCCAACATAAGGTCAAACTCAATCTAAATTGAATGAATCAAACTTGAGCCAAATCCAAGTTCTAAATATTGAATTGAATCAAATTAGACTTGGATTGAAATCATTGTTGCCCTAACTTGAGTCAATGATCAGTATTTGGCAAATATTCTTCTAAAAATAAATGCCAAGTTGGTGAATCGAACTTGTTATTACAAGTTGAACTTTCACCGTCAATATCAATAATAATTTTAGGAATGGATGTTTCACATAATTTCCATGGTTAATCTAATGACCCTCCATGGCTGTAGTAGTCAGTTCATGATAGTGGCCTTCCATTTTATTCTATAAAGCATCAGTGTGAGACCAATCACTAAAGATTTTGGGAAGAGAAAATTGAAACATCTTATCATCTTCATGGAACGATTTGGTGAATCATAATTTAATCAAGTTTTGAAAATCAAATTAATTCAAATCAAACTTGAATTAAAATCAAGTTCTAAATATTGAACCTAACTTAAATCCAACCCATATTAGTTCAGATGGAACAGATAGAGTCAAACTGAGTCTTACCGGATATGCTAAACCTTCAGCAATACTCTAAGGCTTTGAACAATGAGTGATGTTATCATCCTAACCCGAACCAGAGCTAGTTCAAATAGAACTAAACTGGGTCAAACTAGGTCTTGTTGGGTGTGTTACAAAAGCCCTTGGTAGTACTCCAATAGTGGGTAATGGTACTTTCAAACTGATGAAGTTATTACTTATACCTCATTGGCTATAGAAACACTTTAAGCATATAAAGTTATCACCTATGCCTCATTAGTTATGGAAACACTTCAAATTTATGAAGTTATCGCTTATGCCTTATTAGCTATACAAATACTTCAAATCAATAAAGTTATTGCTAATGCCCTATTGGCCATGGAAATGCTTCAAATCTATGAAGTTATCGCTTATACCTCATTGGCTATAGAAACACTTCAAATTCATGAAGTTATTGCCTATGCCTTATTGGCCATGGAAACACTTCAAATTCATGAAGTTATCACCTATGTCTCATTGGCCATGGAAATGCTTCAAATTTATGAGGTTATCACTTATGCCTCATTGGCTAAAGAAATACTTCAAACTCATAAAGTTCTCACTTATGCTTCATTAGCTATAGAAACACTTCAAATTCATGAAGTTATCACCTATACCTCATCAACTATAGAAATGCTTCAAACTCATGAAGTTATCGATTATGTCTCATCAGCTATGGAAATAGCTCACACTTATAAAATCATTGTTTATACCTCATTGGCTATGAAAACACTTTAAATTTATAAAATTATCACCTATGCCTCATTGGCCATGAAAATACTTCAAATTCATGAGGTTATCGCCTATGCCTCATCGACTATGGAAATACTTCAACTAAAGAAGTTATCACAGAGGCCACAAGGCTAATGAAAACACTTCAACTAGTGAAGATATTATCAATGCCACAAGGCTAATGGAAATACTTCACCAATGCCGTAAGGCTAACAAAAATGCTCACCAAAGTCAAAGGCCATTGGAAACACTTCAAATCTCTCTCATTTCATCCCATGTCCCCATCGGACAATGCCATTAATATTTGCTGAAGACCAAGTCAAGACCCATCTGAGTTAGACACCATGTGGTCTAGCATAGGGGAGCGGGGTAGTAGTACACACTAGAGGTTCTTCTCCACTCCTTATTTTTCTTTCATGTTTTTTATAATTCCATGTTGAAATTTATTATAAAGTGAGAGTATACCCTTACTTAAGCCATGTACCATTTTTTAAAATTAATTAAATGATTTCTTTCTTTTTCTTTTTTTGTCTTTATTTTATTATTTAGGTTTGTTGTTTTAGGAGATTTTTTATAATTATCAAGGTAATTAACAATAGAGGCTTGTGCTAGTTGAAAGTTAATGTTCTCATAATACCTTATAGCACACTTCAATTAAAACACATTTTGATTTGTGCACTGAGATCGCTCTATAGGGTTTGCACTACTCCTGGGCTGCCAAAATCAATCCCACATAATACATATAACTTCTTTCTACTGCAATTCCATTTTTTCACAGTACCATAAGGTAAATTTTGCTTGATAAAAGCTCCCTTTATGCTACAAAGCATTCCAACCATGCCCTACAGGAAGCTTGTATAAAACATGCAAAAATCCCATATGAGATAGTAGCTTTCTAGTTCTGAATATGATGAATGGGGGCCACGAGAATGGAAGATATTTTTCTACATCAAGTTAACAATAGTTAACATATTTTTTTTATTGACAAGAGCAAAACAAGTTAGAAAAGAAAATGAAATATCTTATAAAACACTTTATAAGAATACAAAAAATAGATAATATCACAAATAGACTTACTACTCTACTAATTTAGATTTAATTTATTGGATAACTTCACGATAATCATGTCTTCTTTTGCATACTACAAATTATAAACAACAATAAAAATAACATATAAGATAAATATAAACAAAAACAATAATAATAACAATACATGATTAACAATTGAAAGTTATATATTTACTTATATCTTTGAGCTTAGAGTATTTTAGATTACCTTTTAACCAATCATTAGCACAAACTAATGCATCAATAGTTTTTGGATCAAGAGCATTTTGCTTGTTATCCACTACTCTTCCTCTGATACTAAATACAAACTCAAGAGCAACTATGGTAATAGACACTAAGAAAATATTATGGGCAATTTTGGAAAGAATATGAAACTTGAGTGCATTATTCTTCTACCATTCCAAAATATCAAACTTGACCACTTTTTGTTCACCTTCTTCATCATCTTCAACCTCTTCTTTAGAACAAGTTATAATAATTGGTTCTTTGAAATAAATCTCCAATTCATTTTTTGTTGTTTGTGAAGCATAAGCTTGCATGAAAAAATCCTCAAATTTAACTCTTCCACCTATTTTTGGCCTCTTGTTTGTAGAAGAATCACTTGAATAGGCACTTTGTAAACCATGACCCATACTTACCTTTGTAGATAAGTGCCCAATGACATAAAAATAAAATAGTTCAGAAAGCATATTCTTCACTTCTTCAATCTTTATTTCGTATTCAAATTTTGAGTAAATCTTGGGAAAACAATTGTCAATAAGAATAATCTTACATCTTGGATCTAAAATTACAAAAACAACCATTAGCATAATGGATGCACCCCAATATTTATCAAACTTTTCATGTGTTGCTTTTGCCATTTTTCTCATGAATTCATCAAAAGAATCTACTTGCAATTGTAACTCTAGCTTCAACTTCTAACTTTTTATAAAAATAAATTTGTAGTAGCATAAGCATTTCTAGAGAAAATTTTATTAACATCATAAAAAACCTTAAAAAATTTAGTTATCTTTTGAATTTGATCCCATTCTTTAGTAGATGGTAGCCACACAAAATTAGCATCTCTACTTGCATATTGAGTAAAAACATTTCTACAGATAAGAGCAATTGTGAATATTTGATATATAGAATTCTATCTAGTTACCACATCAATGCATAAAACTTTTTTTAGTATTTATGTTCAACTATTTTGCAATTTCAACAAATCTATTTAAATGAGAGGTTGACTTTCTTAAATACAAAATACTAAAATAAATCTTTTGAGTTATATTCTTGATTTGCTTGAGACCATCTTTCACCATTATATTCAATATATGTGCACAACAACTAATACGAAAAATCTTTCCCTTGAAACGAAGCTTGCCTCTAGTTCCAAAGCTATCTTGTAAACTTCTAGCAACAATATCATTACTTGATGCATTATCTAAGATAATAGTTGCCACTTTATTTTGTATCCCTCGAGCAAGAATGGACTCAGAAATAGCATCAATAATAATAATACCACTATGTGGTGTTTCTAAATTATAAAAATTGATTATCCTTTTCTGCAATTTTTATTCAGTATTAATATAATGAGCTGTTAAAGACATGTAGCCAATAGTTTGATTTGAAGTCCAAAAATCAGAAGTAAGAGAGATTCCATCCACATTCTTGAAAATCTTTCTCATCTTTTCTTTCTCAGCATTATATAATTTCAAGCAATCATCCTTAATAGTATTTCTATAAACTTGACGAGAATTATAATGACAACATTATATGCTAAATGGATATTCATCAGACATAATAATAGTAGCAATCATTTCTTGTGCAACTTGAGGGTCCCAAGAACAAAGGGAGATCAAAAAGAGATGGAGACTCACCAACACTTTCTATAGATTGAAAGTTGATGGCAGGTTAATTTCTTGAAGTTCTCTTCATGTATACATAATCTTTTATATGCCAATTCAACCGTGAAGTTGCACCAATTTTGGAGATTGTGTATTTTTTGCGACAATGGTTGCTTTCATGCTTTTGTAGTATCATCCCATTTCTTTTCTTTAACTGCAAAAACATAAAAAACTTTCCAAACTTTTGAAGTTCTCTTCCAAACTTATTTACTATTAAGTTCTTCCATTTCAACTGTCAAATGTACCTCTGTGGCTTGTTCCTTAGACATACCAATGTCACCATTCACCAGTTCATTTTCACTAGCTACTGAATATGTTGATGATATATTACTAGACATCAGTTAAAATATAATACAAAAATATAGTTAATTAATTGTGAATCAGTCACCATTGAGATATTTACCTTACAAAATAAAAAAGAATAAATTATTCATAAAATATTAGAGAATAAAAAATCATAGAATTATCTAAAGCCTAATGCATAGATTCACATTCAAGGGTAACTGCACAATCATAGATTCATAGTATTGGGCAAGCAATAATGAAAGGTAGTTCCATTGAACATGAAGAACGACAAAGACAAATAAATAGTTGAACAATACAATAACCGTTGGACACGTAACATGCCCATCAAACACGAGTTATTGATGAATTCATCCAGTTCCAACTCATAAAGTTAGGCACCCAAATAACTCCACCTTTTCTTCAATCCTGCCACTATAGATATTTGTAACAAATGGCAAACACAATTCCACATATTTGTAACAAATAGCAAGCAAAATTCCATGATAAATATTTGTAGCAATCCACAAAGAAACATTGGCATTTCCACTATTCTACATCATGCAACAAATAAAAAAAAGATGATACCTTGATTCTCTACAAAGGGGTTGATAGGATCAGGAACTTGGAGTCTCCAAGCAGATTAAGGGCTAAGGTTGGAGTAGATGGGCCAGAGTTGGCATTGAGGTAGATGGGCTGAGGTCAAAGGCTCAAAAGTGATAGATCATGCTCAGAGTAGATGGGGCTGAATGGGGCATAGAAGAGGTTGTGGCATGGTTGGTGGAAGAGATTGGGTTGCAGAGTGGTTGTTGGTAGAGGAGATCATCTGCGCACGATTGTTGAATGAGATTGGGGCATGGAGGTAGAGCGATGGTCGGTCGAGGAGATTGACGTATGAAGCAGTGGTCAGTGGAGGAATTGGGGCACAGTCTATATGCAAGATGGGCAAAGGGTTCTGGAATTTGGTCCTTTTGGAACTCTGGAACTAGATTTGGAAGACTACTAAATACTAACCAAGTTCTCAAGCTGGAACTGAGAGAACTCAATTCATTCTATAAATGAGTCAACTCATTAAGCTTGAACTCAGCTTATTTTTTACTGAGTCAAGCCAAGTTCAAGCTATGAACCAAATTGACACCCCTAGTTGGGTCCAATTTGAAATAGACATGGGCTGAAATTTTAGGTTTAAATATTAAATCAGGCCACACCGGTTGACCAATTCTAATAAACAAGAGCAACATTATGGAATTGAAATTGACCATCTGGGATAGCGAAGACCCCAACAACAAATCAAAACTATGGTGGCTTAAATACATAATTAGGTGTTATGGGAACATGACTTCCAACAGATGCAAGCCCCTGTTATTAATTATTTCGATAATTTTTAGGAACCTCCTAAAGTGAGAAATCTAGCTTATAAAGATAGAGACATAAAAGAAAAGAAGAAAGCATAATTTGATTAATTTTGAAGAGAAAGGATACATGGGTTAAGCAAGGGCATGCCCTCACTTTATATTTTAATGAATTTAAATATGAAATAAGAAAGGGAATGGGCAGAGCTTGATGTTTGCTATTGCCCCACTCCCGTGTGCTGGACCGTGCAGAGTTTGCCTTGGGTAGGTCCTGATTTGACAATTGGTGGATGTTGATGATTTGTTTCATGGAGTCATCTAGGGGAGCATCGAAGGCAATAAGAGGAGTTTGAAGTATTTCTAATAACATGAGCTTTGGTGATAACTTTATTGGATGATATTACTAGCAGCTTGTTGGGATTAGCTTAAAGTGTTTCTAATAGCTTTGAGCTTTGGTGATAACTTCTTGATTTGGAGTGTATCCATTAGCCAATAAGGCATAACTTTATGGTTTAAAGTATTTCCATAGCTAATGCAGCATAGGTGATAACTTTATGGTTTGAAGTATTTCTATAGTCAATAAGGCATAGATGATAATTTCATAGTTTGAAATGTTTCCATAACCAATAAGGCATAGGTGATAATTTCATTTCAACAAGGTGTTGTGGTTGATTGATTACATGAGTTCAAGCCTACCTTAGTTAAGTTTAATTTAATAATCAATGGCCTCTTAGGTGTGTTCTCGATTAAATTTAGAGCATTGCCAATACTTTTAGGTTGGGTTACCTTTGAAATATAGTCGATGGCTTCAACCATACTGTCGGTTGACTTTATTTGAACACAACATTTGGTTAACTAACTAAGTGAGTTCAAGCTTGTATTTAGTTTGGTTTGATCTAAAGTCTAGATTTGGTTTAGTTTAAGTCTAATCTGATACAATTTAATATTTAGGACTTAATTCAATTCAAAGTTCAAAACTTGATCTCGATTTGAATTTGATTTGATTTAGTTTAATGTTCAAAACTTTATTGACTATGATTCACTAAACCGCTTTTGGTTTCTTCTCCCTAGAACCTTCAGTGGTTGGGTCCATGTTGATGCCTTATAGCATGACTAGGGGAACCATGTGAAATATTCTATTCCCAAAATCACTATTGACATTGATGGTGAATGTTCACTTTGCAATGATGAATTTAATTCACCAAGCTTGACATTGATTTTTGAAAGAATATTTGTCAAATACTGATCATTGACTCTAGTGGGAGCAACATTGATTTTGATCTGAGTATGATTTGATTTAGTTCAATATTCAAAACTTGATTTTGGCTCGAGTCTGATTTATTTGATTTGGATCGAGTTTGATCTTATGTTGGACTCTTATCAGGTTTGAATTTGGGCTTTGGTTCAAATTCAAGTTGATTTAGATTTAACCTTGGTTTCAATTCAAGATCAGCTAGTGGTGGGGGTTTGTTAGTAAGTAGGAGAGCCACAGATGGCTACGAGCATGAAGATGGCAGTTGTATGAATATAAACATGATGGAGATGAGTGAAACCATGGGTGGCTGCGAGCATGGGTGTGAGCCAGTTTCTCCTCCTAAATTTTCTCCTCGGATTTACCTCTGATGCCTTCCTTCTTTTCTAGATTCTTTCATTTTATTATTATTTTTTAGCAGATCAACTTCTCTTTTTTCTTTTTTTTTTGGGCTGAATTATCCTTTTTCTAGGCCACAACTCTTTTTTTATTTTATCTTTTTCTCTTATCTCCTTCTTCTCTGATTCCTCTTCTCTTCTTCTCAAAACACCATTGGCCCTTAGTGGCTTGGCCTTCTTCTCAGTTGGATCTGACCTGTCTTTATGGTGGCAGGGCAGAGAGATCACCAAGTAGTAATAGTAGTGGGTGGAGCACCTCGATCATGGATGCTGGATGATGGAGGTTGGGCTTGGAGCGGTGTGAATTGGCAGAGTGTGGAGGGTAGGACGTTGTGGGGGGAGGCGGCTATAGCCAATATGGGCAGTGGCCGACACATGGGAGGCAATTGTGTGGGGCTTAGAGGCACAACAGGGCGAGCTGAATTGGTGCCAAACTCAGAGAAACAACAAAACTTAGATGTTTGACACTCGGTGGCTCAGGAAAATAAAGGCAGTTGGGAAGGTCAGAAGTGAGCAGCTTGTGGGGGCAAAGGGTAGGACTGACAAAGGGGCAGCTCTCCCATCAGTAGCTTGGGGATGGCATGAGTGGTGTCTAGTCGGTAAGTAGGTAGTTGAGGTGTGGGAGCAAGCCGATGGCTATACTAGTGGATTCAAGCCAATGGGAGGGGCTAGCTGGTGCATGGGAAGTGGTCTAATCTAGGGAATGGTGGCCAATTAGTGTAGAGCAGTGTTGGTAGCAAGGAGGTGTAGATACAATGGCATGGTGACATAGGTGAGCGACCGGTGCAAGATTGCTGGAGTGGTGGTGGTGCACAATAGAGATAGAACTATGGTTTCTTCGAAGGAAGAAGAAGAGGAATAGGAAGGAGATTAGTGGGAAAGAAAGGTTAGAGAATTACCTTGTGTTTTTTTTCATGTTTCTAACTCCTGATCACCTCCCAACTTCTTGATTTTTGTTGATGGCTCCTTGATCTCTCATGTTCCCCTTCTTCTTCATGTTTTGATCTCTCTTATTTTTAGGTGTTAATAGGGTTGATATAGAGTTCGAAGAGATAAAGTTGGGTTGAAGCTCAATCTCTTTGTTTTGAATTTTTGAATGATAGATTTGTGAGTAGATAGATATGTATATGGATGATATGAGATTAGATAAGTCGATGAAAAGATATAGATGAGTGTTTTTTGTTGTATATAACAAAGATTTAAAAGTTATACTCATCTAGAACATTGAATTTATAGAAGGGGCAATTTGTAATTTTTTTTGGAAAATAAGACTAAATTAAAATTTTATGATTTTCAAGGATCTTTTGGTAAAAAGGACTTGTTCATAAGATTTTAAAACTTTAAAGGTTTTTTTTGAGTAATTTAGATTTATTCATAACAATTTTTTTGAGAGACTTATTTTTAATAAATAAGGATTTTTGGGGTTTATTTATGAAAAGAAATTTTTTAAGAGTTTATTTGCACTAAATTTTTCGGGGCTTATTCATAATTTTAGAGTTTTATTGGGCTTTTTCGTAAAATTTTAATTCCAGAGACTTATTTATAAGAAAATTTGATTAAGGATCCTTTTGTAAAGATTTATTTGATCCAAGGATCTATTTATAAAATACTTATATATTTTATTTTAACCCAAATTATGGATGAATTTTAGGCCCAATTTTGGTCCAAATATTTGGCCTACTCAACCCACTTTAGCTTGAGCCCAAATTTCTTAAGAATTCAGTTTCAAATTAAACTCATTTTTTTGATCAAACATGGACACAATTTAAGTTAGACTGAGACCTGCATTTGAGCTATAATTTAGTGGCATACAAGTTTCAATTTTAATCATATTTTAATTAAACTTGATTGTGACAAAAATCACCTCATACAAATTGCTCTCTTTGCATCCTCTTCTCCAATTATGATGAGAGGAGAGGATGCGAATGAACTTCTAGTAATATGCCCCTGCATTAATATTTTAAGAGTTAACCATATTGGTTTGAATTGTCATGTAAGAGTGGACTTGACTTGCCCTGCAGAAGTGGACTTAAGCCACCACATGAAAGTGGACTTAAGTTACTACATAAAAGTATATTTGGTTTGCCACATAGAAGTATACTTATGTTGCCATTTGAAAGTGGACTCAGTTTACCACATGAAAGTGGCTTTAATATTGCCACATGGGAGTGGACTTAGTTTACCCCGTGAAAGTGGTTTTAATGTTACCATGTGAGAGTAGACCTAGTATGTTATAGAAGGTGGATCCGATTATCATACAAAATGGATGGAGTTTTGTGTGCATGTTTTGCCTCGAGAAACATAGGTTACATATTTAAATGAGCATTCCTTTTCAAGAAAGTCAAATATTCTATCATAGATAAACACAGACACTTTTACTTTATTATTGTTGCTTCCAAAGGCTTATACATAATACCTTTGTAGGAATCAGACATCGATTTGTCTTTCTCCTTTGTTATCAATCAAATGGTAGAATCTTCCTTCAAATATCCTTTCAATGATATAAGGGCCCTCCCAATTAGACTCAAATTTGCCTTTCTTGCTTCAGTTTGGAATTATGAGACAAGACCAAGATCATTTCTCCTTTCTAGAAAGATCTGAGCCTAGCCATCTTATTATAGACCCTAGATATTTGTGCTCGAAACATTTCTAGGTTTTGCTGAGCTATAAGTCTTATTTCATCCAAATAGTTTAGCTCATCTAGGTGAAAATGAGCATTTTTTTGTAATTTCTCTTGCAAAGTAATTCTAAGGGAGGGAATTTGTACATCCAATGGCAAGATGGCCTCAATCCCAAACACCAATGCATATAGTATTAATTGGGTAGGAGTTTGATATGTGATATGATAAACCCCCAATGCTTTCAAACGTTTTTGATGCCAATCTCATTATCTCAAAAGAAGCAAATGATTGTATCCACTTTTACTTCTCTTAATGGAATTGCCCCTACCCATCAAGAGAAGTAATCAGTCGTTGCTAATATATGGCATAATCTTTGGAAGAGAATGACTCAATTGGGCAGATTATGTTCATACCCCACACTTCAAATGGCTATGAGGATATTGTTAGGTGTAAAGGATTTGGATGCTAAGAGATGAAGTCCATATGAATTTGGCACAAATGACACTTTCTCGCATATTCAATGTAGTCCCTCACCATTGTAGGTCAATAGTAACCCATATGCTTAATCTTCATCATCATTTTGAGGCCCGATTAATGAGCTCCACAAATGCTAGAATGCATCTCATACATAACTTCCTTGGCTTCTTTGTTTGACAGATAATGCAGAAGTAGTTGATCGAAGGACCTTCTATAAAGAGTGTCATTGATAAGTAGAAAGTGCGAGGCTCTCTTCTTGAGTTGTGTTCTTGCGGATTTATCTTCTGGTTCTCCTCTTTTGAGATAGTTAGTAAATGGTATTCTCCAATCTATAGCCTCTTATATCAGTTTAGATTTAGTCTTCTCATATTTAATGTTGAAGACTGAGCTTATCACTTGTTTACTATAGACTGTAATTAGAATTTCTCCTTGATTAGGATCAACTAGTGCCTTGGCTAATTTGGCTAAGGAATCAGGTTCTATATTGATGGACCGGGAAACCTTAGTCATTTGGACATATAGGATTTGTCTCGTGAGTTCTTGAGCCTTTTCATGGTATTTCAAGAGCTTAAATTTATGGATTTTATATTCACTCCCACTTAACTAATGACCAATTGTGAATCACCAAAGATATGTAAGCGTAATATCCCAGGTTGAGGGCCATTTTTAGTCCTACAAGTAGGGTCTCATATTTAGCCTTATTATTTGTACATAGTTTTAAATGGGAATAGAAATATTGTCAAATGCCCCTAATTGGAGTGGCAAATATGAGTTTGATGCTTACTTTAATTCGTGGTATTTAGCCTAATTCCCAGTTTAATAGATGATGCTCCATCAAAATATAGCTTTTAGAAAAGTTCCCTTCTTCGTTAAAAAGAATTTCTTCATCAGGGAGTTCACAGTTTAGCGGAGGGTCAGAGGGTTGTCTAGCACTATATGAGCTGTGAGAAAATCAGCAAGGGCTTATCCCTTAACTATCGTTTTAGGAGTGAACTTGATATCATATTTAATGCAAATTAAAGTCCATTTTGCTAGCCTTGTGATGAGTACAGGCTTGGTCATCAAGTATTTTAAAATAACCTGATGAGAGAGAAAATAATGCCTAAGGTTTTTTATTGTGAATTTAAGCACCAAACAATACTTTTCAATTAGAGAGTAGTTACGTTCTGTCCCTACTAGCATTCTACTTAAATAGTAGAGTGCATTTTGTTTTCCTTCTTCATTTTTTTGGGCAAGAAGTGCCCCCCAGAGACCCCTCCATCGCAGCCATGTAGAGGATCAAGGGTTTATCAAATAGGGGTGTTGCCAAGATCAGCGACTTTAAGAGATATTACTTAATTTCTTCAAAGGCTAGTTAGCATTCTTGATCTCGAATGAATGGAGCATCCTTCTTTAGTAGTTTAGAGAAGGGTTTGCATTTTCTAGAGAAATTTGAGATGAATCTTCTTATGTATATGAGTTGACCTTAGAGTGATCTTAGCTGCTTTAGGTTACTAGGTGGTGGCATATCCAAGATGGCTTTTATTTTTGATGGATCAGTTTTGGTACTATAAAATTCACCTAAGAGGGGAGAGGATGAATTAGGTTTTAGCAAAACAATGGCAATTTTATTATTTAAATAAGAATATGATCAATCCAATAGAAAAAATAATTTTGAACCAATCACAATCAATCACAAGTATAATTAAGATAAATCTAAGTAAGAGTGCACCGCAATGTAAAGTAGTTCAGATGCCAACTGCTCCAACTCCACTACCTTGTCTCACTCTTGAGAACTTTAACACTTTATTAGTGTGCCACTTCATTGGTGAAGCCAACCTCATACACTCACCCTTGCTCCAACGAGCAAGGACAACTCCAAACTAGAGCTTTACTCTCTCAACAACTCTAAACAACTTTGAAGTGTTTACAATTGATATTGTAAGAGAAAAAAATAACTCTATGCCTCACTACAAGATCACTCAATGTGAGAACAAGGGCTTTCAAGATTTGAAAGTTGAAGTGCAAGGATTAAAGCTCTTGGAGGCTAAAGGGCTATTAGGGACTTGTTCTCTTAGAGAAAGGTTGGTTAAGAATGTGTAAAAGTTATTAAAGAACAAGTTTCAAGCCCTTAAATACCAATTGGTGAGAACACTAGCCATTGAGCTATGCTCTACCACATTTGGACATCCAAATTACACTTGTTCAGATGTTTGAAGCCTCCCAATGGTCAAAATTTACTAGTTGTTGAAGCTGATGTTACAAGTTTGAGCAGCCAATCACAAGGTTCAAATGTCTAAATTGTATAGTTTCAAACATCTGACCAAATCTTTGAGCAACTAAACCATGAGCATGAATTTTCTTAGAAGTTATAGTTTCCAAACTTTGGGCATATGAACTTTCAGTTCAGCCATCTGAAGTTGTTAGTAATTCAAAAGGCTATTTCTGCTACATTCACGCATCCAAAGTTAATAGAAAAACTTCTATTTTTATTGTAAGTTTAGTCTTTATGCTTGACACCATCTCAAGCTAACCTTGGATTTAAAAAATAAATTGGTGAAGACATTCCAAGGTAGGCTGTGTGTTAGCCAACGCTCTAAGTCATGAATTCAGATAACAAATCTTAGACTCAAAGACAATAAACAAGCTACACCTATTGAGTCTTCTCTTGAGCCTTCTCCTAGCCAATCTTCATTCCTTTAAGATTTGTCCATTGATCTACCATCATGTTTCATCTACATTAACATCTTCTTGTTCATCCATATCTAAGGTTTCTGAACAGGCTTGACCTTAATTTTAGATTCAACTTGATTGCTAGCTACACATAACTCAAGAAATAGATCCAATACATAGTTTGTTTATGATCAAAACTATAGAGGGCAATAATCTCCTCCTTTTTGATGATAACAAACCCTTATAATTTAAAATGAACATGTAAGACAATACCTACATATGTAAGCTCCCCCTTACTAATGCCATCTATCAACATACTGACATCATATATCAACCACATAATATAGCAACAATTACAATTTCAACAACCAATAATTGCTTATTTGCTCTTGCTCCCCCATGCTCATGCAATCTGCATGCAATCATTTTCTCCCCATTTTGACATCAACAAAAAGGATAATTGAGAAGCACAATACACAATCCATATTTCACAACACAAATGTAGAATGCATAAGTATAAGAAAAATCCATAAGGCGCAATCCATAATCCACAACCATCATTACAAATTATAAGCCTAAAAAACAACCAAGGGTTTTGTAAAAATGTCCATAAGTTGATGGTCAGTTTTAATAAAAATCAAAGAAATATCATTTTTAGAAACATGATCTCAAATAAAATAATGAGAAATATTAATGTGCTTTGAGTGAGAATGTAGTACCAGATTTTTGGACAAACTAATGGTACCAATAATCACAATAAATTGGTATATTAAAAAATTACAATCGAAACCTTGGAGTGTTTATCTCATAAAAAGATTTTGAGAACAAAAACACTTCGCGATAACATATTTGGACTTGGTAGTAGAAAGAGCCATTAAATTTTGTTTCTTAGAACTCCATGAAACTAGAGACTTTTCAAGAAACTAGCATGTACCACTAGTGCTCTTCCTATCTACACGATAGCTGACATAATCCGCATCGCAAAAACTGATTAAGTCAAAGCACTCATTTCTAGCATACCACAAAACCTAAATCGAGTGTGCCCTTGAGATATCTAACAATGTGTTTTGTGGCAACTAGATGTGATTTGTGAGGAGTTGCTTAAAATCTAACACATAGACAAACACTAAACATAATGTCAGATCTACTTATGGTAAGATATAATAGACTACCAATCATACCTCTATACCACTTTTCATCAATCTTTTCACCTTCTTCATCCCTATCCAACTTGGTTGAAGGACTCATTGGGGTTCCAATTGCCTTAGTTTTATCCATGTTGAATTTCTTGAGTAGTGTCTTGGTATACTTGACTTGATTGATGAAGATCCCATTCTTCATTTCTTGCACTTGAAGACCAAGAAGAAAGTTCAATTCTCCCATCATGCTCATCTCGAACTCCTTTGTCATGGTTCTCACAAACATCTCACAAAGATTTTCATTAGTAGCACAAACATAATGTCATTCACGTAAATTTGAACTACTAATAAATCATTTTTCTTTTTCAATAAGAATAATGTGGTATCCACAAAATGCCAAGTAAAATCATTTGAAATTAAAAAGGAACTTAGTCTCTCATACTAAGCTCTTGGAGCTTGCTTAAGATCATATAGTATCTTCTTCAATTTTAAAATATGGTTTGGAAATTGCAAGTCCTCAAAACTGGGAGGTTGTCCAATATAAACTTCTTTAGAGAGGAAATTATTTAGAAAAGCACTCTTGACATCCATTTGAAATAGTTTGAAACCTTTAAAACATGCAAAGGCAAGTAAAATACGAATGGATTCGAAATGAGCTAGGGTGCATAGGTTTCTTCAAAATCAATTCCTTCAGCTTGGTTGAAACCCTTCTCCACTAATCTAGCATTGTTTTGAACGATGACACCATTTTCATCTCACTTGTTACTAAAGACCTATTTTGTACCAATAATTCAGTAATCATTTTGTTCTTGAAACAAGTTCAAAAACTTGATTTCTCTCAAATTGATTTAGTTCTTCTTTCATGAAAAGAATCCAACTTTCATCATTTTGAGCTTCATCAAGATTCTTGGGTTGAACTTGGGAAAGAAAAGCAATAGTATGAAGATTATATTTAATAGCATGTCTAGTTTTTACCCCTTGATCAACATTACTAGTGATTTGATCTTTTGGGTGAATCTTTTGAAATTTCCATGCCTTGGATAGTTCATTATCTTCACTTTACTCTTTGTGTTGATCCTCTTAATCTTTATCTTTTCATATTCCTTGAACTTTGGCTTGACTCACCCTCTTCCTTCTCTTTGAGATGCATCTCATTGAACTTCTTGGAGACATCTACATCATCATCAATAAATTTTTTTCTCCAAAAGAGAGTTAGCTTCATCAATTACTACATTAATAGATTCTTCAACAACCATGGAGGACTTGTTGAAGTTCTATAAGCTTTAGAGGTAGTTGAATAGCCAAGCAAAATACCTTCAAATATTTTTTAGTCAAATTTGGATAAGTGATCTTCTGTATAATAAATAAAGCATTTGCAACAAGAAACATGAAAATATGCAATATTCAGCTTCTTGTTATTTTACAATTCAAATGGAGTCTTGTCAAGAATTAGGTGAATAGAAACTCGATTTAGGATATAGCATGCCGTGTGAATGGCCTTTGCCCAAAAATATTTCGGTAGAGGATACTCATTAAGCATGACTCTTGCCATTTCTTGAAGAGATCTATTCTTTCATTCTATTGCTCCATTTTGTTGCAAAGTGCGAGGAGTTGAGAAGTTTTGATCAATGCTATTTTCAATGCAATAGTTTTCAAACAAATGATTTTCAAATTCACCTCCATGTTACTACAAATTTTTGAAATCATGTAACCTTTTTCATTTTGAATTCATTTTCAAAGATCAACAAAGGCATTGAAAGAGTCATATTTATGTGCAAGGAATAAAACCCATGTAAATCTAGAATAATCATCTACAATTATGAAAGCATAATTCTTACCTCTTAGACTTGTAGCCCAATTGGTCTAAATAAGTCTAGGTCAAAAGGTTGTAGCGGCCTTATTTTTATGACAAATGTTTTGGATTTGTAGGAGGCCTTGACTTATTTCTCCATTTAGCATGCATCACATATTTGATCCTTGATGAATTGTCCTTTGAGTAGACCCCTCACTAGCTCCTTCCTGTAGACTTTAGCTATGGCATCAATGTTGCATGTCCAAGCCTTCTATGCCAAAGCCATCCATTGCTATCTTGAGCTACAAAGCATTTCTTACTTTTCAAGTCATCTTGGTCAATTGTGTATATATTTCCATCTTGATGACCAACAAAGGATACAATATCATCATCATCATGTCTAACTATGCAAACTTTTGATTTAAAAAGAACATGAAAGCCTTTGTCACATAGTTGGCTAATGAAAAGTAAATTATGCTTGAGATCTTCTGCCAAAAGAATATTTTTAATTAGAGAAGATCCAATAGAAACATTTCCAATACATATGATTTTACCTCTACCATTATCTCTAAAAGTGACATGTCCTCCATCCTTTCTTTTATCTATACAAACATGGATGGATTTTTTGTCATGTGTCTTGAGAAACCACTATCTAGAAACCATTTATCCCTTCAATTCTTGGAGTGGAAGCATAGATAAAGACAATTAAGAACATTGGGATGGAATCCACTCTAAGTATGGGTCCATATGATTAAAGAGTAAACTAACTATAATAATAAATAGAAAATGCAATGCATAATAAATTAGTGAATCTTACCTTTGGATTAGCTAGAAGGGTAGCCATGTGAAATTAGCAAGTGTAAACTATGTGGGCCCCTTCTAGCTAACTAATGCTACTCAAGTGAAGGATGTTTTATGAATGCAAATACATTTGGACTCCTTAGCTTTAGGAAATATCCCCTTAGGTACCCAAATTTGCTTAAGAAGAATTTATCTTAATTGGAAAACTTGTGGAGACATGTTCTTTTTTACAACAATAGTTACATGTCAATTTTGAGGTTATAGAACTTGGGGCCTTTACAAAATAGATTTGGTACTTTTAGATTTAGAAGAGTATATGAACCCAAGTCCATATCTACTTAAAACATTCCTTTGATTTTTCAAAATCATATTTAAAGTAGAATTTTCATGGAAGAAGTTTTCAAGAGTCTTTTTTGCATTTTTTTTTTCTTTTGAAGCTTTTCAAGACTCATTTTGCAATCATAAGATGCTATCGACATTTTTCAAACATGATTCTTTTTTTGAAAAGCTCAAATTTTTTTTTCAATCACATAAATTAGTAGACAATTTCAATGATTCAAAATTACTTTCAAGCAAGTTGAACTTGTTTTTTAAAGAGGCATGCTTATGAAGTAATCTTTCATGTCTAGCATATAAATTTTCAAAGGAATCTTGCAATTCATCAAAACTTAAATCACATACCTCATCCTCAATAGCTATGAGACACAAGTTGGTAACCTCTGAATTCTCCCAAGTTGGCACCATTGCCTTCTTTTTCTTCCCTTTGAATTTCTTTAATTGAGGGTTGAGAGGGCAATTCACTTGCATGTGGCAGGGCTTTTTTGCACTTGAAGCATGTGGGCACTTTCACCTCTTCATCATCATTGTAGCTCTTTTCATTTCTTGAAGATCTTCTTGGAATATGCCTCCTCTTTAAGAACTTCTTGAACTTTCTAGTAATGAGAGACATTTCTTCATCACTATCTTCTTCATCATCACTAGACTCTTTTACCTTGAGAGAAATTCCTTTCTTCTTCTTGTCTTTATCCTCCTCTTCACTCCTATCCTTCATGGTCATCACATGAGTGATGAGTGACCCCAAGAGTTCTTCCAAAGGCAACTTGTTGAGGTCCTTCACCTCTTGAATCACGGTCACCTTAGGATCCCATAACGTTTGAAGACACCTTAAGATTTTTCTTACCATTTCATCTTTAGTATAAACCTTTCTAAGAGATTTCAAGGTGTTAATAATGTCTGTAAAGTGAGTGAACATTTTGGTTATATACTCATTAGATTTCATTCTAAAAGTTCATATTGATTGACCAAAATGTTCACTTTAGACTCCTTGACTTGCCTTGTACCCTCATGGGTGACATCAAAGCAATGCCAAATTTTATGAGCCATCTCATATATGCTAATTCTGTTGAACTCATTTGGATTAATGGCACAATAAAGAATGTTCATAGCTTTGGCATTCAAAGAATCATTCCACTCCATTCTACATTTGGGAACTCTCACACTATAAATTAATTTGATGGGTGGAGTGTACCCCTCTTTCACAATGTGCCAAAATTATAGTCTATGACTTTAATGAAAATTCTAATCCTAGACCTCCAATAGTTAAAATGAGTACCATTGAATGGGGGAGGCTTAGTTATGTATTGCCCTTCTTGGAGGGATGGAGAGATATCAAAAGTGGCTATCAAAATAGATCAAAAATTCTAGGTGGTTAAACCAAAGATAGAGCACTGAGCTTTAATACCAATTAATACTACAAAATTCACCTAAAAGGGGGATGAATTAGGTTTAAGAAAAATAATAACACCTTTTTTGTATTTGAATAAGAATATGATCAATCCAATAGCAAAAATGATTTTGAACCAATCACAATTAATTGCAAGTATAATTAAAATAAAGCTAGGTAAGAGTGCACTGTTAGTGAAGTAGTTCGGATGCCAACCACTCCTACTTCACTGTCCTTGCCTCATTCTTAAGAACTTTAACACTTTACTAGTGTGCCACTTTATTAGTGAAGAAAACCCCATACACTTGCCCTTGCTCCAACCAACAAGGCGAACTCTAAATTGAAGCTTTACACTCTCAATAACTCCAAAAAACCTTGATGTGCTTACAATTGATATTAGAAGATAAAAAAAAACAACTCTATGCCTCACTACAAGATTACTCAATGTGAGAACAAGGGCTTTCAAGATTTGAAAATTGAAGTCCAAGGATTAGAGCTTTTGGAGGCTAGAGGGCTATTGGGGACTTGTTCCCTTAGAGAAAGATTGCTCAAGAATGTGTAAAAGTTATTAAAGAACAAGTTTCAAGCCCTTAAATACCAATTAGTGAGAACACTAGCCATTGAGCTATGCTTTGCCACATTTTGGCATCCGCATCGCACTTGTTCAGATGTCCAAACCCTTCCAATGGTCAAATTTTAGTAGCTATTAAAGCTGATGTCACAAGTTCAAATGGCTGATTACAAGGTTCAGATGTTTGAATTGTACAGTTTCGGACGTCCAACCAAATCTTCAAATGAACAAACATTAAGCATGAATTTTCTCAGAAGTTATAGCTTCCAAATTTTGGGAGTTTGAACCGTGAAGTTCAGGCATCCAAAGTTAACAAAAAAAATTTTGTTATTGCTATAACTTCAGTCTTCGTGTTTGACACCATCTCAAGCTAACCTTAGATTAAAAAATGAGTTGGTGAAGATGTTCCAAGGTAGGTTGAGTGTTAGCCAATGTATAAGCCATAAATTCAAATAACAAATCTTTGACTCAAAGATAATAAATAAGCTAAACCTATTGAGCCTTCTCTAAAGTCTTCTCCTGGCCAATCTTTATTCCTTTAAGATCTGTCTATTGATCTACCATCACACCTTATCTACATTGACATTTTCGTGTTCATCCATACTCAAGACTTCCAAATGGGCTTGATCTTCATTATGGGTTCAATTTAATTGCTAGCTACACATAGCTCAAGAAATAGATAAAATACATAGTTTGTTCATCATCAAAACTATAAAGGGCAATAGATTTCAATCTCTCATTGCCTAACAATGAATCTAAGAAACTTCTTTGATGATACCCCAAAGGTACATTTCGTAGGATTCACCTTCAGGTTGTATTTTCTTAGGCAGTCAAAAACCACTCTTAGGTCTTGGATATGCTCATCTTTAGATCTAATTTTGACAACCAAGTCATCTACATAGTATTTGACTAGTTTGTGTATAAGGTCATAGAAAATTTAGGTCATGGCTCTTTGATAAGTGGCACCCACATTTTTAAGCCCAAAGGGCATCACCTTATAGCAAAAGATGCCAATTGGAGTTGAAAAGGTTGTATGTTTCTCATCATCAGGACGTATTTTGATTTGATTATATCCCATAAAACCATCTATAAAGGAGAATAGTTCAAAATCAACCATATTTTTTATCATGATTTATATTATGTGTAATAGAAAATCATCTTTTGGACATACTTTATTGAAGTCCCTATAGTCCACATAAATGTAGATTTCACCATTCTTCTTCTTAATTGGCATAATGCTTGCAATCCATGCTAGATATTTCTCCTCCCTAATGAAGCTGGCTTCTATTAGTTTCTTTGTTTCTTTACCTTTTATTCTAGATCAAGTTTTATCTTCTTAGGGGCTTGTTTAATAGGGCAAAGTTTGGGATTAATAGCCAACTTGTGGACCACTTTAGGATATAGTCCAAGCATCTCGTTGTAACTCCATGTGAAGTAGTTAATATATTCTTTGAGTACTGCTTTGAGTTGGGTTTGGCTCTCCTCTGAGAGTTATGTACTAATAAATATTGGCTTGTGATCTTCCTTTGAACCTAGGCTAATTTTCATCAATTCATTGATTGTGGCTTGATCCCCATCCTCAAGTTCTGGTGGAGCTTCTTTTAGTTTGAGGATCATGTCTCCACCAAATGATTTGTCATTTAGATTTGGCAAGAGTTCTTCTCTTGATTTTGAGGGCATTTCAAACACATCATGCCCCCTTTTTTTGGTCTTGATGAAGTCTTATTGAGAACTTTATTTTCTTGTGATGCTAGAGAACTGTGGCTAGCTTAAGGCATATAGCTTGTGTATCAAAAGGCATTAAGGATGTTTGATTAGCCTTGTTATCATATATAGGTTCCATGGTGACCATAAGATATGTATGGATACTTGGAGTGATGTAGCCCAATCCCTTAGAATTGTTATTTCCTCTTTCAGGAATATAAGCATGCCCTTAAGGTGGATCCCATAGTTTTTTGAAGAAACATCTTTCTTCCTTTATTTATTGAAGCTTATAGCCAAAATTCTTGATTATTTGTTGAAGAGTGTTTGAAAAATACTTAGATATGACTACTGGTTGATAGTTACCATCATCTTCTAGATCTTCAATTTTTAGGATTTCATGCATGTTTGGGACAAAGGGGATTGACTTGTAAAATAATATCTCCTTTTCTCTCTTATGTCATGGAGGAGTATAGAAAGTTATTAATTCCTCCACAACATTAATGTTTAGTTTATCTAGTGGCTTAAATAAGCATTCTAGGACTTTAGTAATAAGGAGAGAACTCTCTGTCTGACCCCTATTATTATCTTCATCAGAAGAATAGACACCCAAGTAGAATGGTAGAATTTCATCATCTGAGAAGTCTGTGTCACTTCCTCGATGAGGAAGGGTGAAGATTAGACTAGGGATCTTCTTCACTCAACTGATGGAAGTAGACCCTTTATAAAAATGAGATCTTAGGTAATATTTCATAGTACTGTAATGTACCTTGTGATATCAAAGGAATGTACATCTCCATCGATTCAACATTCATCACCATCCTCAAAGTATTTGAGACATTGATGTAGGGTTGATGGTACCACCTTTTTTGATGTAACCATGGTCTCCCTAATAGTGCTTTGTAGGATGTACAGTATTTATTACATAGAACTTGACATCAATAATCAATTTTCCTATTTTCAGAGATATGGTTATGGCCCCAAGAGCTCTTTGACTATTTTGGTTAATATAAGTTCACATGATAGGTGACACATATCTAGAGCTAAGGCCCTTAACATGTGGAGGGTCATCAAATTGACTGAAGTGCCTGTGTCAATGAGGATATGATTGATTTTGATCCCACCACTATTCTTAGTGACATATAATGGCCTATTCTAGTTTGTTGTCCCTAGTAACAAGTTGTTATTTGTGAAAATGATTGTAGAAGTCCAATGAGCATATAAAGACTCCTTCATTTTCTCTTCAATGAAGTATGCCTAATAATTAGTTGAGTTTTGCAAGATATGCACCAACATGTCCCTGAGTTCTTGTGACATCATTAGGGCATCAAAGATACTTAACATGATAGGAATCTTTTTGAGATGAGCTACTATGTTATATTCTACCTTCTTGGATGGAGGTTTAGCTTACGAAGGCTCAGTATCCTCACTTACCTAAATTTCTTTATTCTTATCTTTGAGGATGTTCCTATCCCTAGGCATTGAATCTTACCTTGGGGGTAGTAAAGGTTGATCATATAACAAGAGGTGGTAGATCCTTTCCCCCGATTGGTAGTTTTCTAGATCTTTTTAGAAGATGTGATTGGATGATAATCATCCTATTCAACATCTAGATTAGGCCTATGGGGCCTCCTTAGAGAGAGATTTTTAGAGACTCTTTAGATGAACCCTTCTATTTCATCAACTGGCATGACCTTCTTTAGGACTTTGTTTTTAGAGCACTCCTTTTGTGGATGTTTGGATTGTCTAGACACAAGAGTTGAGTGGGCTTTAGCATCAGCTTGCCAAATCCTGTCCCAAAATTCTTGCTTCTTCTTTTGGCACTTGCTAATGTAGGGCCTCTTGAAGTAGTCATAGAGTTGTTCTGATTCAGACATAGAGTCATATTCAACGTTTGTGTCCTATATATATAATTTCTCTAAAGTTGGTAGGGGGCACCCTTCCATAGATTCTAGGACTGGAGCTTCACCAAATCTAACGGGTTGACCACCTACCACCAGATCACTTGATATCCATTGAGGTGGCTACTCATCAATGCTCACTTCAGATGTGATAGTCACCATGTGACAAGAGGCAGTGAACTTAGATCAATGTCTTCAATTATGTCTGACTCTCTTAACTCATCTTGGAGTAGTTGGCGCAAATGATCATTTTGATTCTAGGGAGGGTTGGCAGGTGATTCTCCACCACTCGTGCATGGTCTTTTGAGTGGCTTTACTTTCTTTGCTAGCACTTTTTCCATCTTCTTGACTTCCTCATAGAGCATGGTAGTCATGTTTGACATTCTTTCCTTGTGAGCAGCCATAACATGCATGTGTCTATTCAGCATTTGCATTTTCCCTTAACAAACTTCATGTTAGTCATAGCTACTTCTTTCACAGCATCTAGTTGTAGCTTGAGTATGCCATAGTTGTATTCAAGGATTCTCTAAGAAAGACATCTTGGGAGCAGTCTTCAAGAAGACCCTAGCGTCTTTCATTTTATCTATAAAATTCCCAATGAATCTATTCACTTCTTCTCGCCTTGTGTCCTAAATTTCATTATTATTGAAATGATGGGACAAAGATCAACTTGTTTGTGAACCTTTGATAGAAAATATGGTGGAGCATATCACTATTTGAAGTTCACTTTCTTCATCTTCTGTAGCAGGGTCCTCTAATAGAGCTTTGGGCTTGTTAGAGAAGAATTTCTCAAGAGTTACTTGGATTCTTTCTCCTTAGATATATTCCTCTAGAGTATCGATGTATCCTTGGATGGCTGATTTCTTGACATCATATTCATCCGACTGAACCAACTTCTTCTTCTTTCTTCTATTCTTTTTCTTTTTAATGTTTTGGGTAGGTAGCAGAGCTTGTTTTGATGAAGCTTTCCTGATCACCATTCCAAAATTTTCAAGATTTTTAACCATCTTCTTTATCAGCTTCTTTAGCCTTTTAGAGATGTAGATCTCCCACAAGTGCTCCTGCTTAGGTGTATGTTATGCTTCTTTACTAAAGAAAAATTTGGCAAGTGGTTCATGTGTCTCAAACATAGTAATGTGATTGATGTGTTCAGTGGGCATTTCAAATAAGACTGACTTTGAGATAGTGAGCTTGCCCCTTTGGTATTGCCTTTTGACCCAATCTTTGAATATAAAGTAGACTTCAATAATATGAGCCAACATCCTATGATAAGGATAGTAGTTTGGATGATTCTTTTTATTGGCTTCATTTGGCCTTTTACATTCCAAAAGTTAAAAGGACTAATTTTAGGGCATCTTGGATGATTTTGCCCATCCTCTCTTTTTTAAAAGAGTATTTTTTTTTTCTAAGTCTTGGTTGAAAATCATTGGATGGTTTTACTTCCACATCTCCTCCAAGAGTTGGTAGTTTCTAAGGGTTACCTATACTCATGGTAGGGTTTGTAGGTTTTTTGTGTTTATTTGTTACTAATGCTGCCCTCATATTTTTAGAGCACTCCACTTGCTTTGCCTTACCTTTTTCTATTTTGGGATTTTGTGAACTAAGAAAGGCTGAAAGACTAATCCTCTCCAACTTCCTAACTTGTGCAAGGAGGTCTTTGAAAAAATGAATAGAAGAGGCACTAGGAAAGGGTGCCATCTAGTTTTTCCTTATGTTACCAAGGGTATTGGCTTATAGATTGTGCACACATGATATTGAGTTTTCTCCACCATGTGACGTATTGCAAAACCAATTCATTGTCACATTTTGGTATTGAGACAAGGCCCACAATGGTCACATTGTCACTAACTTCCCCAAATACAATTTAAAAAGTTTCTTTCATTTTATGACCAAGTTTATATGGACTCTAGTTATAAACTAGCATACTACTCAAATGCCACTTCAGTTAAGCTTGTTGAAAATTGGTTGAGTAATAATGAGGGGTTATTACTAGAATCCCCATATAGAGTCACAAAATGAGTTATGTGTTGTTCAAGGTTTTCAATGCCATTAAATTATTTGAACTCAAGTACTGTATAACCTTTAGGATATGATACTTGGTCATGATGACTAGGGTATGGTTTATTTGAATCATTTATAATATTTGTGTTATTGCTTGTCTCAGTTATCAACCACCATTCATTGCACTTGTTGTTGAATATGCATTGGCAACTCCATATTAGTAGGAATTCCTGAGATGAGGGATTGGGTATCCCTTGTTGGTAGAGGAGGTGTTTGTGAAGGACCTACATTTTTAGGCATTTCACCTATAAGGGGTGTGTCTTCTACCACTTCTACAACTTCATGAGATTACTGCTGAGATCACTCCAACTTGTTGAGTTTTTATCTCATTTGTATTATCATCTCCATTAATTCCATAACCTTCTTATGAGCTTCATCTTTCTCTTTCCCTTGTTGTCTTATTTATTCCTGCAGTGCTTTTGTGGTCATTTCCTCATTAGAGCTTTCAATTATGACCAAAGCTTTTGTTAAAACATGATGGCCTACATCTCGAGGATGTGGTTTTGTCTTGGTGTGTTTTGGGTCGAGGTTAACCTCTCCCATCAACTGAGTTACCTTATTTAGGAGTTTGCTTATGGAGTGAGTAGTTACATCTTTTCTCTATTGTGGTAGCAAGGATTAACTCACAATGGACCTTTCCTCCTCAATCTCTTTATCTATAAGCCTTGTTCTTGCAGCCTTCTTTTGGCATTTGGCCTGTTGAACCATGGGCTCATGGTTTTTTCTAGAGTCATGGTGAGAAATAACTCAGTGTAGGTGGTCTCCCATTTAGGAATCACATATTGGGGTATACCTTTATAGTGGCTCTTGTTATTTTGCTTAGTTAGTTACTCTTTTGCCACAATCTTGAGGTAGGACTATGCCCCCTTTAACTTACTTTTATCCTTCCCTAGGTTGCTTAATGGAATGAAAGAGTTAGAGGTGGGAATGGTAATAATT
The DNA here is from genome assembly GCA_005019695.1 of Trichopus zeylanicus subsp. travancoricus. Lineage (NCBI taxonomy): Eukaryota > Viridiplantae > Streptophyta > Magnoliopsida > Dioscoreales > Dioscoreaceae > Trichopus > Trichopus zeylanicus. Next base: position 512,604 of record RXID01021999.1, on the reverse strand, counting down.
GTCTTCATTTGAGGGGTGGGCTTCCCAAGTTGGTTGAAAATTCGAGTAGCTTTTCCTCTTCTTGTGATAGTTAGGATAAATTCTTCTTCGTCCATGCACATGTTTGAACTTGCTTTTGGTTGTCTATTGTCAACGATTAGGTGAAGGCGATCAAAGGTTGAACTTTATTTTAAGCCTAATCTCTGGAAGACTAATGCCCTTGCTAGTTTAGGCTCAGCTTCTTACTCTTCATCAAATTGACCCTTCTCATTTGGAATGATGACATTGGATCTTTTTTCTCTTGATGGAAGGTGAGAAGTGGGCTAATCTTGCATGATAGCAACCTCAATTGGCATGATAATAAGTGCTCTCTAGAATTGAACAGCCTTAGAAATGGTTCCAAACTTTGATTTGAACTTTGATTGCTTCTGCGGTGACCATCAACTGAGGTAGATGCACGGCCATTCCAGCCCCAAGATGATAGTGTACTTTGGGGTGGAGAAATTCTTTGTTGATGCCATTGGATGCCTTCTTCTACAAGAAGAAACATAATTAGTTAGTTTTCAATTGTAATTTTGTCTCATTAACATCTCTATCATATTAGCTAGGTTTCTATAGTTGGAGGAGAATTCAAGTCCCACTAGATGTGCCAGAATATGTGGGATCAGAATTGACCACTTGGGGTAGTGAAGACTCCAAGGAGTAACCTCAAAATAACAAATCAAAAGTATGGTGGTTTAAGTGCATAATCAGGTGTTACAAGAATATGACTTCCAATAGGCGCAAGCCCCTTTTGTTAATTACCCCAATAATTGTTAGGAACCTCCTAAAGCAAAAAAAATAGTTAATAAAGATAGAGACACAAAATAAAAGAAGAAAGTATAATTTGGTTCGTTTTGAAGAGAAAGGATACATGGTTTAAGCAAAGGCATACTCTCACTAAAGATTTTAATGAATTGAAATATGAAATAAAAAAAAGAATGAGAAAAGCTTGATGTTTATTGTTGCCCCGCTCCCACATGCTGGATCATGCAGTCTGCCTTAGGTAGGACTTGATTTGACCATTTATGGATGTTGATGACATCATTTAATGGTATCATTTGGCGGGACATGGAAGGCGATAAGAGGAGTTTGAAGTATTTCCAATAACTTGAGCTTTGGTGATAACTTTGTTGGATGGTGTTGTAAGTGGCTTATTCAGATTAACCTAAAGTATTTCTAATAGCTTTGAGTTTTGGTGATAACTTCTTAATTTGAAGTATTTTCATTAGCCAATAAGACATTGGTGATAACTTCATGGCTTGAAGTGTTTCCATAGCCAATGAGGTCTAGACAATAATTTCATGATTTGAAGTATTCCCATAGCCAATAAGGCATAAGTGATAACTTTGTAGTTTAAAGTATTTTTATAGACAATAAGGCATAAGTGATAACTTCATAGTTTGAAGTATTTCTATAGCTAATAAGGCATAGACGATAACTTCATGATTTGAAGTATTTCTATAGCCCATTAAGCATAGGTGATAACTCATAGTTTAAAGTGTTTCCATAGCCAATAAGGCATAGGTGATAACTTCATTGTTTAAAGTATTTCTATAGCTAATAACATGTAGGTGATAACTCCATTATTTGAAGTGTTTACATAGCCAATAAGGTGTAGGCCATAACTTTGTTTGAAGTGTTTCCATAGCCAATAAGGCATAGATGATAACTTTATTTAAACAAGGCACTATGGCTGACTGAGTAAGCGAGTTCAAGCTTACCGTAGTTAGGTTTGATGGTTTGTAGTGTTTCCATTAACCAATAAGGCATTGGTGATAACTTCATAGTTTAAAGTATTTTCATAGCTAACAAGGTGTGAGTGGTAGCATCGTTTAAAGTGTTTTTGTAGCTAATAAGTTGTAGGTGATAACTTTATTTGAACAAGGTATTGTGACTAACTAATTAATCAAGTTCAAGCCTACCTTAGTTCTTTTTAATTTGATAATTGATAGCCTCTCAGGCATGGTGTTGATTAAATTCAAAGCATTGCCAATGCTTTTGGATTGGGTTATGTTTGAAGTGTGGTCAACAACTTCAAGCATATTGTTGGTTGACTTTATTTAAACACATCATCTCGCTAACTAACTGAGTGAGTTCAAGCCTATATTTAGTTTGTTTGATCTAAAGTTCAGATTTGGTTTGGTTTAAGTTTGATTTGATTCAGTTCAATATTTAGGACCTAATTCAATTTGATGTTCAAAACTTGATCTCAATTTGAATCTGATTTGATTTAGTTTAATGTTTAGAACTAGATTGAATTGCAATTCACTAACTCCCTTTTAGTTTCTTCTTCCCAGAATCTTTAGTGGTTGGGTTTGTGTTGATGCCTTAGGCTGCGTTTGGTTTCAGGTCAAGATCAGGATCAAGCTCAAGACGAGGACTAAAGTATAAAAAGATAATTTGGTCAAAATTTTAGTATTTGGCTGTTGATTTGACTAGCTAATGGTTCAAATTTTTTCTGGACCATTTTACCCTCAAGCTATTTTCGTTTTCTGGACCATTTTGCTACTTTCAAAAAGTCTTTCTCCAGTTCCAAACTTTAGCTAGGGTTTTAGCCCCACTGCGACTTCCTCAATCGGATCTGGCGGAGCCTCCACAACGGCGTCCTCGATCCGATATGGTAGCGAGTCTGGCAACTATAGGGTTTTGATCCTCAGATTAATGGGAGGAGGAGGGACGACGACGGACTCAATGGAAGGATTAGGGACATCGTGGTGATGGAGGTTGAGTTTAAAGGAGTAGAGGCCGTTGAGGACTAGTGACTAGGAGCGGGACAGCTTCTGGGTGGGCTTGCCTGCGGGGTGGTGGGCATCCGGTTGGCAGAGGAGGTTGGAGGTGATGGCGATGGTGCGGATGATGAGGTTAACAATGACAAAGAGGATGGCAAGAGTGAACTAGTTGTGGACCGGCACGCTTCCAGATGAAAAACTATAGGAGCTAATTGCAGACGAAGAAAGGCGGAGGAGGATGGAGATGGGGGATGCGGGTCTGCCACGAGTGAAAGACAAAGGAAAAGAGAAGGGCATTTTAGTAATCTTATATTTTAAATTAAATCAAATTATATAATGTTAGTTTGGTCAAATTTTAGGTGTTTGGATGGTAGGCTGATCACGACAGGATGATCTTGACACTGATCCGAAACCAAACGCAGCCTAAAGCATGACTAGGGGACCAAAGTGAAATATTCTATTCCCAAAATCACTATTGACATTGATAATGAATGTTCACTTTGCAATAACAAATTCAATTTATCGAGCTTACCATTGATTTTCAAAAGAACATTTGACAAATAATGATCATTGATTCTAGCGAGAGTAACATTGATTTTGATTCAAGTTTGATTTGATTTAGTTTAATATTCAAAACTAGATTTTGGCTTGAGTTTGATTCATTCAATTCGGTTCAAGTTTGATCTTGTGTTGGACTGTTATCAGGGTTTGGATTTGGACTTTAGCTCAAACTCAAGTTGATTTAGGTTCAACTTAGTTTGAGTTCAAGATCAACCTAGTTTTTATTTGACTTTGAGTTTGATTTATCCCACATGTTTTTTAGTTTTGAACTTGATTTAACACAATTATGGTTTGATTTGAACTTGATTTGCTTTTAGATTGACTCAATTTGACCCATTTGGGGTTGGGTCTAAACCGGTTTGGTTTGGATTAACTTAATTTGGATTGGGTCCAATTTAATATGAGATTTAGTCTATATATTTAATTGACTTAAGTCCATTTAGCGATTCATTAGAGTCAATATGATTTTATTTATTTGATGTGATTAAATTACTTTAATTTAAATGATTTAGTTTGAAGGCCCACGAATTGTCAGGATGAATTTGGATGAACCCATCGGCTAACCTTGAATCAAGATTTTTGGTGAGCTCTCAAGCTAGCCTTGATTTAGACATTTAGCGAGCTCGCAAGTTGGCCTTAGTATAAAAAGTCAATCAGTGAGCTCATAGGTTGGTCTTAGTTTGAATAGACATTCAGCAAGCTCGCATGCTAGCCTTAGTTCAAATAGATATTTAGTGAGCTCACAAGCTAGTTTTACTCTGAATAGATGTTTGGCGAGACTATGAGCTAGCATTAGTTTAAATAAATGTTCGATGAGCTCATAAGCTAGCCATAGTCTAAATAAGTATTTGGCGAGCTCACAAGCTAGCTTTAGTCCGAATGGATATTCATCGAGTCCATTGGCTAGCCTTAGTTTGAATAGACATTCGGTGACTTATAAGTTGGCCTTAGTCTAAATAGAAATTTGATGAGCCTGCAATTTGGCCATAGTCTAAATAGACATTCGGCAAGCTTGCAAGCTAGCCTCAGTTTGAATAGATGTTCAGTAAGCCTGCAATCTGGGATTTTTTTGGGTAGACATTCAACCAATCTATGAGCTGGCCTTACTCAAATAGATGTTCAGGGAGATCTCAAACTAACCTTAGTCTAAATAGATGTTCGGCAAGTCCACAAGCTGGCTTTAGTTTGAATAGACATTTAATGAGCTCTTAAGTTTGTCTTAGTCCAAATTAATTTTAAGCAAGCCAGTGGGCTGGTCCTAGACCAGTGTTGACTTTTAGGTGAGTTGACGAGCTAGCCCTAGGTTGTTGTTGGGGGTTCATTATTGCATAGGGGAGATGTGGGTGGCCACAAGCATGAAGATGATGGTTGTGCAGGCTTAGACACGATAGAGATGAGTGAAGTAGTGGGTGGCCATGAGCATGGGGGCAAGCCAATTTGTCCTCTTAAATCTTCTCCTCTGATTCACTTCTGATGCCTTCCTTCTACGCTTTTCTAAATTATTTCATATTATTATTATTTTTTAGTAGATCAGCTTCTCTCCCTTTTCCTCTTTTGGCTGAATTTTCTTCTTTTCTTTAGGCCACAACTCTTTTTTTATTTTATTTTTTTCTCTTCTCTCCTTCTTTCGCAATTCTTCTTATCTTCTTCTTGAAATACCACTAGGCAATCTAGCATGTCTTCCCAATGGTAGAGTAGTGGAGATTGTCGAGCAGTGATAGTGGTGGGTGGAGCACCCCAATCATGGATGCCAAGTGATGATGGTGAGGATTGGAGTAGTGTGAACTGGCGAAGGATGGAGGGTAGGAGGCTACATGGGGAGGCAACTGTGATTGGTGCAAGCGATGGCTGACATATGGGAGATAGTTGCGTAGGGCTCAAAGGCATAGCAAGGTGAGTCAAACTGGTGCAAGATTCAGAGACATGCCAAAGCTTAGACGCACAATGGGTGGTGGCTCGAGCAAATAATGGCAATCAGGGAGGTTAGAGGTGAGCAATTGAGGGTTGGACCAGTAGAGGGGTGGCTCTCCCATTAGCAGCTTGAGGATGGCACGAGTGGTGTCTAGCTAGTGAGTAGGTAGTTGAGGTGTGGGAGCAAGTTGATAGTTGTACTAGTGGATTCAAGCAGACAAGAGGGGCTAGCCAGCGCATGGGAGGTGGTCTAGGCTAGGCAACGGTGGGGGTCAATGTAGAGTGGTGTAGGTAGTGACTAGTGCAGATATAATGGCATGGCAACATAGGCAAGTAGCCAGGTGTAGGGTCATCGAAGCAATGGTGGTGCACAGTAGAGACAGAACTATGGTTCCTTCAGAGGAAGAAGAAGAGGAACATGAAGAAGATTAGTGGGAATGAAAGGTAAGAGAATTACCTTGTGTTTTTTTTTGCGAGTTTCCAACTCTTGATCACCTCCCAACTTCCTGATTTCTTCTGATGGCTCCTTGATTGCTCACATTCTCCTTCTTCTCTGTGTTCTAATCTCTCTTTTTTTTAGGTGTTAACAGGGTTTATATAGAGTTCAAATAGTTGAAATTAGGTTGAAGCTCAATCTCTTTGTTTTGAATTTTTGAATAATAATTTTGTGTGTAGATAGATATGGATATAGATGATTTGAGATTAGATAAGTCTGTGGAAAGATATGGATGAGTGTTTTTGGTTGTAAATAATAATGATTTAAAAGTTGTACTTATCTTGGGTATTGAATTTATAGAGGGCATTGTTTTTGAAAAATTTGACTAAAATATAATTTTATATTTTTCAGCAATTTTTTGGCAAAAAGAACTTGTTCATAAAATTTTAAAACCAAGGTGCTTTTTGAATAAAATTTAGACTTATTTACAAATAAAATTTTTTGAGAGATTTATTCACAAAAGTCAAGATTTTAGGGATTTATTTGTGAAAATTCTTTTTAAGAGATTTATTTACAAACCCAAAATTTTGTAGGGACTTATTGATAATTTTAGGGTTTTATTGAACTTTTTCGTAAAATTTTAATCCCATGGACTTATTTGTAAGAAAATCTGACCGGGATTTTTTTGTAAAACTTTATTTAATTAGGGATCTATTTGCGAAATACTTATATTTTTTATTTTAACCCGGATTGTGGAAAATTTTGGGCTCAATTTCAGTCCAAATATCCAATCCACTCAACCTACTTTACCTTAAGCCCAAATTTTTAAAAAATTCAGGTTCAAATTAAGCTCCATTTTTAGTTAAACTCAGATACAATTTAAGTCTAATTGAGATATGTATTTGAGTCATAATTTAATGGCATACAAGTCTCAATTTTAATCATATTTCAATCAAATTTTATTATGACAGAAATAACTTTGAATAGGCATAATCTCTATCGGTCAATTGGTTCCTCAATTGATTAACCGATTCTCACGAACCGAGATTGGCAGCACTTTGTTGGTTGACCTATTTCTTAATTAGTTGATTAGTTCTAATGATCCAAGACTAGCCGTGACCTCTTGGCTAGTCGATTGGTTCCTTAACCAGTCTTCCAATTAGAGCTAGGATCGTCGTAATAGGAAATAAATTTGTGTCTGAATTTATTAACAATCAACATATTTTTTTTTCAAAGAAGGGGATTGCAATATAGGAATGTATCAATTAATAATATGAGCATTAAAATTTGAAATCTAATGGCAATCAAATTGAATTTCAAGTTCAAATCAATCAATAATTTGATTTTATTCCTCTTGGTCTTGTAAAAGACTTGTAAAATCAAACAAGAAAAACATCAATAGAGAGCAGAGGAGATCTAGAGGCATCAACGAGGGAGATCAGAGGCTAGAGAAGCAAGGAAACAATTATCGACTATAGAGAAGAAGAAACAAACAAAAGGTTAAGCTCTCATCTTATGTTTCTTTTTGTTATCTTTTCCCTTGTTGCCTTCCATCTCTTCTCTTTCTTGCCCATGCAGCTATGCTTCAACCCTATACTGTGCCCGCACCTTCTACCATCACTGCACCATCCGCTAGTCATCTACATGCATGCGGCCAGCTGTGGCCTCTATGACTTTGCCACATCCAGACTATCATTGAAGGTTGCTACTCCCATTTCACCTTTGCGCCACCAACTCTTCCTCTAAGTTTGCACATCACTGGCCTCCTAGTTGATGACCATCTTCCAATCCACCCCTCACCGCTAGCTGCTCATAGAGGCCTCACTAAGTTGCTCCACCCTGCTAGCCCTCTACTGCATCTGACAGCTTGTGCTGCCCTCTTCCACCAATGAACCACTATTGCAACCTTTCTATACCCCATCTTCTGGCTATCTTGGATTAGGTCCTGTCAAAATATAGCAGGATCAAGTTATGGACCCAAAGAATAGGGGATCAAGGGCTCCAATTAAAGTAATCAAATAGAGGTGGGGTAGCTTAGGCAAGAAGAATAATAGGAGAAAAGAAGTAGGAAAGAGAAAGAAAGAAAAGAATAAAATTTATTGTTGACAACTGATGTGAGGGAAAGAAATAAAGCAAAAAATAAAAAAAGAGGGAAGATAAAAGATAAAAAGAAAAAAAAAGAAAAAATTCTCACATCATTGAACATATTTCCCACAATTGGCCTAGGATTAGCTTGCGGGCTCGTTCAAAAACCATTTCAACCTAGGCCAGCATGTGGGCTCAGCTGAAAGCCATTCTAACCTAGGACTAGCTCGTGGGCTAGCTTGAAAATCAATTGGTCTTGGGCCAATTTGTGGGCTCACCCAAAAATCAAATCTAACCTATTTGGCTAGCTTGCAGATATGCTTGAAAGTCAATTTGGTCAAGGACTAGGTTGTGGGCTTACCTAAAAGCCAATTCGAAATAACGACTTGCCAACAAGCTCAACTGAAAGTCTATTTGGACCAAAGCGCAGCTTGTGGGCTCACCTAAAAGTCTAAATTGACTAAAGGCTAGCCTCTGAGCTCACTTGAATTTTAAAACAACTCAGGGTCAGCTCATGGGCTCACCTAAAGTCATTATGATAGCCCAAGGGCTTTCAAACCAAAATAAAATTGATAAACATTAATTAATTAAATGACTCAACCACATTAACCTCAAACCAATTCTACTAAAGTAAATAAACAAAACCAAATTGATTCAAATAGAGCACCAAACATACTTAAATTGACCTAAAACGAATGGACTAAAACTAGTCTAGGAATACAGAAAAATGCTTTGTTAGTCAACTGCTCTCTTAATTGGTTGACTAGTCCTATTCAACTAGAATTGACAGAGCTCTACCGGTTGACCCAACTAATCAATCAATTCTGGTGAACCAAGAAACTATAGGTTCTCTATTGGATGACCGGTACCCAAACTGGCCATTTGGTTCTGTTAAACTAGGAAAAGAACCCTTCTCCATGTGATGCCCAGTTCATTCGAACTTGTCCTCCAATTTTGATGAACCTTGAATAAAGCACTTTTGGTTGGTCAACCAATAACCAAACAGGGATCTATTTCGGTTAGAAAACTAAGGACCTAGGTTTAGATTTAACTTTAATCAAGTTAGGTTTTGATCAATCCAAACCTGGATTAATTCGGGTTCAATTAAAGTCAACCTAAAGTCAAAAAAGTTTGAATTGAACTCCAATCAACTCAAACGATATTTGAACTAAATCAAAATAAATTCAAATTGAACTCTAAATGAGTCAATCCATGATAAATTTGAAATAAAATCCAATTGAGTCAAACAATATTCAAACTAAACCATCACAAGTTTGAATTGAGTCAAACCACATTCAAACTAGACCACAATAAGTTTGAATAAAACTCTAAATTGAGTCAAACAATATTCAAATAAAATCACAACAAGTTCGAATAGAACTCTAAATTGAGTCAAAACATATTCAAGCTAAACCATAACAAGTTCAATTAGAACTCTAAATTGAGTCAAACCAAATTTGAACTAAACTAAAATAAGTTTGAATAGAACTCACCCTTCAAAGCTAGCCAACCCTCAAAGCTATTGATGATGCACCCTTAAAAGCTAGCTGACCCCAAAAGCCATTGACGATGCAACCTTCAAAGCTAGCCAACTCCTAAAGCCATTGGTGAAACTACCTTCAAAGCTAGCTGACCCAAAAGTCATTAGTGATGCTACTTTCAAAGATACCTAACCCCAAAATTCATCAGTGATGCTACCTTCAAGCTAGCCCCAAAAGCTATCAGTGATGCTCCCTTCAAAGATAGCCAACCCCAAAAGCTATCAGTGATGCTCCCTTCAAAGATAGCCAACCCCAAAAGCCATTAGTGATGCTCCCTTCAAAGCTAGCCAACCTCAAAAGTTGTTAGTGACACTACTTTCGAAGCTAGCCGACCCCAAAAGTCATTGGTGATGCTACCTTTAAAGCTAGACAACCCCCGAAGCTATTAGTGATATATCCTTCAAAGCTAGACGACCTCAAAAGTTATCAGTGATGCTACCTTCCAAGCTAACTGAACCTAATAGCCATTGGTAATGCTAGCTGACCCCAAAAGACATCAGTGATGCTACCTTTAAAGCTAGCTAACTCCAAGAGTCATTGGTGATACTACCTTCAAGCTAGCTAACCTAAAAGCCATCGATGATGCTCTCTTCAAAGCTAGCCAACTCCAAAAGTTGTTGGTAATGCTCTCTTCAAAGCTAACCAACCCCAAAAGTCATTGATGATACTTTCTTCAAAGCTAGCTGATCCCAAAAGTTATTGGTGATGAAATCTTCAAAGCTAGCCAACTCTTAAAGCTATTGTTGATGCTACCTTCAAAGCTAGCCAATCCCAAAAGCTATTAGTGATGCTCCCTTCAAAGCTAGCCAACTCTAAAGGTTGTTGGTGATGCTCTCTTCAACCCTAGCCTACTCTAAAAGCTATCCGTGATGCTTCCTTTAAAGCTAACCAACCCAAAAATCCATTGATGACACTCTCTTCAAAGCTAGCTAACCCAAAGAGCCATTGGTGATACTTCAAACCTAATTGATAATATGCCAGGAGGCTGTCGATTATGAAATTAAAAATGACTAGTGTTTTGCTAAGGCCACCAATCATTCTTAGGATGAACCATCAGAAGAAGTTAGCTGATAGTAAGCAAAAAGTCTTTAGTAATACTTCAAATTCTAATAGGATCAACTGATACAATCCAAGATAGTCACACACACCTTAAAATCAAGTCAAGTTATCAAATCCACTAAGAATCTAGCAAAGCATTCATTCAAGTCAGACTCTATGTGGTCAAGTGCATGGGAGTAGGGTAGCAGGGCACATCAAACATTTTCCACTTCCTTTGTTATTTCATATTCTTTCATGATTTCAAATTTAAACTCTACAAATTGTAAAGCCAATGTATGCCATTGCTTAAGCCATGTACCCTCTCTCAAGTCAATCAAATGATGCCTCTTTTTCTTTTGTGTTTCTATTTTATTTGGTAGGTTTCTTACTTTAGGAGGTTTTTGATGATCATTAGGGTAATTAGCAATAGTGGCTTATGTCTATTGAAAATCATGTTCCCACAGTACTTGATTGTGCAATCAAACCACCTTCAATTTTGATTTATTATTTCGAGATTACTCCCCAGCTCTTCGCTACCTCGGATGGTCTATTTCTATACCATAGCACAAAGTAGAAGAATTGTGAATTTTGGTTCATACTTCATGCTAAGATGGAAGCCATGAAGAGTCATGTGGGGTACTCCAAGACATTATATGAGAATGAGTTTGAACATTTCCTTCTTGAACCTCTCCATTGAGGAAGCAATATCAGCTTGTATCATAGCTTGCATTTGACTCTATATATATAGCAGAGGCTTGTCTTACAAGGCTATAGAGGATGATCAAGAGAGTGTACTAAGAGTCAGTTTTATACCAAAGGTCCATAGCCAGTCATATTTATTAGGCTCAAAAACTTGATCATGGATCTAATTTTGGATGGTTGTATCTGACGTAGAACGTCTGGCATACTCTACCTTAATTGAGAGATCTTCTCTTGTAATATGAGAAATAAGAATATTAACATGATTTCATTAGAGAAAATATTGTTAAAAATTAAGGTTAAATACTCAATATTGTAGTTGCAAACATTGCATCAATTGGCTTATTTTTCTTCTTGGTATGGGAAACAAGGAAGACCTCCGGCTTGGATAGTTTCTCTATTTTTCTTATCAAGCTGCAATGGATAGTATTTATGTGAAATACAAGAAAATTTAGAATGTGAATGTGAGATAAACTTGCATTTAATTTATAAGGAGTTGAAGAATATGTATATATACCTCAGTCCTTAGGTTAGCATTCTCTTTGTGCCCAAGAGAGCGGCTCATCCTCTATCACTTTTGGTTCCTTCTATTTACCTTGCTCAATTCTTGAATAAATATTATGAAATTGTTAAGGTAAACAAAATGGTTGATAAGTGTTTTCAAAATCACCCAAGTAAGAGGTTAGAGAATTACCCAAACATCTTTATTCTGCAAGTATTTGGCCAGCATAGGCCAGAGTCCTCCTTAATCATCAGATCTAGGTAGGTGCCAAGTTGCTCCATATTATTATTGAATTGTATGAAGTATTTCTTCTTCACATTTACCTCCTAGTCATGATAGCATTTGCCAAAGGTTTGCATGACACCCTTCTTTGCATTAACCTCTAAACTAGTATTAGTTTGAACACACAAACATTAAAAAAGTGAGAAAACATAGAGAATGACATGAATATATTGATATTAGAAAATATAATATAAGTTGATTTTACCATTATGTCTACCTAGATCTGTTCCTTCCTATCATGTGGCATAGCCCGCCAGTCGGTGAAAGTTATTGGTAACTTGTTATCACCCTTTGTGTAAATGCCCACTTGAGTCAATAGCTTTGCCAAATTATCATCAATAACCTAGTTGTGGAGGTTGACCATGAGCAACAATCTGATTATTGCTTGCATCAAATGTTTCCATGCCTAGTTCCCAAAATTCTTTCAGTTCGTCAATCACCAACTATAGTTATACGTCAATGTCATTTCCTGATCCTTTTCTCCATTAATGAGCATTGATAAGATGAATGATGATTATTTCATGTATAACCAAAGAGGCAAGTTATATAAAATAAAAATCACAAGCCAAGTATTATATGAGCAGTTTATTTTCTGAAAAGGATAGAACCCATAAGAAGCTAAGCCCAAATGGACATTGTGGATATCAACAACAAAGTTAGGGTAATATTGGTCAAATTCTTTCCACTCGATGTTGGATGCCTAAGTGTCACATCATGTACACATCTTTTAACATGCAAGTGGTGATGTCATTATTGACATGAATAGTCATTATAATCTTAGCTTAAGAGAAAAATATCATACAACCTTAGCAAGGGATTTTTTGAACCTTCTAGTTATTATCATTGCTCTAAGCTATGAAATGTTGATGCTGTGGTACCTACCAGTACTTGCAACATGTGGTCTAATTTACTTTCATTTTTGTAAAGAATATAATTGTTCAGACATATGTTAATCTGTGTGTATTCCATGCTTATATCTTCCATTATATTCCAAGCCTCTGGATACAAATTTGAAAATGAAGGATATTGAGAAAACATCTCTTTTAATGTCTCCAATAATATACTAAATAAACAATTGCTCCATCGACACTTGCACTTCACGACCAGTAATCACATGATGAAAGGTAAGAATGTAAAGCTCTTGTATCATGGATACAACTCAATGTTAAATTCATTGTGTATTTTGTAAAATTTTTGGCCATTTCTATGATAACACTCGCTTTTCATATCAACCTCATCAAGCAATGTATCATAAGAAAATGTAGGGTTTCCAAAGGCATCACAAATCAATCCTTTGATATCATCCCATTATTATCAATCAGTGAGATATTAATTGCCTAACTTGTTGGCTTGGCCTATTTAAATACCACATCTCTTCATGATAGAATATCCAATTAGTATAATGCATATTCCATCATCTCACTATTACATATTCATACACTTCCTGCCTTATCTGATTGTGTGTATTCATACAATTAATATATGGACATTGTATTTTTCTGATTTGATCTCTTGCTTGTGTAGGCATAGTTCAAAAATACATTCACTTCATTAACATATCTGACATCTAGTCAATTCTTTATCTTGATCCAACTTTTATCCATGTTTATTGGATATGTGTAATTCTCAGTTCAATACTTTGTATATACAAAAATATAGTTGATGTAACCATCAATTTCTTCACCAAACATCAATCTTAAATGAGTCAATTTACAAGATTATTGAATAAAACATGAGCTACAATGCCACAAAAGCAATATTATAAGTTCTTTCTAAAAATTACTGAAGTAGTGATCTAGAAAGATATTCATGACTACTTAGTAATTCCTAAGAAGGTGGAGTTTGCAAATAGTGAGAAATGATATGTACAAAAATTACCAAAAGTAGCTACAATAGTAGTATCATACTTGCTTCTAACTTCCTTTGGATTTTCTTAGTTTCATAGGTTTGAATCTCTATGTATAAAAATTTGAGCACATAAGAACACTCTTATGCTTCAGTATAGAATTTTGAGAAAAATGCTTGTTGGGCTCATTTGTAGTTGTCCACTTATTTGTATTTTGGCCTCTATGCTCATCTTCCTTGTCATCTTAACCAACAATGCATCCTAACACCTTTGATGTTGAGCCAGGGCATGAGGGTTAGAAGGTTTTCATTTTGTTTCTTGTGCTTATCAATTAGCTTATTAGACAAGTATACCACTAAGCCACTTGTGCATAAATCTAAACTCAGTAAATATAGATTTGCATCTATTCATGAGTAACCTACTCAATATTTCATCATTTGGTTTTGGGTTATCTATGTAGACCATTGAATGCATTACCTTCCCAAAAAAGAGTTAGTAGGTTCAATAAAATGATTTATCCAAAAAATACAAAATAATGATGAAATAAAAATCTTTATGTATCTCATGAGAAGTTTCAGGGTCTACTGAAGAAATATTGATCACATAATCAAGTAATGAATTCAAAACATAGCAATACTTCAATGGAACATATCAATTGACACTATTTCAAATAAGAATACAAAATTTTCTCAATAGATCCTTTGCATAAAAGGTTTTATGAAAGGTAGATATTTCTTCATTTAAGAAAATCTACATCAATTACAACAGGGCCTACTTGTTGTGTCGAGATTCTTAGGCTGTTTGAGTTTACCTTATCTACTAGTTAAGATGTGATAAGTTAGAATAAGGTGAGATCCTAATTTTTAGGATTTAAGTTATCTAATAGATAACTAGGGAAGAGAAATGGGATGATCCTATAATCTTACAACATGGTTTCTTGTGTACATAGGGGAGTCACCGCTAAAAGAGTTGGATAGAGTTATTGATGACTGAAGGAGGAGGTTTGGGGTAGTAGCAAGGTTGGAGGTGTTATTGATGTAGGTTGTCCTAATTTATATTCTTGGATTCGTAGCTATCTATTGATACTATATCATGCCTTGATGATTTTTTTGTTCTGTAAGCCCAAAAACCACCTAAGAGTTGGGAAGGGGGTGGTGAATTACATTTTATAAGAGCAAAAAATAATTTTTGATAAAATTAAAAACCAATTCAATCCACAAGTGCAATAATGTAAATTAAGAGAGAAAGTGTGCACCACAATATAACATGATTTGGAGGTCAATCACTCCTACTCCATAGGACCTTGCCTCTCTCTTGAGGACTTCAACTCTTCACTAGAGTGTCTCTTTGTTGGTGAAGCCAAGCCCCTATACTTGCTTTTGCTCCAACTGATAAGATGAACTCCAATCTAAAGCTTGAGTCTCTCAATCACTCCAAACAACTTTGGAGTGTTTACACTTGATGAGAACAATGAAGATTAACATTTTTGCCTTACTACAAGATCTCTTAAAAGGAGAATAATGGCTTTGAAGATTTGAAAGTTGCAGAACAAACCTTAGAGATTTTGGAGGCTAGTAGGATATTGAAAACTTGTTTTCTTAGATCAAGATTGCTCAAGAATGTGCAAAATTTTTTTAATGAACAAGTTTGAAGCCTGTAAATGCCTGTTTGGGGGAGAGCCAACCATTACTAGCTATGCTTTGTGAGTATAGGCATTTGGAGTATAAAGTTTGGGTGTTTGACACATTCCAATGGTCAAATTTAACTAGCCATTGTAACTAATCTCATAGGTCTAGACATCCACTAATCTGGTTTAGGCACTCAACAATCATATATTTGGACGTCTGACCAAGACACTAGACATTCGAACTCTGAAAATGAAAATTCTAGAAATTACAACTTCTGAATCTTTAAGCATTCGATCCTGAGGTTTGGGCATCTAAAGTTATCAATAATTATATAGTTATTTCTACTAGAGTCTGGTACTCAAAAGTTTGGATGTTTGAAGTTAACAAAAAAAATCTACTAATTCACTGTAACTTCAATTCTCAGTTCGACATCTTCTCAAGACTAACCTTGGATAAATGATGAGTCAATGAAGGCATTCAAAAATTAGTTTGAGTATTAGCCAAAACTCTAAACTAAAAATTCAAATTGCAAACAATTCAAACAAATAAAAAAATCTAAACCTAGTGAGCAATTTCTTTAGCCTTCTTCAAGCCATTTTCAATTCTTCAAATTCTATCTATTGATCTATCATCATGCCTTATCTTCAATGATATTTTTATGTTTATCCACATTTGAGAGTTCCGAATGGGCTTGATCTTTATTTTGAGATCAGCTTGGCTACATGCTACACATGCTCAAGATGGGATTAAATACAAAGTTTGCACATCATTAAAACTACAAAGGGCAACAATTTCTCTCTTTTCAATGATAACAAACCATCACAAGTATAAAATACATAATCTAGTTTGTTAAAAAAGTGTTCAAATTTAAAATAATTTAATAATTAGAATCATGCATAACATTGATAGTAAGTTAGAATCTTTACATTTTCATTTTGACACTTTTAAACTTGAATGTAAGAATGTAAGACTCTATAATGTACATGAATTTTAACAAGTATAAACAACTCCCTCTTACTGTGTATTTTAAACATAAATCTTAACAATTGTAAGCAACTCTCCCTTTAATATATATTCTTCCCCTTTTGGCATCAACAAGAAGGGTAAGAGCCAACCACAAAAATGATACATAGGGGTAAGAGCAATATGAGTAGCCACAAACACAATAATGCCACAAAAGGATATAAAGATCCAAGATCCACATAAACCCAAGAGAATATAATCCAAAAGTAATAAAACCATCCATATGCACAAACAGAAGGTCGAAACACATAAACACATTACCATCCACCAAGCTTCCACAAAGTGATCATCAAAACACAAGTCTAAACCATAAAACCATACAATGGCACAAAATAAGGCATAAAAATTCTAAGTTCTTGGCCTCTACCCAAAATGATCCATGAAGGAGGTCAGCATCCCCTTGAGGCAATCTAGATACTCCATGGTTTGCTGGAACCCTATCCTAAGATGATCCAAGGTCAGCTAATATCCTGTGGTGATTATCCCCTTGAGATGATCTAACTGTTTAGTCAGCTCATCTAGTCATTGATCAACTGATCATTGAGAAGGTCTAGCATTTGCAACCTTAGAAGTAGCGCCAGCCTCAACATCTATTAATACATGAGTACCAGTAGTAGTAGGAATGACCTCTCAAACACGGCCAATGGCAGGTGCCTGGTCTTATGTTTAGATAGTGTCGTCATCCTCCTATCGGTTGAGTCCTATGCAATGGAGAGAAGCTTGGGTAAAGGTCTGTGAAGGGGTATAGTGATGGAGTGGGCCCTAGGAGGTCGAGACTACCTCGAAATGGTGAAAGATACAAGTGATGATGCTAGGATATCCAAGGATGGTGGTGGAATAAAGAATGTACTAGGCCATGTGACGTAGGATGATATAGAGAAGGTTGACAAGTCACCTAGTTAGAAGATAGAAAATTAGGAATAGTTCAAGATATGAGAACTCATCATAATGTCCACCCTTAGAAAGGAGGGTGTAGGCAAGAATTTGATGGATGACATTGGAGCAAAGAGGGAGGAGGTTAGAGGCCAAGGCCTTCATCATGCGCAAGGCTTATGCATGGTTCTCCTCAAAAACTCTCCCAACTGCCTTAGAGAAAGTGATGAGAAGGTCTAGAATGGACCATTGCTGAGCAAAAGTGACCTCTTTCCCCTCAGTATCAATCCTAAGATATCAAAGTCAATAAAAAGCTCAATATCCCCATAATAGGATGTGAGGGTCATGTAGCTATACTTAAAAGAAGCATTTGAGTAGAAAATTAGCACATCCTCCTTATTGTAGGTTCCACAGAGGATATAATGTCAAGCCATCCTTAAGTAACAAAAAGTGTGAAGAGGTTACGAGCTAGGTCAACAAAATTAATAATACAGGGAGGAAATTGAGCTTCCTAGCGGGAGGTAGAAGCCATGGATTTCTTGCACTTGGAGATGGATGTTTTGATGTAAGGAGGCATGGTGAAGTTGAAGAAGGGTGCCTGAGGACAAAGGATGAAGGAGAAGGGAGTTGCAGGGAAGCCTTTGGAATGCTGGAGGAGCCAATTTGTCATTGAAGGGCCGAAGAAGACATATTATGCAAGAAAAAGTAAGAGAAATCAGGTGGCCGACTAGGGCTTTGAGCATAAAATTTTATGTTTGGACGTGCAAATAATTATGTTCAAACATCTAAAGGTAACAAATAGATATTAGCAAGGTAGCCAATCATCTGATTACCATACAGGTTGTTCAAAAAGGTTATCTTCAGTTGTCCAAACTACCCTTTTTTGGGTGATTGAAGACTTGCAAGCTGAGGATAGAAAAATAGTTTATAGTTTGAGCATCTGAAATGTCCTATTTTGGATGTTAGAGCTAGACTGACAAAGAAAAGGTTTTCCAACTAATAAAGAAACTAGTTTATCAAAACAAAAACAAACATACTTAATTAAATCAAGTAAGTTGTAAAACACCAATTTCATTTCAAATTAAACAAAACTGCATCTCATCCAATGGTTTTGTGAAAATTTTTGCAAGTTGATGAACATATTCGACAAAAATCAATGAAATATCCTATTTCAAAACATAATCCTGAACAAAATGATGTCGAATATCAATATTTTTTGAACAAGACTGTAGTACTAGATTTTTGGACAAACTAATAGCACTAGTGTTGTTGCAATAAATTAGTATATTTGAAAATTCACCATCAAAATCTTATAGTATTTGCCTCATCCAAAGGATTTGTGTGTAACAACACTGTGTGGTTATATATTTGGCCTTAGCAGTAGAAAGAGTCACCAAATTTTGATTCTTGGAACTTCCATGAGAATAGAGATTTTCCAAGAAACTAACATGCATCACTAATACCCTTTTTATCCACACAATATCTGGCATAGTCCACATCACAAAATTTGGTTAAGTCAAAGCAATCACCTCTTGGATATCATAATCCTAAATCTAGTGTGCCCTTAAGACATCAAAGTATGCATTTCATAGCAATAGATTTCCTAGGAGATGTTTAAAATCTTGCACATAAGCAAACACTAAACATTATATTGGGTCTACTAATGATAAGATATAATAAACTATTAATCATATCTATATACTGCTTTTTATCAACCTTTTCACTATCTTCATCTTTTTCCAACTTGGTTGAAGGACTCATTAGATTTTCTATTCCTTATCTTCATCCATATTGAACTTCTTGAGTAGTTCTTTGGTGTATTTTACTTGGTTGATGAAGATCCTATCTTTTAATTGTTGCACTTAGAGTCCAAGGAAGAAGTTTAATTCTTTCATCATGCTCATCTTAAACTCCTCTTTCATAGTGCTTGCAAACATCTCATATAAATTTTTATTAGTAGCACCAAATATAATATCACCAACATAAATTTCTACTACTAATAAGTCATTACTTAGTTTTAAGAGAAATAACGTAGTGTATACACAATCCCTTGTGATACCATTTGAAATCAAGAAAGTACCAAGCTATTGGAGCTTGCTTAAGACTATATAGTACCTTCTTCAATTTTAAAACATGATATAGAAATTGTAAATCTTCAAATCTAGGAGTTTTATCAACATAGACTTCTTTGGATTAAAAACTATTCAAGAAAGCACTTTGACATCTATTTGAAATAGTTTGAAAACTTTATAATATGCAAATGCAAGTAGAATACTAATAAATTCCAAATGAGCTAGGGTGCAAAAGTTTGTTCAAAATCAATACCCTCAACTTGGTTGAAACCCTTGGTCGCTAATCTAGCCTTATTTTGAACCACGACACCATTTTTATCTAGCTTGTTCCTATAGAGCCATTTGGTACCAATAATTGGATAGTCATCTATTTTTAAAATAAGCTCCCAAACCTGATTCTACTTAAATTGCTTTAATTCTTCTTACATAGCAAGACAACTTTCATCTTTTTAAGCTTCATCAAGATTTTTGGGTTCAACCTTAGAAAGAAAAAAAATATTATGGAGATTGTATTTAAAAGCATGTCTGGCTTTTACCCCTTGATCAATATTACCAATAATTTGATCCTCTGGGTGATTCTTTTTAATTTTTCATGCCTTGGGGAGCTCTTTATCTCCATTTTTCTCTTCTTGTTGGTCCTCTTCATATTCATTATCCTTATCCTTTGAACCTTGACTTGGCTTACCCTCTTATTTTTCTCCTTGAGTTGCATTCCTTTTAATTTTTTGGAGATAACTACATCATCATTTTGGGATCAATTTTGGTAGTACAAGAGTGGCAAAACCCAAGGAGTGACTTTGATACACAAATAAGAGTTTATTAATTTGAGTATGTTATTAGGTATTATGAGAATATTGATTTTCAATAGGTCCAATATCCTGTTATTAATTACCCTGATGATTGTCAGAAATCTCCTAAAGTGAGAAACCCAGTCAATGAAATAGAGACAAAAAGAAGAGAAGAAGAAAGTATTCAATTAATTTTAAGAAATGGTACATAGTTTAAGTAAAGGTGTAGCCTTACTTTACAACAAACTTCGATATGGAATTATAGAAAATATAAAAGAAATAAAGAGAAAGAAAGAGTGGAGAAGAATCTTTGATGTCTGCTGCTCCCCTACTCCCCTATATTGGACTATGTGGTGTCTGACTCAAATGGGTCTTGACTTGCTTCTTGATAGATATTGATGGCATAGTTTGATAGGACTTGGAAGGAGATGAGAGAAGTTTGAAGTATTTCCATTAGCTAATGAGGCATAGGTGATAACTTCATGGGTTTAAAGTGTTTCCATTCGATAATGAGGTGTTGATGATAACTACATCGGTAATAACTTCTTAGTTTGAAGTGTTTCTGTTAGCCGATAAAGTGTTGGTGATAACTTCTTAATTTGAAGTATTTCCATTAGCTGATAAGATATTTGTGATAACTTTATTTGATTTGAAGTGTTTCTGCTAGCCAATGAGGCATCAGCGATAACTTCATTTGATTTGAAGTATTTCCATTAGCTAATAAGGCATAAGTAATAACATCACGAGTCTAAAGTATTTCCATAGCCTTCAGCATAGTTGATAACTTCTTTGAGTTTGAAGTGTTTCTATAGCAAATGAGGCGTAAGTGATAACTTCATTAGTTTAAAGTGTTTTCATAGCCAATGAGGTATAGGTGATAATTTTTTTGAATTTAAAGTATTTCCATAGCTAATGTGGTATAAGTGATAACTTCATAAGTTTGAAGCATTTCCATAGCCAATAAGGCATAAGCAATAACTTCATGTTTTTGAAGTATTTCCATAGCCAATGAGGTATAGGTGATAACTTCATGAGTTTGAAGTATTTCTATAGCTAATGAGGTGTAAGCAATAACTTCACTAATTTTGAAGTGTTTCTATAGTCAATGAGGCATAAGTGATAATTTCATTGATTTAAAGTATTTTCATAGACAATAAGGCTTAGGTGATAACTTTATAAGTTTTGAAGAGTTCTATAGCCTGTGGGATGTTGGTCTTGACCTCTTCAAATTTGAAGTGTCTCCATGGCCCATGGGGCTTAGATGTTGACTTCATTGGTTTGGAATATTTTTGTTAGATGATAAGGCATCAATGATAACTTCATGGATTTTGAAATTTTGAAATATTTAAATAGTCAATGTGACATAGGCAGCAAGTTCCTTTTGTTAGAACAAGGAACCTTAGCTGACTAACTAAGTGAGTTTAAGCCCATCTTTTGTTCTACTTTGTTTAGAAGAATGATCAGTAGTTTTGGCTTATGTTAATTAATAGTCCACCCTAGCTTGTTGTTAATTGGGTTTAAGGTATTACCAATGGCTTTGGTGGCATACCTAGTGGTACATTATTTAACCATGTTTAACTCTATTCGAGCTAGTGTTAGTTCTAGTTAGGATGACAGCCTTATCCATTGCTCATGGTGTTTGGCATAGCCTTGGAATGTGGCTAGAGATTAGCACACCCAATGGGATTTAGCTTGACCCTATTTTAGCTCTATTTGAACTTGTCCAGGTCAGACATGACCTGTGCTTTGGTTCACATTTGAGTCCAATTAAGTTTGATCTGGTCTTAGATTCAGTATGGCCCATCTTGAAATTCAAACTTAGTTTTGGTCTAAGTATGATATAGTTTAATGCTTATAAGTTGATTAGTTATGGGGTAAGACTACAGACTAGCCCTAAACAGTTTGATTTAAGGACGAGACCACAGGCTGGGCCTAAGTTGATTGATTATCAGGTAAGGCCATAGGCTAGCCGTAAACCATTATGAATTTTGATGAGACCACAGACTAACCCAAAGTTGATTGATTGTCAAGCAAGACCACAGGCTAGTCCTAAGTTGATTAGTTGTTTGGCAAGATTGTAGGCTGACCTTAAACCATCTTGACTTTTGGGCAAGATCGCAGGTTGATCCTAAGTCAATTGTTTGTCAGACGAGACCACAATCTACCCCTAAACCATCTTTTTATGATATGATATTATTATTATTATTATTATTATTATTATTATTATTATTATTATTATTATTATTATTATTATTATTATTATTATTATTTTGTTCTATTTTGTTCTTATTCTTATTTATGTTCTTGCTCTCCTCCTCGTTGTCAATCCATGAGGTTCTCATCATCGATTCTTCTCTGGCATGACACCATGGTGATGAATGAGACCATGAGTGCCTATGATAGTGATAGAGATTCGCTGGCATTCTAAATTATGAGTGAATGTGGTGTTGGTGAAGATTTGCTATTATATGGAGGGTTGTGGGTGAATACAGCATTGGTGGAGATTTGCCATCATACAAAGTATCGTGGGTGGCTATAGTGTTGGTGGAGATCGCTCATCATATAGAGAGCCATGGGTGGCCATGGTGTTGGCGGAAATCCGCCATCACAAGGATGGTCGTAGATGGCCATGGTGTTGGTGGAGATCGGTTAGCACATAGATGGCCACAGATGGCCATGTTATTGGTGGAGATCCACCGGCACATGGATGGCCATGGATGTGGAGATCCATCAGCACATGGATGGCCATGGTGTTGATGGACAAAAGAGAGGCCTGTAATAGGGCTCAAATGCTCAATTCTTTCAGATTTAATCATCCAAATTTGAGCTACTGAGAACGTGTGACGGTTGGTAGAGAACAAAGCCATTGGTGGCCACAAGCCTTAAGGAAGAAGGGGTAGCAGCAGCAACAAGTGCAAGAAAATAGAGACCTCATAGGGGACAAAGGGAAGAGGGGACAATGAAAGAAAAGATGCAGAAAGGGATGAAATCTGACTTTTTTTATCCATTGTTGATGCTTTTTTACTCTTCTCCTAGATGATGAGATCTTTCTCAAAACTTCTTCTTTAATTTATGCAGAATTTGCTCAGTGATCATCTCTCTCTTTTCTTTTTTTTGAAATTTGTGTGCCCTAGCGCCCCCTTTTTATAGAGCTTTAAGAGGATCTCCAATTTTAGCTATTAGGATTTGAATGGGAGATTTGATAAGTATTCTCTTACCATAAACCCCATATTTGAATCTCAGATTGATATTCTCTAAGATTATACCTTCCTTATTGAATAAATTAGATTGATTTTGATGGATTTCAAGAAAAAATTTATTTCTATTCCTACAAATTATGATTAAACTGGATGTCCAATTGGGAATGAGGAATCTAATAGTAAACAATTTTGCATAGTCAGATAATACCAAACATCCAATTGAAATTGGACATCCAATTGTGAGTAGGGGTTCATACTAATGGACAAAACTAGGTCATTGGTTGGTAACCGGGTGTTTGATTTTGGGCCCAATCTTCCAGTCCTTTTATTTTAAGTTGGCCTTAATCATCCTAAACAAAGCTTAAATTCCAACTCCAATATGAAGTTGGGGTTGAGTTGCAAAATCTACCTAAACAAAGTGCCCCCTTTGCATCCACTTTGTAGTTTTCTTGGAGAGGGGAGTACATGTGAACCATAGTGAGTTCTTGACCTCCTTTTGTTGCTTTTACAAGTATTTGACAAGTGAGGTTCTCCACCCTTCTTTTGTCAACTTGTGATAATTCACCTTCTCTTCTTTCACTTGTTTATCTTTCTTCTCTCTCTTCTTTCTTTTCTAGAAGGCATTACAGAGCCTTTTATAATTGAGAAAGTCTGAGATGGAAAAGAAAGTAGTTTGGCCCTATAACACTTTCTTCCTATTTTAGGGACTAATGCTGAAGTGGTCTTGGCATACCAACCCCAAGAGGAACAAAAATGAGTGTGGTTTGATAATTACCATCTTTTTGCTCATTCCTCTAAAGAAGGGATGTCATGTGCTAATGGGACAGATAAGTCCTTTATGTTTGAATCTATCAGGCATTTTAGACAAGGAGAATCTTCAAAAATCTTCAGCTTTTGTATTTTCAATGGCCTCTCTCCTCTTTGAGCATTATCCTTCCCACTTGTCAAAGTTGTGCCAATCTTGCTGAATTACTTAGAGTGGGTTGGCGATGTAATATCTCAATTTTTAGTCCAACTTACAGGTTTTGGTATCTTAGGGGGAGTTATAGCATCCAAAGTTTAGTATGCATGAGAATCAAAGATTTTACATAGCTTGGTTGAGATGCGGAACCATGCCATAAATAATTTTCATAGTCCTTATGGCAAGGTTGGTATCTCTTTATGGGACATACAAGAGCTAGTCAAAATCCCTAATCTTGGGAGTTTTTATAATGAGGATGTCCCTACTAACCATCATGTGTCCCTCAATTTTAGTTACACCCTTCATGACCTTCTTAGGGTTTATGATTGGATGGTGACATATTTCTTGAATAATCAAAAGCAGGTATACTTTGATTGTTGGATTGGCCCTTTTTATTAAAGATCTCAATGAGTGAGCCAACTAAGGTTAACTAGATCATGCATGGCACATGGACAAAAGGTTGCTCTAGCTCTTGTAGAGCTAAGACCCATATATGCAAGTCTCAGAGCAATGTTGGGTAGCCTCAGAGGACCAGGTGATTTCTCAACTTGGTTTCTCATCCACTTTCTTTATGCTTGGATCTATGCTTATTTTCGAAGAACATATACTAAGTTAGAGTCTAGCAATGCAATTAAGGGGCTATGCCACTCATGCTTAGTCCCTATTCCTGAGATGATTCTGATCATGAATATGGTTGTTTCTACTTTCACTCTTAAGGAAGCTAGGATGTATGCATGAGATCCTTGGAACTTCAAGTGGCTAGCTTTGTCTTACACTCTTTCGGATTCTAACATGCTAGCGAGCATGGCTCATCTTTCATTATCTTCAAAGGCTTATGAATACATAATTTCTTCATGGCATTAAGTGCTTCCACTCTGCTCAAAAGAGTATTTAGTTGTAGATTCTTATAATCCACACCGATTCTAACAGTAATTTGGGTTTGATTAGGGCTTTCTTGAGAATGTTCCTATCCCTTTACAGTCATCATGTCTAGGTTAGTTAGTGGGCTATTGGTTACATCTCACTCCTCTTTAAGATAATTCAAAGTATAATATTCTTTTTTTTTTAGTGAGAGGCCAAGGTTCTTCGTTTATATGCTACAACGTGGCTTAATAGTATAGAAGGATATTTCTGCATTAATCCAAAATTCCTATTTAGGAGTGAGTTTGGTGTGCACAATGAGGAAAAATAGGCAGTGAGCAATAGAGGGCCAAAGTAGCAAAGGGTCCGTCTCAAACTCTGATTTCTTCATTTTGCATGATTGACATGAAAATGGTGCCCAAGGCCACCCTTCCTTCACTGACACCAATGCACCAAACTTTTGATGTGGATTTAGATAGAGTGGTTTGATTGGGCTCACCATCATCAAATGTAAGTGTCCAGAAGAGGATAGAGTTTTTAGGTACTAGTCATTCCTCCACCCAACATTTGCTTCCCCTTCTCTTCTTCTCTCTAGCTGAAATTATGTTTTATTTTAGGCAAACTGAATGAAGACTTTGAAGGCCCTCCCAATGATATATCCATTGCCCTTTATAGTTTTGATGATGAACAAACTATGTATTTGATCCATTTCTTGAGCCATGTATAGCTACCAATCAATTCAAACCCACAATAAAGATGAAGCTCATTCAGAAGCCTCTAGTATGGATGAACATGTAGGTATCATTAAAGATAAGGCATGATGGTGGATCAACTGATAGATCTTGAAGGAACGAAGATTGGCTGGAAGAAGTCTCAAGAGAAGACTCAATAGGTTTAGTTTTTCTTTTTTTTATCTTTGAGTCGAAGATTTGTTATTTGAATTCATGGCTTAGAGCATTGGCTAACACTCAACCTACCTTGGAATGCCTTCACTAGCTCATTTTTAATCCAAGGTCAGCTTAAGATGGTGTCAAGCATGAGGACTGCAGTTATAGTAAGAAATAGAAGTTTTTCTCTTAACTTTAGACTCCCAATACCTATGGCTTGGATGCCCGAATGTGGTAGAAATAGCTATCTGAATAACTGACAGCTTCGGATGTCTGAATTCAAGGTTCGGGTGCCCAAAGTTTGAAAGTTGTAACTTGTGAGAAAATTCATGCTTAGGGTCTAATTACCCGATGAGTTGATCAGACGTCTGAACCCTACAATTGGGCACCCAAAGTAGTGACATCAGCTTTAATTGCTAGTAAAAATATGATTGTTAGGACACTTTGGACGTCCGAACCTATACAATTCAGATGTTAGAACATGGTAGATGCAGCTTAATGGCCAGTATCCTTTCTAACTAGTATTGAAGAGCTTGGAACTTGTTTTTTCACAATTTTTGCACATTCTTGAGCTAACCTTCTCTGAGATAACAAGTTCCTGAGTGCCCTCTAACCTCCAAGAGCTCTAATCCTTACACTTCAATTTTCAAATCTTCAAAACTTTTGTTCTCATATTGAGTGATTTTGTAGTGAAGTATTAGAGTGTTCTTCTTCTTCCTAAATCAATTGTAAGCATCCCAAGACTATTTGGAGGTGTTGAGAAAGTAAAACTCTGATTTGAAGTTAGCCTTGCCGATTGGAGCACAGGCTAGTATACAAGATTGGCTTCACCAATGAATTGGCATACTAGTGAAGAGTTAAAGTCCTCAAGAACGAGACAAGGGCAGTGGAGTAGGAGCAGTTAGCCTCCAAACCACTTTACATTGTGGTGCATTCTTACCTTGTCTTACATTGCTCTATATTACTTATATGTACAATTAATTGTATTTGGCTTAAATTTACTTTTATTGTTAGATTGATCATTATTTTACTCAAAAACCTTAAAAAGTGTCATTATTTCTTCCAACACCTACTTCAGCCCCCCATCCCGCCCCCCATCCCTCTTAGGTGCATAACTTGCTTTTAATTGGTATCAGAGCCTGGTGCTCTATTTATTGGTTTAATCACCTAGAGTTTATAATATATTGCAATGGCCACTTTTGGTGTCCCTCCATCCCTCTAAGAATGGCAATCCACAACTACACCTCACCTATTCAATAGAACTCATTTTAGCTATTGGAGATCTAGCAGTAGAATCTTTATCAAAGCCATATATTATAATCTTTGGTACATAGTGAAAGAGAGATACAATCCAACCAATAAGTTAATTAATGGTGCGGGAGTTCCCAAGTCTAGAATAGAGTGGAATGAAATAGATAAAAAGAATGACTCCTTGAATGCTAAAGCTATGAACATACTTTGTTGTGCTCTTGATTCTAATGAATTCAATAGAATTAGCACATATGAGACAGTTCATGAAATTTGGCATTGCCTTGAAGTCACCCATGAGGGTACAAGGCAAGTCAAGAAGTCTAAGGTGAACATTTTGGTCAATCAATATGAACTCTTTAGAATGAAATCTAATGAGTTGATAACCAAAATGTCCACTCATTTTATGGATATTATTAATGCTTTAGAGTCTCTTGGAAAGGTTTATACTAATGATAAAATGGTAAGAAAAGTCCTACGGTGCCTTCCAAAGTCATGAGATCCCAAGGTGACCGCAATTCAAGAGGCAAAGGACCTCAACAAGTTACCCTTCAAAGAGCTCTTGGGGTCTCTCATCACTCACAAGATGAACATGAAATATAGGAGCCAAGAAGAGGATAAAGACAATAAGAAGAAAGAAATAGCTCTCAAAGCAAAAGAATATAGTGATGATGACAAAGATAATGATGAAGAAATGGTTCTCATCACTAAAAAGTTTAAGAAATTTCTAAAGAAGAGACACATGCCAAGAAGATCCTTAAGAATTGAAAGAAGCCACAGTGATGAAGAAGAGGAGGAGCTGCCCACATGCTTCAAGTGCAAAAAGCCTAGCTATATGAAAGCTAATTACCCTCACAACCCTCAATCGAAGAAATTCAATGGAAAGAAGAAGAAGGCAATGGTGGCAACTTGGGACAATTCGGAGGAGAAAAATGAAGATATCTCTTCCAATGAAAAATTGCCAACTTGTGTCTCATGGCTATTGAGGATGAGGTATGTGATTTAAGTTTTGATGAATTGCAAGAAGCTTTTGAAAATCTATATGCTAGATATGAGAGATTACTTCATAAGCATGCTTCTTTGAAAAAACAAGTTCATTTTGCTTGAAAGTGATTATGAATCATTGAAATTATCTACTAATTCATGTAATTGTAAAGAGAAATTTGAGTCTCTTCAAAAGGAGAATCATGCTTTAAAAACTTCTATAGCATCTTGTGATTACAAATTGAGTTTTGAAAAACTTGAAAAAAAAATATTGATTTGAAAAGGATTTTTGAAAACTTCTTCCATGGAAATTCTACTCAAAATATGATTTTTAAAAAAATCAAAGGAATATGTTAAGTAGATCCAAACTTGGTTTCATATCCTCTTCTAAAATAAAAAGTACCAAGTCCACATTTGTAAAGGCCTCAAGCTCTCCATCCTTAAAATTAACATGTAACTATTGTTGCCAAAAAGGATGTGTCTCCACAAGTTGTCCGATTAAGAGAAACTTTTCTCTTAAACAAATTTGGGTGTGTAAGGGGATGCTTCCTAAAGCAAAGGAGTCCAAACTTGTTTCAGTTCCTAAAACATCCTTCACTTAAGTAACACTAGTTAGCTAGAGTGGCCCACATAGTTTACACTTGCTATTTTTACATGGCTATCTTTCTAGCTAATCCAAAAATGGGATTCACTACTTTGTTATATATTGCATTTTCTTCTACCATGTGTTGTAATTACTTTACTCTTTAACCATAACAAACCCATACTTAGAGTGGATTCCATCCCTAAGTTCTTAATTGTCTTTTAACTATGCTTTCACTCCAAGAATCAAAGGGATAAATGGTTTCTAGATAGTGCTTGCTCAATGGAGTATGATATCAAGTTCACTGGAAGGCTAGCAAAGTGGGCTTTAATTCTTATGGAGTATGATATTAAGTTCACTCCCCAAAATGTAGTTTAAGAGCATGCCCTTGCCGATTTTCTCATAACTCATCTAGTGCTCGATGACTCTCCACTTAACTACGAACTTCTTGATGAAGAAATTCTTCTTGCCAAAGAAAGGAAACCTGACTGGAAGCTATATTTTGATAGAGAATCATCCATCAAATAAGGAATCAAGCCAAAGCTTCCTCAAATTAAAACAAGCATCGGAATCATATTTGTCACTCTAAGTGGGGGTATTTTATGATATTCCTATACTCTTTCAAAACTGTGTACAAACAATGAGGTTGAATATGAGGCCTTAATTATAAAATTGGAAATGACTCTCAACATATGAATATCACATCTATATATCTTTAGTGACTTGCAATTAGTCATTAGTCAAGTAGGAGGTGGATATAAAATCCATAAATCTAAGCTTCTAAAATATCATGAAAAGACTCAAGAACTCATGAGACAAATACCTTATGTCCAAATAATTAAAGTCCCTCAGTCCATCAATGCAAAAGCTTATTCCTTAACCAAATTAGCCAAGGCACTAGCCGATCCCAATCAAGGAGGAATTCTAATCATAGTCCGTAGTAGATAAATAATAAACTCAGCCTTCAGCATCAACCATGAGAAGGCTGAATCTACACTAATAGAAGGGTCCACATGTTAGAGAATACCATTCATCAACTACCTCAGAGGTGGAGAACTCCCAAAAGATAAATCTATACAGACACAACTCAGAAAGAGAGCTGCACATTTTCTTCTTATCAATAACACTATTTATAGATGGTCCTTTGATGAACTACTTCTACATTGTCTCTCAGATAAAGAAGCCAAGGAAATTATGTATGAGGTGCATTCTATTGTGGGGCTCATCAATTAGGTCCAAAAATAATAACAAAGATTAGGTGTATGGGTTACTATTAGCCCATGATGGTGAGGGATTGCATCAGACACACATGAAAATGTCATCTATGCTAAGTTCACAGTGACTTCATCCATTAACATCCAAATCCTTTGCACCCAACAGTATTCTCATGGTCATTCGAGGCATGGGATATCGACATAATCAGCTCAATTGAGTTGTCCTCTTCCAAAGATTACCACTTTATATTAGCAGAGATTGTGACTGATTACTTTTCTTGATGGGCAAAAGCAATTCCACTAATGAAAATAAAATTGAATACCAACATTCACTTCTTTTGAGAAAACAACCTTTATCAATTTAGCGTCCCTCAAAGGATCATTGCTAATAATGGACTATCCTTCAAAAGCTTTAAGGTAGGATAATTTGCACATTATCATAAGAAAGATTGGAGATATTTATCCATCTATAATGCAAGAGTAATTGGCCTCGTTGAGGTATTTAATAAGAACCTTGCCAAAATATTGAAGAAAATCACTATTAGAAATAAATGAGATTGGCACCAGAAACTTTTTGAAGGATTACAGGCTTACGACACCATAAATCAAACTCCTACTTAATGAATACAGTATGCATTGGCATTTGGGACTGAGGTAGTCTTGCTATTTGAGGTACAAATGTTGTCCCTCAAAATTTCTTTATAGGAGAAAATTACCAAAGAAGATAATGTTTGTCTTTGACTAAATGAGCTAGACTCTTTGGAAAAATAAGACTTATAGCTCAGCAAAACCTAGGAATGTATCAAGCACATATGTCTACAGCCTATAACAAAATGGCTTGGTTCAAAGCTTTTTAGAAAGGAGAAATAGTCATGGTCTTAAGAAGATCTATAATTCCAAAATGAAGGAAGAAAGACAAATTTGAGCCTAATTAGGAAGACCCTTATATCGTTGAAAAGATATTTGAATGAGAATCCTACCAGCTAATAATTGATAAAAGAGAAAGACCCATTCCACCAATCAATGCCCAATTCTTGAAGGGGTAATATGTATGACCCAACTACCCTCAAGGTAACGGTCAAGCTGAAGCCACTAACAAGGCTCTAATTAGGATTATTAAAAAAATAGTAGAAGCCAGTAAAAAATCAGATTGGATGGATAAGGTAGATGAGACTCTATGGGCCTACCATACCTTTATATGTACCCCAATGGTTCAAACCCCATTCATACCAACATATGGATGAAATTCTAATCCCATCACTTAGAATAGTAATGCAAAATGGCTTATCTCTAACCAAGATGTGATAGTCTCTTCTTAGCCAGCTTGAACTACTAAAAGAAAGATGATTGAGTGCAGATAATTATGCATAAGCTTACCAACGGCGACTATTCTTATTCTACTAGAAGAAGGTGACCAAACACAAGTTCAAGGTAGGGGACTTGGTGCTGAAGTGCGTCATCCTGCTAAAAGACAAAAAATCTAAAACATAGCTGGAGTGATCATATATGATCACGAGAGTCTATCCAAGTAATACTTATCAATTAACTAACTCCAAAGGTGAAGTGCTCTATGACCCTTGGAATGCTTTGTACTTAAAGAAATATTTTTCCTAAAAGAAGAGAAAAAAAGAGAGCAACAAATCTTCTTCTCTCCTAGGGGTAGGATCCTAAAAAGAGAGGTGATGTCAAGAGTGAGAGGGCTAGTGATGTCAAGAGTGAGAGGGCTGGTGATGATATAAAGTGGCTTTGGAGGCCCTGAACCTATCTTTTACACTCAAACTCTAAGCTAATCATAGGAGTGTAAGCTTGAGAGTAAGGTGGTTAGTCTCAAAGTAATCAGGAGCTAGCTATGGAAGTTATCCCTTAGGCTAAGTGCAAAAGTTGAAGGATAACCTCATGGGAATCTCCTTTTAGAGGCAAAAGATAACCCCTATCCCATTCTCTCCTCCCCCCTCAAAATAAATAATGAAGAGCATAGTGCCAGAGAGACAAATATCATTCAAAAGACCTCACCAAGAAAGGCAAACTCAAAAGGTAAGAACCTATTAGCATCTATGAGTTCACAAACCTTGGATTGTTAAAAGTGGAATGAGATTAATAGATCTAAAAAAAGGAAGAAGGGGAGAAAATTGGATCTCACGCTAGAATTATGAGGATTAACCTAGCCTCATCTTAATGCTATGGAACCATGACCAACCACCCAAGATAGCTAGAGATCCTAAGAACCAATCTCAAAATAATAAATCAAATTTGGGTAGGTTTGAGTGCGCAATTAGAAATAGTGGGAACATGACTTCCAACTAGCATAAGCTCTTATTGTTAATTACTATGACAATTATCAAGAATCTTCTAAAGTAAAAAAAACCTAGCTAATAAAATAGAGATATAAAGAAACAAAACAAATTTGATTATTTAAATAAGGGTACATAGCTTAAGTAAGGGTATACCCTCACTTTCCAATTTCAAAAATTTAAATTCATAATATAAAAGAGTATAAGATAAGAAAGGCTTATGCTCATCGCTACTTCACACTCATGCACTAGATCAAGTAGAACTTGACTCGAATGGATATTTAGTTTGATCCTTAATGGGTGCTAAAACTTTGCTTGATTTCAAGATATGAGTGACTACCTTGCCTTGTGTCACCCCATTAGGATATGAAGTACCACCAATAGCTTTCTGCTTGTTATTAGTGAACCTCTTTTGATGTTTTATTTAGGAGAATGATTAGCGGCCTTAACTTATTCTAATTATCCTTGATTTGATAATCGAAAACTTTATAGCTTATTGTCAATTAGATTTAAAACATCATCAATAGCTTTATACTTATGTCGATTAAGTTTGAAGCATTATTGATAGTCTTATGCTTGTGTTAGTGAACTTTCTTTGAACATTATCTTTGGCTAACTGACTAAGTGTGTTCAAGAATGCCTTAGTTTGGTTTGATTTAAAAGAATGTTAGTGGTCTTAGCCTATGCTATTGATTCTTGATTTCATAATCTTTTTGCTAACTAAATTCAAAGTGTCATCAATAGCCTTGTGCTTGTATCAATTAACTTATTTCAAACATGGTGTTAGCTTACTAACTAAGCAAATTAAAACCCACCTTAGTTTAGTTTGATTTGAGAATATGATTAATGACTTTTGTTTATGCTAATCATTCTCAATTTGATAGTTGATGTCCTTTTTGGCTTGTCGTCGATTAAGTTTAAAGTATCACCAACTACTTTTATGCTTGTGTTGGTTGAGTTTGAAGTGTTACTAACAACTTTATGTTTTTTATTAGTTGACTTTCTTCAAATATCATATTTGACTAATGACTAAGTGAGTTCAAAACTACCTTAATTTGGTTTAATTTGAGAGAATGATTAGCAGTCTTGACTTATGCTAATCACTCCCGATTTAATAATCAATGATGTTTTTTGGCCTTATTGTCAATTAAGTTTGAACCATTACCTATGACTTTTATGCTTGTCTCTGTTGAGCTTGGAGTGTTACCAATGGCTCTATGTTTGTTATCAATTGACTTTCCTCGAACATCACATTTAGTTGACTAACTAAGCAAGTTCAATCTTGCCTTTAGTTCAATTTAAAATGGTTAATGGCCTTGGCTTATACTGACCTTTTTCGATTTAGCAATCAATGACCTTTCTGGTTTATTTTTTATTGAATTTGCGGTGTTAATCGATGACTTTATGCTTGTTGTCAACTAACTCTATTTGATTTGAGTTTGATTTGATTCAAACTTGGTTTTGATTTAAGTTTGACTTGATTTAATTCAATGTTCAAACTTGATTTTAGTTCAAGTTTTACTTAATTCAATTCAATGCTCAAACTTGATTTTAGCTAAACTCTGACTTGATTCAATTTGACATTTAGACTTGGTTTTAGTTCAAGTATGATTTGATTCAATTAAATGTTCTGTTTGAGGTGATTTTTACTCCAATCAAATTTTATTAAAATATGATTAAAATTGAGACTTATATGTTATAGCCTTTGTAATTTTGATGATAACCAAATCATGTGTTTGATGAATCCTTAAGCACGTGTAGCTTACAACCAATCCGAGTTCCAAATGAAGATCAAGCTCATTCGAAAGCCTCAAGTGAGGATGGACATGAAGATAATTAAAAAAATAAGGTGTGATGGTGGATCATCATATAGAACTTGAAGAATTAAAGATGGTTCAAAGAAGGCTCAAGATGTCAAAGTTGTCTCACTAGGTTTAGAATTTTCATTTGTTATTTGAGTCAAGATATGCTTTTTGAATACCTAGTTTAGAGCATTGGCTAACACTCAATCTACCTTGGAACGCCTTCACCAGCTCATTATTAATCCAAGGTAAGCTTGAGATGATGTCAAAAATGAATTGGAAAGTTGTAGCAAAATAGAAGCTTTTCTGTCTTGAACCTTCGAACATTCAAACTGGAATGCTCAAATGCCTGAACACTATAGAAATAGCTCTCTAGATTACTGATAGCTTTGGATGCCTAAACCCAAGGTTTCAATGTCCGAAGTTTGGAAGTTGTAAATTCTGAGAAAATTTATTCTCAAAGTTTAGTCACCCGACAAGTTGGTCGGACGTCCAGTCGGACATCCAAAATCATACAGTTTGAAAGTCTGAACCTTGTGATCGAATATCTAAAGCTATGACATCAACTTCAACAGCTAGTAAAATTTGATCATTGAGAGGCTTCGGACATCTGAATAGGTATAGTTCGAATGCCCAAACATGGCAAAGCATAAAATAATGGCTATCTCTCTCACTAATGGTTATATAAAGGCTTGGGACCTCTTTGCTCTAAGGGGAGAAAAACTTTTACACCTCTAATTATTTATAAGAGATAGAAATAAATTTTCCCAAGCCTCTAGATTTCAACTTGCTCTAAACCTTGATCTTCAACTTTCATATCTTCTTGCTCTTATACTCATCTTGAGAGACTATTGTAGAGAGGCAATTTGTTCTTTATTTTTTATTCTTTTCACTTGTAAATCATGCCAAGGGTTTTTGGAGTGTTTGAGAGATCAAATCTCTAGTGTAGGAGTCGACTCCTGCCAATTGGAGTAAGAGTTTTGTGGGTGTAGCTTCACCCATAGGAAGCCACACTTCAATTTGGAGTTTGGTGTAAAAGCTTGGATTCACCTCAAGAAGCAATAACTCTAGTGGAGAATCCAAGTCCTCAAGACTTAGGCAAGGGCTATGGAATAGGTGTGGTTAGTTATCGAACCATGTAAAAATCATGGTATATTCTTCTCCTTGTCTATTTACTTCATTGCATTCATGATTTAATTTCTTGCTTGTGGACTTGTGGTTTTGTCTTTGGGTTGTGAATTGATTTTGATTGAGAAAAGCTATTATTATTCTTATTAAACCTAATTCACCCCCCTCCCCTTAGGTTACCATATTAGCTTTTATTATATGCTATTAAATTATGGCTCAAATGTGGGTCTCAGTTAGACTGGAAATTGAGACTAAAAATTGAACTCAATTCGAACCTAAATTCTTATGAAATTTGGACTCAAACCAAAATGGGCTGAGTGGGCTGGTGCTTGGACTCAAAATTGGATCCAAATTCATCTAAAACCTAGATCAAAATGGCAAAATGTAAAATTTTATAAATAAGCCATCAACTAAATAAATTTTTATAAATAAGTCCATGGTTGGATTTTTCTTATAAACAAATTCTTAGAATAAGAATTTTGTGAAAAATTTAAATAGTCCTAAAATTATAAATAAGTTTAGAAAAATTTAACATTCACAAATAAACTCTTTAAAAGAGCAATAATTATAATTTGGTCATAATAAAATATAAGGTTTATGAATAAAACTTTGCAAAATTTCTTATTTGTAAATAAATCCTTAGAATTTCAATTTTTTGCAATAAGTCCCTCAAAAATTTTGATTTCTGGATAAGTCCAAATTTTGTTCAAAAAGAACCCTAAAAGTTTCAAACTTTTTAAATAAATTATTTTTATAAAAAGACCCCTAAAAATCATAAAATTATAATTTAGTCTAATTTTTCGAAAAAATTATAAATAGCACCCTCTATAAATTCAATGTCAAAGATGATTACAACTTTCAAATCATTATTATCTACAACAACAAACACTCATCATCCATAACTTTTCATAGACTTATCCAATCTCAAATCATCTATATCCATATCTATCTACACACATATCCATCATTCAAAATTGTAAAATAAAGAGATTGAGCTTCAACCCAACTTCATCTCTTTGAACTCTATATAAATCTTATTAATAACTGAAAAAAAAAGAGGAGAAAGGATCAATGAATCATTGTAGGAGAATTGAACAGAAGATATAGATCAAGAGACAAGAACTGAATCAGAGAGGAAGAAAAAAATTTTGAGTTCTTATATTACTTTGTTCTTTTTCTTCTCTTTCTCTTTGTCTTTACAGTTTGGCTTCTGTTTGCAAGGATCTTATCACCATCATCCCTGCACTGAGCTTCGCTTGCACACTGCACATTCCCAATCTAGAGCACTGCCAACTTGCCTACAACCATATCCTCTCTGCTGACCAGGCTCCCTCCTCTCCTGCTCTGCATCAATTGCCCCTTGCTCCTTGTGCCTCAAGCCTCCACCACTCCCAACTACATCACCGCCAAGCACTCCAAGATTGCCACTGCTGCTCACCAATCCTCCTCTCCCACATCAACTTGGAGTTAGTCCCACTACTAGGACTCCTTATGTGCCACTCTACCTAATTGCCAAAGCTACTCATCCTACTCCTACACTTGGCTACTCTTCTTCCTTGTCATCTGGAGCACCCTACACTTGATGTTCGCTTCTCTCCTCATTACCCACACTCAGCCATCTCACAGCCTACCACTATAAAGGGCCTAATCTGGCCAGAGGTGGCCAGATTTGGCCGTAAAATGAAAAGAGGAGCGTGGAGAAGGATATAAGTATGGATGAAGAAAAGCATGGAGAAAGAAGAGATGCTCTTGTGGGAAGAAGAATATCAGGTAAAAGACATTGAAGAAAAGAGGGGAAGTCGCGTCCAGTTGGAGGGGAAAAAGAGAAATCAAAGTTGCAAAACTAAAAAAACTCACATGGGAGCTTGGCTACTTGCTATAGGAAAGGCAGCCTATGGTGAGAATATGGTACAAGCCTTTTAAAGAAGAAGAAAAAATCGGCCAACAAAAGAAAGAAAGAAAGAAAGAAAGAATTTGGCCATTCCAAGAAAAAAATAAGAGGAAAAGCTATGGCAAAAAAACGAAGCTCCCTTGTCTCAGTCTTTGTGCTATCACCACACAGCCACTCACGGCCCTCTCAAAGATGGTGAACCCCAACACCGCGGCCACCCGTATCCCTTTATATGATAGTAGAACTTCATCACCACCATGGCCACCCATGGCCTCCTGCACATTAATAGACCACCATCACTACTGACCTTGGGCTAGCTCGTGGACTCATTTGAAAGTCAACTCCGACCTAGGGCCAACTCGCATGCTAGCCCAAAAACCAATTTGGACAAAAGATAGCTTAAGAGCTTGCCAAATGTCAATTTAAACTAAGGCCAGTTTGTGAGCTCACCAAATGTCTATTTGAATTAAGGTCAATTGGAGGGCTCATCAAACATCTATTTTGATACCAATGCCAGCCCGCGGACTTGCCAAATATCTATTTGGACTAAGGTTAGTTTACAAGCTTGTCAAACATCTATTCAAACTAAGCCTAGCTTGTGAACTTGTCAAACATATATTCGATTAAGGCTAGCTTGCAGGCTCACCCAAATTCATAATGACAACCCAAGAGCTCTCGAACTAAATCGATTAAGCTAAATTGGTTAAATTAAAATGATTCAATCACATTGAATAAATAAAATCACAAAATCATATTGATTCAAATTAATCAATAAACAGACTTAAGTCAATCAAGTTAATGGACTAAAATTCAAATTGAACTAGATCCAAATCTAAATGAGTTAATCCAAATCAAATTAGTTCAGACCCAACCTTAATCGAGTTCAAATCAGGTCAATGTGAGATCAAATTAACTTTAAATTAAATCAAATTGGGTCAAATCAGATTTGAGTCAAACACTAGTTGGGTTAAATCAAATTCAAACTAAACCCCAATCGGGTTAAGTCAAACTCAAATTTGAGCCAAAACCAGATTGAATCTAAACCAGAATCAAGTTGAGCATGAACCAAAACCAAGTTGAACCTTAATCAACTTGAATTTGAACTTAGGTCAACTAAGGTTCAAACCCAAATCCATTAAGGATCCATTCAGAACTCATTAAGGATTAGATCCAAGATCCATTAAGGATCCATTAAGAACCCATTAAGGGTCAGATCTAAAATTTATTTTAATCAAGAACCTATTAAGGGTTGGATCCAAAAATAAATAAAAGATCCATTAAGAACCAATATCAATTAAGGATCTAATAAGAACTCGATGAGGGCCCAACACAAGGTCGAGCTCAACCTAAATTCAAAATCAAGTTTTGAATAATAAACTTGAATCAAATCAGACTTAGATCTAAATCAATATTTCTCCCACTAGAGCCAATAATCAGTATTTGACAAATGTTCTTCTGAAAATCAATACCAAGCTTGGTGAATTGAATTTATTATTAATTGAATATTCACCATCAATGTCAATGTGAATCTGGGATTGGATATTGCACATGGTTCCCTAAGTTATGCTATAAAGCATTAGGGCATACCCCAACCATCAAAGCTTCTGGGAAGAAGAAACCAGAAGGGGTCAGTGAATCGCAGTTCAGTCAAGTTATGAACATTGAACTAAATCAAACCAAACTCAAATCAAAATCAAGTTCTAAATATTGAACTGAATCAAATTAGTTTTAAAACCAAAACTTGTTTAGATTTCAGATCAAACCAAACTAAGGTAGGCTTGAAGTAACTTAGTTAATTAGCTATAATACCTTGTTCAAAAGAAGTTATCACCTATACCTTATCAGCTATGAAAAAACTTCAAAGTCAATGAAGTTATTGTCTACACCTCATCGGCTATGGAAACACTTCAAAATTAAAAAAATTATCACTTATGCTTTATTGGATATTGAAACACTTCAAAGTATGAAGTTATTGTCATTGCCTTATTAGCTAATTGAAACACTTCAAACAAGCAAATCAAACTAAGGTAGGCTTGAACTTGCAGAGTCAATCAACTATAATGTCTTGTTTAAACAAAATTATTGTCTACTCCTTATTGGCTATGAAAACACTTCAACCACAAAGTTATCACCTATACCTTATTGTCCATGAAAATACTTTATAATTAAACCGAACTAAGGTAGACTTGAACTTGTTTCATCAGTCAACTACAATGCCCTAATCAAATGAAGTTATCACATATGCCTTATTGGATATGGAAATACATCAAACTATAAAGTTATTTCTTACACCTTATTGGTTATGAAAATGCTTCAAACCAAATGAACTCATCACCTACGCCTTGTTGGCAATGGAAATGC
Source organism: Trichopus zeylanicus subsp. travancoricus (assembly GCA_005019695.1). Taxonomy (NCBI): domain Eukaryota; kingdom Viridiplantae; phylum Streptophyta; class Magnoliopsida; order Dioscoreales; family Dioscoreaceae; genus Trichopus; species Trichopus zeylanicus. The sequence goes on along the minus strand of RXID01021999.1, from coordinate 473,158 downwards.
TTCAAATACATGAAGTTATGGCCTATGCGTTATTAATTATGAAAATACTTTAAAACCAATGAAGTTATCGCCTAAGCTTTATTGTCAATAGAAATACTTCAAGCTAAATGAAGTTATCATCAATACCACATCGCCTATGTGAACACTTCAAACTATGAAGTTATCGCCAAAAGCTCAAAGCTATTGAAAACACTTTCAACTAGTCCCAATAAATTGCCAGCAATGTCATCCAATGAAGTTATCGTTGAAGCTAAAAGTCATTTGAAACATTTCAAACTCATCTTATCACCTTTTATGTGTCATCAAATGTACTATTAAACCAAATCATCAACATTCACCAATGATCAAATTAGGACCTACCTAAGCCAGACTCTGTGCAATCCAGCATGTGGGAGTGGGGCAGTAGCAAGTGCTAAGCTTTGCCCATTTTATTCTCTTATTTCATGTCATTTATGCATTCAAATCCATTAAAATGTAAAGCAAGGATATGCTCTTGCTTAAGTCATGTATTTTTTTTCTTTAAAATTAATCAAATGATGCTTTCTTCTTTTCTTTTGTATCTCTATCTTTATTAGTTAGGTTTCTAACTAATTCCTAACAATTGTTGGGGCAATTAACAATAGGGACTTCGCCTGTTGGAAGTCATGTTTTCATAACACCTGATTGCACACTTAAATCACCATATTTTGATTTGTAGTTTTGAGATTACTCCTCAAGGTCTTCATTATCTCAAGTGGGATTAAATTAAACTTGATTTTGATTCAAGTTTGAATAGATTCAATTCAGGTTGGGTCCAAACTTATGTTAAATCTCCATTGGACCTTGGACTTGATCCTTAATAGATCTTGGATCCAACCAATATTGGGTTCTTATTGGATCCTTAATGGATCTTGGATCTAAGCCTTATTGAATTCTTATGAAATCCTTAATGGATTTTGGATCTAATCCTTAATGGATTTTTATTGAATCCTTAATGGATCTTGGATCTAAGCCTTATTGAAATCTAATTAGATCCTTAATGGATTTTGGATCTAATCCTTAATAGATTTTTATTGGATCCTTACTAGATCTCAGATCAAATCCTTAATGGCTTCATATTGGACCCTTAAAGTATCTTGGATCCAACCCTTAATAGATTGTTATTGGATCCTTAATAGATCTTGGATCCAACCATTAATATATTATTTTTGGATCCTTAATGGATCTTGAATCCAACTTGTAATGGGTTCTTATTGGATCCCTAATGGATTTGGATACAACCATAAATGAGTTCTTATTGCATCTTTAATGGATCCAACTCTTAATGGATTTTTATTGAATCCTTAATGGATGTTAGATTCAACTCTTAATGGGTTCCCATTGGATCCTTAATGGATATTGGATCCAACTCTTTTGGGCTCTTATTGGATTCTTAATGGGTCTTAGATCCATCACTTGTTGTATTCTTATTGGATTCTTAATAGATCTTAGATCTAACCCTTAATAGGTTCTTATTAGACCCTAATTTGATTTTGGATCCAACTCTTATTTGGTCCTTGTTGGATACTTAATGGATCTTGGATCCAACTCTTAATGGGTTCTTATTAGATCTTTAACATATCTTTAATGGATTTTAGATATAATCCTTATTGGATTCTCAATGGATCCTTAATGGATTTTGGGTTCAACTCTTAATGGCTTTAGGCTCGGCCTATATTGGACCCTTATCAGGTTTGGGTTTGATCCCTTAATGGATTCAAGCTCAAATCATGTCAAACTCTTACTGGGTTCAGGTTTAAAGCATATTATTAGGTTTGGGTCTAGGTTCAGCCTGATTTTTGTTTAATTTTGACCTAGTTTTGGTTCATGTTTGATTTTGTTCAAATTTGGTTTTGATTCTAGCTTGGGCCTAATTTGGTTTTGATTCAAGTTTAGACCTGATTTTGGTTTTGATTTAGGTTTGGAGCTAATTTGGTTTTGCATTAGGTTTGGAATGATTTAGTTTTGGTTTAATTTTTTTGATTTATTTGATATATAGTCAGGTTACCAAAGGAATCTTTTAGGCTAAAAATACAATAATTGGGTTCCTAAAAGAATTTCTTAAGTCAAAAATACTACATTTGAATTCCCAAAGAAATCCTTTAGGCCAAAAATATAATGTTTTGGTTTTCAAAAGAATCCCTTAGGTAAAAAATATGGCATTTGGGTTGCCAAAGAAATTTCTTAGGCCAAAATTATGGTAGTTGGGTTATCAAAGGAATCATTCAGATTGAGAGTATGACAGTTGGATTCTCAAAAGAATTCTTTGGGCATAAAAGTAAGGTGGTAAGGTTCTTAAAGAAATCCCTTAGGCCTAGCATATGATAATCAGATTTCTGAAGAAATCTCTTATGCTAAGATTAAGATAGTTAGGTTCTCGAAAGAATTCCTTAGGCCTCAAAGTAAGGCAATTGGGTTCCCAAAAAAAATTTTTAGACCAGAAAGTAGACAATTTGGTTCTCAAAAGACTCTCTTAGGCTAAAAGTATAACAATTAGATTCTCAAAGGAATTTCTTAGGCCAAGAGTATGGTGGTTGGGTATTTGAAGGAATCCCTTAGGCCTGAAAATGAGACAATCAGATTTTTGAAGGAATTCCTTAGGCTTGTCATGGTGATCAGTGCACATAGCATGCAAATTGAGATAAAGGAAGATAAACAAAATAATAACAATAAAACAATTCTCTTTTCTTTTTACTACAACTTTATTTATATTTTTATATATATTTTAATTTTTTTCTTCTCTTTGCTCTCTGATTTTGGCTTCCTTCTCGTTGGTTTCTTCTTCACCCACACAATGGAGGGACAAGACCAGTTTTAGCTATAGGCAACCAACTACTGTGGAGGGTGATGCTGACAGATCCAAGTGAGGGTGTGGGTGAGGCCACCAGAGTTTTGGCCAACTATGCCTAGGGCACTGGTATGGGTATAGGATGGCAGTCAAGATGCAATGTGGCTTCCTATAATGGCAATGAGGATTAGACCATCAGAGCTTAGGCTTGGGGAATAGGTGCAAGTTGGCAAAGTCTCGACAGTAGAGTTACTTAGGCTCGAGGTTAGGCTAACATCAGTGCAATGATGGAGACAATCAAAGCTAGGCCTTGGTAAGCAGGAATATGCGGTCATGATAGGGACAAGCGGGCAAGGATGGATGTGTAGGGGGACGTCATAAGAGAACAAGCCAGAAAAGAAGAACAAGATTAGAGAAGAAAAGGCTACTTCTTCTTGACTGATTTCTTTCACTTTTCTTGTGCATATTTGATTTATAGGACTTTGCCCTTTTTATAGCCATCAAAGGAGGATATCGGATCAACTTCAAATTTTGAATTGATGATGATAAGATTATAATCTCATTTTCAATACTAAATAGTTGTATGAATGAGGATATATTTAGATTGTGGATAAGAAAATATCTAAAAGTCATACTCAACTGCAATATAAAATTTTCAAGGGGTTTATTCATAATTTTTTCTATAAAATTTAGATGAATTTATAATTTTATAAATCTCAAGGACTCTTTTCTAAAACCAACTATGAGAATTTTTTTGTAAAGGTTTAAAACTTTTAGAGTCCTTTCTATAAAATTTTATTTATAAAATAATAAAAATTTTGAAATTATTCATCAATAAAAAATCTTCAACAAGCCTATTTATCAATTTACAAATATTAAATTTACAATTTAATATTTCATTGAGAGTTTATTTACAAAAAAAAATTTAGGAATTTATTTATAAATATAACCTTTTGAATGGTTTATTTACAATCCCTTTATAAAAATTAATATGTAATTACTAATTTTGAAGGGCTTTATTTATAAATGCTATATTATGAGGGGATCAATAAGTAATTTGAAGAGTTTTATAGACTTTTTCACAAAAGTTTTTATCTGGAGAACTTATTTGTACGAGAAATTTGGTCCAGAACCTATTTGTAAAAGTTTTGCCTTTTTCCTTTTAGCCTAGATTTTTGATAAACTTTAGGCCCAATTTTAGTCCAAACGTCTAGCTCACTCAGTCAATTTAGACTGAATTTAATTTAAGCCCAAACTTTTCAATAATTTATGTCCAAATTAAGCTTAATTTTTTTTTAAATTCGATCGTAATTTAGGTCCAACTGAGATCCATATTTAGACCATAATCTAGTGACATCTGACCTCTGATTTTAGTCATTTTACTATAGAATCTGATTTTGACAAAAACTCCCCAAATAGGGGCCTTACCAAGCAAAAAAAATTACACAAGGAGCAAGTATTGGATGAAATCTATAGGTATGTGGACATTGAAGATCAAGGTCAAAGGGCATCCAAAAGCTGAAGCTAAGTCAAGGAAAATCGTGCAACTATGAGAGGATGGCAGAAACAAACAAACCATTTGAAATGAGTTACTAAAGTAAATATCACACTAGAGTGAGGGATAGAAGAAAGTTCGGTTGGTCAATCACCCACAACCTAAGACAAAAATTCGAAAGCTTAGGCCGACCCAATCAAGTAGAAGATTACATTCAAGAAGCCAAGATCAAGGTGCCCATCACTCCAAAGCATTGAAGAACCAAACTGCCCCTTGATCTAGCAAGCTCTCGGAGTAAAAGAAAGATGATGTTTGGTTGATAGAATGGGCCTGAATATCGGGTCGCGCTCAAAGGCCTATAGCTACAAGAGAGAGGAAAATCCAAATATGTTTGGTGAGCCACTATGCACTTGGGCCATGTAATGGAAGAGATAACATAATACGGGCAAGCCCTAAGAGTAGAACCCAGCTATCTCAAGATCTGCTAAGAGAAGAAGGAAGTACAAGCTCACATTTGCATTCACAGTAAAAAATAACACCCCACCTACAAAATACAACAGGAATATAATCAACTAGCAATTTGCCTTCGGGCCTAAATCATCAATAACAACCAGCTCCTAAGTACAATTGTCATATGGAGTTAAGTGAGGAGGACCATACATGTCACAAAGTCATCTCAAAGGAACATGTGAGTGGTCCCCTAGGATGCCATCCCCAAAAATACTAGCAAAAATCTCTTTATTAAGGTCCTCAGGTCATGACACAGCAAGAACATTGATGACTAGTAATCTAGTTAGAAACACCATATCCTGAATGATGATCGACATCTCCCCTCATCTTAAGATAAAGTATAGCACAAAGAATCAAATCTCTCAACTAGACTCACCATCAAGTTAGGAAGGACCTTCTCGGACCCCATATGCAAAAAATGGCCAAAGCCAGCATGACCAATATGTGCTTATTGAAATAATAAAAAAAATATTAAACTATTCAACATAAGGCAATTGGGAATGAGATCGAGCTTATACTGCTCCTTTAAAAAAAATAAAAGAGAATAGTTAGAAAGGGAGGCCAACCAATTCCTTAAAAAAAAAAAGAATTTTGGATGCCACATAAAAAAATTAATTTGGATGTCAAAAGCCAGCACCAAAAATTCAAAATTTTGGTGGCAAAAAAAATATATGGATATCAGAAAGCTGGTGCCCAAATTCAAATTTTTGAACCCAAAAAAGTTCGAGTGCTAGGGACCTAGCACCCAAAATAAAATCCACTCTCCAAGTCCACAACATGCAAAAAAAAGAACAAATAATCCAAGCTCTAGGAACCTAGTGCCCAAAATTAAAAATACACTCTAGCTCTCTGATCATGAAGAAAATCTCAGAAGTTTTTTTTCGTAGGATCTTCAACTACATACTATTATGTACAACTTTGCTCTATCAGTCAGAAAGCAGCACTAACATTTTTTTTTTTTTGCAAAACCTCTATTTGGAAAAGATTAAGGTGGTCTACAACTCCCATCACGAAGCAACCTTCTTAGTCTGATAAGTGGTTGATAATCTTATTTTTTGTATCCAAAATTTTGCATTCTCTAGAGCTATTATTGTATTTGTATCACCCTATCATGCATGCACTCTCTCCATTACCTACTTAATGCTTAGCAAAAATCATGTCAAAATCTTTAAATCACTTGGTCTGCTCAAACTTTAACTAGCTTAGCAACTTTAAAATTTGATACCCCCTTATAGGAACAGTTGTAGTTCCTCGGATCACAAGAAAGCATCACATTCTTGGCATGTCTCCATCAACCCCTTACTTCTCCTTATTTTCATGACAATAGCAAACAAGCTTAAAAGCCCCTAGATTATTAGTCCGAAACCCCAACATATTAGATCAACCTCTTAGCCCTTTTTTTAAAGCCAATAAGTTAGTCAAAAGTCAATCACTTTAACTTCAAAGATAGCCATTAATTTACCCTTGACTTGTGTTTTATTTTAGCATCTCATGATGGGAGGGGCATTTATAGATACTCACCTTGTCGGTTCTTTAAAACCTAGATATATAGTCTCAAACCGACTCGGTCAGTCAAACCTTATAGTTCGAACCCTTATGCTATGCCAAAATTTTTAATCATAATTTTTCAATTTTAAAAATGTATTTATAAAATTATATATTTTGAGGGTATATTTACAAAATTCACATTTTTTGGTTCAAAATATCTTAAAAATGATATCTTAAAGTTGTCCCCTATAAAATTGTATTAAAATAGACTTATGTATGAAATTTTAATTTTTAAACATTTATTTGTAAAATTACAATGCATTTAAAAATCTAAATTTCTGACCTAAAATATTCCTTTGAGAATCTAACTACCTCATTTCTGACCTAAGAGATTCCTTTGAAAATCTAATTGCCTCATTTCTAGCCTAAGGGATTCCTTTAAAATTTTGATTGTTGTACTTTTAGCCTTAGAGATTACTTTGAGAACTTGAATACTTTATTTCTTCCTTAAGGGATTCCTTTGCAAACCCAAACATCATATTTATGGCCTAAGAAATTCATTTGGGAATCCGAATGTCATATTTTTTGGCTTAAAGGATTCTTTTGGGAACCTAATCACTGTATTTTTAGCCTAAAAAATTCCTTCAAGACCCAGACTATAAATCAAACCAATCAAATTAGACTGATTAAAACTAAAAATCAGGTCTAAACCAGAACCAAAATTTAAAAAATCAGGTCTAAACTTAAACCAAAACTAGATTTGAACAAAGTTTAAGCCTAAACCAAAACCAAAAGAATTAGGTCTAAATCTAAACCAAAACTAAATTTGAACCAAGCTCAAGCCTATAACAAAACCAAAAGAATCACATCTAAAGCTGAACAAAAACTAAATTTGAACCAAGTTTAAACCTAAAATAAAACTAAAATTAGGTCTAAACTTGAATCAAAACCAAAATCAAGTCTAAACTTGAACCAAAATTAAAATTAGGTCCAAATATGAACTAAAACCTAAATCATGGCCAAACCTTAACTAAAACCTAAATCAAGTCAAATCTGAACCCAAACCAAGTTGAACTTGAACAAAAACTAGGTTAAATTTGAACTAGAACTAGGTTGAATTTGAACCCAAATCCGATAAGAGTTTGACATGGGTTGAACGCAAACCTATTAAGGGATTGAACTCAAATCCATTAAGGATCCAATGAGAACCCATTAAGGGATGGATTCAAGATCCATTAAGCCAATAAGAACTCATTAAGAGTTAGATTCGAGATCTATTAAGGATCCAATAAGAATCCAATAAGGGTTGAGTCAAAGATCCATTAAGGATTTAATAAGGATCCAATAGGCTCAAATCTAAGCTTAATAAGGATCCAATAACAATATGACAAGGCTTGGATCCAGCATCCATTAAGGGTCCAATAAGAATCCAATAAGGATCAAAATCAAGATCCAGTAAGGATCAAGTCTAAGGTTTGATGGGAATCCATTAAACATGTCAAGCTTGACCTTAGTTGAATCAAATCAAGTTAGACTTGAAACCAAAATTAAGTTTGAATATCGAATTGAATCAAATTAGACTTGAACTAAAATCAAGTCTAAACATCGAACTAAATCAACACAAACTTGGATCAAGACCAAGTCTAAACATTGAATTAGATCGAATAAAACTTAAACTAAAACCAAGTTTGAACATTAAACTACATCAAATTAGACTTGAATTAAGACCAAGTTTGAACATCAAATTGAATCAAATCAGACTTGAACTAAAACCAAGTTTGAACATTAAATTGAATCAAATTAGATTTGAACCAAAATTAATTTTGAATATCAAATTGAATCAAATCAAACTTGAACTACAATCAAGTCTAAACATCAAATTGAATTAAATCAGACTTAAATCAAGAACAAGTCTAAATATCAAATTTAATCAAATCAAACAGAAGTCAAAATCATATTTGAATTGAATTGAACTCAAATCAATTAGAGTTAGTTGATAACGAGCTCAAAGTCATTAACAACACCTCAAATTCAATCGACGACATACCAAAAGGAGGCAGTCAATTATTAAATTAGAGATAGCAAACATAAACCAAGGTAACTAACCATTTCAAACCAAACTAAAATAGAGTTGAGCTCAATTAGTTAGTCAACTAAACATCATATTCAAAGAAAGTTAATCGACAATAAGTATAAAGTTGACAATAACACTTCAAGCTTAGCCAACACAAGCATAAAAGTCATTGGTGACACTTTAAAACCTAATTGGCACAAGACAAAAAAATATTGATTGTCAAATTAGAAATGATTATTATAAGATAAGACTGCTAATCATTCTCTTAAAATCAAAAGAAGTCAATCGATAATAAGCAAAAATTCATCGATTATACCTCAAATTCTTAATAAGGTCAATTGATACAAGCCAAGGCAATTAGCTACATACTAAAATCAAGCAAAATTATTAGTATCCTCTAAAGATCAAACCAAGCACCCATCCAATTCAAGTTCCACTCGATAAAGTGGATGGGAGTAAGGCAATGACGAGCATCAAGCCTTTCCCACTTCCTTTGTCATTTCATATTATTTATGTCATGAATCTAAATTCTTTAAATTATAAAATGAGGGTATGTCTTTACTTAAATCATGTACCTTTTCTTTAAATTAACCAAATCATACCTTTCTTCTTTTGTATCTCTCCCTTATTACTTAGGTTTTCTCACTTTAGGAGGATCCTAATGATTGTCAAGGTAATTAACAACATTAGCTTGGGACTATTGGAAATCATGTTTTCACATTCTTGATTGAGCACTCAAAATCCACTCAAATTTTACTTGTTATTTTAAGATTATTACTTGGGGTCCTCTAGTTATCTTGGGTGGTCGATCGTTGCTTCATATACACTATCTACTTTCATGGACTTAATGAACATAGTTTTCCAATAATATCTTAATATGTTCGTGATTGTGTTCACTGCTGACAAATCAAGCTGAGTATAAGCATCATTTGCGACTTGTGTTGGAAACCTTAAGGAAGGTGTGGTTGTATGCCAATCTTAGCAAGTGTGACTTCTAGCTTTCAGAAGTGGTCTTCTTAGAACAAATGATCTTAGGTTTAGGCATTTCAGTAGACCCCAAGAAAGTGAAGCAATGTTAAATTGGAAGAAGTCAACCAATATTACCGAGGTTAGAAGCCTCTTAGGCTTGGCAAGCTACTACAAAAGGTTTGTAGAGGAATTCTCTTAGCTACTTCTCTAACCAAGCTGATTCAGAAAAGTATGAAGTTTTTTTGGAGTGAAAAATGTGAGTAGAATTTTAGAGAGCTTAAGAACATGTTGATTTTAAGGAAGGGCAATTGAAGGATCCTTCTTTCTAAGCTTTGCGGGTGAAATTGGCTCAAAATTAAAGGCATGGTTTTCAAGTTTTTGCAAGTGGTATGATCATATTTCAGGATCATCTTTGTGTCCCTAATGATCCATAATTGAAGCAAGAATTATTGAATAAGGCTCATTGCTCCAAGTGTTAAGTGCATCCAGGTAGCACTAAGATGTGCCAAGATCTAAAGCAAGACTATTGGTGGCATGGTAGAAAAGAAATGATAGAAAGTTTGTCTCTAAGTGCCTCATTTGCCAGCAAGTGAAGCTTAAGCATCAGAAACTTACAGGGAAGTTGCGGTGCCTTCCTATTCCTAAGTGGAAGTGGGAGTACATCACCATGGACTTTGTGATGAGGTTACCAAGGACAAAGAAGATATTTGATTTTGTTTGGCTGATTTTGGATAGACTCACTAAGTCAGTACATTTCTACCCATCAAGAGGACATAATTACTATACAGGCTTACTGAATTGTATATGAAGGAAATTGTGAGGCTACATAAGATGCTAGTCACTATCATTTCCAATCATGATCCAAGGTTTATTTCTAGATTTTGGGATAGCCTACAATGAGCTTTGGGCACTCAGCTTTGATTTAGCACTGCCTTTTATTTGCAAATAGATGGTTAGTTAGAGAGGATAATCTAGACTTTAGAGGGCCTTCTTAGGGCTTGTGCCTTGGATTTCAAAGGGAGTTGGGATGAGCATTTGGTATTAGCAAAGTTCACTTACAATGATAGCTACCATGCTAGTATACATATAGCTCCATATGCGACTTTATATGGGAGAAAATACATATCACACCATATAGTGCTTTTGTATGGGAGAAAATGTATATCACTAATTTATTAGATGGAGGTTGGGAAGAGATTGATACTTGGGCCAAAATTAGAACAAATTGCAACATAGAAATTTGAGGTGATTTAGCAAAGACTACGTATGGCTCAAAGTAGAAAAAAAAAAGTTATGCTAATCACAAGAGGTGAGATCATGAGTTCCATATAGGAGAACATGTATTCCTTAAGGTCTTCCCTGTGAAAGGAGTGATTACATTTGTTATAAGGGGCAAACTGTCTCCCTACTACATTGGACCATTTAAGATTTTGAGAGAATTGGAGCTATTGCTTATCATTTAGCCTTACCTCCAGCCCTAGTAAATGTGCATAATATCTTTTATGTGTCTATATTGAAGAAGTATGTGGCAAATCCTTCACACATTCTCACCTTCCAACTATTGTGATTGCAGGAGGATATGACATGTGAGGAGCAACCTATTAATATTTTGGAGAAGAAGGAGCATGTCCTTAGGAGGAGAGTAATTCTTTTGGTAAAATTGATATAGTAGTATCACTCCATAGATGAGGGTACATGGGAGAGGGAGGAAGATGTGAAAGAAAAATTTTCTTAGCTATTTCAAAGTATTTCACTACTAAATTTGAAAACCAAATTTTTTTAAGAGGGAAGGAATGTTATACCATGATTATTAGGCTATCGAGTTTGACTTATCTGGTGGTTAAAATGTGATAAGCTATGATAAGATGAGATCCTAATAATTAGGATTTAAGTTATCTAATAAATAACTTGAGAAGAGAAACTAGATAATCCTGGGATCTTATGAGAAAGTTTTCTATGTACGTAGGGGAGATACCACAGAAAGAGTTGGACAAAGTTGCTACTGATGAAGGAGGAGGTTCTAGGTTGCAACAAGATTGGATACAATATCAAAATAGGTGCTCCTAATTAATATTTTTGGACTCATAGCCCTCTATTAATACTATATCATACCTTGATGATTCATTGGTTTATACTCATTCTTGATTAATTTTCACAAGCATGCCTCCTATTTATAACTCATTGTCAAAATGATAGTATATACATAAATTTATGTTGATCACCAAAACTTAGGTTAGATTTTAATTTAGTTGCACTTAAATGTAGAGAACAAGTTATGTATTATAATGACAATGATGATGACAACATTTTGAAAAAAATTCGGAAAAATTCCAATAAAGTTTTGGTGATGATCTGACGACCAACCAACGGTGGTCTAGCAATAGCAGGTGGTGGCCTACAGTGGTTCAATAGTTAAAGAGGGTGGTTAGTTTTGATTTTTAATTCAGGTTTTAGGTTTGATTTTGATTTAGATTTCGAGTTTAAGTTTTGGATAGGTTGGTTTAGGTTTATTTTGGCTTTGATTTAGGTTTAATTATGATTTTTGGTTCAGTGTTACTAGTTAAAGTTTGGTTTGGGTTAAGGGTTTCTAGTTTTGATTTTATCAAAGGATGTTTCTGTAAAAATCAAAAAATTAATTTATTATAACAGAGCTATTTTCTATATATATATATATATATATATATATATATATATATATATATATAGATATATATTACTCTCAAAAGTAACATTAAATATTTTTTGAAATATTAAGGAGGCTATGTGTAAAACTTTGAAATACCAAAAGAACTAAATAGGAGTGGAAATGAATATGGATGATCTTGGGGGGATTTCTGTAAAATACTAAGTAAGAATTAATTAGATTTTAAACTACTATTAGCATAATCTATTTATTTATATTTTAGGGGGCTATTCGTATGTCTAATTTTAATCTTATAGAATTTTTTTGCTTGAACTCTGAATTTAGTGATTCAAGATCTATTGGATTCATCTTCTTAAGTAAAATTCATTTATGAGTCTCAAACATCTGACATCAGCCTTTCGATATGTTAATTTTCATTAAATATTTCTTTAGATGTTGTTACCTTTCCTTCGGTTCCTCTCCATAGTTAACGACAGTTGTTAAGGGATTAATTTGATTCTTAGAAACACCCTGTCCTTAGGGATAGATAGACCAGTTCTGATGGGATTAGTGGATTGTCATATATGACAACTACTGGTCTTTAGGGGTGTATGAGATGTGTTTATTGTGCCAATTACTCACCACTTGTCAGAAGTGCAATGGATACAGCTATCAGGGGTTTTGAAAGTACACCATATCAAGATTAGAGATTTTTTCAAAAGATCCGATTGACATACATCTCTGCTCGAATACACTATTGGTTACTTGATTGCTTGATTCTTTGGTTGATCTTGTGGTTGAGACTTTCCTCTCAGTTGTTGTTGTGCATATCGATTATTCTTATGTTGTTCGATTGGAATAAGAGTGGAAGGTTACCTACTGAGTATGTTGATATACTCATGTGGTGTTGCTTATTCTTTTTCAAGTGATAGTGTGAGTGCTTGGGCAGCATTGGAGGATAATTGACTACATTGGAAGAGGACCAACATATTTATTTATCATAAGTTTACTTTTCGAATAAGTTATAGGTTGTAATAAAGACTGCTTGTAAGGGACTTTATATTAATTATTTATCTTGAATTATTTTTGTTACGATGTGCTTTTTAACTTTATTCTAGTTGCAGTTCCTTTACTTGCATGTTTTCATATTGTGTTATTGTGTTATTATGATAGTTATAGAATATAATCATGTCCTGTTAAGGGTCTAATAATGCGTGGTGACGAGGCGTGACACTGCTAATCTTTCATCGTTGAAAATAATGATCAATTTGATGAAAAAAGAATCCAAAGACTAGTAAATTTGATGAAATAGGCCATCCAATCCAAGTTAAATGGATGTTATCAAATAGTAACTTGGCTTCTTGGATCAATTCTTTATGATTTATCTTGCGGCTTTATCTCCTTGGAAGGAGTCAATAATTTGTGGCTTTAATTCATACCCCTTGTGGCAGAGGACTAGATGCCGATCGGAGCTGGCTACAAGCAGAGGACTTGAGTTGGAGCAACTGAGGTTGGCCGTGACCTTAAGCTACAGCAATGGAGGGCTGATCATAGACTAGAGCTAGATGCAACGAGGCTGGACACGGACTCGAGCTGGATAACACGGGGGCACAAAAAGGCAACAGTGGCTTAGAGGATCGTGCAATGTCACCGAAGATGAAAGGATCATGCAATGTCACCGAAGATTACTAGTCCTACAGTGGATCGTGTTTTAAAACACATTATACCGACACTAATAATGTGTTAGCGCTAGCATTTTATAATATACACGACTCTAATTCACTTAGCGCCACCTATGAGCCTGTTATAACTGGCGCTTCATTTAACACCGTCAATGCAATACTACTAGCAGCACTTTTATCTAATGCCAAAGATAAAGTGCCACCTTAGCATATAACTTTTGATAGTGTATAACAACAAAAGCGCCCTCTATTTGTTTTTGGATTTTGCATCCACCTCTAAAACAAAACCTATTTGGGATGCTCTTTTTCATCTTTTTGATATCAGACAAAGGATAGGTCTGCACGGTGAATTTGACTCTATTAATGATTTTATTGTGATCCGCTTCACCATCTCATCATACATCTGAGAACTAGCAAACTCAGAGAAGCAGAGGACTAAAGCTGCGCATCTTGCCACCGCCAACATACTTGCTATCTTGGTCGATCAAGTCTATCACCATACTCACCGACTGCTCCAATTACCCGGCATTGGCTTCAAAGTTTGCATTGTCTTGCCCACGTGCCCGTGGCCATGTTCCATCCCTTCTCTCTGCCTGAAGCTGCGCCAGGGTCTTCTCTACATCCGTATGCCCATGGCAGCCGCCGTCTCTAGCCCATGTCAAACCCTGACTAGCCAAAGCCCGGTCGTGCTCCGGCGCCGCAGCCCAAGCCACCGCCCCGAGTGTTGCTTTCCTTGCCCGCCGGACCTCCGCCCTCGGACCTCCTCACCATGGCGCTTTCCGCAGCCGGTCGTTTAGCCGGCGCTAAACAATTGGCCTATACTCACGTGGGACCACCCATGCCTCAGAACGCGCCGGCCAGAGCCGCCGTTGCCATCAACACCAAGCTCCCTCCGCGATGGGTCCATGCCTCTACTGCATACAGCCACCCTCATCAAGCAATCTCACTTTCATCTTCTCCATTCCCTGCCTTGTGCATGCCGGCCACCTCTGGAGGTTGGATAGCCACCTCACCGGCCTTTGATTTGAGCCATTGTCGCCTTTCTGCTCACCGGCCTTCGCCTTTGTCTGTCGGCCCGCACCGCTGATGCCGAAACCCTAGCTTCGCCAGTTCCCGAGCTCCGCCCTTTGCCGGCCCATGCTCTTCCTCGCCTGGCTTCTCCCCATCGGACCAAGCTGCTCACGGCTGGGATCTGACTGAGAGATGAGGAGTCCTTGTTCCTCCATCCTCCGATGAAAGAGAAAACAAAGGAGAGGCGACCATGAGAGATGGGAGAAAGCAGTAAAAAAATAGGGAAAAGAGGAGTCCACATGGGGAGAGTTTTGTAGCCAAAAAAGTGTAAAAATAAAAAAGAAAGACTTCTCTTGTTGTCAGGGGTAGATGACGGGGAAGTGAAATCTGAAAACAAAAAAAAGAAGAAAGGCTGCGAGGAGACTTGGCAACCAAAAACGAAAAACTAATAATAAAAAGAAAGGTTGTTGCTTCAACCGTAGAACAAAATTGTTGTTTTATATACATATATAAGGCACAGTCCCTCAAGAGCCACCATATAAGATTGCTAAATAACTATAGTAACAGGTATGAGTAAGAGAAGCTGATGGTTGTAAATAAGGCTACCCCAAGTACTTCACAATAAGCAAAGTCACAAAATTGAGTGTACTTATTTTTCTCTATTTTTTATATTTTTTCAATTATATTATAGTGATTGATTTTCTTTTTTATCGATGCAAAGTGAATGTTAGACAGGATCAATTTTTTGAGATAAAAGTGAACTAGTCAACACTGATCTCCTATAGTTCGGCCACTAGGACGAGTAACACAATTTTAGACACGATCTCATGCAACTTGGTCTCTGAAATGAGCAACGCAATCTTAGATACGACTTCTTATAGGTAAGCCTTTAGAACAAGTAAATATAGAAAAAAAGATGCAATCTTAGATATAGCCTCCTATAGATTGACCTTCAGGACAAGCGACGTCTCCTCGACATGATCTCTGCAGTACGGTCTATAAGATAAGTGATGTCATATTTGGTCCAACCTCTTGCATGTCACTATCTTGTCGCTCAAACCGTCATGACTCACTACCGCAGTGAAGGTTTGATTGAAAGTTATAGACTTGACTGGAGGGTAAAAATAACTCGATGAATGTTAGCTCAAAGACATAACCCAAAAAGAATATGGAGTTAACTTTATATGCCGGAGTTGGGATTTGAGATACAATGAACCTTTGAATCGATTCAATCAAGGCCTAATAAGCTAGGCCAAAACTAAAGTAAAAAAGAATCCATAGGTAACTATAATTGAGGAAATAATCATATCAAATCTCTTAAAAATCAGGGATTCTCTTTCTATAAAGTAGAATCTATTAAGGTAGAAAAGAAGGATATCTCTACCTCTTCTACAACATAGAGAGACATAGACTCTTCTAAACTCTATAAAATTTCTCTCCTTTGAATTCATATATGAATCGGAGGGGCCATCAAACACTGGCGATTTCATCTTAGAAGTCCGATGGTATGAACTGATCTAACAGATCAAATCTCGAAAAGTCTCTCAATTCAAAATTAATGGCAAAGTTGACTCCATCAACAAAATTTAAACTTAAAATCTTTATTAAAACTTTAGAAAAGCTATATTTCAATATTGTTTGGAATAAATTCTAGGATTATCCGATTGAGATTCTACCAATACCAAACAAGTCTTTTAGTTTAATCGCCCATTTTGGTTTTCCCAATGTTCTACCACCATCAGCATCGATGCTTCAGGACCGTAGGTTAATCATTACTCACCAATCATTTTTCGTTGTTTACCAATACACCAAACAAATTGAAAAAATTAAAACTTGTATATATTGTGATTAACAAATTGGCCATCATGTTTTGATCACCTTATCCATTCTCTTGTTCATTCCAACGTGCTTTAATTTAAGCCTTGAGCAATAGACATGAACAGATGATAAAACAATTTTGTTACCCCAAATAAATACATGCGAACCAATTAAATCAACTGCACGCAATCAAATGCAGGCACAATGATTGATGCGCACATGAAGACCAAGGGGACCGGCAATGTCACTCTTTTCAATCAAGATGGCACCAATGAGATCACCCACAACTATTTCACCATCATTTCCCAATGCAATTCACAACTCAAGAAATTAAAACTATTCCAGTGGATTAAAAGTCAGTAGTCTCATCGAATCAAACAAAACTAATAACATCATTATGAATTTCTCTAAAAACTAGAAGAAAAAGCTCAAACAGCATTTTGCCCCTCCATGACTTCAAGGAGCTTCTTTGCCAATGCACCTGCATACACTGAAGAGCCTTCACATATCTGCATGGGATCATATATTAGCAAATAATTCAAGATAAAATCATCATTTGTACTGGTAATAGTGTTGGCATTATAACTTATAACCTTGGTGTTGAACATGAAGATGTAGTGCTTTCCAATGTTTCCTCCGGAGATATGGATGAGATCGAGCTGGAGCTCGTCGAGCGCCTTCACAATGAAGAGCAAGCAGTTGGCCTTCTTCTAATATATATTGATGTTCACCTTGTTATCAACTATTTGAACATCAATGAAGCTCTCCTTACCACATGAAAGTAGATTTAATATTGCCACATGAAAATAAATTTAATTTACCATGTGAAAGTGAATTTAATATTACATAGGAGTGAACTTAGTTTATCATATAAAAATAGATTTAATGTTACCATGTAGAAGTGGACTTAGTTTATTATGTGAAAGTAGATTTAACCATAACACAAATTGGTCAAAATTTTGTGTCCATGTTTTGCCTTAAGAAGTATGGAGTTCATATTTGATTGAACATTCCCTTATAAGGAAGTTGGACATTTCACCATAGATAAAACATAGAAACATTTGATTGTTATTATTGTTGCCCTCAAGGCTTAAGCATAATAATTTTTTGAGGAATCAACCATTTATTGGTAGCATAGGCTTTTTACTCTTATCATCAATCAATTGATAGGATTATAAATCTTGGAGGGGCAAAATGTTGTTTGAGCTTTTTCTTGTTTTTCTTGTTTTTCTGGTAGCATAGGCTTTTTCCTCTTATCATCAAACTTGTCTTTCTTGTTTTAGGTTGGGATTATAAATCTTCTCAAGGATAAAACCATTTCTCCCTTTTGGAAGGATTTAAGTCGAACCATCTTGTTGTAGGCCCTACCCATTTGTACTCGATATATTTCTAGATTTTGCTAGGTTGTGAGCCTTATTTTGTCTAAGGAATCTAGCTTGTTAATGCAAAGATGAATGTTATCTTCTCTTATGATTTTTTTCTTGCAAGGCAATCCTTAGAGAGAGGATTTACACTTCTAGTGGCAAGATTACCTCAATCCCAAACACCAATGCATATGGCATCGATTGGGTGCGGGTTCAATATGTGGTGTGATAGGCCTACAGTTCCTCAATAAGATTCTAGTGCTAGTATTTCTTATTTCTAGCAATAACTTTCTTCAAGATCTTGAAAATGGCCTTGTTGAATGTCTCAGCAAGCCCATTTCCTCTCGCATTATAGATGGATGAATATCTCTAATCTATCTTTTGATGATGCATGAATCATCCTACTTAAAAATTTTTAAAGGACAATCCATTACCAGAAGTAATCCTTCGAGGGATTCCAAATTGGTATAAGATATTTTCTTGAAAGAAGTGGATAACAATATCCACTTTCACCTCTTTCAATAGAACCATTTTAATTCTCTGAGAAAATAGTCAATTGCTACTAGTAGAAGTAACAGCCCTGGAACAAGATAGTTCGATTAGGCCAATGATGTCTGTACTTCATATCTCGAATGGCCATGAAGACACTATTGGATATAAAGGATTTGGGTGTTGATAGATGAAATCACCATAAATTTGTCATAGGTGACATCTTCTCGCATATTTAATATAATTTCCAACCATCGTGGGCCAAGAGTAGCCCATACGTTTAATCTTCATCATCATTTTAGACCTAATTGAGAAGCACCATAGACCCTAGAATGCACTTTATAGATAATTTCTTTGGCCTCTTTGTTTGAGCGACAGTGTAGAAGTAAATAATAGAAGGCCCTTCTATAAAGAGTGTCATTGATAAGTAGAAAGCATGCAGTCCTATTTCTGATTTGTGCTCGTACTAATTTATCTTCTGGGACTTCTCCACTATTGAGATAGTTGATAAATGGTATTCTCCAATTTGTGGTCTTTGCTACTAGTTTAGATTTGATCCTCTCATACTTGATGCTAAAAACAAAGCTCATCACTTGTCTACTACAGACTATAATTAGAATTTCTACTTGATCATGGTCAGCTAGTGTCTTGGCTAGTTTGGCTAAGGAGTTAGTTTTTGCTTTGATGGACAAAGGAACCTTAGTTATTTGAACATGGGGATTTGCCTCATAAGCTCTTAAGCCTTTCCATAGTATTTTAAGAGCTCAGATTTGTGGACTTTATATTTACCTTGGATTTTGCTGATAACTAGTTATGAATCATGAAAATATATATGTGAGATATTTCCATATTAAGGGCTATTTTCAATTCTGCAATTAGGGTCCCATATTCAGCTTCTTGAATTTTCTAAAGATGTTTAAAATGAATCTTCTTATGTATGTAAGTTAGCCTTGGAATAATCTAGATTGCTTTAAATTATTGGGTGGTGTCATATTGAAGATAGCTTTAATCTTAGATAGATCAATTTCAATCCCTCGATATCTAACAATAAAACCAAAGAATTTTCTTAATGATACCCGAAAAGGACACTTCATAGGATTCATCTTTAAGTTATATTTTCTAAGATGGTTGAATACTACTCTTAGGTCTTGGACATACCTATCTTTAGACTTAGTTTTGACTACCAAGTCATCTATATAACATTCTACTAATTAGTGTATAAGGTCATCAAAGATTTGAGTCATGACCCTTTGATAAGTGACACCTACATTTTTCAGCCTGAAGGGCATCACCTTATAGCAGTAAATGCCAATTGGCATCCTGAAGGTTGTATATTTTTCATCGTCAAGATGCATCTTGATTTGGTTATATCCTGAAAAACCATCTATGAAAGAGAATATTTCAAAGTCAACTGTGTTATCAATCATGATTTCCATTATTAGCAATAGAAAATCATATTTTAGATATGTTTTATTCAAGTTCTTGTAGTCCATACAAATGCATATTTACCCTATCTTTTTCTTAATTGGCACAATGCTTTCTACCCAATCTGGGTATTTTTCATCTTTGATAAAATTTGCTTCTATCAGTTTCTTCATTTCTTCTATCACCTTCTATTCTAGGTCAAGTTTCATCTTCCTATGTGCTTATTTGATAGGTGAAAGTTCGGGATTGATGGCTAGCTTGTGGACTACAACTTTAGAATCTAGTCCATGCTAGCTCCATTCGAAGCAGTCAATGTACTCTTGGAGCACTGGTTTGAGATGGGTTTGGCTTTCTTCTAAAAGTTGAGTGCTGGTGAAAATCAGCTTGGGGTGTCCTCCTCTAAGCCTAAGTTGATCTTATCAGTTTATCAATTATTTCTTGGCACCACCCCCCCCCCCCCCCCCCCCGGGCCAATCCTCAAGCTTTGGTCGATCTTGTTTTGGTTTGAAGATTATTTCTTCACCAAGTGATTCATCATGTTGAGTGAGGTTTGGCGAAGGTTCATCTAAAGGCATTTTAGCTGCATCATGCCTCCTTTCTTTTGATTATAATGAAATCCCACCAAGGATGTTACCTTCTTGTGATGTCTGAAAGGTCACGGTCACCTCAGTGCATGTGTTAGGGGGTATTGATGTCATTTTATCATCCTAAATATTGGAGAGAGGTCCAATAGTAACTATAAGACACTTGTGGGCATTTGGAGTAATATAGCCTAGTCCTTTGGTATTCTTATTTCTGCTTCCAGGAATGTAAGCACATCCTTGGGATGGATGCCATAGATTCTTGAAAAAACAACTCTCTCTCTCTCTCTCTCTCTCTCTCTCTCTCTCTCTCTCTCTCTCTCTTTGTTTGTAGATGTCCACAACTAGATTTGTTGATTATCTAATAAAACTAGTCTAACAAATATTTAGGCATAACAACCAGTTGATGGTCACTATGATCCACTAGATTCAGTCCCCAAGATTTCATGTATGCTGGGGGCACAAGAGACTACCTTATAAAATAGTATTTTCTTTCCTCCTTTTCATCATGGAAGAATGTAGAAAGTTGTTAGTTCTTCCATGACATTAAAGCTCAGCTCATCTAATGACTTAGATAAGCCTTCTGAAACTTTAGTAATAAGGAGAGTTTTTTTATTTCACCTCTATTATCATCTTCATCAGAAGTAGAATCACTGACGTAGACTTGTGGAGCTTCTTCTTCTAAAGAGGCTGGGTCAAAATTGCTTCCTAGGTGAGGAGAAGCAATGATCA
The DNA here is from genome assembly GCA_005019695.1 of Trichopus zeylanicus subsp. travancoricus. Taxonomy (NCBI): domain Eukaryota; kingdom Viridiplantae; phylum Streptophyta; class Magnoliopsida; order Dioscoreales; family Dioscoreaceae; genus Trichopus; species Trichopus zeylanicus. The sequence goes on along the minus strand of RXID01021999.1, from coordinate 452,091 downwards.
AGTTAGCAATCTTTTGCTCTACTTGACCGATAGAAGCAGACCCCTTATCAGTATCAAATCTCTGATAGTATTTTGCATCATCATAATATGCCTTATGAACATCAAATGGGTGTACATCTCCATCAAGTGTTCTTCACTATCCTTAAAGTATTTGAAGCATTGATGTAGGGTTGATAGTATTACTTTATTTTCATGTAGCCATGACCTCCCTAGTAGTGTTTTTTATGATACATCAGTATCGATTACATAAAACTTAGCATCTGTCATCATCTCACCTACTTTCAAAGGGATAGTTATGTCTCCTAGAACTCTTTGGTTATTTTAATTAAACCCTTGTATGGTTATAATTTTAGATAATAGGTGATACACATCCAAAGTCAAAGCTCTTAGAGTTCAGAGAATCATCAAATTGAGTAAGGAACCTGGTCCAATCAAGATGCAATTGATCTTGATCCCATTGTTGTTCCCTGTGACATACAATGGCTTGTTGTGGTCTATTGTTCCATGTAGCAAGTTATCATTTGTGAAGGTAATGTCAAAAATTTGGCATGCACACAAAGACTCCTTCATATTCTCTTTGGGAAAGTATGTTTGGTAGTTGGTTGGATTTTGTAAGATGTGTAATGTATATCCCTGAGTTCTTGTAACATCGCCAAGGCATCAAATACACTTAGCATGGCAGGATCTTCTTGAGGTGGGTTGTTATATTGTCTTCTATCTTTTTGGGTGCAAGTTTAGCTTGTAAGGGTTCGATGTCCTCACTTATCTGAATTTCCTTTTTCTTGTCCTTGGGAATGTTCTGATCCCTAGGTATTGGAGCTTGTCTCAGAGGTAGTGCCTTCCCATCTCCGAATTGCATCTAGTTTATTCTCCTTAGTTGAAATTTAGCATTATGAGACCAATAGGGTTCATCTTTGGAATCACTCTCGAGACTAATCTTGTGATAAGAGGTAGTAAACCCTTGCACCCAGTTAGTAGTTCACTGGATGTCCATAGAGGATATAATTGATTGATAATCATCCCATTCAACATTAGAATTAGGAATGTGGGGTTTTCTCATAAAGAGGTCTTCAGAATTTTTGGGATAAACTCTTCTATTATTTGTTGGCATAACCTTCTTCAAGACTTTATATTTAGGATGTTTTTTCTATGGATATTTAGACTGACTTGACTATGGATATTCAAATTGGCTTGACACGGGAGCAGAATGAGCCTTAGCATTAGCTTATTTGATCCTCTCCCAAAATGCCCACTTCTTCCTTTAGTGCTTACCAGTATAAGGCCTTCCAAAGCAATTATAAAGTTGCTCTAACTCAAACATAGAGTCATATTCACCATCTTGCCTCATATACATAATTTCTCTAAAGTTGGCAACATGCATTCTACAACAGGTTCTAAGACTGGGACCTCACCAAACCTAATAGGTCAAGTATTTGTTACTAGATTATCTAATGGAGGCTAGGATAGCAGCTCGCCAATATTCACCTCGGATGTATGAGTCACCATGCAATAAGATGTCATAGACTTAGATAACTCTCTTCGATAGTATCTAACTTTCTTGATTTGTCTTTGCAGTAAGTAGCATGAGTGATCATTCTAATTTTGAGAAGGGTAGTAAGTAGTTTCTCACCACCCTTATGAGGTCTTTTGTATAACTTTTTCTTTTCTACTAGCACTTTCTTCATTCTCTCAACTTTCTCACAGAGTATGGTAGTTGTATTTGTCACACTTTCAATGTGGGCAACCATAGTGTTCATATGCTCATTCAATATTTGCATTTGCATCCTAATAAATCTCATCCTAGTTGTAGCTAGTCCTTTTCCCATATCAAGTTGTAGTTTGAGTATGTCATAGTTATACTCACGGCAAACCACTCTCTAAGATAATATCTTGGGAGCAGCTCTCAAGGAGACCTATGTGATATCTCATTTCATCAGTAACATTCCTAGTAAATATATTCACTTTTTCTTGCCTTGCACCCTGAATTTTCTCATTATCAAAGTAACAAGATGGGGATCGACTTGGTTGTAAACCTTTGACAATAAATATAGTAGATCATGTTACCATTGAAAGTTTACTTTCTTCATTTCCCACATCAGAATCCTCTAATAAAGTTCTGAGTTTGTCAGGGAAAAATTCTTCAAGAGTTACTTGGCTTCTTTCTCCCTAAATCTATTTATCCAGAGTATTGATACATTCTTGGATGGCTGATTTCTTGACATCATATTCATATGGCTAAACTAGCTTCTTCTTCTTACTTTTATTCTTTCTCTTCTTGATGCTTTGAGTAAGTGATGCAGTTTACTCTGATGAGGCTTTCTTCATCACCATCATAGTCTTTTCAAGATTTCTAATCATTTTCTTTATCAGTTTCTTTAGCCTTTTTGAAATGTAGATGTTTCGCAAATGCCCTTTTTTAGGGGTACATTGTGCTTTTTTCCCGAAGAGGACTTCAGCAAGTGATTCATGATCCTCGAATATAGTAATATGGCTGATGTGTTCGGTGGGTATTTCAAATAGGGCTATCTTCAAGAGAGTTAGTTTGCCTTCTTGGTATTACTTCTTAACCTAATCCTTGATCACATAACAATCTTCAATGGTATGTCTCAAAACTCTATGGTAAGAAGAATAGTTTGGGTGATCTATTTTGTTGGCCTCACCTAGCCTTTTGGATTCTTGCAATTTAAGGCCTAACATCAGGGCATCCTGGAAAATTTTACCTACTCTTTCTCTTTTGAAATAATATTTCTTTTTGAGTATTTGTTAGAAATCATTAGATCGCTCCATTTCTCCATCTCCTCCAAGAGTTGGTGGCTTTTAAGGATTACCCTTACTCATAGTGGGGTTCAGGGATTTCTTTTACTCAATTGCTATGAATGCAGCCCTCATATTTTTGGAAGGCTCTCTATGCTTTATCTTATCTTTTTCTGGCTTGAAACTTTGTGAACTAGATAAGATTGGTGGGTCAATCCTTTTCAACTTTTGGACTTGCATGATGAGGTCTTGGAAGGTATTGATAGAAGAGGTACTTAGATAAGGTGCTATTCATTCTCTCCTTATATTGCTGAGTATTAGGTTTACTACCTCAAATTGGCTCATGGGTTGTATATACTTAATGTTAAGATTTCTACACCATGTGATATAATCCAGAATCGACACATTATCACATTTCAATATTAAAACAAGGTATACAATTATCACTTTATCACTGACTCCTTCGAACTTGATTTGAAAAGCCTTTTTCATATATGCCCAAGTTTATATGGATTCTGGTTACAAACTAGCATGCCACTTGAATGCTACTCCTATCAAGCTTGCTAAAAATTGATAGACTAACAATGAGGGACTATTATGTGAATCTCCATATAGAGTTACAAAGTGAGCTATGTGCTATTCAAGATTGCCCATGTCATTAAATTATTTGAAACTAGGTACCATATAGCCTCTAGGATATGGCACTCAGTCACGATAATCAGGGATGATTTGTCAGCATTATTTACCCTACCCATCTCACTTTCTTGTCTCAACTGTGTAGCTACCATTCATTTTACTTGTTATTATACATATGCTGAGAGTTTCATATTGTCAAGGATCTCTAAAATCAAAGATTAAGTATCCCTTACTGGAGGAGGAGCCAGCGAAAGGCCTAAATTTTCGTGGATCTTATATATGAGAGATGCACCTTCTACTGCCTTTGTTGCTTGCGATGGATGTTAAGATCTTTCCAACTTATTGAGCTTCTGGCTCATTTGTAGCATCATCTCTATCAACTTCATGACCTTTTTTTGAGTTTCATCTTTCTCCTTACTTTGCTTTCTCAACTATTCTTGCAGTGCTTTTATGGCACTTCTTGATTAGAGTCTTTAGTTATGATCAAGACTTCTATCAGAATATAATAGTCTATATCTTGAGAATCAAGGCTAGGCTTTGGGTTGAGACTAACTTCTCCCATCAATTGAGTCATTTTATTCAAGAGTTTACTCATGAAGCGGGTTGCTACACCTTCTCTTTGGTGTGGTAGCAAGGATTGGTTCACAATGGCCCTCTCCTCTTGGATTTCTTCATTAGTAAATTCTACTCGAGCAACTTTCTTTTGGCATTTGGCTGGTTGGGATGTGAGCTCGTAGTCTCTCCCAAAATCATGATAAGAAATAACTCTGATAGTGTGAGTGATTTTCTTTGGTAAACTCTCATACTAGGTTGTACCTTACAATAACTCTTGTGATTTTATTTGGTGATTCACCCTTTTTCCATAATCTTAAGGAAAAATTGTGCCCCCTATGATTTGTTTGTACCCTTCTCTAAATTGCTTAATGGAGCAAAGGAGTTGGAGGTAGAGATGATAATGATCGACTTCATTTGAGGGGTAGGTTTTCCAAGTCGGCTGAAAATTTTAGCAACTTTTTCTTTACTTATGATAGCTAGGATGAGATCTTCTTCATCAATATCTATGTTTGGACTTACTTTTGATTACCTCTTGTGAGGAGTTAGGTGAAGGTAACTGAAGACTGAGTTTCACTTTGATCCTAACCTCTGAAAGACTGATATCCTTATTGGTTGAGACATGGCTTCTAGTTCTTTAACTAAATAGCCCTTCTCATTAGAAATGAAGACATTGGGCCTCCTTCCCCTTGATGGAAGGCTAGAAATAAGCTAGTTTTGCATGATGATAACTTTAGTTGGTATAGTAGTAGGTGCCTTCTTGGACTACACAACCTCAGAGATGGTCCCAAACTTAATCTAAACTTCAGTTACTTTTGTAGCAACCATTAACTAAGGTAAATGCATATCCAATCCTAACCCCAAGATGATCATATATTTTGGGGTAGAAATGTTCTTCGTTGTCATCATTTGATCCTCTCTTTTGCAAAGGAGAACACAATTAATTAGTTAATCATAATTCTACCTTATCAATGTCTCTATCATATTAACTAGGTATCTACACCTGGAGGAGAACTAAAGTCCTACTAGATGTGCTAGAATTTATGGAATTGATTTCAGCAGTACGGGATAGCGGAGACCCCGAGAGCGACCTAGAATCATAAATTAGAAAATGATGAGTGACCCTGGACTTTGGTTCAAGTTTAAGTCAATTTAGTTTAACTTGGTTTTATTTCAGGCTTAGTCTGTCTTGGTTTTGATTTGACTTTGAGCTTACCCCTTTAGTTTGGACTTAATTTAACCCAATCAGGATTTGATGTGAGATGTTATGGGAATATGATTTCTAATAGGCACAAGTCACTATTATTAATTACTCCGATAATTGTCAAGAACCTCCTAAAATAAAAAACCTAGTTAATAAAATAAAAACACAAAAGAAAAGTAGAAAACATCATTTGATTGATTTGAGAAAGATGGTACATGGTTTAAGTAAGAGTATGCTCTCACTTTATATTTGCATAGATTTGAATGCATGAATGACATGAGATGAGAAAAGGAAATGAAAAGAGTTAGATGCCTACTTCTGTGTCGCTCTTATGTGCTAGGCCATGTGGGGTCTAACTTGAATGAATGTTTGGTTTGTAGTGTCACCAACGACTTATGGGGTTAGCTAGCTCGAGAGAGCTCATCATCAACTACTTTTGGTGTTAACTAACTTAAAGTGAATGTTATCAACTATTTCTAGGGTCAACTAGCTTAAGGGGTGCGTCATCAACCACTTTTAGGGTTGACTAACTTGAGAAGTGTGTCATCAATTGCTTCTAGGATTAACTAACTTGAAGGATATATTGTTAACTACTTTTAGGGTTGACTAGCTTAAAGAGTGCATCCACAACTGCTTTTGGAGTTGACTAGCTTAAAGGGTGCATCATCAACTACTTTTGGAATTAACTAGCTTGAAGGGTGTAAGTTGACTAACTTGAAAGGTGCATCATCAATATCTTCTAGACTTAATTAACTTTAAGGGTGTATCATCAATAACTTCTAGAGTTGACTAGTTTGAAGGATGTGTCATTAACGACTTTTAGGGTTGACTAGGTTGAAGTGTAGCCAATGGCTTTGAGCATATTGGTATTTAACTTTTTTGATTTGGAAGTGTCAGCAATAGCTTAGGGGGTTGGGTATAGCTTTGAAGTGTAGCTAACAGTTTTAAGCGTGTTAGTGATTAACTTCTTTGGTTTGATAGTGTCACCAATGGCTTGTGGGATTGGATATAGCTTTGAAGTATAGTTGATAGGTTTGAGCATATTAGTGATTAACTTCTTTGGTTTGGTAGCATCACCAACGACTTGTGAGGTTGGGTATAGCTTTGAAGTATTGCTAAAGGCTTTTGTAGCTCATCCAGTGAGACTCAGTTTGACTTTATTTAGTTTTATTTGAACTAATTTTAGTTTAGGTTAGGATGGTAATATCACCCTTTATTTATAGCCTCAAAGTATTGCCGAAAATTCATCATACCCATTGGGATTTGGTTTAACCTTATTTAGTTTGTCAGGCTCATATAGTTCGGGTTCAAGTTCAGTTCAAAATTAGTTCAACACTAAATTTCAATTTGAGTCTAAAATTGATTCGACTTGATATTTATACTTGATTGAATTGTGATGCACTAACTCCTTCTTGGAAGATAGTGATATGTTTCAGTCTTCCTAATTCAAGAATTTTGGTGATTGAGTTTGCACTGACACTTTATAGCATGACAAGAGGAACCATATGAGACATCAAAATCACTAAAAATTCAATAATAAATTTAATGCACCAAGCCTAGCATTGATTTCTAGAAGGACATTCATCAAATACTGATCATTAACTCTAGTTAGAGTAGTACTAATTTTGATTGAAATCGTATTCGATTTTCTTCAACATTTAGGATTTGATTTTAGTTCAAGTTTGATTTCATTTGGTTCAGGTCAAGCTCGACCTTGTGTAGGATCTTTATTGAGTTCAAGTCTACTGGACTTTGGTTCAAGTTGAAGTCAATTTAGTTCAACTTAGTTTCATTTCAGGCTCAGTCTGGCTTGGTTTTGATTTGACTTTGAGCTTGCCCTTTTAATTTGGACTTAATTTAACCTAATCAAGGTTTGATTTGAACTTAGTTTACTCCAAATTGGATTTGATTCAAACTCAACTTGCTTTTAAGTTAACCCATTTTAAGTTTGATTAGGGTTGAGTCTAAGTTTATTTGGTTTACATTAACTCAATTTGAATTTTTGGAGTCCAGCTCAATTTAGATTTTAGTATATTTATTTGATTAATTTAGGTTCATTTGAGTCAACTTGGCCTTTATCTATTTGTTTTGACTAAGTTCAATTTTAATATGATTAAGTTACTTTATATCAAACAGTTTGATTTGAGGGTCCTTGGCTATTTATGATAATTTTAGACAAACCCATAGCACGGCCTTAAATGTACAAACCCAAAAGAGGCTCAGCTCACGAGCTCAAAAGCTAGCATAGAAGTATTAGTCCAAGGGCTAATAGGTTGTAAGCCCAAAGACTAGCCTAAGTGTGAACTTGAAGGTTCACTGAATGTGAGCCTAAAGGCACGCTAAGGTGTGAGCCCAAAAGTTGGCTAAGTGTGAGTCCAAAGACTGACTTGAATGCAAGCCCAATGGCTGGCTCAAGTGCAAACTCAAAAGCTAGCTGAGTGCGATGTCAAAGGCTGATTTAGGTATGAACCCAAAAGCTATCTAAGTGTGAGCCCAAAGGTTAGTTAAGTGTGAGCCCAAATGCTGGCTTAGTGTAAGCCTAAAGGTTAGTTGGGTATGAGCTTGAAGGCTGATTAGGTGTGAGCCCAAAGGCTAGCTAAATGCGAGTCCGAAGGCTAGCTAAGTGTATGCCCAATGGCTGACTGAGGTGTGAGCCCGAAAGCTAACTGAGTGCGAGCCCGAATGTTGGCTGAATGAGAGCCCAAAGGTTGTGTGATTGTGAACATAAAGGCTAGCTGAGATATAAGCCTAAAGGCTGACTGAGTATGAGCCTGAAGGCTGGCTAAGTGTGAACTCAAAAGATGGCTAAAGTGGGAGCCCGAAGGTTGGCTGAGGTGCGAGCTCGAAGACTGGCTAAGATGAGAGCCCAAAGGATAGCTAATTGTAAGCCCAAAGGCTAGCAAGATACGAGCCAAAAGCTGGCTGAGGTGTGAGCCCAAATGTTGGCTAAGTGCAAGCTCATAAGCTGGTTAAGGGTGAGCCTAAAGGCTAGTTAAATACAAGCTCAAAGGCTAGTTGAGGTGCAAGCCTGAAAGTTAGTTAAGTATGAGCTCAAAGGCTATCTTAGGTGTGAGTCTAAAGGCTAGCTGAGTGCAAGCCCAAAGGCTAGCTTGTATGCGAGTATGAAGACTGGCTGAGTGCGAGCCAAAGGCTAACTGGGTGTGAGCCCAAAGGTTAGCTTGGACATAAGCCAAAAGGCTGGCTGGGTGCGAGACCGAAGACTGGATGGGATGCGAGCCTGAAGGCTAATTAAGTGTGAGCCTAAAGGCTGATTTGGATGCAAACCCGATGGCTAGTTAAGTACGAGCCCAAAGGCTAGCTAAGTGTAAGCCCAAAAGTTGGCCTAGACGCCAACCCAAAGACTAGCTGTGTGCGAGCTCGAAGGTTAAGTTAGATGCGAGCTTGAAGGCTAACTTAGTGTGAGCCTGAAGGCTAGCTGGATGTGAACCCAAAGGCTAGCTAAATGCGAGCCCAAGCACTAGCTAAGCGCGAATACAAAGGCTAGCTTAGTGTAACGAGGATTTACCGTCTTCAAGGAATGAAGGGTAACTGCAGCGGTGTCAAGAGTTCACTATTTTTGAGGAGTCACAGGTGGCTGCAGTAGTATCAAGAGTTTATCATCTTTGAAGGAGGAGTGGGTGGTTGTAGTATTGATGGTGCCAAAAATCAAGATGAGAAAAGTTTTTTTTTCCTTTTTCCTGAACAAACCTTTCTTTTTTTATTTTTGTCAAATTTTCCCTTTTTTAGAGCACAACTATTTTATATTTTTTCTTTTATCTTGTTTCTCCTACCTACCACCTCCCTCTTCTTCTTCTCAAAGCAATGTTGATCCCTAGAGGCCCAGCATTCTTTTCAGTCGGATCCAGCTGTTTCCTTGATGGCAAGGCAAAGAGGATCGTCGAGTAGTGGATTGGGGGGCAAAACTGGGTGAATCAACAGAGGGCAGAGGTGACAAGCTGGGGCATCTCCAAGTGGCTTCCTCGATGTGGGACAATGGCGCAGTAGGCTGGGAACAAGATGGCAAGGTGTGTGCCACATGCTAGGCAGCGATGGAAGGGAGAAAAGCCCTAGTAGGGCTAGTTTATGGTGGGCTATAGCAAGCATGGAGGAGGTAGCGGTGAGCTCACAGGCACGGCGTAGGCGGGGCAGGGCTAGAGTGGTTGGGCACGAATAGGTCCAGCAAAAGCATAGGGCAATAAAGCTTCAGTGTGGGATTTTAGGGATGAGGAGGGGGCGGCCGACGATGGAGATGTGCTAGCTGGTAGCGCTAGGGTTCTGGTGAGGGGGCATAGGTGAGGCACGGGTGGCGGAGTTTCGGCAGGAGCTAAGCAATGCGGTTCTCACATAGGTGAGAGTGGTGGAGCTGAAGTTCAGGCTGAAGCTGGTGTAGAGAAGGATTTTGTTGCTCACCATGGAGCTGTGACCAGTGATGGGACTGAAATCACCCTCGTGGGTAGCCAGTATGGAGGCTAGGTTAGGGCATGCAGCAGCTCCTCATCGGCTCAACGTGGAAGGGCTATCTTGCTTCACATTCTTCTTCAGTTCAGAGTTTCACCTTTGATCCCTTTTCTTCGGTCTCCTTACGACAATATATACCTTTTTCTTATCTCCCTTCTCTTTTTGTGATGTTAACAGGATTTATATAAAGTTCAAAGAGATAAAGTTTAGCTGGAAATGATTTTCTTTAAGTTAAATTTTTTCAATGATAGATATGGATATAAATAGATATGAATATGACTTATCTTGAGTTTAGATGAATCTGTGAAGAAATATGGATAAATCTATTTATTATAGATGATGATAATTTAATAGTTATACCCATCTCGGATATTAAATTTATAGAGAGGTTACTTACAATTATTTTCAAAAAATTGGACTAAATTATAATTGTATGACTTTCAAGAGTCTTTATACAAAAAAGACTTATTTATAAAGTTTAAAAATTTTTCAGGGTTCTTTTTGAATAAAATTTGAATTTATCTATGAATAGAAATTTTCAACAGACTTATTTGTAAAAAATTAAAATTATAGGGATTTATTTACAAATAAGTAATTTTAAAGGGGTGTATTAGCTAATCTTAGATTACATAGGAACCAAATCATAATTATTGATTTTTTTGAGGAATTTATTTACAAATCCTAGATTTTATAGGACTGATTTGTAATTTGAGAATTTTATTGGACTTTCTCATAAAAAATATTATTCCAGGGACCAATTTGTAATAAAAATTTGGCCAAAAATCTATTTATAAAGATTTATTCAGTCCAGAGAACTATTTACAAAATTCTTACATTTTGTCATTTTGGTCCAAATTTTTTAAATGAATTTTGGGCCCAAGTTTTAGTCCAAGTATCCAGCTTCACTTAACCTATTTGGATTAGGCTTAACTTAAGCACAAATTTTCTAATAATTCAGGTCCGAATTAAACTTAATTTTTGACCAAACATGGATGTGATTTAGCCTAACTGAGGCTCACTTTTGAGGCATAATTAATAAAATCAACAAAATAATCAAAACATCAGAGCATAATGGTCCGAGTGTGTATCGACTCTCCAGTTCACGGATAAGTTATACTCCAATAGACAAGCCTTGATAGACCATGTGGGGATAAACTTAATACTCTCAACGTCATCTATCTAGGAGAATGAAGCTGGTGAATTTTGGGGCATATCTTTGGGTTGGTTCAGTGCAAGGAGGGATTACCCCACTACAGAAAAGACCTTGATCTACTCTCATAAAAATTCTAATGGGATGGTCTTTTCAAGAGTGGGGCAAATAATCTACACCATTTTTTGGGAGTAAAATACCACCTACCCTCAGTATTCAAACCTCGATAGTCCTTAAAGGCATTCCTAAATATTTCTATTACCAAAGTGAAGCTTTTGGATCAGATTAGGATTTGAAAGACGGTAATAAACTTCATGGCATTAAGCACTATTTGATCAAGGATGAGGTTTCAGTCGTCTAGAACATCCCTTGTGAAGCTATGTACATGATACTTAAGTCGACTTTCAAATATCTCTCAATAAGTGTTGAACTCAAACTCAAACTTCTCCCTCAATTTTTTGCTATCCTCCTCAAACCCTTACAGATCTAGCTCGGTTCCATCCGAAAAGCAGACTATGCTAACTAGGTTCTCAAAGTATTTCTCTCAAAGGGTGGACTCAAAAATCTAAACTCTTACATCGAGACACCTAATAGAAATACAAAATTGGGTTCTATTCTAGAATCTAACGTTCTATCTCAAAGCTCACATAGTAGTGTGTTTCAACTCGAAATAAAAAGACCATAAGAATGACACCATCATGACCAAAAAGAGTTAGAAATATCACTCAATTGGAGATGAGCCCACGGTGGAACTTGGAACCACGAAGACAAGGACAACATGAGGTCCTGAACTGATCTCTGTAGAGGAGGATAAAGAGGCAGCCCTAAGGGGGGGGGGTTGTCCCCTTGGAGATCATGGGAGTGGATGAGAGCTTGATCCACTAGTACCATGGGCATTATTGGTGGTTGCCATCTGCTTCAGGGTAGTAGTCGAGGTTAAAACCGCCCTAGTGGACAGAGTTGTAATTGCAGTGATAGACATAGTAGCAATCTCTTTACTTAAGGATGACCCCTTTCTAGAGAAAGAAGAAGTAGATGAGGATGCCATTGTGGATTAACTTATCAAGTGAAGAATGAAAGTGAACTGGAATAGAGAAGGCACAAGACAGTAAGATTGTTGAAAATGAGAGAAAAATGATGAAGGATCCTTTATATAGCCTTTTTTGAACTGTCAAATCTTCGCCACGTGGCTTGATCTGGAATAAGAGAGCTGGAAAGGTGGGAGCTTGAGATCACCACCCAGATCATAAGGTACACATGTCGATATCAAGAGCTATTTTCATATATGAAAAGACAACTCAGGGATGTTGCCTCGAAAAATAATAAATCCTAATAATTTGCATAATTTGATGAGGTAGCAACTCATATCCCATCATGTCCGTTGGTTATTCACATCAGGCATGACTCAATAAACCCAACAACTCGCTTCTCGAGAAGTTGTGGTAGCTAGCATCACCCAGGATTCAATGAAGCAGTGGCACAAACTCCGAAGATTCAAAATGGCATGGCTAAAAATTTATTTTGAGTCAATACAGCCAAGTGGGTTAGGAGTTACAGAGGTAACTCCATCCCGTCAACTTCTAAAATCAAAGATTGGAGTTGGGGGGCACGATGACACACCAAGCTGAAAATAGTCGAACTAAAAGTGAATTAAAATTCTATTGGTAGGCTGAGTTATTAACCGAGGCTACCAAGCGAGGAAATCAAGATTTAGGCATTGAAGCCATTATCCGACGTAATATCACAAGGTCAAGTTAGGTCGATGCCATAAGTGTTGCTCATTTGATAAAAACTTGTCTCGAGATAATTAAGAAAATATGATGTATTTGGTTTATTGATGAAATAACTACATATTCATAAAATTAATAGATAACGATCTCTACAATTTGTTTCTCGGAAGTCTAGAATTCATGGCAATGAATTATGGAGAATTTAGTGTGATTATGACAGAAATCACAAAGTCCCAAATACATCCAACCACTTTTCAATCAATAAATTGCATCGTATTCACAAAGGTAATGCACTAATACACAATTATTCTTCTCCATTATTTTTGCGAACTCTCTACTAAATTGAGTATCGAATTGACCATTGTCCGAGAGTTTACTTTAATTTTCTTCACGGATCTCTTCTTTTTGAAGATTAGCATGAGGGTGATCTAACCGATTGAAATTTTGAGAAATCTCTCAAATTAAAATCGATGTTGAACTAGACTTTATTAACATATTTTCGTAGTCAATCTAATATCTCAAAATCTACTGTAAAATTATTTTCACAATCTAACTTGGATTAAGCTGCCGACTTGGTCTCTAATAGGGACGTTTGGGTGGCCGATGTTCCTCGTGGAACAGCTGAATCAAGCTCCGCTCGGCTGCATAAGATGCCCGTCTGAATAAGTCGGCCCAATTTCGTTTGCAGTCGGCTCATCAACCAGGACCCATAACCACCTGAAATTGCTGACTCCGTGTTATGTTCCATGGAAGGGAAAGAACTTACACGCTTTTCCCTCATCGGTTATTCGGTCGCTGTTTGATTGGAGCAGCGGATCTGGGAAACAGAGCAGAAGCAGAAAATTCCAAAAATGTCGGTGAGGGAATATTCCATTACGTCGTCGGCGCCTCCCCTCCTGCCCGAAACGCGTCGGCTTCTGCGGCCCCGCCTTCTTTCTCCTATGTGGCACGTGCTGAAGGGATATTCTGCGGCCGAGTCGGAGAATATTCCACGATGGCAACCCACGTGGCTTGTGCCGCGGCATGTTTCCGCTTCCCCTTCTCCGCCAGATACTTCCTCATCCGGAACCTATGATCCATCACGTTCAAATACATCCAATGGTCGTGATGCGTGGATTATATTAGATTAAAATGTCTCGCGGCACAAAACAAAATGCAATGGAGGCAGCTTATACGTGGTGGTAGTTTCTGGTTGGCCATAAGAGTTCTGCCTTCCATTTTCGCCCTCTTCACTGCGTTTTCAAAGATTCGACGCCGATGGCCTCAGGACCTCCTTGCGTTGTTTTCTCCTTCTCCTTTCCACGTCTTCGTCTTCTTCTTTCATCATCTTTTTCCCGAGAGATTTCCGCCATTAAAGCTTGCTCATCATCCTCTTAAGAGGAAGGTTTGAGTGTGATCCGAAGCTGCTTCTTTTCCTCGTTCGGAAAAGAATGGGAATGATTTAACTTTCGGAGATTCCTCGAACTTTCTTAAAGAAAAGAAAGCAGGAGGAGAGAAAGGTAAAGCCCGAAGGGAAGGGATAAGTACTTGCTTTTGTTGGAGATTTAGGGGCTGATAGGATACATTCTAAAACTCTAGAGTTGATGGAATTGGAGTAATTAAAAGTTTAATTTCTTAATTTGAAATTAAAAGAATTGGATAATTCTCTCCTTTTTCAGTTTTAATTTTGAATTTCGAAAATTTTAAGGAAAATTCATCTAATTTCTCAGAATTACAGTGAGGCAAATGATGGATTTATATAATATTTAGACCATTTTTTAAAATTTTTTATTTTAAAATTAATTTACTTGTTTTTAAATTTAAAATATTTATTTAACTAAAAATAAATTTTTTTAAAAAATATATAATTTTAAGTTTATCAAATTATTTAACTTGTTAGCTAAAATATAATAAATAAAATTTGAATTAATTGTATTATATTTATATAATTCTCTATTTATAGGCCATTTTAATAATTATATTAATTTTTAAAATAATAAATTATATTTCTAAGAAAATATATATTTTACGTTCATCAAATTATTTAACAAAAAATAAATTAAATAAATCCTAAATTAATTGTCTTATAATTATAAAATTTTTTATTTTTAGGCCATTTTTAAATTTGTATTAATTTTTTAATTAACTTAGCATTTTCTAATATTAATATATTATATCATCCTATTTACTTATAATAAAGTATTTATTTTAAAAAAATAATATATATGTTATGTTTGTAAATTATATTTATATATTTTTTAGTATTTTGTACTAAATTTAATATATATATGTATTTTAAGTTTATTAAACTATTTAATAAAAATTTTAAATAAATCCTAAATTTATTATATTATAATTATATAATTCTTTATTTTTGGGCCATTTTTATATTTATATTAATTTTTTTATTAACTTAGTATTTTCTAATATTAATATTTTATTTTATTTAGTTATAAATAAAATATTAAAATTTTAAAAATAATATATATTTTGTGTTTATAAATTATATTTATATTTTTTTATTTTATACGAAATTTAATATATTTTTTAAAATTAAGAAAATTAATCAATTTCTAATTTCATTCACAAAATACTCTTCCAAACACTCAAATTAAATAACTTCAATAATTTTTAAAATTTTTCAAAATTGACAAAATTCATCCAAACAGTCCCTTACCAACAGCTAAAGTATTTCAGATTGAATCAGAAACAGTAATTTTGGCCAGATGGAGAGGAGTTGTCTCCCTGCCGCGTCCGAGGGCGGCGGAGGCGTGGTAATGTCGCGTGATCCGAAGCCAAGACTGCGCTGGGCGCCCGATCTCCATGATCGCTTTGTCGATGCTGTCACCAAGCTCGGCAGCCCCGACAGTGAGTTCGCTGCACTTGTGGCCTCCACAGAACCAAAATGTGAAATTTCTGCTGTTGAACGAATGTGGAATTGAATATCTTGAATCAAAATCAATTGATTTTCCGGATGATTTGTGGCAGAAGCAACGCCAAAGTCAGTTCTGAGACTGATAGGCATCAAAGGATTGATTGAATCTCTACCATCTAAAAAGCCGTGTACAAGTGCTCCCTCGTATTGTATGTTTCTCTATTTCGCCGTTATTTCTCTTGATTCAATTCTTGAGTTTGTGTGGTTCTCTTTTCTGTATTTTCACAGAAGTACAGAATCGAAAGGCAGCAAGCTCGAGCAAGCTCGAAAAGACGATAGTAAAGGAGAGAGCAATAATGCTGGTACTTTTTCTTTAATTCCTATAGGCATACCCCAAGACTTCCATTTTTCTTGATTGAAGGATATCTATTGCAAACATTGAAATATGATCTACTTAAAATTATTGTCATATATTCTTATGGATGAATTGGATTTTATGAATTCTTCAGTTAGCTCAAGCGGGATTAAGTTCTCCTCTTCAAATACTAGTAGCACTGTCCCTGAAGTGAACAACGAGGGGTATGCTTCTCAGGAAACAGGCTATTCCTTTTGTCTTGGGATGGAACCTTCTGCTTGTTATTGTGGCAGACGTAAAGCTCCCAGATGACTCATTCTTCTGTAGAAGAAGTAGGCCTTATCCGGGGATAAATTATATATATTTTGAGCGTATCTCCTGAGCTAGCAGCTTCGGTTGTTAGGCTAAGCAATTGCTGACATACTGAATCCTCCTCATGTTTTCTACAGAAGCAAATGTTTATGCATTATTTATGCGCAAAACTCTCTTCAGGAAAATTCCAATTGCAGAGGCATTGAAGTATCAGATTGAAGTGCAGAGGAAACTATAGGAGCAACTGGAGGCAAGTCCATCCATGGGTGCTCGATGGTCCCCGGAGCTTGTATTTTTTATATTTTTTATTCTTCAATACAAATAAATGGCTCAGAGACATCCACTTTCAGGTGCAAAAGAAATTACAAATAAGGATTGAGGCTCAAGGCAAGTATTTACGAACAACGTTAGAGAAAGCCCAGGAGAGTCTTTCTTTCGACTCTGGTATCAGCGGAAACCTGGAAGCTACGAAGGCCCAGCTCACAGACTTCAACCTAGGGCTCTCGGGTTTGATGGACAATGTTAGCCAAGTATGTCAAGATAAAACTGCAGATATGGAAAAAAGAAATGTCTTTGAAAAACCATAGAAGAACCCATAATAATTCTGCCTTAAAGCTTTATCAGGAGGTTGGAGATCTGGAAGCTGAATTTGCAGAAAATGGAGGTTTATTACTGCTAGATTTGAATGTCAAAGCCAGTTATGATTTATTTGGTCGGTAGAAATGTCAAGCAGGTTGTGGCAGCTTTTTTTCGAAAATTATTTGCCTAATTATTTTAGAGTGTAATACCCTGTTGCTTGCGTCCGACATTAAACTACAACACAAAATAAATAATATATATAATTTAAATTTATAGAATGTATAGAGTTAAGATTTATTATAATATAGTTAAATACAATTCAAACAGAAAAGTAATTCCAAACTATTATATCATTTTTTCCCTATAATCTCTCAAATAAAAAAAATAACTTCAAAGCAAAAGCGACTCCAAACACAAATATCTCATATAAACTGCAACTACTACCACTAATGTCTATCGGTTACTTTCTTTTAGATTAAAAAAATCAACGGAATGAGTCAATAATATTCAGTAGAGAATTACCATTCCAAATAATATGAGAGATTAACATAGAGAATGTGACAATAAAATCAATAACAATAACAATAATAATAATGATTATGAGGGTCAACATCCATAGTAAGAAAATAACTTTAAAGCAAAAGTGACTTCAAGTATAAGTAAGCCAGTATAAACTATGACCACTACTACCAATGTCTATTAGCTATTTTTCTATGAATGAAGAAAACCAACGGAATGAGTTAATCACACTCAGTAGAGAGTTATCACCCTAAATGATATAAGAGGCCAACGTAGAAATGTGACAATAAAATCAGCAACAATAATAATAACAAATAATAATAATAATAATAATAATAATAATAATAATAATAATAATAATAATAACGACGATCAAGAAAGTCAACATCTATAATAAGATATAAATCAATAAGAAGATGATCATCGCATCCACAATAGTTAATAGTTAGGGACAGTGACTATAAACCAAGGTTTAAAATCTTGGCCGAAATGGTTCAGTTTCGACCAGTGCCGCAACGCATCGACCCAAATTATTTCAATTTAGGGTTTTCGATGGCAGTGAGCGCCGAGCGCAACGAGCGCAGAGCAGGCAGGGCGAGCGCAACGAGCGCAGAGCGAGCGGGAGATCGCGTAGCGTGCGCAAGGTGAGCTCACTTGGCGAGCTCGCATCGTCGCTTCACTTGTGCCCTCACATCGGCTTCGTGCTCGAGCTCGCGCCCTCGAGCCGGCCTCTGGCACCTGCACCTGCGCACTTGCACGAGCAGGCTCGCCAGCCTGGCGCCTACACCATTGCCGACCTCGTGCCCACGCTTACGCCCTCCCGCGGACTGGCCCCTTCCGCTCGCTTCCTTGTCGGCCTCGCGCCCGCACTCGCGCCCTCGCCTGCCTGGCCCCCACGCGCTCGTTAGCCTGCCGCCTCTCCCTCACTCACCTCGCACCCTCATTGGCCTGGCCCCTACTCCCATGAGCCGGCACTGGCCCCACACCCAACACCATTGCCCACCTGGCTCCGGCGCTCTCGCCGGCCTGACCCCCACACCGACGCACTCACACCCTCGCCGGTCTCTGCCAGATACTGTTCACATGCATGGACTGTTCACGTGACTATTCATTATTTTAGAAATTTTTAAACATATTATAATTTTTTAATTTGAAGTTAAAAAATAATTAAAATAAAGTTAAATTTTGATCAAAATATAATTGATAAATAAAAAAAATATTTTAATTGAAATTGAAATGGAAATGGTTTTGATTGAAATACGTTGATTTTTCTGTTCACGTGCATGTGTACATGACCGTTCCATTAAAAGCAAAGCCAAAAGAAAAATTATATTGGTCCCACCCCCATGTGAATTGATGCTACGAAATGGCGCCAAGTTAGTTGTTCAGACTGGTATATCTATAAATGTTCATATGGATTGTTCAGATATTGATTTTATAATTTCACATCTAGATGTTCCAAACTCAACTGATGATAATTATGATGATGATGATGATGATTAGTTGTATTACGTTATAATTAATAAATTATTTATGTGTTAAGTATATTTTAATAATAAGTTAAATTTGCTTATGTTAATTTTTAACTTTTAATCATATTCATATTATTTCTCGTATATTTTTTATATAGTAATATATAAAAAAATAGATTATATCAGTGATTAACTATCAAAATTAATTTTAATTAATTAAAATAGTATTTAATATTGTGGTAAAATTAATTATAAATTCTTTCATAATTTTTTAATTTTTATAAAAAAATTCAAAATTTTATTGTATTTTTAATTTGAAATCAAAATATAGTCAAATTCTGATCAATACACAATTAATAACTAAAAAAAGTCTTTTGGCTGAAACTAAAATCGAAACGGCTGAAATGGTCGAAACGTATCGGTTTCGCTAGGTGCCGAAACCGAGATTTAAAACCTTGTTATAAATTCTCCTACCAATCTTATAAAATTGGCTACACCCCCTAGCAAATAGAGTTGAACCAAATTACACGTAAATTAGTCTGTGGGTATACCCTACAGATCTTACAGAGTTGGTCGTACCCCTCATCAAACAAAGTTATATTGAATTACCACAAACTAGCCTATAAATGTAGTCATACTCCCCACCAAACAGAGATATACCACGCTATGCTTCCCACTGTGAATGGAGTGGTAATCTTGTCTAAAAGAATAATGGATCAGGTCCCCTAATATTGGGAAAATCAACTATTATCACGTTTGATAGTTTTATTAATCTTATGTTAAAACAAAAAGTCGCTAACTAGTACTAACCTAATAAAATCTTGCTATATATGTCCCTCAATATACTAAAGACTTGACCCCAATAAATATCAAATCAAGATTATCAACAGAGGTAAAAAAAAATGACTTGATTTATAAATTAAATTAAATTAGCTAGAAAATATTATTAAAAAAACTTTTGAGACCATCAATAAATTCAGTATGAAAAATTGAACCTAACAACCACTGAACCATTAAATTAAGAATTCAAATGAAAGAAATTATGAATAATCGAATATAATGACACAATACAATCTCTAAAATAAAAAATAATTATATTTTAATTCTCTTTATGTCCTTCGGATAAAATTATAACAAAAAGAATAATTTTACAAAAACCCCCTAATTATTTCAATGTATAATTCAGCCCTCCAAGTAATTAGTTTAAGTCAATTTATATTTAAATCCTTAAATTATTCTAATTATTGATTACAGTCATCCACTCAGTAATTTTTTATATAAACATTAATAAATCAAAATTTAAAATTTAGTTTTCAAGGTACACCAAATCTGAATTTACATATAAATTCAATAAAACCTCAAAAGTTTACATTACTCCTTAATAAATCCAATTCAAAATTAATTTGATTGACTCTCATCAAAATCATATTTTAATTTAGCCCAAATCCAAATTGAAATTTCATCCAACTAAATTTAAGTTAGACACTAATTAATTCATTTAATCAACCAATTTGAACAGCAATTAAATCCAATCTCAACCATCATATCCAAATCTATCCCTTAACCCAACCAAACTAAGTCATCACCAGAACCAAGATTCAATTCAACAACCCAATTGAACTAACCCAAAATCAAAATCAAACCTAAATTAAACCCAAACCGAAAACCTTTCTTCCTCTTCCTCAACTCACAACAACCCCAAAACCCTAACCCTAATCTCTACAACCCCTGCACCGTCGTCGCCTACGCTGTTGGTTCCCGCCACCACGTGCTGCCATAGCTGGGACGCTCCGTCGAGTCACGGCCATGTGTAGCTAGGCTGCGCGTGGCAATGCCGGGTGCTATTCGCGCCACAGTCGTCATCATGCACAACCGACACAACGACCGATGTCAATTGCCGCACCCTCGCCAGCCGCCTCATTGCTCTGGCTACCAGCAATTTCTTCCTCTGGTGAGCAAAGCGGTCCCTGCTCTAGATTGAGATAAGGATGGCAATTTTGTAAAAGAAAAACCCTAAAATCCAATTTCCCAACAAGATACTCGTTGGAAAATAAATTTACATAAAAGTTCATATTTAATTAAATTTCTCACATAAAAGATCCTCAAATCAACATAAAATTAATGACTCCACACATATTCAAATTCAACAAGTTTCTAACATATTTTTCCCAATTCTAAGTTATCAATTCGCAATGAATACATCATGAATATCACTAAGTTTGAGTGGATCCTCGAGATGAATTTATTATAACCTTTGAATGACAACTTTTGAGGGGGTATAAACAAGTCTTTATAAACAAATACACTTTTAATAAATAAGATCAAATCTCAATAATAATTCACCAAGAGAGATATTTATAATTAATAATAATTTTATATAATCACAAGTGTAATAAAATGTAAGTAAAGATAAAAAATAAATGCACCACGATTTACATGATTCAAAAACTGATAACTTTTATTCTACGATCCTTATCTCATTTTTGAGGACTTCAATCACTCTATTAATGATGTCATTTTTTGAGACGAAACCAAACCTTTTATATCAACTTACAAATTGCAAAAGTCATTTCCTTTCGCGTAAAGACTTGCCCCTATAACTCGTTATTCTAATCGAGCAAGTGACACTCTACATTGGAGCTTTTGTACCCTCGAACTCCTAACGCTTATAAGTACTTATAAGGCGAAAAGAATAAAAATGATACAATTTAAGCCTATTACAAAATCTTTGAAAATAAGTTTAAGTGCTAGTAGGTTAGTGGACTTTAATCTCTTCTCTTTAATGGATATGAAGTTGTAAAAATTTATTTAGAGAAATCCAATCATATTTATTTATATCTTATGAATCAAAACTAATTGTCGGAGGTAAAATCTTGTAACTAGTCTTGCTCCAACGATCAAAAAATTAGTAATTAATTGTATAAAAAAGTTGAACCAATCGACCGCTTGTGACAATCGGCCAACCACTTTGGGTGAATCAGAATTGATAAATTCACTCAGTCGGTCATCTAGATACTTAATCGATTGTCTAATTTTAGTAGAAGAACTAAAATCGACTCAACTAAAATAACTAAAATCTAAACATCCAAGTTTGAAGTCAATCTTGCATCTTCAACATATTTTAAGCTGTCAATTTGATTTTAAACTTCATTTATAAATTATCATCCTCTTTATATTTGAGTAATTATCTTTAAGTTTTAATCTTGAGACTCGGTCCTTTTATGAGTTTGGATGATCATTATAAATTCTAAAATTTATCACAATTTAATAAACTTGTTAAATACTAGTTTGATTATCATTAAAATTCAAAGATCAATAATTTTTTTCTTTTCAATAATGATAAACTATGCATAGAGTAATTAAAATAAACATGCTATAAGATAGATGCACCTAGGTGTAATTAGACATGCTTTTAGTTATAAAGTTCAACTAAATCTAAATTTAACAAGTTTAATAATTATGCATATGGTTCTTCCCTTTTGACATCATCAAAAATATAACTTCCTCTAAATAAATGCATCACAAGAAACATAGAATAGAAAAAAAATAATGGCAAATATTTAAAAATATTGATCTAATATCAAGCATCAAGAGATATGAAAATTTGAAGAATAAGTAAAATATTTTCTATCATCTAGTCTCAAAATAATAGTTTATTAAAAATTCAAAGTGTTCAATAATTTAGGTAATAAAAGCTCTCCCTTGAAATATGCATAGATGAATTTTTTAAAAAAATATTTAAAAAATTATAAACATATTTCTCCTATCTATCATACTAAGAGAATGTTCAATCAAGTAAGGTATCAAGAAAAAGATTCAAGAGATATCAATACAAAAAAATTTTTAAAATTATTTAAGAGTAAAAATTCAAAGGTTGCAAAAATATGAACACAAGACTGATATTAATTGTTGGCTTGAATTGGCAACCTTTAAGAGAGGCTTGTAAATAATACACTTTTAATAGATAATACCAAATCCCAATAATGATTCACAAAGAGAGATATCCACAATTTCAAAACAATTTCATATGATCACAAGTGCAATAAATATAAGTAAAGATAAAGAACTAATACACTATGATTTATATGTTTTAAAGACCAACTGCTCCTACTTCACAACTCTTATATTGCTTTTAAGGATTTTCAATCACTTTGCTAGTGATATTATTTCTTGAGACAAAATCAAATCTTTTAATTAACTTGTAAATTACAAGTGTCGCTTCTCTCATGTGAAGCCACTCCTATCACTTTCTTAGCGTGAAACCACGTCCAATAACCCCTTGCTCCAACCAAGAAAGTGGCACTCTACACTAGAGTATTTGTATTCTCATATTCTTAACTCTACGAATATTTACAAGTAGAAAAAAATAAAAATGATATAATTTATCCTCACCACAAAATCTCTCAAGATGAGTTCAAAAACAATTGAAGATTTGATATGAAATTAAGGTTTAAAGTACTCTTGGGTTAGTAGGTTTGGTAGATTTCAATCTCTTTTCTCTAACATATATAAAGTTGTAAAAACTTATTTAGAGAACTCAGTCATATCTATTTATATCTTATGGGTTGAAATTAGCCATTGGAGGTGAAATCTCATAATTAGTCTCACTCCAATGGTCAAAAAACTAGCCGTTAGGCACACAAAAAACTTGAATCAGTTGACCGCTTGTACCAATCGGTTGACCACTTCGGGTGAACTAAAACTAACAGATCCACTTAATTGATCGTCCATTTACTCAACTGATCATTCAATTTTAGTAAAAAAACTATGTTAAGAGCTTTCTAACGTAAGAAATACTCTAAATAATTAATTTCAAAGACAAATCTTCAACTCAATTAAAATAAATAAAAATCTAAACATATAAGTTTGGAGTTGACCTTCCATCTTGAACATTCTTTGAGATCCGAATTTGATTTTTAAGCTTCATCTGTAAGTTAACATATTTTTTATTTTCGAGCCATTATTTTCAAGCTTTAATCTTGAGACTTAGTCCTTTATGAGCTTAAATGATCATTACAAATCCTGAAATTTATCATAACTTAATAAATTTGTTAAATACTAGTTTTATTATTATCAAAATTTAAAGGTCAATATTTGTCTCAAGAGTAGGAACAACATATAATAAAAAAAGGCGATTTTCATCTACCTCAAAATTCAACGGTGATTGTTCCCCATTCCCAATTTTGAACAGGTCTCCGATAAAAAAAAATAGCATAAAAAATTTTGTTATCTCTTCTTTAACAAATAAAGTAAATCTTATTCTCAGTTTTTAAACATCCTAGGTACTTACAAACTACATGAGTTAAGGATAATGAGTGGCTACAAAGTCATGGATTAATGGGCCTAAGTAATTGAGTAGTTACAAATAGATCAAGGTTAGCGACTAGCCTTAATTTTATTTTTCTAAAAAATTAATATTAATTATTTTACATTATTATTAAATTAAATTATTATAAAAAAATTAACTAATTTTTTAAACTTTAAATTATTATAAAGTAAATTTTAATTAAAAAAATATTAATATATACAAATAATTTATTAGTCTTAATTTTAATTTTGATTTTCATGGCCAAACTGGCTCATAGAGACTTGGGACAGTGATATGCTAAGAAAAAAGATCTTCGAGTTTGTGATTTCTCATTTGGTTTGTCATTCCACGAAGTCATATGTTGGTGTTTCTATGGGTTGCTTCAAGAAGGATATAAGCTATCGAGTGTTCTGAGATACGGATAGTGATAGTTTTGCTTCAATTTATATGCATTAAATGTCGGTGGAGCCTTGGTGTGGACTTGATCGTCGGAGATGATGGGAAGGATCTCTTCGAGTATAAAAAATTATGCAAAAGGTCTGTCTGTATGTCTGTGCAGCTGGTGTATAACAGAACAGTTAGGATCGCTGTTTTTCTCTGTATTTGATTTCAAGCTCAGAAAGGTGAAATGCGTTCGATTACTGACTGCACCATACTAAGAGTCCGTGAGCAAATCCAGCATGAGATCCAACAGCTCAGTAAGGTCTTCAGCGTCTTGCTGTTTTGCTGATGCTTGATTCCAACACTGGCTTCTCCATTGTTTTTGGACTGCAAGTGTGAAGAATTATTGTCCTTTGATCAAATTCGTTCATGACATTCTTTTCAATATTCGAATAAAGCCAAATTGAAAAAATATTATGCACATATATGTGTGAAAAATATTAATGTGCTGAATATTTTATGGTGGCTGCTTTTGGTATCTGAATCTGTGCTTGCAGCTTCTTGTTTAAATTGTCACGAGGAGATCCCAACAAATGTTAAATAAATACGAACTTTAAGCTCAGAAAAATCTCAATATTTAGAATAAAGTGTATCAAATAAAAATGATCGGAAAATATTATTTATAATAAATTCTAAAAAAAGTACAATTGCAAACCAAATTCGCATTTGGGATCATTTGGTTCCATTTTGTCCCAGATGATAATTGGTGATTCTTTGTACTCGGCCCTGGGCCTCCGTCTGGTTTTTAGCGGAATGGACCGTACACGACCCTCGAGATTAGGTTCCAGTTCAGATCTCGAGGCGAAGAATGAAAATCCTCCGATCGGATGGCAGTGAAATTTGCCCCGTGACTTTCAATCTCTAGCTCCCGCATCTCTCCTTTTTTTTTTTTTTTTTTCATCTTCTCGGCAGATCCATCGCCAAACTCGTAATCACAGGGCATTCGCTCGAGAACCGCCTCTCCGCAGTCTGAGATCTCGAATTCCGACCATTTTCTCTTTCAGATTAGCGTTTTGAGCTTCTGTTCTCTTCTATTCTCTTGTTGATTCCCAGCCCGCCGGCCAAAACTGCTGCTATCGTCCGCGATTTCCATCGGATCTCGAGGCCAAGGTGAATTTCCTGATTTCTTTGTTATTCTTCTTTATCTGAGGGGCTATAAAATAGATTTTCACGATGGAGGATCGGTTTGTTGCTCTGATGAAACCCTAATTTCAGCTCCTCAAGCCCTAATTGCTTCCTCCGGTTGCTGTTGTTGGAAACAGGACGGCTTTTATACGATTGACATCTTCGAGCGGAATAGGGGGAGGTTGAAACGAAAGGAATCTCCGGAACTGAAATCATCTGGGTAATATGATTGTAAATATAGTATGATGGCTTGATGCGTTCGTGTTCCTGGACTTCCTATTGATCTCATTCATTTTATTTTTCGTTGATTCTGGTCATTTTTTATTTTCTAGGATCAACAACATCCATGGCAATGGAACGGGTTTTCTAGAGATTAGGGGAATCAGATTATAAGAAATTTTTACCTCTGGTGGTCGGAATCTATGTTTTTTATTTTTCGATATCTAATTTTCTTGGGTAGTTATTCACTTTGATGTTATTCTTCGGATTTGTCACGATCCAGTCCCTTCACTCCCAACAGCATATTCTCTTGAATGTTTATTTCGTACATGTTTACCCATGCTTACACAATTATCATATGCTGACTTTAGTTCTGTTAGATTTGTTCCACTAGAGGGAATATGGAAGGCCCTGGCCACAAAGGAGGCAGCAGCTTTGATGTGTTTTTGCCAAACTACAAGCTCGGGAAGACTTTGGGAATTGGTTCATTTGGAAAAGTAAAAATTGCAGAGCATGCCCTGACAGGGCACAAGGTTGCCATCAAGATACTCAATCGTCGTAAAATAAAGAGCATGGACATGGAAGAAAAAGGTGCGCAATAAGCATGCTACTGTTATCAGTTTTTGGTTATTCGAAAAGGTGAATATCAGTTGTGATGCCAGATAAATGCAATTAGAGAGAAGTGTATTCTTCCAGGTCCTTTGTTTTCAAATTTTGTTAAATGACTCCTGGATTCAAAATATTTAGTTTTAACATGGCATATCATTTCTGAATTAGTATGATTTTTGTTTTTTCCTGTACTAATACTTGACTTCTATGTTATAGGACATAATGCTTATTTATATCTAAAATTGGGCTTTGTGAATTATGAAAACATCGAGATCTAATTCCATTGAAGCCATAGTTATAGTAGCATTAATCTTTTCTCCTTTCCTGTTAATGAGTGCATCTGAATACAAATTCTTCTTGTTTGTGTGCTTTTACTATTAGGTTTTTGTACTAGTGACATGGAAATCACTTTATGCTTTAGTTTGTCCTTGACCTGCACACATGGGAATTTCTGTACTATACCAGCTGTTTGGTTTGGGATTAGGATCAGGATCAAGATTTTTTTGAATTTTTTTAAAAAATTAATATTAATTATTTTACACTGTTATTAAATTAAATTATTATAAAAAAATTAATTTGTTTTTCAAACTTTAAATTATTGTAGGGTCAATTTTGATAAAAAAATATTAGTTTACAAAAGTGATTTACTATTTTTGACCTTAACCTTGATCTTGACATTGACTCGTTAACAAACAGGCCCTATGTTCATTAAGCTTGATATTGTCGTTTTCTAGGAAACATTGAGCTTGATATATTTGTAAGCTGATGTAATATATTGCCTGCTCATTTCCCTGCAAATTTTAACATAATGTGTCTTATGCCTGATGTTGCAGTGAGACGAGAAATTAAAATTTTGAGATTGTTCATGCATCCCCACATTATACGGCTTTATGAGGTTATAGAGACACATGCAGATATCTATGTTGTTATGGAGTATGTCAAATCAGGCGAGCTGTTTGACTATATTGTGGAGAAAGGTAGACTACAAGAGGAGGAGGCTCGTCATTTCTTTCAACAGGTACTTCTCTTTGGCACACTTTTCCTGAATGAATATTTGGCCCAAAAATCTTGATAGAAAATTGTATATGGGACTTACTTAAAACCTTGCATGATGCCTGCTTTCTTGATTTCTGTTTTTGGAACTTGATCTAGTTTTGTGGGATGTATTTATCTTTAAACACATTGACAACCTTACATTTTACCAGCTTCTTTTGCTTGTTCCAGAAAGAATATTCAGAAAGTTATACAAAGTTTGTCCTTTTTTTATTGTAATCAAGGTGTCTATTACTAAATTTGGACATTGAATTGCATAATTGTAACTGGCAGCTCATCTGAAAATTTAGAATTTCTTTTTACTATTGCTTCAATTATGGGTGAGATTTATTATTTCTAGAATGCTTTAAACAGATTATATCTGGTGTTGAATACTGTCATCGTAATATGGTGGTGCATCGTGATCTAAAGCCAGAGAATCTTCTATTGGATTCAAAATGTAATGTCAAAATTGCTGATTTTGGCCTTAGCAATGTCATGCGAGACGGTCATTTTTTGAAGACTAGTTGTGGAAGCCCAAATTATGCTGCACCTGAGGTATACTTCATGTTCTTAAAATTTTCAAATAGGATCACATCCTGTTTCGGTATTCAAGTCCATTTTTTGAAGTATTTACGTTTTCATGTAATTGTTTCCTTTTCAGGTAATATCTGGTAGGTTGTATGCTGGGCCTGAGGTAGATGTTTGGAGCTGTGGGGTTATCCTTTATGCCCTTCTCTGTGGCACCCTTCCCTTTGATGATGAGAACATTCCTAATCTTTTCAAGAAAATAAAGGCATGTGGAGTGTCAGCTCTCCTTTTTGGCTATCTACTGGTGATTTTGAATTTCTTTTTCTAATATAACTGCGGACACTACTATTAATTCTTCATTTTCTTGTCTATAGGGTGGTATTTATACTCTTCCAAGCCACTTATCTGCTGGAGCAAGGGACTTGATTCCCAGGATGCTTGTCGTTGATCCTATGAAACGGATAACCATCCCTGAAATTCGTCAACATCCCTGGTTCCAAGCTCACCTTCCTCGCTATCTGGCTGTGCCGCCACCTGATACAATGCAGCAAGCCAAAAAGGTACATTGGCTCTTGATTCACTAATAGAATCTTCCATTTGCATAAGCTAAATATTGTGTTTATTGTCTACTCTGATGGAGATGATTAATATTGTAGTCAATGATGTTCAAGCTGCTCTGTGATAAAAAAAGAATCAAGAATCCACTGCTTCGTATCTTGCTAGTGAGAACAAAAAGGAGAAAAATAATTTGAAAATAATTTGATAAGTGTTGCTGTATTCTATTGGTTACTAAAATGCACTGATTTCAATTAAGAGATCTCAATGTCATGTTTAAGATTTTATCTCCTGTTCGTATTAAATCACATAAGGTGATGATAATTTGATGGCTTTATATTACATGACATATATCATGCTAGAGCACATTGTTTCTCACTACTTATGGCCACCATTGCAGCATTGTCCATGTTCCAATTTATCTATTGCATAGTTACCAATTTGCTACTTTAGGTTTTGAAGTATTAGTTTCTGTCCATTTGTTATATGGTGGTACTTAGTTTATTGTGCTATCATTGATGTAGATCGATGAAGACATTCTTCTAGAGGTGGTTAAGATGGGTTTTGACAAGAATCATTTAATTGAATCTCTTCGCAACAGAATACAGGATGAGGTATCTCATGAGAACTGAAGTCTCCTCGAGCCGTTTATTTTATGAATGGTATTGATTTGCATGGTACCTAAACAGGGAACTGTAACATACTATCTGCTTTTAGACAATCGGTTCCGTGCAACCAGTGGTTATCTTGGAGCTGAGTTCCAGGAGATTATGGTATGCTCTGATGTCCTGGCTTGTATATTTTTTCGTTTCTCTTTTAGAAAATGCAGCAAGATCTTTGGGGTATCCCACTTTCTATGGCATTGGTATTCTGTAGGAATGTGGTTTTCCTCGTTTCCAACCATCTGAACCTCCCGCTATTCCAAACCGTCTTGCTGGATATATTGATCCTCAGGGAATTAGTATGAGACCTCATTTCCCTGTTGAAAAAAAATGGGCTCTTGGACTTCAGGTCATTTCTTTTAACTTTGTTTTTACTTCTATATTTTCTGACTTTATTTTGCATTTCACCAACAGTGATTTATATCTTGGATCTGCAGTCTCGAGCCCATCCTCGTGAGATCATGACAGAGGTTCTTAAAGCTCTGCAAGAATTGAATGTTTGCTGGAAAAAAATTGGGCATTATAACATGAAGTGCAGATGGTTTCCTGGTAAATCAGATAGTATGCATGGTAATCATCTGCAGTTTAACAATAGCTTCAGTGATGAATCTGCAATTGTGGAAAGTGATGATGTGGCTGGAAGGCCCAATAATGTAGTTAAGTTTGAACTTCAGGTACATCTCATCTTTGTTTCTCATGTACATTTCTTTGACATACAATTGAGATTGCACCTTTATGTAGTCCTTGTCCTCCAGACTGCAACCTGTAGATGATATAACTATGTGTTGAAAATGAATCCATGAGCTTGGAATTTAGGCTCTTCTCAAGTAATCAAGCCGAGGCTATTCTTGACCCTAACCTATGAAACATAATAACATTATGTTGAATCCACAGAATTGTTATTTAGACTTTTCACTGGCATTCTTGCAACCTGGGCTAATATTCCTTGCATGACATATCATTTGGCTGCGATGGCAAAAATCTGATGTATCATTCTGGGGATTCTTACTGAATTATTACTGGTGAGCTGCTATATGCTGGACGAAGTTGCTTTGCTTGGTATTGTTAACTCTGAGAGTGGCCCTTCTAGTAGAAATAACCTTTTGTATCATATCCCAGCAAAGTGACATTTCTTACCAAAACTAGTGTGAGGTCATATCTGCTGTTTATATATTGCTTTATGTAAATGCCAGCTCCATTGCTGAAGTGCTATTTGATTTTAAGTTTTCTTTATCAGTTTTAGTATTTGAGACCACAATGGAAATATCATGCAGCTTAGCTCGTCTCCTTGTTAGTGGCTATCACTTTGAAAACATGTGAAAAGGGATCCCTTCTGCTGTTCATTAATTTGAGGGAGAGGGATATAAAATACAAAATGACATTGGTTTCTTTTGTTTGTAATGGGTTAAAAATATATTCTCACTAGCTAGCATCTATAAATATGTTGTACTTTATCTGAACAGTCATCATCACTTCTGTTTTGCTGTCTGATTTGTTTTACTGGTCTTACATTCTTGCTTGTTTTCTATTTTCTGTGGATGGTTTCTTGGAACTCCTATCTTGTTCTTTCCATACTCTTTTTTCAGTAGTCATGAAGTTGGATGCTAATTTTCTTCTACCATATTATTGTAGCTTTATAAGACTAGAGAGGAGAAGTATCTGCTAGACTTGCAGAGAGTCAATGGGCCTCAGCTTCTCTTCCTCGACCTGTGTGCTGCCTTCCTTGCACAACTGAGGGTTCTGTAGTAAATGGCCTGTTGGTTTGCTCTGTTTGTGAAGACAATGGAGCGTGACAAATTGTAAATAGGCACCATCTTTGTGAATATGCACCACAATGTCCGACTTTAATGTCTCGTAACTTCGCTTTCGCTGATTGTTAGCTTGGTGGCTTCCAAATCTAGTCTGATCGATGCAGTGAACTGGGCCAATGTTAGGCCAAAAGCTTTTAAGACCTAATTTTTTGTGTTCTCTTTTTTCTCTCTGCTTGTTTCATAAATAGTGAATCTTTGCAAAGCCATCTGCGTATTGCTATTTTTCTTCGAATGTTTGTTTGTTTGATATCGCTGGGCAACCACCTTTGGAAAGCCATCCAAAGCCGTCTCTGTTTTGTGAGCTGGCTATTATTACTGTATTATGTTATTCAGTGTTGCAAAGTTTCCTATTCCCTGTTCGTTATTAAGAACTTAATTTCTGCTTGTATGAAATATCCCTCCCTAATCGGTTCTAACAAATAAACTTAGAGCGCCAAAATGCACAGATTTATCAATCGAAAAATTTGTAAAATACTCTTAGCACAAAAAAGAAAACGCCAAAATTATGTTCCTTGCCACAACAGATATATATAAAAATATATATTAATATGCAAATATTCATCGTCTCGTAAACAGAACACTACACTTGTATTCACATACGACTATTTTCCGCTGCTTATTAATCTCTGCTGCAATGGTCATAAGTGAATTCAGTCATACTCGAGCGGCGCCGGGGTTTCCTTCAGCTCCATTCCCTGATTATGAATGTCCTGCAAATCGAAAGAAGAATTTGTGAACTCGCATGCCAAACAATGTATCCAGTCCTGAAACCATGAATTGGAAGAGAGCAGTATCATACCGAAACGAAGTGATTGACGTCACGGTGGTCCTCCTCGCCTGCCCGCACGACCACAACCACATCGCGAAGCTTGGCACCAGCCGGCAATCTCCAGTAGTTATCGCAATGGCCGGCGCTGGTATCTTGTCTTCTCCAATATCTTTGAGGAACTCTGTAAGAGTGGATGGCCTCCTCCAGATAGCCGACGACGCCGTGGGCGAACTTGGGGGAGATGAGGTACCTGAGGAAGTAGGCGTTGAAGAAGACGCCCTGCACGGCCAAGACCGGAGCCCGCTCGCAGCCGCGCCATCAGGTGCATCCGCTCGTTCTGCCTCCTCCAAGAGCGCGCGAATCCAGCCCCCACTGTGCTCGAACCGTCGGAGCGACCGCAGGTGCAGCAGCATCCGGCCCACCACGCCCGGCATTGCCGCCACTGTCTCCAGCATCATCGCCCGGTAACCGTACCTCCTCTGAGCTCAAGCATCACAAATCAAAACCAGTAACTTCGATTCTGCAACAGAATTGCAATTAGGAAATCAGGATAGTTCTTCACTTGGAAGAAGATGCCCGTGGGGATGCGGAGAGCTTTGACAGTCCAATAAGCCAGCTTGTCTAGCAGCTTCGTTGGCTCATGGTGTTTCTTCAGATGGATCGAAACGTTCGATTTGTACGTCTCCCATGGCTAAAATTCCGTCAAAAAAAATCATTCAAATCATTGAAACCAATCGCCGAAAACATAGTTCAAGAAAAAAAAACGGCTAACTCATGCCCTGGAGCAGGACCATCTCCATTCAGTTCCGTCCTCATTGACCAACTTCGACGGAGCCACGCCCCACTAACTCACCACCTCCTTTCCCTCGCCGGCTCCCTGTGCGCCCACCTCCACCTTCACCGGCGAAGCCACCTCTTCCTGAGCGCCGGTCTCCTCTTGAGCGGATTAAGCACTCGCCATCCGCACGGACACCACCCGCATCCACACAGTCGGCGACGGCGCAGGGGCGGTGGCGGCTAACCCCGGCGATCCGCGCGACACCGCCGCCATGGAGAAGAGGCAGCGACCGAGGTGCCTCAGCAGAGATCACGATCCGAGAATTCATCATCGTCGCTTAGAATCCGGAGCGAGTTTGAGATCGCGAGCAGAAACGTTGAACGAAAGAGAAACCAAAGAAGTTTGGAAAATGGAATTTTTCCGTTGACTATGGCTTCCTGCCGCGAGTAAAATCCGTAGACGTGGCAGTTCGGATTCGCGGATTGATTTCAGGTCTCGAATTCACGGGTCAATTTTAGATTAGATCAAATAATGTTATATTAAATAAGTTAATTGAAATTTAATTTATTTATTAAACACATCAATATTTTAAAGGATTTTTCACTTATAACTTTTTAAGATTTATTTTATTTATTAAAAATCTCTCGTGATTTTAATATTTATTTTAATATTTATTTGAAATTTATTATCTATAATTCTGATTATTATTTAATCAAAATTTTTCTCAAAAAT
Source organism: Trichopus zeylanicus subsp. travancoricus (assembly GCA_005019695.1). Taxonomy (NCBI): domain Eukaryota; kingdom Viridiplantae; phylum Streptophyta; class Magnoliopsida; order Dioscoreales; family Dioscoreaceae; genus Trichopus; species Trichopus zeylanicus. The sequence goes on along the minus strand of RXID01021999.1, from coordinate 418,944 downwards.
TTTATTTTTACCCTCTACAATTTTATACCTAAATTTCTTAAAATCCTTAACTTATCACCCTCCATTTTTCTCCCAGAATATTTACAAATAAATTCTCAATTAAATCTTAAATTATAATTTTCATATTTATATATTTACAAATAAGCCCATTGAATATTTTTATTTATAAAAAAGTCCAAATTTTAATATTTTTTTAAAAAATTTACAAAAATGAATATTAAAGATTTCAAATTTTTATAAATAAACCCTACATAAAAATTTAAGTTATAAGTTTGATATTCATACATTTTCAAATAAATCTCTCAGATATTTTTATTTATAAATAAGTCCAAATTTTATTTTTTTTAATAAAAATTTTATAATAAGGTTTTAAAACTTAAAATGTTAAATTATAAGTTTAATATTTGTATATTTACAAATAGACCCATTGAATATTTTTATTTATCAATAAGTCTAAATTTATTATTTTTTAATAAAATTTTACAATATTGAAGATTTTAAATAAAACTTAAAAATTTTGAATTACAAGTTTAATATTTATATATTTACAAATATACCCATTCAATATTTTTATTTATAAATAAGTTTAAATTTTATTATTTTTAAATATAATTATACAAAAAAGAAATTTGAAGTTTTGAGAACTTAAAATCTTAAATTACAAGTTTAATATTTGTACATTTGGAAGTAGACTTCTTGAATATTTTTATTTATAAATAAATCTAAACTTTATCATTTTTAAAATAAAATTTTATAAAAAATATATTGAAGGTTTTAAAATGTAAAATTTTAAATTACAAATTTAATATTTTTACATTTACAAATAGATCCTTTGAATATTTTTTATTCACAAATAAGCCAAAATTTTATCATTTAAAACTTCAGTGTCTTTTTCGTAAAATTTTATTTAAAAAATGATAAAATTTGGTCTTATTTATAAATAAAAATATTGAAGAACTCTATTTGTAAATATACAAATATTAAACTTGTAATTTAAAATTTTAAATTTTGAGACCTTTAATGTATCTTTCGTAAAATTTTATTTTAAAAATGATAAAATTTGGACTGATTTATAAATAAAAATATTAAAAGGGTCTATTTGTAAATATACAAATATTAACCTTTTAATTTAAATTTTATGTTTTAAAACCTTCAATGTCTTTTTTATAAAATTTTATTTTAAAATGATATAGTTTAGACTTATTTATGAATAAAATATTTAAGGGGTCTATTTATAAATGTACAAATATTAAACATGTAATTTAAAATTTTAAGTTTTAAAACTTGCAATATCTTTTTTATAAAATTTTATTTTAAAAATGACAAAATTTAGACTTGTTTATAAATAAAAATATTTAAGGGGTTTATTTGTAAATATACAAATATTAAACTTATAATTTAATTTTTTAGTTTAAAAACCTTCAATATTATAAAATTTTATTAAAAAATAAAATTTGAACTTATTTATAAATAAAAATATGTAAGAGATCTATTTGTAATTATATGAATATTAAACTTGTAATGTAAAGTAAATGAACAAATACGTAAATTATAATTTAAAATTTAATTGAGGGTTTATTTGTAAATTTTTGAGAGAAAGAGTGGAGGGTGAAAAGTTAAAAAATTTAAGTGATTTAGTTGTAAAATATAGAGGATAAAAGTAAAAATTTTTTTAAAAAAATTTGATTAAAAATTAATAAAGGGGGTTGTAGGTAATAAATTTCAAAAGGATAGGGATGTAGGTAAATACTGAAATTATAGGGGGGTTTTGATAAATAAAGTAAATCTTGAGAGGTTATAGGTAAAAAGCCTTATTTTAAATTCAAACTTCACTTAATTTTTAAATGAATAATTTGATCTAATTTGAATTAATCCATTCATTAAATGAATCAAATTTAAGTCATAACCCAATTTAACCCGAATTAACCTATTTAAATAAATGGTCAAAATTTGACTTGACGCAAATTGATCTAATTTACTTGAATCAATTCAAATTGATTCAAATTGACTTTCGACATGTTTAATTAATATTAATAATTTTAACATAATTAAAATAATTAAAATAACAATGATGATACATCAAAGCCAATTAACCAAGTCAAAAGGCTACTAAGACCCAAGTTCGAAATCAAAGTGTAGACCAATGAATCTAAGGTAAAATTCTCTAAAATATCGGACTACAGGAAGCCTGATATGATTTAGCACTGAGTCTGATTGACCAAATCAGAGGGTAGTGAGCAGTTGAGTGCAAACATGAAACATAATATGGATTACCCAAAATAAAGCATTCCTAGGGCTGAGTTGTGATGCTGGGACTATTTCTAGACCTCAGTATTTAGATCTCGGAACTTTGAGGTTGTGCTTACATCGAGATCCTCTTTAAGTTTGGATGACTCTACGTTTGAGCGGAAAGGCAATTACAGGATCTGATCCTTACATCTAAACTTAGGAATAGATCTCGGAAAACTCAAGATTCAAGATCGGCCGTTACAAAAAATTCAGCTAAGGTCACGATGCCGAAGATCACGAGATTTGAATACACTTCGCACTCTATAAATAGTGCAATCTCCGAAGAGGCAATGACTAATACCTAGTTTTTCATTCTACTTTCTTGTTGTTGATCTTGATTCTAACTTAACCATCAAAGTGGCTATTGCTGGAGAGCTCCCAGCAATCTTCTTCATGGTTCTCTTCCATGTAGGGCAACAAGAAGGTGGCCTACTAGATCAAGTTCTCAAGGGGTTACATGGATAGAAGTCGATCTCGAACTAGGGCTTTGTCAACAGTGGTGCTTTCATTGAGATTTGCTTCACCATCTTCTCTCATCCAGACCTTGGAGAATTTTCGATCATACCTTTGGCAATAAGGGCATTGATATTCAGGATTCAAGTTGAGGGCAGATTGCTCCCCTGTTGGCAGAATCATGCGACTCTTCTAGTAGTCGGCTTGACCCACTCACTAAGTCACCTTAACCGTCCCTCCTCTTCCATTGCAAGAACCTTGGGAGACTCTCCTACAAACCATTCCTGAGGTGCCCATGGCTCCTTCCAACTTGATGAATCAGCAAGAGTTTCAAGCATTGATCATGGTAGTTCAGCAAATAACGCATATATTGGAGCTCAGACTCAAATGATGCAAAGTCTCCACCCTCAATCTCAAGTTCCACTTCATGATGAGCCTCTGAGCTTACACGGTGAGCCGCATCCACAAGTTGTCAGTGAGCTGCACTAGAGTGGGCACCATCAATAGGGCTGCAAAGACCTTGCTATGGGAACCTCGTTTTATCATCAAACGTCAAGGGGTCGAGAAGGATATAACCCCACTTATGACCTGGCTGATAAGGATACATATCATACCTATGCAAGCTGGGCCTCGGACAAAGCTACTAACGAGAAGATGCCTTGCATACGATTCAAAAAGTGTCAAGCATTCCCATTTATTCTAATTGTATGAGGTATGATATGTCACTCATTCCTGAGATTGCCTATTCTCTAGTACAACCAAAGTTCTGTCCATCCCCGTACGCGGTGTATGATGGCTCAAATGACCCCATTGATCATGTAAGTACCTTTAGAAATACCATGTGCAGGATTTAATCATGTGCAAGGCATTTCCCTTGACACTTCAAGGACCGGCTCGAGCATGGTACTTCGGGCTGCCAAGACACTCGATCACATGCTTCAATGATCTAGCTGACAGATTCAAAGAGCAATTTATTTCATTGGTGCCTCGACGAAATGATCCCTCTACACTCTTAACTCTAAAACAACAAGAGAAAGAAAGCTTAAGAGAGTATCCATCTCAGTTTAACAAAGCTCAATTGAAAGTATCCGAGCTTGATAGTTTCATTGTTCTCGCTGTAGCAATTAATGGGATAAGACAACCTTGGGTAGCATATGAAATGACTCACAAACCTCTTAGCACCTTGGTTGAATTCATCCCAGTGCCCTGAGAATACATTGACATCGAGGAAGTCATGTTGGCTAAAAGAGAGACCGAGGGTCATGGTAAGCAGAAGAAAGAAGTTCGAGAAGACAAAATTACATGTACCAAAGAAACAGAGGACCAAGTGTCGAGAGAACTGATAGGAATTTTGAACCTACAAATTGCTAAATAACTCAAGGATGGAGGTGCTAGCCCAGATAGAGCACCAAGACCTCTTAAAGAAGCCTCAACCAATCCCTTAAAACAAGTGCTACATAGACAAATCAATGTATTATCGATTTCATAAAGACCATGGTTATGATATCGAGGAGTGTAGATACCTCAAGGATGAAATCGAAAGGCTGATAAAAGAAGGACACCTAAGGCACTTCATTCATCAAGATGAAAGAGCTGAAGATGTTTTGGCCTAAGGAGGTCAATTGCGAGGTTCTCCTTAGAGGAATCCTACACTCAAGTTGCAAAACCTACCGATTAATAGTCATTTTAATATGATCCTCATTAACCCAATGATACCATCCAAATGCCGAGCAATCACTAGGGAGCAGGAGGATTGTAAAGAGGTCAAATGGCAATATTGTGACTCCTAACATATGGACATAGTATTCTTGGCAAGAGACATGTAGCGTATTTTTACTCCTCATAATGACGCTCTGGTTATCTCGGTGATTTTGGATGGCTACTTCACGCAACATATTATGATAAAAATGGGGAGCTCGTCCAATATTTTATTCATTCAGGCTTATGATTAGATGAAGATGGAATCAAAACTAGAACCCTATATGGGGATGTTGACTAGATTCAAAAAAAAATTCAGTCACTCCACTCAACATGATTGAGTTACTTTTAACTATCGACAAAAGTCTAAAAAGCTCCATAATCAAAATAAAATTTATTGTGGTTCAGACTCTTCAGCTTACAACCTAATACTGGGGCAATTGGTGTTGAACCAATTGGAAGCGATAAGAAGAGCTAGGGTCATAAACAAAATCCTATTGAGACTTGCACGAAAAACCAAGGTGACACTTGGTTGGGATTTATGTTAATCATCATAAAAATACTTGGAGACTGATGGGGTTGAGAACCCCAGAGCGTACCCGAGTCCCTAGCTAAGAAAAGCCCGAGGGAAATGAGTTTTTCTTTATCGAACCACCTCAGTGCAGACCTAGCCTTCCATCTCTCATTAGCCCAGGAGGTCAAGAGTTGGCATGTATCAAGAGGCCCCTTGGGTGGCTTGCGGCACTCAGAAGGTTTAGTTTAAAGCTCTGGCTTCTTATATGAACAGAAATTATGAAGGTACAGGGGAAGGTAGTACCTGAGTAATGAGTTAGGGTGGAGCTGCCCACAGAAGAAGGGGAATTGTCTGCGTGGGCAAGTGCTCAGTGAATGGCTATGGTAGTGGCATTCATGGTTGGGATTGCCACAACGATAGTCCCGGGGGCTGGCGGTGCAACCTTTGACGAAGAGGCAGCATGGCCGATACGGATTTCCTTGTCTTTTGTCATGAGCACAATCAAATTGGGAGGAGAAAAGACAATGTTCGGGGTTCATACTTGGAAGAGAAAAGAATGAAAAGTGAAATCTCCAGCTTTGGTCCCATTTTATAAGCTTCAAGCAATAGGTTGATGGCTATCATGTGATGGAGATCTGAGAGATACAAGCCAGTTGTGCTCTTTCAATCAGAATTACGTGTCATAACCCTAGTTGCACGATGAAGCTTGCATCATTTCAAGCTAAGACACATATCTCAAGGGGCACGCATCAAAGACCAATGCCCTCCTGTTGAACGAATAGCCACCAACACCAATAGCGAGGTATGATGCTTCAAAAATGTGAGCACTCATGATGAAAAGGTAGCTAAGGGTATTAAATGGAGAGGGCCGCTCACCTTGTGAGAACCTACTAAGTAAGGTTTTAAATCTTGGTCGAAAGTAAAACGTTTCGGTTTCGGTCAGTGGCAAAATGTTTTGCCAAAATTGGTTTCAGTTTAGGGTTAGTGTTTTGCAGTGGTGGTGAGTGCAGAGCGAGTGCAGTGGGCAGGGAGAGTGCCTAGCAAGCTCACACGGGGAGATAGCGCATTCGTCGCCGGCCTCACGCTCGCATCGCACCCACACTCTCTCTGGCCTCGCACCAGCACCCGAACCCTTGTCGGCATCGAGTCCGCGACCCTACACAGGCTTGATGCCGGTGAGGGCTCGGGCACTGGTGCGAGGCCAGCAAGGGCACGAGCGTCAAGTTGGTGCGGATGTCGGCTCGCCAGCGAGGGTAGGGGTGCGGGTGTGAGCTCGCTGGCACAAGCGTGGGTGTGGGGCGCCAGAGGGTGCGGGTTCGGGTGCGAGTGCGGGTGCAGGCTTGCCGACGAGGGTGTGGGTGAGGCGTAGATGAGGGCGCGAGCTCACCTGCGCGAGCGCAGGTGCGGGTCCAGGCCCGCACTCGCGCCTCACCCACACCTGGTCCCATGCCCTCTGGCGCCTGAGCCCTGGCTAGCCTCGCACCCAAGCTTGAGCCCTTGTGCCGGCGTTTGGTGCTCGCACTTGGGCGGTCGCCAGCCTAGTGCCCATGCTCATGCCCTCGCTCTGGCTTGATGGCCGCGCCCGCGCTCGCGCTTGTGCCCTCGCCCTTGTGCCCTCACCAGGACCACGCCTCACTGGCCGCACGCTGGCTCCTGCGCCCTCGCCGGCCTCTGGAACTGGTAGCCGAGTGAACAATAAAATTTGCAATACTGTTCACGTGCATGTGTTTTCATCTTTTTCATGCACATGCATGACCGTTCCACCGAAAGCAAAAGTAAAAAGAAAATTAAAAGTTGTCCTGTCCATTAAGTGATTAACTATAAAAATTAATTAAAATTAATTAAACTTATATTTACTATTATGATAAAATTATTAAATATTATTTATAATTTTTTAAAAATTTTTAAAAAATTTTATCATCTTTTTAATTTAAAGTCAAAATACAGTTAAAATATAATCAAACTCTGGTCAACATGTAATTAATAATTAAGAAAATTTTTTTACCAAAATTGAAATGACCGAAACGGCCGAAACGTATAGGTTTCATTGGGTGCTGAAACCGAAACTTAAAATCTTGCTACTAAGCCCTCCGAGGTAATAGTAGATGTCTTCTAAGAATAACCCCCAATCCCGAGTTTAGTCCTCTCAGTGTTCGGGCTTGGGGGGGCATTGGTGATACATTGAAGTCAATTAACCGAGTCAAGTGGCCATTGAGACCTAACTCCCAAATCAAAGCGTGGACCAATGAATTTGAGATAAAATTCTCTAGACCATCGAATTACGAGAAGTTTGGTGTGATTTGGCACTGAATCTGATTGACTAAATCAGAGGGTAGTGAGTAGCCGAGTCAAACATGAAATACAATCTGAGTTGCCCAAAGTAAAGTATTCCGCAACTCTGAGTTGTGATGTTGGGACTATTTCTAAATCTCAGTATTTGGATCTCGGAACTCTTGGGGTTATACTTACACCGAGGTCCTCTTAAGTTCAGATGACTCTATACTTGAGCTTAAAGGGGCAAGTAGTTATAGGAGTTGATCCTTGTCTAAACATAGGAATAGATCTTGAGAAACTTGGGATTTAAGATCGTCCGTCACAAAAAATTCGGCTAAGATCACGGCGTCGAAGATCACAAGATTCGAATATGTTTCGTACTTTATAAATAATGCAATCTCTAAATAGATAAAGACTAATGTCCAGTTATTCATTCTATTTTGTTATTGTTGATCTCAACTCTAACTTGAATGTTGAAGTAATCTCATTGGAGAACCTTCGACAGTCTCTTTCATAGTTCTCTTTTGTGCAGGGTAACTAGAAGGTGACTTAACGGATTGAGTTCTCAAAGAGTCACATGAATCGATATCGATCTTGAACTAGGGCCTCATCAACAAATAACATTATTAAAAAATAATTATAATAAAAAATACTTAATTTATAAATAATAATTTTAAAAATTACTAAAAAATATTGTAAAATAAAATATTAAATAATTTTAATTAGTTTAATTAGTAAATGAGTTGATTTGATCTAATTCAACTCATTTATGATTTGACAAATAAATGAGTTAATCGAGTCATAAACAAATTATACAGATTAACTTGATTACAATCCGAAAAAATTCAAATTGTAATCAGGTTGATTCGGATCCGAATCCACTGAATTTGTTTAATTTGAGTTAAATTTGAGTCGGAATATGGACCGGATTGTATATTGTCGGGCCTGAAAATAGTCTTTTATAGGATTATTTTGAAGTCCGTTCGGCGTTGTGCTAGGTCCACTCGACTTAGGTAAGCTTATCTCGACTCCCATTGACCGGAATATCTGAGGGTCTAAATAATTTGGACTCGAGATCTGAAAGAACCCCTGCGCAGCCCTAGCCCTAACCAAACCGAGGAGCGATTATTGGAGCGTGTATGTGATTATTAACTGTAAACAAGGAGCCACCATGAGCACTTCACCCAATTCTTGCCCTTGATAGATAATCATAAACCAATGAAGAATTATTGGATGAGCCGAAAGTACCAGTACTCCACCCAAATGAGCTGAATGAGCTGGTTCAATCAACTGCTCGTGGCCTCTCCATTGGCCAATATGAAAGAAAAAAAATGGCGTGCATTCAAGCAACGGTTCTTAATCAAACGCCACCGAAATTCAAAAGAATTATACAAGAAGCAGTACACCAACCAAACAAGGGAAACACATCACAATTAGCGACTTCTTAAAGATGGGAGTGTATGACCAAAGAAGACCAAAGAAGAGAAAGTGATTGTTGGGATTTAATTTTTTTATGAAAAATAAAATTAGACTCGTGATAATAGGTGCTTAAAGAAAATTTATATAAATATTATAATTTGGAGGGTAAGTATGCAAATATTAGAGTTGGAATTTGATTGAAAGTTGATTTGATCAATTTTAGTTTTGAAAAAAAAAATAAAACCAAAATTATATCAATTTTCACCATGTCACCAGCCATGTCATAAAAAAAAATTTGAATTTACTTTAACAAATTTTGCCAATGTGATATATGTACGGTTAGCTTGACAAATATTTAAAAAACATGGTTATTTTACAAAATCATTACAAAAATAGGGTCAATTATACAAATTCCTCCAAATCTTTGGTGTTTGGTTAGCCTACTCTTGCAATAACCAAGAGCATTGGCATTTGGTAGGATTCACTCATTTTCCAAAATAAATAACTGAAGTTGAAAAAACCTCCAAAAAGGGAAACATTTAGACCTATTTGTAAAACTCTTTAATTTAGGGGATTTTTTTTGTAAAATTTTCAAGAAAAATCCCAAACTCTGATTTCTCTCTCTCGTGCATCTATACTTTTGTGAATTGTCCTATGAACAAAAATAAAAAAAATGATAGTGGCGATAACTAGGGTTTGGCGATGGTGGCGAGCTCGATAATGTAGGAGAAGCCAAGATCTTGGATTCCTCGTGTTAGTGAAATTTAAGGCTCTCTAATTTGATATTGTTCTCACCTTTGTCTCTTAATCAACTCCTAGTTCATATTCTATATGATTTAAGTTTTTGATTTTGGTTCTACTCTTCTATCAGTCCTTACCCTATTTTTGAAAATCCTTGGAACTAGTATGCTTGATTCTAGAATCTAGGTTTTTTGGCCCTATTGTGATCTTAGAGCAGTTTTATGGTAGCTATTAGTGACAAGTTAATTAAGCTTGATTTTGTGAGACTATTAATTTGCACTAAGAAGAATTCATTAGGATAATTATTCTTACTTTATTATGAATACCTCAAAGTTATTTAATCTCAAGTTTGTGCAATTTTGAGTATAAGATTATAATTTTTTAGCATCTTGAATTCCATCTAATTTGGTCTAATCTTGTTGTTGATGAAGCTCGATTCATCATTAGTTTTTGTCTGAGAGACTCCTTGAGATCTTAATCTGCTAGGCATCCTTCCTTTGAATATGCAAAAAGAACAACCATGAAGAACACCACCAAAAACTCTAGTGGTCACTCTAATACTAAAGTCATATCTGCTCTCTAGAATATGGATGCAATTAGAAATTGGGCATTAATCCCTTACCTCTCCAGTTGTCTTGTGATTTATAGTGCTTTTGGGGATTTGGCATATTCAAATCTCATGATCCTAGATAATTATTCCACTAACTTCCCTTACGAATGAGGGATTAATATTGAATTCCTTGGGATTTACTCCTGAAGGCACTATGGATTTGTTGGCTGGGATATTGGTGTTAGTGGACCGAATCTAGTAAACTCAATTTCAACCAGGTTTTGGGACATGGTTGACCCTTTTCATGAGCTTATTCATATCCGAAGTGTCTAAACTCATGATAACTCAGTATATTAGTGAACCCTTAGCTCGGATGCTTTTGTTTGTAATTGACCCTTTGAGCTCAGCTTCATTGGTTTTTTTGACTTAGGAGGTTCAGTTCAAAACTTTCCCTCTGACTAACTCATTTAGCTACCTCGGTTGGTGATTCACTTTCATTCCATGCATATCCAGTTCTCTAATCCAACACTTAGTGACTTGATTTATCATTAGTGCCCCCAACTCTAGGCTTTGTACTATAGGATCGGGGTCTTGAGTTTTCAAAACTCCTTTCTTCTTCTTTCAAGCTTCTAATCATTGTAACTTGGATGACCCAATGCTCTATCTTTTATTTTTAGGGAAATTAAGTGTAAGCCGTTATAGTGTTTGGAGAGTCACACCTTTATTTAAGTCGATGCCATTGAGTGAAAAGCACTAGCCACCATGATGCTTGAGGAATCAAGCCACCACCTTGTGATATCCCTCATAATTATTTTAGGGTTTTTCCTCTTTTCAAGGTGCCAGTTTGGAGCCAACCATTCATTCATTGGGATGATGCACCAAATGCCTTGTGATTTGTTTCTCCTTCGATTTCTAAAATTAGATGGGGGATATACATTGTGGGATTTGGATGAGGATTTTATAGGTTCTTTGGGCTTTGTTGGTGCTGATTGAGCCATATGAAAGTGATATGATAGTCTGGCGAGACCTATATGAAGGATATTATATTCTTTTCCTTTTACTTTAGTAAATTTGTGAATCCTCTGTCTTCCTCCTTTAGCATCTTCATCCTTAAAATGCCTATTTATCTATGGTGTCCTCCTCTACTCCATTGAGTTCTAGGATGAAAACTTTCATTGCTAAGAAGGAGTGCATTTCAAGGTAGTCAGCCTATGCCATGAGGAGGTCCTCGATCCCCCATAGCATTCCAGCACCATCGTTTGGAGGTTAGAGCTCACACCCACCCTAAAGGAGACACATGAGGCCACTGTCTCTACCACTCTACTCATCATGAAGGTCACCTCTCTCTCTAGGACATCGCTGCCTCTTCCACCACACCAACCGCCATTGAAGGGAGTTCACAAGGATTATTTCTAGAAAATGTGACTATTTTGCCATCTTCTTCAAGTAAGTTTACTTATTTAAGTAATTTTTTTTTTGTTCTTGATGATCCTAGTACAAGCATTTTTCTAGGAGAGGGTTTGGATCTTTGAGTCTATCTTCCAAGAGAAAAAACTTGAGCAGTTGGTCAGTACCTTCTGCTTCTCAGTGGTAACTGAGTTAGACTTATGGTGGGTTAGAGAAAGATAGTAGAACCCTTAGGGTGAGGTTTGGCTTTGAGTTTTCTACTTATTGGGAGATGTTTGAGAGTGGACTTAGGTATTCTATAGATTCTTTTACTTGGGGCATTTTGAACGATTGGAATTTAGCTCTAGACTAGATTATTTCCAATGCCATGAAGTTTATCATAGCTTTCTGAACCCTAGCCACCTTCAAAGATCATTTTCCTACTGTAGAAATGTTTAGGGATATCTTTAAGGGTTGCTGAGGTCCCAATAAGGGAGGTAGATGTTACTTCACCTCAAAGAAGTGGTGTAAATTCTTTGCCTCCAACCCTAGCTCGATCCATGCTAAGAAGGAGGATCCTATTAGGGTCATTTCCAAGGTTGATTTAGGTCTCCTACGTAAGTAGGGTAATTATTTCTTCCATGGGGCCGACCTTGAAATCTCCCACAAAGTCCACCGTCTTTTAGTGTCTTGGGCTGAAGAGGTAGAGGAAATTAGGTTTGCCCCCACATGATTTGATGAGGACTATTTGGAATAGCATGGCCTATCCATTACTCAGATGGTCGGTATAAAACTTAGCCCTCAAGGCTTAGGCTTCCTTTATTTGTCAATAAAATTTCCTCCAATCTAATGAAGTGTTGTGCTTTACAGGGATTATCATGCTCACCTTTGTAAACAAGATCCTAAAGGAGCAAAGAGGGGCTCCTAGGGTATCATCAACTTAGAAGAAGTCTGCCACACCAAAACCCCCACTCCTCCTCCTGGCACAGCTCTAAACTAGGGGAAGAGGAAGAAAGAAGAGGAGGAGAAGATACGAGGAGTGAATGTGGAGTGAGTGAAGAAAAGACAAGTGCCACCTCACTTCTCTTCCCCCTCTCCTTGAGCTGCCCCCTTAGGTGACTATGCTTGATCACCTCCTCGTGTGATGAAGAAGGTTGATCATGGCAAAGGAGTCATCTCTTCTCATTCCTTGATGAACTTCAAGGCATGAGGGCATTCTCCTCTAGGGTCCCAAAGCATGCCAAAGGAGACTAATGCCAATGAGTATTTTCTTGTGAATTCAGGGAGAATGAAGGCTCTTCAATCTCCAAACTCCTTGCTAACAAGCTCGTCCTAAAGGGGGTGAGAGCTTATTGTGAAGTAAGTTACTTGGGCTTGGCTTCTCTTGCTCTTCTTCTTTTCTAATATTCTAACTCTTAGTTCAGCTGCAAGCCCTACATTTTTTTTCACTTTGCAAGTTGTCACTTTTATGAGGCTCAAAGAGAAGTTGGCTCCAAGAAGACCAAGGCCAGGAGGAGGTGGATTTGCTTCGCTCCCAACTTGCATCCCTCCAAAGCAGTGTGGAGGAATGATGAGGAAGGCAAAGGAAGAGAAAAACCTCCTCATCACTAAGCATGTCTTGACCTTATCAAACATGGAGGTAACAAAGACCAAGATGGAGATGATGAAAACTTATCACTAGACTACCCTAGAGGAGACCTATGCCATCGCTGTTGCCAAGTACCTATGGAGAAAAGCACACATTAATGCCCTAAGGATGAATAGGTTGTAGGCCATCTCTAACTTCAAGGCTAGTGATGAGTATCTTAGGGACCATGCCAAGCTCTCAACCTAAGGCTTCACTAAAGGTTACCTTATTTGTAGGGACATAGTGAGGCAAAACTATTATGAGTCTAACTTTGATCATGAAGATCTCCACATGGAGCTCTACAATGACTTGAGGGTCTGACACATCAAGGGGGAGTATGAGGCACTTTTTTAGAGAGAGAAGGAGGCTATTCCTATGATGGCAGGTGAGGTTCTGGAGGTGGTGGAGGCAGTGGAGGCCAATTTTGAGTCCAAATGCCTGGTGGGTTGGAAGAGTATTCAGTGCTCTAAACATTTTTTATTAGTCACCTTCCTTTCTCCATGTAATAAAATTTTGTACTAGTTTCTTCTCTTGGATCAATAAGATTTTTTGCTTTTCCTTTGATATCCTTGTGTTTCTTTGAGCTATTCTTTCTACTTTTTAGTTTTATCCAATCTCATCCGAATGTTCTTGATGGATACGATAGTGGCATGCACCAACTTTCTCTAAGATGATTTTCTTGAAGTATTAGTTAGGTGCTGACCAACCTAAACTTTCATCAGGGATGTTTTCTAGATAGAGACACTTTAGTTGACAATTTGTAACTTGACTCTATTCTTACGGTTCTGTAGGAACCTTGTGATGTAGCTCCCTTTATTTGAACTTGAACCTTTTGTTTGGTATGAAGTTAAACCCTTTGCCTCATCTAAGCTGAGGTTCCTGGGTCTTGGCATTGGGCCAAGATTGTATGCCTTGATCTAAGATCTTCATGCCTGCCATAGGGCAAAGGTCTTATGTGCCTCATTTGATATGAGTTCTTTATTCTTGGTATTAGGCCGAGGTTTGATATGCCTTGTCTAATTTGAGGTCTTTGTAATTGGCCTTGGGTTGAGTCTTATGCCTTATATGATCTAAGGTCTTTGTGCCTGACATTGGGTTGAGGTCATATGCACCTTGTTTGATCTGAGACCTTTGTGCCTAACATTGGGCTGAGGTCTTGTGCACCTTATCTGATTTGAGCTCTTTATGCCTAGCATTAAGCTGAGGTTTTCTATGCCTCCTTTGATTTGAGATCTTGTGTGCTTGGCATTGGGCTGAGGTCTTATGTATCATCTAATTTGAGGTCTTTGTGGCAAAGCATAAATTTTATTAAAAATTGATGAGATATGGTATTAAAGATAGATCCTTCTGAGGTTATCGATGTGTCATGTCTTTGGGAGTTCTTAGCCATTTGGGTGTTGGATCTTAAAAGCTCCTGATCTCATAGCTTGGGAGAATCTGAATACGCTGACCCAATTTGGAGAGCGTTTTCCTGAGGTTTAATTGATGAGCTTAGCTTGGTGGAGTACCTAATTGCCTGATTGTAGTTCTTAACTATGGACTCGGGCATTATAGTAGTGTGCCACCCAACATTGATACTTGATGATCTTGGTGTGTGCCTTCTCTTAGACCTCGAACATGAGGTCCTTGTCACCTAGTTGTTTTTCTCATTCAATAAGGGATCATAACTCCAAACTCATGGAGAAGCAAGTCCAATTTCCATAGGGATGGTTGCCTTGATCACATAGGCAAGAATATATAGTGACTCCTTAGTTGTTATCTGAGGAGTGGTATGGTAAGACCATAAAATATTCGGTAGCTCTTCGACCTAGGCACCTTTTGCCCTTTTGAGATGCTTCTTTGTTCTTGTGAGCAAGGTATGACTTGTTACCTTAGGCAAGCCATTGACTTAGAGATATGCCACTGAGGTAAACCTTTGCTAAATCTGGAGGCTAGTGCAGTACTCCTTGAATTTTGAACTATTGAATTGCTTCCCATTATCAGCGACCAGCACTCAAGGAAGTCTGAACCTACAAATGACTTCTGCCAAAGGAATTCTTGGATCTTCCTCTCAATGATTATAGCAAGCAGCTCGACTTCTATCCACTGGGTGAAGTTGTCGATGGTGACTACCAAGAACTTTCTTTATCCCCAAGCTATTGAAAACTGACCCGAGATGTCCATTCCCCACTGGTTGAAGGGCTAGGCTACTTAAGTTTATTAAAGCTAAAGTGTAGAATTATGGCAAATTGAGGCATGTCTTTGGCATTGTTTGCATTTGGATACAAACTTGGATGCCTTAGTGGCCATGTTGATCCTTTAATACCCCTGTTTGAGGAGTTTGTGTGCTAAGGCTCATCCCCCTCTATGACATCCATATATCCCTTCATGGACTTCTTGGAGAGTGTAGTCAACCTTCTCGGGTCTCAAACAATGGAGTAGCGATCGTGTTAATGATCTCTTGTATAGGACCCCATTTACCAAGGTGAAGTTTGGAGCTACCCTCGTAATCCTTTGAGCTTCAACTAGTTCATCTAGAAATTCCCCTTTTTCCAAATAGGTGACAATATGGTCCATCCAACTTGGCTCTGAGTCTACTGTGTTTACCTTAATGTCTTATGAATAACTGGACCACTGGAGATTCTCCACAAACATCTACCTCAATTTCGAATTTGAAGAGGCTAAGGTGAGGCGTACGAGGGCATTTGCCTCAATATTGCTATCTTGAGGTACGCGACAAATTTTGACTCAGTCTATCCTCACTATAAGCTTTTGTGCCTTGGAAAGGTACTACACTATAGTTGTTTCTTTTGCCTCATACTCTTCAGTAACCTACAGGCACATAAGTTGAAAGTCACTAAATACCTTGAGTTCCTTTGCTCCTGCCACCAATGTCATGTGCAATTTGAGGAGAAAAGCTTCATATTCGGTGACATTATTTGAGCCTCAAATTTTAGCCAAGCTAAATATTTGGCCATCCTTTTGTCCAGACTTTGGAGCACTGCTCCAATGCTGCACCTTGACGTATAAGATGAGCAATCAACTTGAACCTCCCATGGTTTGGACTTTGACCCAGATGGGTTTGACATAGTTTCCACCATGAAGTCCACCAAGTCTTGTGCTTTGATGGTCTTTCAAGCTTCAAAATTCACCTCAAATTTGCTCAATTCAATTGACCACTTAAGCAGTCTCCCTAAGGTTTTCGGTTTCTATAGTGTCTGCTAGAGCTAGAGATTGGTAAGTACTATGATCAAATGTTCTTGAAAGTATGGGCAAAGCTTTCAAGTTGTTAGCATGATGACATATGCAAGCTTTTCTAGAGGAATGTAGTGAATTTTCAGTCCTATGAGCACATGGATCATGTAGTAGATGAATGCTATTTTCCCCCTTGATTGCTTATCAGTACCAAACTCACCACTTGGTTCATAGCTGCAATATAGAGAAAAAACACCTCATTTATCTTGGGTCTTACTAGTAAAGGATGCTCGACCAAGTATTTTTTTTGGTCCTCAAAGGCTCAGTTACGCTCATTGGTCCAACTCAAATCCCAAGCTTTGCTTAAGAGCTTTGAAAAAGAGAGGCATTTTTCTGCTGATCTTGATTAGAAGTAGTTGAGTGTTGCCAAATGACCTGTGAGACTTTGCATTTCTTTAAGGAAACTTGGAGTCTTCATTTTCCTTTAATCTTCTCATGATTAGCTTCAATCTCCCACTCCAAGACTATGTATTAGAGGAAATTTTCTGAACCTACTCTAAATGCACATTTCTTGGGATTTAGCTTCATCTTGAATCTCTGCAGTGTGTTGAAGCTTTCTTCTAGATCCTTCAAGTTCCTTCAGCATGGACACTTTTCATCAGCATGCCATAGACATAGCCTTCCACATTCCTCTAGAGCTAAGCCTCGAAGACCTTGTTCACTATCCTTTGGTATGTGCACCTGCATTTTTTTAGCCCAAACAGTATGACAACATAGCAAAATATACCTTAGTCCTTGATAAAAGCTATTTTTTCCTCATCCTTGGGTGCATCCATATTTGATGGCAGCCCGAGAATGCATCCAAAAAATTTAGGAGTTAATAGCCTGAGGTAGAACCCATAAGTTAATCTATTTTGGATAGAGGGTAGCTATCCTTTATGTAAGCTTTGTTTAAGTTAGTGAAGTCGACGCACATTCTCCACATGCCATTAGCCTTTTTCACCATCACCATATTTGCCAACCATTTAGGGTAAAGGAAACTATGATGAATCATGTATTAAGAAGTTTGCTTACCTCTTTGACAATGGCTTTTTGATGCTTGGGAGCAAAGTGCCTCTTCTTCTATTTGACAAGTTTATGGTGTTATGCTACTACAAGCTCATGCTGAGTGATCGAGGGGTCTATGCCGGGTAGATCTTCCACAGACCATGCAAAGATATCCTAACTCTTTTGCAAGATATCCTAACTCCATGATATTTGCACCAATCCTCAGTATTTTCTTGAGTCTTCATCGATGATGAGGTTGATGAGTTGCTCCATTGTTTTGGTGTGAACCTTCTTTAGTTCAGGGGAAGGCTTATTGATTTGACCACTGTCAAACCTTTGCCTTTTTGGATCCATATTATTTTACCAATAAGAGGCCTCACACCTCTTAACAAGACTTTAGTCACCCCGTTATGGGATCAAGATTGACCATCCGAGATAGTAAAGAACCTAAGGAGTAACCTTGAAATAACAAATTAAAAGTATGGTGATTTAATTTAAGTGCACTATTAGGTGTTATGGGAATATTAACTTCAATAGGTGCAAGCTCCTGTTGTCAATTACCCTGATAATTATTAGGAACCTCCTAAAGTAAGAAACCTAACTAATAAAATAGAGACACAAAAGAGAAGAGGAAAACATAATATTGATTGATTTGAGAAATAGTATATGGCCAAAGAAAGGGTATGCTCTTACTTTATAATGAATTTTAAAATAGAATAAAACAAAGAAAAGATAGGAAATGATAAAGGGGCTTTGGTATGAGCTGTTGCCCCCCCTCGCATGCTAGACCATGTGACATCTACCTCGGATGGGTCTTGACTTGGTCTTTGGCAGATATTAATAAC
Organism: Trichopus zeylanicus subsp. travancoricus; assembly: GCA_005019695.1. Classification (NCBI taxonomy): domain Eukaryota; kingdom Viridiplantae; phylum Streptophyta; class Magnoliopsida; order Dioscoreales; family Dioscoreaceae; genus Trichopus; species Trichopus zeylanicus. The sequence continues at coordinate 400,927 of RXID01021999.1, read as the reverse complement.
ATGCTAACGGGTGAGCTTAATTTCCTTGACTTATGTTAGTAAACCTTGTTGGGATTTGAAGATGTGTTATCAACTACTTCTGAGGTTGACTACCTTATAGGGTACATCGTTAATTGCTTCTTAGGTTGACTATCTTGAAGGGTGCATCATCAATTACTTCTTGGGTTAGCTAGATTGAAGGATGTGTCATTAACTGCTTCTACGATTGACTAGCTCAAAGGGTGCATTATCAACTGCTTCTGTGGTTGACTAGCTTAAGGGATGCATCGTCAACTAGTTCTATGATTAACTAGCTTGAGGGGTGCATCATCAACTGCTTCTGGGGTTGACTAGCTTGAGGGGTGCATTGTCAACTATTTCTAGGGTTGACTAGCTTGAAGGGTGCATCATCAACTACCTCTGGGGTTAACTAGCTTGAGGGGTGCATTATCAACTACTTTTGCAGATGACTAGCTTAAAGGGCACCTTGTCAACCACTTCTAGGGTTAATTGCTTTTGGGATTGACTAGTTTGAGGGATGCATCATCAACTGCTTTTGGGGTTGACTAGTTTGAAGGGTGCATTATCAACTACTTTTGGGGTTGACTAGCTTGAAAGGTGTGTCATCAACTACTTTTGAGGTTGACTAGCTTGAAGTGTAGGCAATGACTTTAAGCGTGTTGGTATTCAACTTTTGTGATTTAGTAGCATCACTAATGACTTAGGAGGTTGGGTATAGCTTTGGAGTACTGTCTAGCGGCTTTTATAGCACAACCATCAGGACTTAGTTTGACCAAGTTTAGTTCTACTCAAAGTAATTTTGGCTTGGGTAAGAATGGTAATATCACCCATTGTTCACAGTCATACAATATTGTTGAAGGTTCATCATACCCAGTAGGACTTAGTTTAACCAAGTTTGGTTTCACTCAAACTAGTTTTGGCTCAAGTTAGGATGGTAGCATCACCCATTGTTCACAGTCTTAGAGTATTACCAAAGGTTTAGCACATCTAGTAGGACCTAGTTTGACCAAGTTTTGTCCATTCAAACTAGTTCTAGCTCAGGTTAGGATAGTAACATCATCCGTTGCTCATAGCCTTAGAGTATTGCCAAATGTTCACCACATCTAGTAGGACTCAATTTAGCCCTATTTAGTTTTGTCGAGACTGATATGGTTTAGGTTCGAGTGAGCTCACAAGCTGGTCTTTGTCCAAATAGCCTTAGTTCGCATAGACATTCAGTGAGCTTACAAGCTAGCCTTTGTCCAAATAGACTTTGGTGAACTCACAAGTTGGTCTTAGTCCAAATAGACATCGGTGAGCCCGTAGGTTGTCCTTAGTGTGAATTGACATTTGGTGAGCTTTCAAATTAGCCTTAGTCCAAATAGATATCGATAAGTCCACAGACTGGCCTTAGTTTGAATAAACATTCAACAAGCTTGCAAATTGGCCTTCATTTAAATAGAAGTTCAGCAAGCTCACAAGTTGGCCTTAGCTCGACTAGACATTTAGTAAGCTCGGAAGCTAGCCTTAGTCTAAATAGATGTTCAGTGAGCTTGCAAACTAGCCTTTGTCCAAATAGACATCAATGAGCCTAGGGGCTAGCTTTAGTCTAAAATTGATTTTTTGACAAGTCCACGGGTTGGCCCTAGACTGGAGTTGACTTTCAAACGATCTCATAGGCTAGCCCTAGTAGGTGATGGAGATCCATCAATACACAAAGGACCCTGGGTGAATGCAATATTGGGATTCACTGTCTTTGAGGGGCCATGGGTGAACACAGTAGTGTTGATGAAGCTTTGTTAAGATGCCAAAGGATCATGGGTAACCACGGTAGTTAGTGGCACAGAAATCAAGGCAAGATGTTGCTGGCCAAACCTCTTCTTGTTTTTTTTTTTTTGACAACAACTTTTATTTTAATTTTTTTGTCTTTCCTCTCTATTTCTTTCCTCTTTCCTAAGGCCCATGCCTTTCTTCCTTCTTTCTCCTGACCAAGCCATGGTAGCCAAGAGGTTCATCTCAACTGGGTCCAGTTGGAGCTTGGCTAGATCTGGCCATGGCTGGTGGCAAGAAGTAGTTGAAGTTGCCTAGAAGTGGTGTCTGTGTGATTGGCATATGGAAGAGGTTGGTGGCTCCTCTTCTTTGGTTCCATAGCCGGATATGGTTGGCCAAAGCTTGGCTAGATCTAGCCACCAATAGGTGGCAAGTGGGCAATGGTGGCTGGAGGGCTATAGTGGGGTGTTATGAGTGGTGATAGCCAATGGATAGGCCTTCAAGGGCACCGACTGGTGGAGGGAGTAGCTCAATTAGACTGAAGTGAATGGCAGTGATAGTGTCGCTTGGTGTTGGAGGGCACCGATGATCAAAGCTTAAGGAGGTGTGGTGGGGTTTGGCATGGGCCACAAGGAGAATGAGATGGTGCTCGAGCCATCCAATGAGCAGAGGTGCATGGTGAAGATGGCCTCATTGATGTGAGGAGACTACTTGGGACTACATAGGGTGGTGAGGAGGTGGTTGGCAATGCAGGATGGGGGAGTAGCAGGAGTGTGGCTGCATAGGTAGGAACAGGAAGAACAGGAGAAAAGGCAGAAGGGTGGAAGAGAACAAAATGACAATCAGATAAGAGTTCACATTATTGTGTTTTCCTCTTTCTTCTTTGTGATAAATTCATGGTTGATCTCCTTCTATTTTCTCCCTTTCTCTAGCTATTTATCTCTCTTTTATCCTCTAGCTATTCAACTCTTTTTATAGGCCTTAAAGAGAATCAAAATCAAAATTTTGATTAGCTTAAGCTTGGAAACATATTGGATTGTGATTGGTGATGAAATTGTATTCCAAAAATATTTTTTTCCTTGATTGGAATGCAATTCCCTAGATTGGGATTTGTTGCTTGATGAAGAGATTTCAAATTTTGTACTATTCCGGGATGTTGAATTTTCAAGGGGGTTATTTACAAATTTTTCAAAAAATCTGAACCAAAAATAATTTCATAAGCTCTAGGGATATTTTTGTTAAAAAACCTATTTATAAAATTTTAAACTTTCAGGCTCTTTTTTGAATAAAATCTGGACTTATTTGTAAATAAAAATCTTCAGGGAGCTTATTTATAAAAACAAAAAATTTCATGGGTTTATTTGTGAATGTAAAGTTTTGAGGGGTTTATTTGCAAATCCTAACTTACCACAAATCTTATCTATTTTTCTTGATTGAAATTTGCGTCTAATTTAATTTAATGTTCAATATCTAAATTTGGTTCTTCACGAGTCCAACTCAAATTTAGAGAGGGGCTACAAAGTCTACATAAATAGCGAAGGGAGTGGATGCCAAAAGAGAAGTGAGCATCTTACTTCTCATTATCACTTCCACAAGTGCTCAACAAGTGAGGTCTCTTCTTCACTCTTTTTTCACTTGTTTGCTTTTTTCTTCTTCTGAAGGCATCATGGAACTGCTTGTGTCTGAGAAAATTCAAAATGGGAGGAAAGATAGCTTGGTTTTGTGATGCATTTCTCCTATCTTGGAAACTGATGCCAAATTGGTTATCGTGTATGAATCTTAGGAGCATCATAAATGAGTGCAGTTTGACACCTACCACACCTTTGCCCATTTTTCCAAAGAGGGAATACCATGTTGGAGCCTGTCGAACATTTTAGGCAGAAATAGTCTTCAGAGACCTTGGGATTTTGCATCTTGAATGGCCTTTCATCTTCTTGGGGACAATCCTTCTCGCTTGTCGAAGCAATGCTAGTTTTGCCAAAGTACTTAGAATGGGTTGATGATGTGGTGTCTTAATTTTTGGCCCAACTTGTGAGCCTCAGCATCCTAGGGGTAGTCATAGCATCTGAAGGATAACATGCTAGAGATTTAGGATCTTATGTAGTGTGATCAAAATATGTAATTATGCTAGAAAGACTTTCACACTCCATATGGTGAGGTTAGCATCTCATCATGGGACATAAGGCAGCTAGCTGGGATTCCCATCCTTGGGAGTTTCTATGATGAATACATTCCTACTGACTATTATGTGAGTCTTGACTTTAGTTGTACCCTTCGTGATCTCCTTGGAGTCTATGATTGGATGGTGATACATTTCCTGAATGGTTACAAGCATGTGTGTTTTGACCACTAGATCAAACTTTTTTATGAGAGGAGCCTGACGAATGAGACAACTAAATTTGACCAAATTATGCATGACACAAGAGATGCCCTTTTAGTGTTTGGCCTTGAGACTTATTTTGCTACTTTCATCTACTTGTGGCTCTGCTGCATGGCGAGTGGTAAATTCATCTGGAGATTTTTGCGATAGCTTGCAAGATGGCACATGGACAAAAGGTTTTTTTAGCTCCTATAGTACTGGGCTCGATATATACAGGCCTTAGAGTGATGGTGGATAGTCCCATAGGGCTAGGTAATTCTTCTACTTGGTTCCCCATCCACTTTCTTTATGCTTGAATCTATGTTCATTTTTGGAGGACATATACTAAGTTGGAACCTAGCAATGAAGTCAAAAGGTTATGTCCTTCATGTTTGGTGCCTATCCCTAAGATGATCATATCATGAACACAGTTGCTTCTACCTTCTCTCCCAAAGAAGCCCAGATGCATGTGCAGGATTTTTAAAATTTTGAGTGGCAAACTTTTCCTTACACTCTTTCACACTCTAATATGTTAGTTGATGTGGCTCATCTTCCATTGTCTTTAGAGGCTTATGAGTACATCATTTTAGAGGCTCAAGGGAAGATTTAGCTACAGATTCTTATAACCCACATCGATTTTGCTAGCAATTCGGGTATGATCAGGGTTTCCCCGAGAGCATTCTTACTTCTCCACCACCATCATGTCTCAGCCAATTAGCAGGCTATTGGCTACATCTTACTTGTATCCAAGATGACTTAGAGTACTATATTCTAGATATTGAGCAGGAGGCCAAAGTTCTTCACTTGTATGCCATAGTGTGGTTTAACAGCATCAAAGGATAATTCTATATCAACCCTAAATTCCTATTCTAGAATGAGCCTGGTTTATACAACAAGGGAAAGTAAGCAGCAAGAGGGTCAAAGCAGTGGAGGACTTAAGAAGCGTGAGAAGCTCTGGCTCATAAATTTGCTCATTTTGGATCTAGTGGAGAGAGGCCTATTCCTCCCTATAGAGTTAGCATGGGCATTTTTGAGATAATGTAGGTCCCATATTGAGCCCAAAGTGAGAGACACTTCTATCTATACATGATCCCCATATGTCTGATGCCCCGAGGTGTTTGGTGACATATGCGAGTCTATAGGTGGGAGTGCGGGGGCAGATTCACACACACTCTCCCGAGCTCCGATCTCTTTGTTCCCATTATTGACATAGATGTAAGGCTAGGGGTGGCCCTTCCTTCACCAACACTAGTTTACTAGTCTCTTGATATGGGTTTGAGTAGAGTGGTCTATCTGGCCTCTTCGTCAACTATATCGACTAGCCATTCACCAGATGTGAGTATCCCTAAGCGTTAGTAATTTCCTTTTCTTTTCTCTCTTCTTTTTTTTTTTTCTAAAAATCTCTTTTTTTTAGGTGGATGAGGATTTTGGAGGCTCTCCCGATGACATTTCAGAGTCTGATGTTGAGGGACATCCAAGCTTTGCCAAACTTTACATTGTGTATATGCTAATCTTGCCCTTGTTACATATGTGATTCCTAGGTCATGCTTTAGCCGAGGGATGTTTGCATCCATGGGTATCCATCCACTATCATCAATATTAGGTAATGACCCACTATCTCCTTCTTTTCTTGAAAAGTTTTCATCTCCTAATATATCACTTGTCCCTTCAGGTAATGATGGAGAAAAGTGAGCGAGTGACCACTGAGTTGCCACAATCATCAAGGGAATCATCTAAGCTTTATATATCTTAGGATTATTCTTATCCTTTTTATCTAGAGCCTCTGCTTATTTTGGTCTTCTTTATTTAGGAATATTATCATTTCTTTATGGAATTTCTTTACTTCACATCAAATTTGGTCTTGAAAATGGACTTAATTTGTCACATAGAAGTGGATTTGGGGTCGCCACAAGGAATGGACTTAATTTACCATAAGATGTGGATTTGATTTGCCACACAATTGGGTGGGATTTTGTGGCTATGTTTTACCTCGAGAAATATGGATCACATGTTTGACTGGACATTCTATCATAGATAAAATATAGACACTTTTGGTTATTATTGTTCTTACCATAGGGGCTTAGGCATACTACCTTTTGAGGAATTGGGCATTGATTGGTGGCATAGGCCTTTCTTCTTTGTCATCAATCAGTTGGTAGAATCCCCCTTCAAATATCCTTTTGACAATATAAGGACCTTCCCAATTAGGCTTGAACTTGCCTTTCTTATTTTGGTTTATGATTATAGGTCTTTTCAGGACTAAGACTATTTCTCCATTCTAGAAGGATCTAAGCTGGGTCATCTTGTTGTAGGCCCTAGACATTTGTGCTCAACACATTTTTAGATTTTGTTAGACCACGAGCCTTATTTCATCCAAGGAGTCTAGCTCATCAAGGTGAAGACAGACATTATCTTCTCTTGTAATTTCTTCTTGCAAGGGAATCCTTATAGAAGAGATTTGAACTTCTATTGGCAATATCACTTAGTCTTGAATACTAATGCATATGTAGTGGTTTGATACGTGGTGCGATAAGTCTAGAGTGCTTCAGAAAGTTTTTGGTGTCAGTCTCTCTTATTTCTAATGATGACTTTCTACAATATCATGGAAAGGGTCTTGTTGAATGCCTCAATGAGCCCATTGGCTCTCACATTATAGATGAATGAATATCTCCAATCTATCTTATGATGACGTACAAATCATCCTATCTTGAAGCTTCTGAAGGATGGTCCATTGTCGAAGATGATACTTTGAGAGATTCCAAATTAGTACAAGATATTTTTTTGAAAGAAGCAAATAATAGTATCCATTTTAACCTATTTCAATGGAATTACTTCAGCCCACCAAAAGAAATAGTCGATCACTGCTAGTATGAACCAGTGGCCTTTAGGAAAAGATAGTTAAATTAGGCCAATGATATCTCTACTCCATATCTCGAATGACCATGAGAATACTATTGGATATAGAGGATTTAGGTGTTGATGAATTAAGTCACCATAAACTTGGCACAAATGACATCTTCTTACATATTTGATGTAATCTTGTAGCCCTACAAATCCCAAAATGCACCTCATATATTACTTCTTTGGCTTACTGTCTAAGAGATAACATAGAAGTAGTTGGTCAAAAGACCTTCTATAAAGAATGTCATTGATAAGGAGAATGTGCATGACTCTCTTTCTAAGTTGTGTTCATATGGATTTATCTTCTAGGAGTTCTCTGCTTTTGAGGTAGTTGATGAATGATATTCTCCAATATATAGCCTCTTCTGTTAGCTTAGATTCAGTCCTCTCATATTTGATGTTGAAGACTGAGCTTATCACTTGTTTGCTTTGGATTGTGATTAGAACTTCTCTTTAATCAAGACCAACCAGTGCTTTGGCTAATTTGGCTAAGGAATCAGCTTTCATATTGACAGATCAAGGAACTTTGGTTATTTGAAAATATGGGATTTGTCTTATAAACTCTTGAACCTTTTTATGATATTTTAGGAGCTTAGTTTTGTAGACTTTATATTTTCCTTGGACTTGGCTGATAACCAGTTGTGAATCATTGAAAATATGTAGGCATAATATTTCCATATTGAGGGCTATTTTCAGTCCTACAATTAGGGTCTCGTATTTATCTTCATTATTTGTGCATGATTTTGGGAGGAATAGGATATCATAAAATGTCCCCATTTGGAGTGACATAAACAAGTCCAATGCTTGCTTTGATTTGTGGTAGCTTTTGTATGATCCTTGATCTAATAGATGATGCTCTATCAAAGTATAGCTTCCAGTAAGGTTCCTCTTTTTCGACTAAAAGGATCTTTTTATTAGAGAACTCGTAACTCAGTGGAGAATCATTTGGTATTGGATGAGCTACAAGAAAATTGGCAAAGGCTTGCCCTTTGATCACCTTTTTTGGGGAGAACTTGATATCATATTCCAGAAAAATAATGGGATTGATCTTTGATATTAAATTGACTTTGTGAGAAAGCAAATAATGCCTTAGTTTCTTGACCACACATATGAGTGCCAAATAATGCATTTTGCTGGGGGAATAGTTGCTTTTTTCCTCCACTAGTATTCTACTTAGATAGTAGAGTATATTTTATTTACCCTCTTCATTATTCTTGGTAAAAAGTACCCCTAGGGATCCTTCCATTGCAACCATGTAGATGATAAAGGGTATATTAGGTAGAGGTGATGCTAGGACTGGTGGCTTTAGGAGATACTATTTGATCTCTTCAATGGCTTGTTAGTAGTCTTGATTCCAAATGAATGGAGTGTCCTTCATCAATTTGGAAAGAAGTATGCATTTTTTGGAGAGGTTTGAAATGAATCTCTTTATGTATGCGAGTTAGCCTTGAAATGATCTCAATTGCTTTAAGTTGCCAAGTGGTGGCATATGCAAAATAGCTTTGATCTTAGATGGATGGATTTTAGTTCCTCAATGTCTGACAACAAAACCAAGGAATTTTTCTGATGATACCCCAAAAGCACACTTCATAGAATTCATCTTTAAGTTATATTTTCTAAGATAGTCAAACATCACTCTTAGGTCTTGGATGTGCCTGTCTTTGAACTTAGTTTTGACCACCAAGTTATCCATATAACATTCCATCAACTGGTGTATGAGGTCATCAAAGATTTGGGTCATGGCCCTTTGATAGGTGGTTCCCATATTCTTAAGTCCAAAGGGAATCACCTTGTAGCAATAGTTACCAATTGGAGTTCAGAAGGTTGTTTGTTTCTTATCATCAGGATGCATATTGATTTGGTTATACCCTAAAAAACCATCCATAAAGGAGAATATTTCAAAGTCAACCATGTTGTCGATCATGATTTCTATTATTGGCAATAGAAAATCATCTTTTGGACGTGCTTTATTCCAGTCTCTATAGTCTACACAAATATAGATTTGACTATTCTTCTTGATTGGCATGATGGTTGCCACCTAATATGGGTATTTTTCTTCTTTGATGAAGCTTGCTTTGATTAGTTTCTTCATTTCTTCCATCACCTTCTGTTTTAGGTCAAGTTTCATCTTTCTAAGTACTTATTTGACTGTTGAAAGCTTGGGGTTGATGGATAACTTAAGGGCTACAACTTCAAAATCTAGTCTAGGAATCTCCTCATAGCTTCATATAAGGTAGTCAATGTCCGCCTGGAGCACTACTTTGAGTTGTGTTTGGCTTTCCTCTGAGAGTTGAGTGTTAATAAAAGTCAAATTGGGGTCTTCCTCTGAGCCTAGGTTGATCTCCATTAGTTCATTGACTGTGGCTTTCCCTCTGTCCTCAAATTTTGATGGTGCTTCCTTTGGTTTAAGAATTATTTCTTCATCAAGTGGATCATCATGTTGAGTGAGCCTTGGCGAAGGTTCTTTCGAGGGTGTTTCCACTGCATCATGCCCCCTTTCTTCTAGTTCTGATGAAATTTCACCAAGGATATTACCTTCTTGTGATGTTTGGAGGGTTACAGTTACCTCGGTGTATGCATTACAGGGTGTTGATGTTGTTTGGTCATCTTGAATATTGGAGAGAGGTTCAATGGTGACCATGAGGTATGTGTGGGCATTTGGAGTAATATAGCCCAATCCTTTGATGTTCTTGTTTCCTCTTCCATGAATGTAAGCACACCCTTGTGGTGGATCCAATAGATTCTTGAAGAAACAACTTCCCTCTTTATTTGTTGACATCCCTGCTATATTTATTGATTATCTGACAAGGCTAGTTTGAGAAATATTTAGGCATGACTACTAGTTGATGGTCACCATTATCTATTGGATTTTCAGTTCCCAGGATTTTATATATACTTGGGGAACAAGAGATTACCTTGTAAAATAGTATTTCCTTTTCTCCTTTATGCCATGGAGGAATGTAGCAAGTCATTTATTCTTTGACGATATTAATGCTTATCTCATCTAAAAGCTTAAATAAGCCTTTTGGAACTTTAGCAACAAGATGAGTATTTTCTATTTGATCTCTATCGTCATCTTCGTCATAAGTATAATCACCTAGACAAACTTGCAAGCCTTCTTCATTTAAAGAATTTGGGTTAGAATTACTTCCTAAGTGAGGAGTGAAAATCATGTTGGTGATATTTTGTTTTACTTGACCGATAAAGCATACCCTCTATTGGCACAGGATCTCTAGTAGTATTTTGCATTATTATAATATACCTTATAAACATCAAAAGGATGTATATCTCTATCAATTCAGTGTTCTTCATCATCCTTAAAGTATTTGAGGCATTGATGTAGGGCTGATGGCACTACTTTATTTTCATGTAGCCACAATCTCCTTAATAGTACTTTGTATGATGCATCAATATCGATCATATAAAACTTGGTTTCCGTCATCAACTTGCTTACTTTTAGAGGGATAGTTATGGCTTCCAGAGCTCTTTAGCTATTCTGATTAAACCTTTAGATGGTTATAATCTCAGATGACAAGTGATGCACATCCAAAGTTAGAGCTCTTAGAGTTTAGAGATTTATCAAATTGACTGAGGAATTTGGGTTAATCAAAATGTGATTAATCTTGATTCTATCATTGTTCCCTATGACATACAATGGTCTATCATGGTATATTATTCCACATAGCAGGTTATCATTTTTGAAAGTGATAGTGGGAGTTTAACTTGCATACAAAGACTCTATCTTCTCTTTTGCGAAGTATGCTTCATGGTTAGTCAAATTCTGCAAGATATGCACTAGTATATACTTGAGTTCTTATGACATTATAAAGGAATCAAACACACTTAGCATGGCAGGAATCTTCTTGAGGTAGGCTGCTATGTTGTATGTCACCTTTTTGAGTATGGGTTTAGCATATGAAAGCTCAATGCCCTCATTTATCTGAATTTCCTTTTTCTTATCTTTAGGGATGTTCTTGTCCCTAGGCATTGGTGCCTATATTGGAGGTAGCACTTTTTCACCTCAAAGTTATACCTAATTTGTTTTTCTTAGTTGAAATCTAGCATTGTGAGACCAATAAGGCTCATCTTTGGAATCACTATCAAGGCTAATCAAGGAGGTAGTGAACCCTTACCCCCGGTTAGTTGTTCCCTAAATGTCCTTGGAGAATGTGACTAGCTGATAATCATTCCATTCAATATTGAAATTAGGTAAATGGGGCTTTCTTATAGAGAGGTCTTCAGAGACTCTTTGGATGAATCCTTCTACTTTGTTTGTTAGCATAACCTTCTTTAGAACTTTGTATTTAGGATGTTTCTTCTATGGATATTTTGATTAGCTTGATTGTGGATATTCAGATTGACTTGATGTGGGGCAGAATGATTTTTAGCATTAGCTCATTTGATTCTCTTTTGAAATGCCCGCTTCTTCCTTTGGTGCTTGTTGGTGTAGGGCCTTTTGAAATGATCATAAAGTTGTTCTAACTCAGACATGGAGTCATATTCATCATCCATGCCTTGTATGCATAATTCCTCTGAAATAGGTGAAGTGCATTCCATAGGTTCTAGGACTAGGACTTCACCAAACCTTGCGGGTTGAGCATTTGTTGCTGGATTGCTTGATGAAGGTTGGGATAATTGCTCATTAGTATTTACCTTAGATGTATGAGTTACCATGTGATAAGTGGTCATAGACTTAGATAATTCTCTTCGATAATGTTTGTCTTTCTTGATCCTTCTCTAGAGTAAGTGGCACGAATGCTCATTCTGATCTTGAGGAAGGTCGATAAGTAATTCCTCACCACCCCTATAAAGTCTTTTGTATGACTTTGTCTTTTTTGCTAGCACCTTCTCCATCTTCTCAACTTCTTCATAGAGTATGTTAGTCCTATTTGTTATACTTTTCATGCGGGCAGCCATAGCCTTCATATGCTCATTCACCATTTGCATTTGGCCCTTGACAAACTTTGTATTAGTTCTAACTAGTTCTTTCATAGTATGTAAATGTAGTTTGAGCATGGCATAGTCATACTCACAGGTGAATTGCTCTCTAAGATAGTCATATCAGAAATAGCCCTCGAGGAGACTTATGGGATCTCTCATTTCATTAGTAACATCCCTAGTGAATCTATTCACTTCTTCTCACCTTGTGCCCTAAACTTTGTCATTACTAAAGTGATTGGGGATTGGCTTGGTTGTAAACCTTTGACAATAAATATAGTAGAGCATTGCCATTGGAAGTTCACTTTCTCCATCTCTTGCATCAAGGTCTTCTAGTAAAGCTCTGAGTTTGTCAGGAAAGAATTCCTTGAGAGTTACCTTACTTCTTTCTCCTTGGACATATTCCTCTGGAGCATTGATGTATTCTTGGATGACTGATTTCTTGACACTGTATTCATTTAGTTGAAGCAACTTCTTCTTCTTGCCTCTATTCTTTTTCTTCTTGATGGTTTGAGTAGGTGAGGTAGTTTGCTCTAGTGAGTCTTTCTTCATCAGTATCCTAGGCTCTTCATGGTTTCTAGTCATCTTCTTTATCAACTTTTTTAGCCTCTTTGAAATATAGATGTTCCATAAGTGTCATTATTTGAGGATATATTGTGCTTCTTCCCTGAAGAGGAACTCGGCAAGTGGTTTATGGTCCTCGAATGCAGTGATATGATTGATGTATTTAGTGGGCATTTCAAATGGGGATACCTTCAAAAGAGTTTGCTTGCCCTCTTGGTATTTCTTTTTGATCCAATCCTTGAATACAAAATAATCTTCAATAGTATGACCCAACATTCTATGGTAAGGACAGTAATTTAGGTGGTTTGTTTTGTTGGCCTCATTTGGCCTTTCGCAATCCATAAGTTGAAGGCCTAATTTTAGGGCATTTTGGAAGATTTGACCTACTTGCTCTCTTTTAAAAGAATATGTCTTTTTGATCCTTTGTTGGAGATTATTAAATTATTCCACTTCCATGTCTGCTCCAAGCGTTGGTGATTTTTGAGGATTACCCTTGTTCACGATGGGGTTTGGAGGTTTCTTTTTCTTAATTACTGTGAATACAACCCTTACATTCTTGGATAAGGTTAGTGAGTCAATTCTTGCATAATGAGGTCTTGAAAGGTATGAATGGAAGACGCACTCAGATAAGGTGCTATCCACTCTTCCCTTATATTACCAAGAACTATGTTCACTGTCTCAAATTGACTTATAGAGTTATTCACACTTAATGTTGAGATCTCTCTAATGTGTGATATAATTCAGAATTGACTCATTGTCACATTTTGGTGTTAAGACAAGGTTTGCAATTGTTACTTTATCACTGACTCTCTTGAACTTGATTCAGAAAGTTTCTTTCATATGTGCTCAAGTTTGTATGGATTTTAGTTGCAAGGTAGCATACAACTTAAATGCTACTCCTATCAAGTTTGCTGAAAATTAGTAGAGTAATAACAAGGGACTATGACTTGAATCCTCACACAAAATCACAAAGTGAGTTATGTGCTATTCAGGATTGCTGATGTTATTAAATTATTTGAAGCTAGCCATGTTATAGCCTCTGGGATATGGCACTTGGTTGTGATAACTAGGATATTGTTTATCAACATCATTTATCCTATACATCTCACTTCCTTGTCTTAACTGTGCAACCATTACTTATTGTACTTGCTATTGTATGTATATCGGTAGTTTTATGTTGTCAAGGATCCTTGAAATTAGGGATTGGGTATCCCTTACTGGAGGAGGTGCGTGTGAAGGTCTTACAATTTCATGGATCTTATTTACAAGAGATACACCTTTCGCCGCCTTTGCTACTTGAGATGGCTATTCAAACTGTTCCAACTTATCAAGCTTCTAGCTTATTTGTAGCATCATCTCTATCAACTCCATGACCTTCTTTTGAGCTTCATCTTTCTCTTTTCCTTACTATCTTACCTATCCTTGTAGTATTTCTATGGTCACTTCTTGATTAGAGCTTTTAGTTATGACCAAGGCTTCTACAAAATATGATGGTCTATGTCTTGAGGATCAGCTTTGGGCTTTGGGTTGAGGCTAACTTCTCCCATCAATCAAGTCATCTCATTCAAGAGTCTACTTATGGAACAGGTCATTGCACCTTCTCTTTGACGTGGTAGTAAGGATTGGTTCACAAGGATCCTCTCCTCTTAAATTTCTTTATCAATAAGCCTCACTCAGGTAGTATTTTGTTGTCATTTGGCTGGCTGGGGTGTGGGCTCACAGTCCCTCCTAGAGTCATAATGAGAAATGACTCTGACAATGTGGGTGGTCTCCCTTTGTGTGTCCTCATGCTGGGTTGTCGCCCTATGGTACTCTTGCAGTTTTGTTTGGTGATTTGCTGCTTTACCATATTCCTAAGGTAAGACTGTGCCGCCTATCATTTGCTTTTACTCTTCTCTAAATTGCTTAATGAAGCAAAGAAGTTGGAGGTAGGGATGGTAATAATTGACTTATTTTGAGGGGTAGGCTCCCTAAGTCAACTGAATATTCTAGCAGCTTTTTCTTTACTTGTGATAGTTAGAATGAGCTCTTCTTCATCGATGCCTCTATCCAGACTTGCTTCTGATTGCCTCTTGTGAGTAGTTGTGTGGAGGCAATAAAAAATTGAGCTTCATTTCGGTCCTAGCCACTGGAAGATTGATATTCTCATTGGTTGTAGCATGGCTTCTACATCTTCATTCGAACAGTCCTTCTCATTATGAATGATGACATTGGGCCTCCTTCCCCTTAATGGAAGGTGAGAAATAGGCTGGTTTTGCATGAAATTGGTGCCATTTGATGATGGTATACCTTAGGACAGAGATGTTCTTTGTTGATGCCATTTGATGCTTTCTTCTACAAAGGAGAACATGATTGATCAGTTTCTAATTATAGTTCTACCTTATCAATATCTCTACCATATTAGCTAGCTCTATACACTTGGAGGAGAAGTTGAGTCCCATGGGACATGCTAGAGTTTGTGGGATTGAAATTGACCACTAGGGATAGCGAAGACGCTGAAGAAGTAACCTCGTAATAACAAATCAAAAGTGCGGTGGTTTAACTTGAGTGCACTATCATATATTGTGAAAAAATTGACTTTCAATAAGTGCAAGGCTCTATTGTTAATTCTCCCAATAATTATCAAAAATCTCTTAAAGTAAAAAACCTAACTAATAAAATATAGACATAAAAGAAAAGAGAAAAGCATGATATTGATTGATTTGAGAAATAGTACATGGCCTACGCAAGGGCATGCGCTTACTTTATAATGAATTTGAAAATAGAATCATGGAATGTAAGAGAAAAATGAAAATAAAAAAATATACGAAATGATAAAAGGGCTTTGGCATGTGCTACTGCCTCTTCCCACTGGACCATATGACATTCGACTCAGATGGGTCTCGACTCGGTCTTTGGTGGATGTTAATAACATGCTGACAGGTAAGGCTGATTACCTTGGCTTATGTCAGTAAACTTTGTTAAGATTTGAAGGCATGTTGTCAAATATTTCTAGGGTTGACTAGCTTAGAGGGTGCATTGTCAATTGCTTCTAGGGTTGACTAGCTCAGAGGGTGCATCATCAATTGCTTCTGGGGTTGACTAGCTTGAAAGATACATCATCAACTATTTTTGGGGTTGACTAGCTTGAAAAGCATGTCATCAATCACTTCTGGATTTGACTAGCTTGAGGGGTGTGTCTTCAATTTCTTTTGGGGTTGATTTGCTTATAGGGTACATTGCCAACCTCTTATGGGGTTGACTTGCTTAAGAGATGTGTCATCAATTGCTTCTATGGTTAACTAGCTTGAGGGGTGCATCATCAATTGCTTTTAAAGTTGAAAACCTCGAGGGGTGTGTCCTCAACTACTTTTGGGGTTGACTAGCGTGAAGGGCACTTCATCAACTCCTTCTGAGGTTGACTAGCTTGAGGATTGTATCATTAATTACTTTTGGAGTTGATTAGCTTGAAGGGCATGACATCAATCGCATCTGGGGATGACTATCTTGAGGGATACGCCATCAACTACTTTTGGGATTGACTAGCTTGAGGAGTGTGTCATCAACTACTTCTATGGTTGACTAGTTTGAGAGATGCGTCATTAACTGCTTTTGGGGTTGACTAGCTTGAAGTGTGGCCAATGGATTTGAGTATATTGGTATTCAAATTTTTTGGTTTAGTAGCATCACCAATGGCTTAGGAGGTTAGGTATGCCTCTGGAGTGCTGCCAGTGGATTTTGTAGTACACCCAGTGGGACTTAGTTGACCAAATTTAGTTTTACTCAAACTAGTTTTGGCTCAGGTCAGGATGGTAACATTATTGTCAAAGGTTCAGCACACCTAGTAGGACTCAGTTTGACCAAGTTTAGTTCCACTTGAACTAGTCCTAACTCATGTAAGGATGGTAACATCACCTATTATTCATAGCCTTAGAGTATTACTGAAGGTCCAACACACCTAGTAGGACTTTGTTTGACCCTATTTAATTTCATCAGGACTAATATGGTTTGGGTTCGATTTTGGTTTGGATCAATTCAACACTTAATTTTGATTTGAGTCTGAATTGATTCAACTTGATGTTTTAAACTTGATTGATTTGTGATTCACTAACTCCTTCTTGAAAGATAGAGATATGTTCTAATTTTCTATTCCCAAAAAATTTGATGATCGAGTTCACACTGATGCTTTATAGTTTGACCAAAGGAACCATGTGAAAAACCTATTCCAAAATCACTGTTGGTATTGATAATGAATATTCAATAATGAATTCAATTCACCAAGCTTAGCATTGATTTTTAGAAGAACATTTGTCAAATACTAACTCTGGTTGGAGTAGTGCGGATTTCAATTCAACTTTGATTTGACCTAGTTAAATGTTTAGGACTTGATTATTTGAGTCTAGTTTTTTTTCTAGTTGGGTCGAGTTTGACGTTGTGTTGGACCTATATTGGGTTTGAGTTTGCATCTTAATGGACCTTGGTTCAAGTTCAAGTTGATTTGGTTCAACTTGGTTCTAGTTCTAGCTCAACAAGGTTTTGGTTTGATTTTGAGTTTGAACTTTGTTTAACCCAATTAGGATTTGATTTGAGTTTAGTTTGATCTAGATTGGATTTGATTTTAATTGATCTTGGATTGACCAAACTTGAACCCGATTAGGGTTGACTCTGAATAGATTTGGTATGGATCAATTTAATTTGGGTTATAGATCTAGTTCATTTGAGTTTTAGTTTATTTATTTGATTAATTTAGGTCATTTGGTGGTCCAATTCAGTCAATTTAGTTTTCTCATTTGTTCTAGCTGAGTCTAACATAAATTTTAATCGATTTGTGTTAATTGACTTGGTTTGAGAGCCCACAGGCTGTTATAATAATGTTTAGCAAGCTCACAAGCTAACCTTAGCTAAATAGATGTTCAGTGAGCTTGCAAGATGACCTTAATCTGAATAGACATTTGATGAGCTCACAAATTGACCTTAGTTCGAATAGACGTTTGATGAGCTCACAAGCTAGTCTTAGTCTAAATAAACATTCAGTGAGCTTGCAAGTTTGCCTTAGTATGAATAGACATTTGGTGAGCTTGCAAGCTGACCTTAGTTCAAATATATGTTCAATTAGTTTGCAAGCTAGTCTTAGTTCAAATAGACATTTGGCGAGTCAAAAGAAGTCCTTAGTCCAAATAGTCATTTGGCGGGCCCATTGACTGGTCTTAGTCCAAATAGATATTTGACAAGCTCGCAAATTAGCCTTAGTTAGAATAGACATGAGCAAGCCCACGGGCTGGCCTTAGCCCAAATAGATGTTCAATGAGCTTGCAAATTGGCCTTTGTCCGAATAGACATTCAATAAGCTCACAAGCTGGCCTTAGTCTGAATAGATGTTTAGCAAGCTTGCAAGCTGGCCTTAGTCTGAATGGATGTTTGACGAGCTCACAAGTTGGCCTTAGTCCAAATAGACTTTGGTAAGCCCACAGGCTGGTCTTAGTCTAAAATTGGTTTTCATACAAGCCTACGGGTTGGCCCTAGACCAGAGCTAACTTTTAGATGAGCCTACGAGCTAGCCCTAGATCAGTGGTAGTGATGTTGGGGTTCAACATCTTTGAGAGACCATGGGTAGCCACAGTGGCATTGATGAAGTTTCATCAAGATGCCAAAGGACTGTGAGTGGCTACGGTAGTGATGGCAAAGAAATAGAGGCAAGATGTTGCCAGCGAAACCACTTCCTTTTTTTTTGCACAATAATATTTTTTTTGTCTTTCTTCTCTATTTCTTTCCTCCTTCCTAAGGCTCATGCCTTTCTTCCTTCTTTCTCTTGACTGGGCCATGGCAGCTTGGAGGTTTATCCTGGCTAGATCCGGTCAAAGCTTGGCCAGATCCAGCTATGGTTAGTGGCAAGAGGTGGTTGAAGCTGCCTGGAAGCAGTGTGGGCGCGATTAGCATAGTAGAAGAGGATGACAAATCCTCATCTCTAGTTCCATAGCTGGATCTAGCCACTTTGGCTAGATCTAGTGACTAGCGGGGGGCAAGCAGGCGATGGTGGTTGGTGGGCTGTGATGTGGTACGGAGAGAGGCGATGGCCGGTGGACAGGCCTTCGCAGGCACAAGCTAGTGGAGGAAGGAGCTCGGTCAGCAAGATGTGAACAGGCAAGGGTGGTTTATTGGTGATGGTGCAGCTTGTTGTTAGAGGGCATTGATGATTAGAGTTTAAGGAGGTGGAGTTCAGCTTGGCTCGTGGGGTGAAGGATGTGGTGCTTGGGCTGTCCTGTGAATAGAGGTGTGTGGTGAAGATAGCCTGATCAATGCGAGGAGGTTGCCTAGACTATCTTGAGGGGTGCATCATCAATAGCTTCTAGGGTTGACTAGTTTGAGGTATGCATTGTCAACTACTTATGAGGTTGACTAGCTTGAAAGTATACATCATCAATAGCTTCTAGGGTTGACTAGGTTAAAGGGTGCATCATCAACTACTTCTAGGGTTGAGTAACTTGAAGGGGCATACTGTCAACTACTTTTGGGATTGACTAACTTGAAGTGTAGCCAATGATTTTGAGTGTGCTAGTATTTAACTTCTTTGATTTGGTAGTATCACCAAGGGCTTAGGGGGTTAGATATAGCTTTGAACTATGGCCGATAGCTTTGAGTGCATTGGCGATTAACTCCTTTGGTTTGGTAGCATCACTAATGGCTTATGGCATTGGGTATAGCTTTGAAGTATGGCTGACAATTTCAATCATGTTGGTAATTAACTTTTTTGGTTTGATAGAATCGCCAACAACTTATGGATTTGAGTATAGTTTTGAAGTGTGGGTGACAACTTTGAGCGTATTGGTGATTAACTTCTTTAGTTTGGTAACATCACCAATAGCTTATGGGGTTGGATATAGCTTTGAAGTGTGGCCAATAACTTGGAGTATGTTGGCAATTAACTTCTTTAATTTGGTAGTATCACCAACAACTTATGGAGTTGGGTATAGTTTTGAAGTGTTGCTAAAGGCTTTTGTAGCACATCCAACGAGACTTAGTTTGACCTTATTTAGTTCTATTCAAACTAATTTTGGTTCAGGTTTGGGTGGTAATATCACCCATTGTTCATGGCCTTGAAGTATTGCTAAGGGTTCGGTGCACCTAGTGGGACTTGGTTTGACTATTTAGTTCCATCAAGACTAATATAATTCAAGTTCGAGTTCGACCTTGTATTGAACCTTTATCAAGTTCGGATCCACTGGACTTTGGCTTAAGTTCAAGTTAATTTAGTTTAACTTGATTTTAGTTTAGGCTCAACTTGGCTCAGTTTTGGCTTTGTTTTGGTTTGACTTTGAGTTTACTCTTTTAGTTTATACTTGATTTAACTTGATTAGGGTTTAACTTGAGCTTAGTTTAATCTAGATTAGATTTGATTTAAACTTAACTTTAATTTAAATTAACCTACCTATCTTAAGTCTGATTAGTGTTGAGTCTAAGTTTATTTAGTCTCGGTTAAATCAATTTGGATTTTTGGAGTCCAAATCGATTTAGGTTTTAGTCAACTATTTGACCAATTTAGGTGCATTTGAGTCAACTCGGGCTTTATCCATTGGTTTTGACTGAGTTCCTTCACATTAATCAATTTGATTTGAGAGTCCTTGGCTATTTATGATAATCTTAAGTAGACCCATAGCCTAGCCTTAAATGTGCAAACTCGAGGGTTGACTTAGTTCACGAGCATGAAAGCTGGCTTAGTGGTGCAAGCCCATGGGTTGACTGGGTGTGAGTCCAAAGAATAACCTAGATGTGAACCCGAAAGCTAGTTAAATCCAAGCCTAAAGGTTGACTGGATGCAAGCCTAAGGGCTACCTTATTTTGCAAGCTTGAAGGCTGAATATGAGCCTGAAGGTTGGCTGCGTGCGAGCCTGAAGGCTACCTGAGTATGAGCCCAAAGGCCGGCTGACTGGGAACCTAAAGGCTGGCTTGGATACTAGCTTGAAGGCTGGCTGAGTTCAACCCAAAGGTTGGTTGAGTGTGAGTCTGAAGGCTGGCTAGGTGTGAGTTCGAAGACTTGCTAGGTGTGAGCCTAAAGACTAACTTGAATGCTAGCTTGAAAGTTGGCTAAGTGTGATCTCGAAGGATGGTTAAGCAAGCCCAAAGGCCGGTTGAGTATGAGCCCGAAGGCTAGCTAAGATGAAAGTCCGAAGGGGGGTTGAGTGCAAGCCCAAAGGCTAGTTAAGGTGCGAGCTTGACAGCTAGCTTGGATGCAAGCCAAAAGGTTGGTTGAGTATGGGCCCAAAGGCTGGTTGAGTATGAGTTTGAAGGCTGGCTAAGATGCAAGCTAGAGGGCTAGCTGAGGTGCGAGCTCGAAGGCTAGCTGAGGTGCAAGCCCAAAAGTTGGCTAAGTACGAGCCTGAAGGCTAGCTGAATATGAGCCCGAAGGTGGGATAGGTGCGAGCCCGAAGGCTGGCTTGGATGCGAGCCTAAAGGTTGGCTAAGTGCAAGCTCAAAGACTGGCCGAGTGTGAGCCCAAAGGCTGGCTTGGATGTGAGCTCAAATGCTAGCTAAGTGCAAGCCCAAAGGCTAGCTAGGTGTGAGCCTGAATGCTAGCTTAGATGTGAGTTTGAAGGCTAGCTAGGTGCGAGCCCAAAGGTTGGCTGGATGCGAGCCCAAAGGCTAGCTTAGATGTGAACCCAAAGGCTGGCTTGGATGCAAGGCCAAAGCTGGTTGAGTACGAGCTTGAAGTTTAGTTGAAAGATAGAAATTTGCCATCTTCATGGGTTCTCGGGTGGCCACAAGCAATATTGAGGGTTCACCATCTTTAAGGGGCCACAATCAGTGTTGAGGGTGTTGTCTTTGAGGGGCCTCAAACATTATCAAGGGTTTGCAAGGAGTCATAGTTGGCTACAGTGTTGGTGGATCTCTATCATCATGCCAAGGATCGTGGGTGGTTGCAAGGTTGGTAGAGCTCTGTCGAAAGTCAAGGTGAGAGAAGTCTTTTCTCTTGTTTTTGTGAACAATCTCTCTTTTTTGTTTTATTTTGTCTGAATTTTCTTTTTTTTACAACAACCTTTTTACAATTTTTTTATTTCTTTTTTTCCTATTTCTTTTCTTCAAGCTTACCCATGCCCCTCTATTCTTCCTCTTTCTTCTCATGACCGGGCCATGGTGGCCCAGTCCCTTCTCCACTCATATCTGGCCGAAACTGGTCAAATCTGGCTTGGCTGCCCAGTAGCAAGGCAAGGAGTAGCCCAGTCCCCCAATCTCACGGCTGGATCCAACTGGATCTAGACAGATCTGGCTTGTGGCGATGATAGGCTGCCACTCAATGTGAGTGTAGGTAGCAGTTGTAGTGGCTTGGCAGTGGTGGAAAGGAGGCTAGAGGTAGAGTTAGGGTTTTGGGATAAAGGCTTCTTCTTTGCTAGAGGATGTCAAAGGAGACTTAAGGGTAAAGGTGAAGGTGCTAGTCAAGCTCAAGAAGATGGGCAATGGCTCAAGCGGAGCTCACATGGAGCGTGAGCTGAGCTTCACCAACGGTTGAGGTGGAGCTCACAGGTTAGGCAGAGCTCTGATGGTGATAGGGGGAAGGACATTAGAGATGATGTTCCAGCAACAAGATGGAGCTTAGGCTTGGATCTGACAGCGAGGAGCTACTTCTGGCATGCAAGGCACGATGAGATGTGGTGACTAGTGGTTTAGGGTTTATGTGGGAGGCTTGGGGAAGCAACAACATGGTAAGGTCAGAGACGGGCCAGGATGACATAGGGAGATTCAATCCAAAGCTTTGGCAAGTGATGAGGACCTTGCTGAAAGTAGAGGAGCAGAAGAAAACCACAGGAGGGCAACAAAGAAAAAAAAGATAGAGATAAAAGTTCTTACTTGCTAATTGATTCTTCTTCATATTCTTTGGATCTCTGAGTTTTCCCCATGTTTCCCTTGGCTTGATCCTTCTCTTCTAATTTTTTGATCTCTGATCTCCTTTTTTTTAAGGTCAACAAGTCTATATAGGATTCAAAGAGATGAAGTTGGGTTAGAAATTATCTCCTTTTTATTTGTATTTTTTGAATGACGAATATTGATGCAAATAGATATGGATATGGTTTATCTGGAATATTGGATGAGCTTGTGAAGAGATATGGATAAGTTTATCTATTGTAGATGATAAAATTTGAAAGTTGTACTCATTCCGAATATTGAAATTATAAAGGAGTTATTTGTAATTTTATAGGTAAAATTAAACTAAATTATAATTTTATGAAATTTAGGGGCTTTTTTTACAAAAAAATTTATTTATAAAATTTGAAAACTTTCAGGGTCCCTTTTGAATAAAACTTAAACTTATTTATAAATAAAAATTTTTGTGACTTATTTATAAAAAGTTAAAATTCTAGGGACTTATTTGTAGATACAGAATTTTGAAGGGATTTATTTGTAAGCCTTGGATCTCATAAGCATCAAATTATAATTATCAATCTTTTGAGGGATTTTTTTGTAAATCCTAAGTTATATAGGACTGACTTATAATTTTAGAATTTTATCTTTTTTTTTTTTGTAAAATTCTTATTTTAGAGATCTAGTTGTAAAAAAAATCTCGCCAACGACCCATTTATAAAGATTTATTCAATCCAAGGACTTATTTACAAAATTTTTATATTTTGTCATTTTTGGTCCAAATTTTAGATAAATTTTTGGCCTAATTTTGGTCCAAATATCCGCCTTACTTAGCCCATTTGGATTAGGCCTATCTTGAGCCCAAATTTCTTAAGAATTTAGGTTTAAATTAAGCTCAATTTTTAGTCAAACTTGGAAGCAATTTAAGTCTAATTGAGACTCACATTTGAGCCATAATTTAGTGTCATAGAAGTCTCAATTTTAATAATATTTTAATCAAATTTGATTATAGTGAAAATCACCTCAAATAGTTACTTACCTCTATTATGTTAGTTAGATGATGACCATAGATATAACTAGTAGAAGCATATAGGTCATCCCTAACTACTTCAACCATGATCATGCTAGAGATATTTTAGAAATCCAAACTAACGTGATTACCTTGGCTTTTGGGATTATCCCCTTAGGTACCCATATTTTCTTAAGAAAAGGGTTTTTCATAATTGGGTAAAAAGAGGGGATATGCCCCTTTCAACAACAATAAGTGCAAGTTAAGTGAGATTGAGTTATAGTTGAAGCTTTTACAAAAGAAGTTTTAGCACCCTTGAACTTCAAAGTTGAAATGAAGCCTAATATGAATTTATTCAAAACATTCCTTTGCCTTTTAAGAATCATGTTCAGGGTTGTATTTCTATGAAATAAGTTTTGTAAAGCATTTCTCAAATGACTATTCTCATCTCTAAGCATGGCAAGATCATTTTAGCAATCACAATTTTTGCAATCACAAGTAGTCCTAGAAGATTGTAACATGTCATATTCTACTTAAAGAGCATCAATATCCTCTTTGTAATTGCAGGTACTTTTAGAATATTTCAAAGCATTAAAATCATTCTCAAGGGTAGATAGTTTCTTTCTCAATGAAGCATGATTGAGACTCAATTTTTCATGCCTTGAAAATAATTCTTCAAAAGCATCTTGTACTTCCTCAAAGGATAAGTCACATGCCTCATCCTCATTTGATAGGAGGCATAGGTTCACAATCTCATTGTTAGAAGAGGCATCCTCACCCTCCTCTTTAGAGTGATCCCAAGTTTCCACCATAGCCTTCTTCTTCTTGGCCATGAATTTCTTGGATTGATTATTGAGAGGTCAGTTTACTTTCATGTGGCTTGTCTTCTGGCACTTGAAGCATGTTGGAATATCTTCTTCTTCTTCCACAATAGGGTTGCTCTACTCACCCTTTCTTGGTCTTCTTAGCATGTGCTTCTTCTTGAGGAATTTCTTGAATTTTCTTGCTAGAAGCACCATGTCTTCATCACTATCCTCCTCCTCCTCTTCTTCTTATCTTAATTGTCCTCTTGGATCTGGTCCTTCATTGTCATCTCATAAGTGA
Organism: Trichopus zeylanicus subsp. travancoricus; assembly: GCA_005019695.1. Taxonomy (NCBI): domain Eukaryota; kingdom Viridiplantae; phylum Streptophyta; class Magnoliopsida; order Dioscoreales; family Dioscoreaceae; genus Trichopus; species Trichopus zeylanicus. The sequence goes on along the minus strand of RXID01021999.1, from coordinate 376,472 downwards.
TTGGAGATCCTAGAAGCTCCTCTAAAGGTAAGGTGTTCAGATGTTTAGCTTCTTATATTGTCATCACCTTCAGATCCCATGACCTATGCAAGCATCTTAAAATCTTTTTAACCATCTCATCATTAGTATAAGTCTTATCAAGAGAGTTAAGGCATTGATAATATCACTAAATCATATAAATATCTTAGTGATAGACTCATTTGGTCTCATTTTAAAGAGCTTATATTGATTTACTAACATGTTCACTTCAGACTCTATTACTTGGCTTGTACCCTCATGGGTAATTTCAAGACATTGCCAAATTTGGTGAGCCATCTCACAAATACTAATGCAATTAAATTCAGATGGATCAAGAGTACAATACAAAATATTCATTGCTTTTACATTCAAGAAATCCCTTTTCTTGTCACCCTCATCCCACTCATCCTTGGGCTTGTGTACTCTCATCCCATCAATTATTTTGGTGGGTGGAATGTACCCTTCCTCCACTAATTATTATAAATAATAATTGCTAGCTTTTATAAAGATTCAAATTTGGGCTCTTCAATAATTAAAATTGGTTCCATTGAATAGCGGTGGATGACTGCTAGATTTCCCTCTTAAAGAAACGATGAAGAAGCACCAAAATTCTCCATCAATAAGGATAAAAAAAACTTAGGTGATTAAACAAAAAACAAGAGCAACTTGTCCTGATACCAAATGAAATCACAAAAACTGCCTAAGAGGTCGGGGGGTGCGGGGGTGGTTTGAATTAGGAGTATAATAACAAGTGAAACTTTTTTGATAACTAAAACCAATTCAACCCATGATCATGATTCAAAGCTAATTCATAGTCAATCATGAGTGCAAGAAAATAAGCTAAACAAGAGAAGAATAAAGATCACCATAATTTTATATGATTCGGAGATCAATCACTCCTATTACATGACCCTTGCCTTGATCTTGAGAACTGTAATACTCCACTAGTGTGTCACTTCGTCGGTGAAGCCAATTCCATGCAACACCCCTTCTCCACTCTTCTGGCTTTCCTCTCTACCTCCCTATTCCTGCAAGGTAACAAAGCCCTAGTAACCTCCTACCGAGCAGGGCCAGGCCCCTGAACTTTGTGGTTCAGTTGCTAGAACTCAAGTTCACACAATGCTGCCACGCACGGCCTCGCTTGTCTCTAGCTACCTATAGGCCACTATAGCAGCTACTCCAACCTTGCCCTTATGCCACTCAGGCCACTTAAGCATCACACTAACCATGGTTGAACCTCATACTGACCACACTTTAGGCTCACCCAACTATGCTTTAGCCCCATACTGAGCTGCTCACCACTGTGGACCAAATTTGTGGGGACAAGGCTGGGTTCCAATAATGCCATATAGTCTTGATAGCCCCCACCACCTCAAGTCGCTCCAGCATCATGGTCGTGATGCTCACTGACTCTACCCTCATAGTTACCTACCTCACCACCAACCATATCCAGTTGGAGCTGGCCAACTTTGTTCTACCAACATGATCATCACTCACCAATGTTGCCAAAAGCCTAGCTTCTACCACCTACCACTGGAGGAGGAGGCCAGATCTGAAACCAAAAAATCCACCTAAGAGAGGGAGGATGGATTAGATGTATAATAATAAGTGGAACTTTTTTGATAACTAATACTAATTCAACCCACAATCACAATTCAAAGCCAATTCACAATTAATCACAAGTGCAAGCAAATAAGCTAAACAAGAGAAGAATGGAGATCACCATAATTTTACATGATTTGAAGACCAACCGCGCCTATTCCATCACCCTTACCTCGATCTTGAGGACTTCAACACTATACTAGTGTGTCACTTCATCAGTGAAGGTAATCTCATACAACTTCTCTTGCTCTAACCAACAAGATGCAACTCCAATTGGGAGTATAGTCCCTCAACCACTCCGAACAATCTTGGAGTGGATTATAAGTGGAAAAATAAAAAAATATTTGTACAACTTAAGCTCACACAAAGTTTTCTCAAGATTAAAGGAAAGGGCAATGAAATGTAGCTTGAGATTGGAAGGTTTAGAGCTCAACAATGGTTAGAGAGTTCAAGGAGGCTTTGATCTTTTTTCATAATGACTAGAATGCAAAAGTTGTTAATGGAAGCCCCTTTAACTCTATTTATACCTTCGGGCTCAAATCTAGTGTTAAGGGTGAGATTCTATGGTTTGGCTTGCTCCAATAGTCAAAAAACTAGCTATTAGTCATGCATGAAACCCAAACTAAATGTCCATTTTAGATAATCAAACATTTGGTTTTAGTTTATTAGTACTGGCTTAAAGTCCTATTGGACATCCATTTTAGATAATCAGACATTTGGTTCTAGTTTATTAGTAGTGGCTCAAAGTCCTACCAAATGTTCGGTTCCCAACTAGATGTCCGGTTCTATTAGAACCACTTGTTAGCTAGATGTTTGATTCTACCTTAGACTGAAAGTAGAATTCTCAGTTTGACTCAACCGAACATTTACTTCAGAATCAGACATCTAGTTCAGTTAGGAAAGCTCTGTTAAGAGCTTTCTATAGAACTCTATATGACATTGAATGCTAAACGACTTATCTCAAATAAGTTTTTGACTTGACTAAAATAAAAGAAAGCTAAACCTAATTGGTGCCAACTTCTTGAGTTGCATTGGCCTTGTTTATGTCACTCAGAGTCTTCAACTGATTGTAGTCACCTCCAAACTGTCTTGAGTTATCTCTTTATCTCATCAAGCAATGGTCCCCGATCTACCATTGCACTTCTTCTTTTTCTTGAAGCTTTTGAATAGTTCCTTGAGAGATTTAAGTATTTTAGCTAGACATAACTTAAGTTGCTCATTAAATATTATTTATTCATTGTCAAAACTAGGAGGTACAATAAGATCTATCAATGGACTCGGAAGATAATATGGTAGGCTCACCATGGTTTGGGGGAAGAAGCTCAAAGGAGAAAAAAGGTGGGGAATTGGATGAAGAAGAAGGAAAACTAGATGAAGAAGTTGGGGTTGAGGGTTTTAACCATTAATGTGATGGAGAAGCTTGGTGAAGAAGCTTTGGTGAAGGGCTAAAAAAATAAGAGGAAGTAGGTGGAAGAAGAAACATGGGAGGAGGGGAAAGAAACTAAAAAATAAAAAAAATAAAAAAAATGTGTTGTTGGTTGCCAATTGTGGGAAGTAGAAAAAAAATAAAGAGATATTCATGTGGGGAAGAAGAAGGAAGTAAAAAATATATATACAAAGTTGCAGCAAAAATAAAAAAAAAAATTGGGAAAAAAGTGGCCCACACTCGGGGGTGGGTGTAGGGCAGATGATTTACCCGGTGGTAGATGTCAGCGGTTCGAGGAGGAGAGGGGGAAAGGGGCCTATGAGTGAAAGAAAAAAAGTTCTTGGCCTACATGGAGAGGGAAGAAGGGGCTTGTGAGTGAAGGAAAAGAGGTTCTATTTTTATTATTTTTCTCTCCTCTATCTCAATTTGTGTATCATATGCACTAAGCTCTTTCAGGCTTAAGCGATTCCTTTGGGAACCTAATCCACTTTTTTTTAGGTCAAAGATATTCTTTCGGGAATTCGACTACCTTACTTTGGCCAAAGGTATTTCTTCGGTAATTTGACCGCCATATTTTTGGCCCAAGGTTTTCCTTCAATAACTCGAATATCACATTTCTAGCCCAAGAGATTACTTTGGGAACTCAATCGTTATATTTTTGTACAAAAGGTTTCTTTGGAAATCTGAATGCCATATTTCTTGCATAAGGATGAAGGACTAGAGCCTGAGCGACTTGCCTCGAGACTGAGGCAAGAGTCATGGAGTAGGCGTTGTGGATCGGTAAATCATATAAAAAATCATAGTGTCATCTTTACTTATTTACTTTTGCATTCGTGATTGATTTATTGATTGAGGACTTGTGCCTATGTAATTGGATTGTGAATTTGGTTTCAGTCTCAAAGAATTCTATATTGTATTACAAAACCTAATTCACCTCCCCCCCTCTTAGGTTGCCACTCTAGGTTTAAATATTTCGCAGTGGCTTTATTCACAAAAGATGAAAATTCTAGAGATTCATCCACAAATATAAATTTTTGAAGGATTTATTTGCAAAACCTAGATTTTATAGGGACCAATTTGTAACTTGAAGATTTTTCTGGACTTTTTCACAAAAAATTTCATTTTGGGAGCCTATTTGTAAAAGAATTTGATTAGGGATCTATTTATAAAGATTTATTTAGTACAGGACATACTTGTAAAAGTTTTATTATTTTTTTCATTTTGGTCTAAATTTTAATGAGTATTGGACTTAATTTTTTCATCCAAATTTGTGGCCGATTCAATACATTTGGGTTAAAAATTCAGTTTGAGTCAAAATTTCACAATAATTTAGGTTTGAATCAAGCTGAATTTTTGGTCAAATTCGTCCATGACTCAAGTCCAAATGAGACCCACATTTGCATTATAATCAAGTAGCATTTGATCTTTGTTTTTGGTTAAATTTTTATCAAATCTAATTTTGACAAAAACCACTCAAACAACAAGAAGGCCAATTGGGTCATGATAGTTTGTAAGTGAAGTCCTCAAAAATCATGGCATTATGTAAGAGTTTGAATCGTGAGATTTGGCCCATTGGATCAGTTTGAGACTACATATCTAGGGTTTAAAGAATTGAAAAGATGGGTATCTATAAATGCCCCTTCCTTAGCTATTGAAATAAAGTACGAGCCAAGATTAAATTGATGGCTATATTTAAGGATAAATTGATCAACCTTTTGATTGACTTGTTGGCTTTGAAAAGGGTTAAGAGGTTGAATTAATATACTGGGGATTTCAAATCAATCCAGGGTCTTGTAAGCTTACCTGTGATTGTCATGCCAAGAATATGGTGTCATCTTATGGTACAAGAATTGCCACTATTCCTGCAAGGAGGTATAAATTTTTGAAGTTGCCAAGCTAGACAAAATAGAGTAGATCAAGTGATTGAATCTTTTGGCCTGATTCTAAAGTGTCAAGAGGATGATGGAAAGAATGCATGTATGCTGGGGTGATGCAAATGCAATGATGGCTCTAAAAATGTAAGATTTTGGATGTTGAAAAAAAGATTATCAACCACTGGTCAAGTCGAGGGGTCCTTCTCATGAAGGAGAGTTGTAGACTACCTTGACTCTATTGCCCTTTGTAGTTTTGATGATGACTAAACCATGTATAGCTTGTAGCCAAGTCGAGTTCCAAATAAAGATCAAGCTTGTTTGGAAGCCTCAAGTGTGGATGGGCATGAAGCAATACTGAAGATGAGACGTAATGGTGGATCAATAAACAAATCCTGAAGAATTGAAAATGGCTTGAAGAAGACTCAAGATGTCAAACTCAGCTCACTAGGGTTAGAATTTTCATTTGTTGTTTGAGTGGAAGATATGTTTTTTGAATACTTAGTTTAGAGCTTTGGCTAGTACTCAACCTACTTTGAAACGCCTTCATTGACTCATTATCAATCCAAGGTAAGTTTCAGATGATGTCAAACATGGATTTCAAAATTACAGCAAAATAGAAGCTATTCTATCTGTAATCTTCAAACATTCAAATAGACTATTTGGATGCCTAAACATAGCAGAAATAACTCTCTAAATTACTAAAAGCTTCGGACATTCGGACCCAAGATTCAGAAGTCCAAAATTTGGAAGTTATAATTTTGAGAAAATTCATATTTAGGGTTCAGTCACCCCGAAGTTTTGGTTGGATGTCCAAAACTATATAGTTCAGGCATCAAAACCTATGACATCAACTTTAACGGCTAGTAAAATTTAACCATTGGGAGACTTCAGACATCTGAATAAGTATGATTTAGATGTCCAAACTCTACTGAGCTTAGCATGTAACGGCTAGCTCTCTCACCAACAGACATATAAAGGCATGGATCTTGTTTAGTTTAGAACTTTTTATGTCTCTATTTATTTCTAAGAGAAATAAACAAGATTTTCCAAGCCTTTAGCCTCCTATTCACTCTAAACTTTGATCTTTAACTTTCATATCTTCTTGCCCTTGTACTCATCTTGAGAGACAATTGTAGAGAGGCAATTTATACTTTTTTTATCCTTTCCACTTGTAAATCACTTCAAAAGTGTTTGGAATATTTGAAAAATCAAATTTTCTATGTAGGAATCGATTCTTGCTAGTTGGAGTAAGAGTTGTGTGGGTGTGCTTCATTTGAAGGAAGCAACACTCTAGTTTGGTGTTTGGTGTAAAAGCTTGACTTTGCCTCAAGAAGTGAATCTATTGGAGAGTCCAAGTCCTCAAGACCGAGGCAAGGGCCATATACTAGATGCATTTGGTCACTAAACCATGTTAAAATCATGGTGCATTCTTCTCTTTATTTATTTATATTATTATATTTGTGATTTAATTTCTTACTTGTGGACTTGCAATTTTGTCTTTGGATTGTGAATTGATTTTGATTGTAAAAAGTTATCATTATTCTTATTAAACCTAATTCACCCCCTTCTTAGGTTGCCATATTTGCTTTCAGACTCTGCCTAAGTGGAGGATTTTTTAAGAATATGTCCTATATCAATGCCACTTTCAACTGATGAAGCGAAGAAGCTGCATATAGTAGAACGTGGTTGAAGATCCTCTCCATGGTCAAGCTCTTCTTCTTCACTTCTTCTCTTTCCTTTAGCTAAGACTTTTTTCTTCACTTCATCTCCTTTTTCTAGTTGAAAACTTCTTCTCATTAGACTTCCCCATTCTCATGGACAAGAATATTTGCTTTGGTCTTGCCATAAGGTGTCAGCTCTAGTTGATGATGGAGATGAAGGTAATGGTGATGAACGTTCCCACCAACGAATAATGAGTGGTGGTTCACCTTGGTCCTGAGACATCCATGGAGAGGTGAGTCTCATGTACATTTTTAACAAAAGAATGCAGTTTGGCAAAGCAAGTTTTCTTGGGTGCCAAAAATTTAGCACTTAAACTTGATTTTGTGCTCCATGCCCTTAGCACACATTTTCTTTCTTTCCTTCCTTTATTGTTGCCATTCTTTTGGCACCCTTTTGAACTTGTGCACCAAGTTGTTGGCTCACATTTTTCTAATATTTTTTGTGCATGATTTTGGCACCCTTTTAAACTAATGCACCAAGTTGTTGGTGCACACTTTTCTAATTTGTTTTTTTTTTGTTTTGGTACCATGCTTTTGTCACCGAACTTGTGTGTTAAATTTTTGGTGCACACTTGTTTGATTTTTTTTAGGACTTTTGATGATCCTCCTTCTATTGCAACTCAAGAGTGAGGCTACAAATTTATGGTTATGACTATCAACATCTGAGTGTGACTTGAATAATCAATGTGTCATGCTTGAATGCAATTACAAGGTCTTCAACCTCCTCAAGGTAAACCACTCAGGCTCTGGTCCTTCATCCTTACACTTGACTCATTGTCGCTCTCGTGAAAGTTCTAAAGTTGGATCCTCCTTTAGTCACAAGAATAAGGCATTCTTACCTCTTTGATGCACTTTTCTTTTCTTTATTTATGCCTACATCTTGTACCTTAAAAAAGAAATGATTATGTAGCATATTTAATTGCATAATAAAGAAAATAAATCTTGTCCCTTTTTTATTTTTTTGTAGATAAATTCTTCCATTCTCCTTAGGTGTGATCCTCTACTTAATTGGGTCAGTCTGAGCTTTAGAATTTGTTGTCTTAGATTGGAGGTGGTTTATCAAACAAACTCTCTTCCATCCCTTGTTCGAGTGTGATATTTTCTTTAGGAACTCATTTCAAATGATCCATCTATTTTCACCATCCTCTTGTAGCTGGTCAACCCTGCCTAGCTTGGCTTTGGCTTTTAGATGCCCCTTGACCTTAATCTCCAAGACTTATATAGCAATAAATGTTATCCAATACTTACGCTTGGGTAGTCTTTCTTGGTTAGTAAGACATTGAGATGAGGTTAGGTTAGTCCTCCTAATTCTATCTTATGATGGAATTTTCTCCACCTTTCCTTATGTTTTCCTTTTTTTTCTCCTTCCTTTTTTAGCAATTTCATTCTTTTTTTGAGGATCCAAGTGTTTGCAGACTTGCATATGCCAATTAATTCTTACTCTTTCAGTCTACCTCTCTTGGCTTGGTTTTTCATACGAGACTTGTCCCTTTGGGACCATGCTTTTCATTATTTATTTGAGATTTGATATTTTATCTCTAGAAAGAGATTCTCGAGAGGTTTTCTTTTGACTTTTGCACTTAGTATGAGAGGTGACTTTTTGATGAGCTTTCGATTACTCTGAGACTAACCACCTTACCTTCAAGCTTGCATTCCAGAGGTCAACTTAGAGTTTAAATGTAAAAGATAAGTCTAGAGCCTCCAAAGCCACTTCACATTATCACTGACTCTCCCTTCACTCCTATCCTTACCTTTCTCTCTAAGTTCTTGCCCCTAGGAGAGGATAGAATTTGTCTTTTTTTTCAAGAAAATTATTTTTTAAGTGCATAGCATTCCAAGGGTCACATAGTAATTTACCTTGAGAGTTGGTCAACTGATAAGTATTATTGAGATATTCTCTTGTGATAATGTATAGTCTCTCTTAATTAGGTTTTAGCTTTTCTTTGTCCTTCAATAGGGTGACAAGCTATAGCACCAAAGCCCCTATCTCAAACTTACGTTTGATCACCTTCTTTTGGTAGAATCAAGATAGTCATTGCTAGTAAGCTTATGCATTATTGGCTACATTCAATCATCTTTCATCTTGTAGTTCAAGTTGGCTATGAAGTGACTCCTACTTCTCAATTAGATGTAAGGCATTTTGCATTGCTATTCTAAGTGATGGGATTTGAATCTCATATGGTACTACCGCCTCCTTTATGATTGTTAGTGTGAATGGGGTTTGACCCATTGGAATATGTATGGAAGTACAGTAGACCCATAGAGCCTCATCTGCTTTATCTATCCAATCTAATTTTTTTTCTGGCTTCTACTATTTTTTTGATAATCTTAATTAGAGGCTTGTTAGTGGCCTTAGCTTGACCATTAACATGATGTATAGTAAGGAGATGAATGGTGCAACCTAATAGAAAAATGCTTACATAAGTCCCACATATGTTGTGATAGGAATTGCATCTCATTATCTATCACAATCATTTTTGGCATCCCAAACTGAGCTAGGATGTTGTGCATAATGAATCAAACCACACTCACTTCTTTGAGCTCCTAAAAACATTCAACTTCAACCCATTTAGTAAAATACTCAGTTGCAGTTTGAATGAAACCTTTTTTTGCCACTGTGTCCTCTCTAAAAATGGAGTGGCCACATCCATGGTCCACATTGAGAATGGACATGAAGCAATAGAGTGTGGGGGGAGGATGCAGGAGCTGGATCTTGTTGACATATCTAGTATTCCTAGCATCTTCTTATGAAGTCCTTACAATTTTTCTCTATTATAGGTCAATAGTAACACATTCTGATGATCTTTTTGGCCAATATTTGTACATTAACATAGCCTTCACAAGCTCCTACATGAGCTTCTTTGAGAATTTGAGTGGACTCATTATCTAGGCACCTTAGCAGGATTTCATTGAATAACTCTTTGTAGAGGGTGTTGCCTAGGATTACATATTGGGTTGCCATCCTTCAAACTACTTCACGATCATCTTTGGTAGCATACTCGAGAAAAATTTCTCTCTAAAAATATTTTGATGCTATAAAACCATAGGTTTCCACCATCATAGATATTTACTAGCTCCATTAGGAGGATGTAAGCTTCAACTATGGGTTTGTGTGACTCTTTCCATCTTTGAATAAGTGGACCACTTGACTTGAGTATCAATTTAAGGTTCTTTTAGAGAAAGATTAGATCTAGTAGGGTACCATTTGTGTTGTGAAATGTAGATTGGAGGGAGGCCAGGGCATCTGCTAGCACAATCCTAGTTCTTGGGATATGGGCAATTGTAACCCTCTAAAATTGCTTAGCTAAGAAGAATGTTAAGTTGTGATATTCCAAAATATGGTACTGTATTGGCCTAAAACTTGTCGAAAGATGAGTTTTGAGTCACCTTTGATTCTGATGTGTTGGACACCCATAGAGATCACTAGATGCATACTAGTTGTAAGTGCTTTGTACTTGACTTGATTGTTGGTGAGGGAAAATCGAAGCGATATTCCCATAGAATGAAAACTCCTTTCGATGTGATTAGGATGATGCATATTCCTCCACCAGTTTGGTTCAAGGCACCATCAGAATATAAAGTCCATGTCCTAGGGTGGTCTTTATTAGAAATAAGAAAAATTGACTTATCACAGAACAACTCTTCAGTCAAGTCTATGGTCAGAAAATTGATAAGTTGATTAGCTATAGCTTGCCCCATAACTGCTTTCCTAGTTATGAACTCAATGTCAAACTCAGCTAGGGGTATTTGCCATCTTACAATTCATCCTAACAATACCTGCTTCTTGAATATGAACCTGATCGGATCCATCTAAGCTAGGATGAGTACCCTATGAGCCATGAAATAATGCCTTAGCTTTTGGGAGGCCCAAACCATAGCCAGTCAAGTCTTCTCCATCTTTCAATACTTCTTCTTATATTCTAATATAGTTCGACTGATTTAGTACATTCCCCTTTCTTTCCTATCTTGATCTTCCTATGCCAACATGACGTTGATTGACTTCTCAGTGATAGCCATATATTGGATTAGTGGTTGCCCTAAGATTGGCACCATGAGGATTGGTTGCTTGAGTAAGTACTGCTCGAGCCAATCGAAGTCTTTTTGAGCCTTTAGGGTCCATTCAAACTGAGATTTTTCTTTAAGCATCCTATAAAATGGGAGATATTTTTCAAAGTGTTGAGATATAAATCTTTGAATGAAATACAACCTCCCAATTAGACCACAGAGCTCCTTTATGTTCTTTGGAGGTGGCATTTCTACAATAGCTCGAGCTTTAGTCAGGTCCACTTTAATTCCTCTGTTAGTTACTAGGAAACCAAGAGACTTGCTTGATGAAACCCCAAACACAAACTTCTTCAGGTTCATTTCTTAGCTGATGCTTCCATGATTGGTCGAGAACTCGCTTTAAGGCTGAGTCATATCCCTCCTTTGTTTGGGATTTAACTATGATGTCATCGGCATACATCCCCATGTAATTGTGGGTCATGTTGTGGAAGATTGTCATCATGCCCTATTGGTATATTGGTTTGACATTCTTTAGTCCAACAACATGTCCACATAACAGTAAGTCCCCAAGGAGTAGTGAAGAAAGTATTCTCTTCATCATTTGGTGTGAGGTATGCTTGGTTGTATCCCAAATATCCATCTATGATAGATAATATTTAGTGCCCATAAGTGTTATCAACCAGAGTGTCAGTGTGAGATAAGGGGACATTATCTTTTGGACAAGCCTTGTTCAAGTCTCTGAAATCAATATACACTCATACCCTACCATTCCTTTTCTTGATTAGAATAATATTTTCCATCCACTTTAGATAGAGGACTATGCGTATGAATTTCGCTTGGTTGAGATTATCGATCTTGTCCTTCAATTTAAGTGCAATATCCAAATGTAGCTATCTCAGCTTCTACTTTCTTGGCCTCACATTACCTTCCAAGGCAATTCTATTTTCACTAACCTTCTATATGTCCATGCAAAGACATCTTTGTATTTGGTGAGGGTTGAGATCAACTGATCTTTAGATTCACTGGGTAGGTTCACACTAATTAGGATTGGCCTACGGTTCTCAGGCCACCCTAGATTGACTTCCTTACTTAGTTCTGCAGTTGTGACAATTTTCTCATTGAATTTACTGAGTGCCTCTATGAAATCATTAAGTTAATCATTTTTATCTTCCTCTTCTTTGATCTCATAGACCACAAAGGAGTCTTTATGTGGTCCCTTATGCAAATCAGCAAGGGGTTCATCAAGATAGAACACATTCTTCTTTTAAGCTAAGTTCTAGAGGGGCAGTTGACCTATTTTAAATATATTAAGCACATATTCTAGAATGCAAATATGAAAATTTCCTAAATCTAGCCTACTACAATATTCTAAGAATAAGGAAGAAAATAAATTTAAACTCCATAGTGGGTCCTCCTCAAAAGGGAGGACTGGGTGCCCCTAGTGTCATCATTATGTTGAACCCTGCTTCAGGCAGGGGAGCAAATACCTTCTTTAGTTAGGAATAGTTAGTCAATCCCACTCATAATGCTTTGGAGGTCATTATATTTGCCGTTTAGGTCAATAACAAGGATTGTAGCAACATGTTCAATTCGTTCAGTTGTGAAGTGTTATTGAGCATCCAAAGTAGAGGTGGATGTGGATCCAAGCCTTTGAAAGAGTAGAGGGTTGATCCTTCTTCTTGCACTCCCTCCATGAGAAATCAAGACCCTCCCTTCATCTTGGAACTCCTTCAAGAAATATTTTAGAATCTCCTTAATTTCTCTTGCCAATTCCTTGACCAAGTTGGTAGTCAATCTTGAACATTATTTCCCATGGCTTATTAAGGTGAGTTGGGTTAGAAATTAGAGAATGAAGGCTTGGATTGAAGAAACATGGAGGAGAGATTATTTCTTATAGAGCTTGAGGTTGTAAGAGCACAGGGATTATTTTCTATAGTTGTGGCAAGAGTTTTAAGAAGATTGTGTGGAGCTCGGGTTTAGTTTGAATAGGAGAAGGTTGCTGGGAGTTGGCAAAAGGATTTGGAGTATAGTTTGGAGAGATGGTTCTATTATCTGAGCCATGATAGTGGGTACTTCACAAATCACCTGACAGTCCTTGTCTTAAATTGTTGGATCACCATAAATCTTGATGATGGTGCCCTTGTGAGGAAATTTTATGCATTGGTGATGTATTGATAAAATTGCTCCCATGTCTATGAGCCAACACCTTTCCAAATGAGATTATAGTATGAAAGGATATCAAACACATAGAACTTTGTCTCAATCATATTTAGACTACAAGTAACTTGTAGATGAATCCTCCCTCAGCACTTTCTCTTCGAGTTGTCATATTTCATTATGTTGATGTCAAACTCCACCAGTTGGTCCTAAAAAATGTTCATTGCTTTTAGGGTGGATAGTGCAAATATTTAGTGACACCCTTGTATCCATGTGATCATTGCACTGTCGATCTGAACACTTATATGAAGTGGCTCATCTCTTAGCTCCTCCTCAGGTAATTCCTGGTCAAATAAGGTTATAACAAGATTTTCAAAAAATACCTTCATAAATGGTTGTTAACTTTTTGAAGGTATATCACTCTTAAGCTCTACCTCACTTAAAGTTTTAAACAAGACATCTATATATTTGAGGGAATTAGGTATGAGTTTTAATATGAAAATTTTAGCTTGGGTCTTAGCTAGTTGCTCTAAAATATTAAGCTCTTTACCATTCTCAATCTCCCCTTTAGTGAGTTCAAATTCTTGACTAGTTATAGGGATTATCCTATTAGTTAATTTGCCTTGATCCCAATTGGTACAACCTAATTAATATTGTTAATCTATTGCCTTTTTATATATTTCTCATATAGTGATGAATCTTTGTTCACGTATTGTAATCATTATCCTCCAAATTATATGCATCATAAGTATCATTATAGGTGGAGAAGATCCTATTTGGCCATCAATCTTAGGTTTAGTTTTGAAAGTTTGAGTTTGTTCAAGAAGATCCTTGTGAAAGAGAAACCATTCCAAGGATTCTCCACTTCCTAAGTGAGTTATTTTGGAGGTGATTTAGTCAATTTAGGAACAGGTTGCTCATAAATCAAATCTTTATTTAGCTAGAGAGGGTCCTTATGAAGGAGAAAGTCTTCGATGGATCCTCTAGTTTTCAATTATTATACCTTATTTTGGGTATAGAAATATCTTGCACACAATTCACATTGTTATTAGGGTAAGTTAGAAGTGGATTGATTACAATAGTCATATCTCTTGGCCTTCCTCTATTTACATAATTTCAAATCAGCTCCCAATCATTTGCATTTTAGTCATTGAAGTCATAGATCACATCTTTGACAATATGGCATTGCCTAAGGGTGTGTCCCAGTGTCCTATGGAAGGGATAATATTAGGAAAAGTCAATGCATAGACATATGGGCTTTGGTTATGGGAGTTGGATGAGATTATTAGTTAAGAGATGGATTCAAGTAATGGAGGATAGCTCTACCATAATGGTCAATGGTGAAATTGGGTGTTAAGAGGTAAGCCATATGGCACATAGTTATTTGGTGGAGGAAAATTTCATTAATTGCACGGAGGGCTAGGATTTTGATCTACTAGAGGCTGGTGGGAGATTGAATTTCTTGATGGCTGAGGTTGGGTAGGAGGTTGATAAGGAGTGGGTGGTAAAGGTTGATATGCAATTGGAGGAAGTGGAGGTTATATGAAATTGGGGGTTGGTAAGAAACTAGAGGTGAAGGCTAATAAGGAGCTAGGGGTTGTGCTCTTGTATACTTGACACCAGGCTTTGGGATTGAGACTTGATTGACCTTAGCCTTAAATCCTCCATTAATGGTTCCCTTGGCTCCCCTTGTGCCGTCTTTTTGGAAAACCTCTTGTTAGCTTGTGTATCATGCTCTCATAGAAACTTTCCCATATATATATATATATATAAAGCTTCAACAAGCAAGTAGAAGGTTCTTGGCAAAGCTTCAAACAAAGAGGTTGGGCTGTTCACTTCATTGATTTGAGTCCGCTTTCTAATTTGCATGATCTTTGGGATGAATTGTTACCTTATCTAAGACAAGATATCCTTCTTTTAGGTGGTGTTTTGGTAAAGGCTCAAGAGATTTATTGGAGTAAGGGAGTAAGTACTATGTTGATATTGAGGATGAAATTACATTATCTTCACTTGCCATGCGAATTTATCGTATGCATTATTATGATGACATACATTTCCCTATCCATATCCCTAGATATATATATAATATATATATATATATATATAAAGTGCCAAAATAATAAATATCAGAAGATAATAAACCAACTTTAGGAGTAGGTAATGTATTTTCAATTAGAAGATTGATTTGTTACTTCTCTCTAAGAAGGATCTGAGCCCCCATGGCTCTTCACCTTCATCAGTTAGTGTAGTTGATGAAGGTTTTACCTACCTATATTTTTTCAACTATCAGTTAGATGCTGTTGGGAGTATGAGACACTTGGTATGCAAAGTACTGTCAAAATGCAAAGAAAATTATCTCTAGGGACTGCAACTTTTTTTGAGAAAGACTAATTAGCCATGTGAGGGTATTCAGACTCAATGACTTCTAAAGTAGGTGAATCATCATTGATTTATTAGTTTAGTATGCCTACACATAAAAGAAAAAAAACAAAAAACCAGCGATGTAATGTTTGGGTTTTTCATCTCATTGTATGGACAAAATTTAGATGCCTTAAAGCCAACCGGGAAGTTGATAGTGGGGATCAGATATCAATTAGTATTGGAGTAACAACATACGGGAATTTCTATGTCAAAAGCTTGGTGAAAGTTGAGACACGTGCTCCTCGGTCAACTTAGATGATGTAGGTTGCCTATTTTTATAGGCATGAAATTGACAGAGCCACCACATGATGGTGATGCAAAAGGTTCCCACTAGTGGTCTACTAATTCTCAACCATAAAATTAGCTATTTTCTTATGATTCCACTTCTGACTAACAAAGTTCATAAGCTCGAAAAAATCAAGCTTATGCATTTCAGAAATCGCATTAGACTTGGTTACCAAATAATTTGCTCTAATTTTTGGATTTAAGTTTAAATTATTAGTTTTTCCATGTGGCATTGTTCTATTCCTAAGGTGATAAACCATAACAGATTCTCCCATAGTGAGCTCCCACTCGTATAACTATAATTTGAGTCTACATGAGTCTCGGATTGACAAGGGGTCGTGGGGACTTTTGTTTATACTACTAGTCCTTTAACCGGCTAACCACACCCAATAGGGTGAAATCCTTTAGACTTTTTTAAAAAAAGTTAGCACAGCTTGCTTCCTTTTGAGCTGAGAGTTACATAAATTTAGTTAAATAGCGTGCAACCTCGGGTCTTTATCTGTATGTCTAAAGCACTGCTTACAATTAGACTCAATATTCAAACATAATGGACCCTCAAGGCCTCTATTTGACTAGAGTTGACTTTAATCCTTTTTTTCCTCACAATCATTTTTTTCTTTGACTCGATAAAAAACTTAAAAGTAAACAATCACTGAGCACTTTAGAAATCCCCAAAAATCGAGAATTTAACATTTTTCTCCTTTAAATGAGCTAAATGTGTAAAACAAACCTATCATTAGGAGGTCCCACCATGATCACCATTATGTAGGTCTCTCCGGTTGATTATGGTTCGGTTTTGGTTGAGTTATGTAGCAGGTCAATTCTTGAGCTTGGTTTGACTCCATTCTCTTTTGTGCTTGCACATGTCTTAATAGTTTGTACACCTGACCTACTAGGAGCCGCCTCACTAGGTGTAGGATATATCCACTCTATTGACCTTGCCTTCGAGTTTATCAACAAATGAAAGAGAAAGAGAAGGAAAGTTTGTAATTTTCTTTAGTGTGGCATCTAATTTTAAAAAAAGATAAAATCATGAAAATAAAATGAGCATAAAACTTACCTACTGCCTTGAAGGGGGAGGGCCCTAAGATTCCTTCCTACCCTTTTTTTAGTATTTAAGGATTGAATTTAAAATAAAATAAAATGAAATGAAACTAAAGTTCTGAGCTAAATGCATCAAATGGAATGAAAAAATAATGAGAAAAATAGAGAAGAAAGTAGAGAGATGTTACCTATGTCATTGAAATATGATGGTAATTAGATGTCAGTTCTTTAATTAGAATTTTAACATTGATGAGAAATTCAACTTTGGATTTCAATAGGACCTTGAGGATTTTCGAAATTCCATTCTATTTTTCACCCATTTTTACCTATTTTCAGTTCATTTTCTCAAAGCTTCATGCCTTACAATCATAGTGCACTTTTTACACAAAAAAGTTTGGGTTTTACAATTAAACTCTTAAAAATTAAATTTTCACAAATAAATTTATTTTAACCCAATTTTGCAATAGACATCTTTAAAATATCAAATTCGAGATATTTTGTAGTACATAATGTAAATTTTGCAAATAAACTTTTAAAAAGTGTAATTTTATAAATATCTTTCTGAAATTCGTAAAATTTTGGTCAACTCTAATTTTCAAGATTAAAGTACTATTTTTCTCGAAAATACAAATATAAGATATTTGAAAACATGAGAAGGAGGATTGAGACATGGTACTTTTGTAAATAAAGTTCTCAAAAATTGTGCATGGTACTTTTCGAGTAAGAGTTTGAATTGTGATATTTGACCAATCGGATCGGTTTGAGACTACATGTTAGAATTTTAAAAAAATGGAAAAGTAGATAACTATATGTTTAGTACCATTTACTGAAATTATATAGTACATATGTAAAAATATTGGCTTAATATAGAATCGTTTATTATGAAAATATTGGCTTAATATAATATTGCTCATTTTGAAAATATTGGCTTAATATAGGATCAGTCATTTTTTATAGATTTAATCATTAAATGTGACTAATTGAGTGTCAACTAAGTTATAAAGTGATGTGAGGACTTAAAATAGATTTTTTTTTATTTTAATATTTGGGAAATGTGTAAGGGTAAGATAAAATAATTTGAGAACGGATGCTAATACTATCAAGGTTTATTTTTATAAATTATAATTATAATTTTGTGAATTATTATACATATAAGTTTATAATTTTAGTCCTATATTATTTATCGAGTTTTAACTTTATAAATATATGAGGTTGTTATATAATTAATCTGACAAATTTTGAATTCGAAATTGTGACAAAAAATCATAAATTTTTTAAAAAATCCGATAATAGAAACTTGTGGTGTTTCTAAACTTGCCAGCCTCCCCATAATTATTTGCGGCTCTCTCAGCACAATTATTTTTCAGGAGTAACCAAACAGTTGATAATTATGACTATCTTATTATTGAATATGGTGCAAAATCCATTTATTAAATAATAATCAAGGCATAGACTTAAATGTGCTTTTGCAATTGTCGTGGCTCCGAAAAATTGTCACTCTCAACATATTTTTACAAGATAAACAAATATCAGACCTCCTAAAATTGAGTATTCGAATCCAATCAAACAATCGAATTTGTAGATTCTTGGGTATTTCGGCCCCAATCCTGTTCCATATCTGCACGTCCACTCCTCTCATCTGGATCCTCATCTACCTCTTTGATCTTCTTCTCCTCTTCGATCCACTCTCCGCATGGCAACGGGCGGTGCTGATCGCACCGGATAATTCAAGTCTTTAGCCCAATCGCACCCACCCAAGATTCCAAAATGGCCGATCGCTGGGCACATGCCCAAAAGGAATCTTTTGTATTTTCGCCTCGGAATCTGGTTAGCAAACGACAACTTGTTCATGTAGTCGTCGACGATGACCCGCGCCCCATCGCTGCCCCCAAAAAGCTGGCCCCACACCTTGGATACTTTCGATGCCATTGACTTAGCTGGCTTTTTCTTTCGCAACCCCACATCACCCCCGTCAAAATTGCGCCATTAGTCCACAAATGCACGGAAGCAACCTTCTCTCCAATCTTCCTACTCGGAACGACAACTATCGTAATGGCTTCTTCTTCTTCTTCTTCTCCCTGTCCTCCAATGGGCTTTTCCGGTAAGTACTATTCGGTGTCGAGCGACGGGCAGTGCGTCAAGCAGAGCAGCTTCTTCGATGGCAAAGCCGTGCTCAACCAGGGCGTCGGGTACTCAGTTATCCTCGGCTTTGGCGCCTTCTTCGCCATCTTCACCTCGTTTTTGGTATGCCAATCCTTCATCACCATCAAAAAAAACATCTTCAATTGACACAAAAAGTAATTTGCCAAACTATCTGATATCAGGTATGGTTGGAGAAGAGGTATGTAGGATCTCGGCACACTTCGGAGTGGTTCAACACTGCTGGAAGAAACGTCAAGACCGGACTGATTGCCAGTGTTATCGTGTCACAGGTATCACCCAAGCTTTTGCTTCTGCTGCTTCTGCCATTATCGGCCGTAATTTTTTTTCGTGTGTTACTGATAAATTTGCTGTGAACTTGGTGTTGAAGTGGACTTGGGCAGCGACGATCTTACAAAGTTCCAACGTGGCATGGGAGTATGGAATTAGTGGGCCATTTTGGTACGCAAGTGGCGCCACAATTCAGGTAAAAAAACTCAGTTTACCTTGTCAGTTACGCTTTGGAGCAGTGTTTAGTGTTGAACGATTTTCTCACTGTTCTGCCGGGTGGGCAGGTGCTTCTGTTTGGAGTTATGGCCATAGAAATCAAAAGAAAGGCACCACATGCGCATACGGTTTGTGAAATTGTTAGAGCCAGGTTAGATGATGGCTAAAGTTCTGGCGTAGCGAACTTTTAGTGTCGGAAATTATGTTGATACGATGAATAACATTGAGTTGTTTTGGTAAAGGTGGGGAACTGCTGCACATATTGTATTCCTTGGGTTCTGCTTTTTGACAAATACAATTGTGACTGCAATGCTGCTGCTAGGCGGTTCTGCGGTTGTTAACGCACTTACTGGTGTTAATATCTATGCTGCAAGCTTTCTAATCCCTCTTGGTGTGATAGTCTATACATTAGCTGGAGGGCTTAAGGCCACATTTTTGGCCAGCTACATACATTCAGTTATCGGTATGCTACATGCTTCTCTAACATCCTGCTGTTTTTTGTTTATCATTATTGTTTTTTGCATACAAATTGGTTTCCCAGTTCAGTTTGATATATGCCTTGTATTATGCCAGTTTGTTAATTTGTTCATTGTTAATATGATACCTGTTCTGTATGGTTTATTTGGCCTTCTTTTGTGTGTGTGCGTGTCTGCGTGTGTCCGTGTGCTCTCTTAATTGTTTGTCATGGTTGTGAACTGCTGTTGTTTCCGTAAATTAGTTGCATGTGCTCTGCAAAAACGTTTCCTAGCCTTCTTTATAATTGCTATTGTACTGCATTATGAAGTTTGAGAGTAGTAAAGTAATTCAAAACTTCGGTCTTTTCTTTTTATTCCATCACTTTTCACTTGTATCTTGGGTCCTATGCATTTAGCACACATTTCTAAATGGTTCTTTAACTAATATTGTTTATCATCTTTTGCAGTGCATATTGTTCTGGTGATCTTTGTTTACCTCGTTTATACAGCAAGCAGCGAGCTTGGCAGCCCACGAGTTGTATATAATCGTCTCTTGGAGGTTACTAGCAAATCAAGGATCTGTCACGACCCGATTTCACATGTTGGCCAAGCTTGTGGGCCTGTAAGTGGGAACTACGAAGGTTCATACTTGACCATGCTAAGTTCAGGAGGCCTTGTGTTTGGAATAATCAACATTGTCGGCAACTTCGGTACCGTCTTCGTGGACAATGTAAGTACAATGTTTGAGCCATCCATTCTTCTTCTGAATGTTGTTTATTTGTTACTGCAATGTGATTGCTTTCTTTAACTATCGATTCACTTTCCTTACATGCAAACATTAATTTCTGCTATCATTAGGGATACTGGGTTAGTGCCATAGCAGCGCGTCCTTCATCTACGCACAAGGGATACTTGCTAGGAGGGCTTGTGTGGTTTGCTGTGCCATTCTCCTTGGCAACATCTCTGGGTTTAGGTGCACTTGCTCTTGATCTACCATTAACCTCAAGTGAGGCCAGCCGTGGACTTGTTCCTCCTGCCACAGCTATAGCACTGATGGGTAAAGGAGGATCCATCCTTCTTCTGACCATGCTTTTCATGTAAGTTATGCCTTGCCTTTGTTTTCGCCCTTCAATTTATTTCTGACAGTCAACATTCTACTATCTTGATTCCAGTGTCCCATCTCTTGTTCCTAATTTGTTTCTATATAGATAGATTCTCATTTCTAAACGACTGTATCGTCATAGACCCCGTATGCTCCACTACTGATTGCAGGGCTGTGACCTCTGCTGGCTCCTCAGAACTAGTAGCTGTTTCTTCTCTGTGCACATACGATATATACAGAACGTACATAAATCCTGATGCAACGGGAAAGCAAATTCTCGGAGTCTCGAGAAGAGTCATTCTTGGTTTTGGATGCTTCATGGGAGTATTGGCAGTGATATTGAACAAGGCTGGGGTTTCTCTTGGTTGGATGTATCTCTCCATGGGAGTCCTCATTGGCTCCGCGGTTCTTCCCATTGCTTTCATGCTTCTTTGGAGGAATGCCAACGCAATCGGTGCCATTCTGGGTACAATTACTGGCTGCATTCTTGGAATGATGACATGGTTAGTGGTAGCAAGAGTAGAATACGGCCGAGTTAATCTTGACACCACCGGTCGGAATGCTCCAATGCTTGCCGGAAACCTAGTGTCTATCCTTACCGGTGGTCTAGTTCATGCAGTGTGTAGTGTTCTGTGGCCTCAAAATTATGATTGGGAAACCACCAAACAGATCACAACGGTTGAGAGGACAAAGACAGACTTGCCAGATGAAGAGTTTAAGGAGGAAAGACTGATGAAAGCTAAATCATGGATTGTTAAATGGGGTGTGGCGTTTACCGCCATAATCTTGATTTTGTGGCCGTTGCTTTCGCTTCCAGCAGGTAAATACAACTACTGATCAATCTAATTCAATTTCTTTCACTATCTGCAAGAAAAAAAACATAGGGTGATAACCCTTCTTCCTCTTAATGCAGGAAAATTCAGCTTGGGTTATTTCACATTTTGGGCTGTGATTGCGATAGCATGGGGCACCATTGGATCAGTTGCAATCATCATCCTTCCATTGACAGAAAGCTGGGGCACGATTCAGAGTGTGTTCCTTGGCATGCTTACAAATGACAGGCTAATGGAGAAAATTGAGGAACTGAACTGTAGGCTTCATGCAATCATGGTGGCCATGCCGGAGGCAGAGAGAATATACTTGCTTGAGAAGGAGAAGGCCAAGAAACTGGAGGCACTGGAGGACAGAAGTGTCGGCTTCCCAGCGAGTGTAGTCGACGAAGCTTAAGCCAATTGCCTCCTGTGCAGAATTTGTTCAAGCTGTGTTGTAATTGTTTTCTTCCAAAGCCTGGGTGCATAATTTCCTGTCTTATTACATTAGCTATTCCTGTCCAAATTTTGCACCTCAATGATGAACAACAACGGCAACAACTGCCAGCGATGAAGAAGGCATATGGGCCAGCATCAGCGACAGCACGATCACTGCACATGTTGGCCGCATCCAGTTTCACCACGTGAACATGTTATGGGCCACAGCCAAGAGAGAAGACTCTCGTGTCCAAGCAGGGACCGTGGTTGGAAAAGCCCGTCACCCGCATAATGAACCCTCTGCGGTCCTCCGGACCATCAGAGGCTTCAGCGTTGTGTTGAATTCTCCATAACTAGCAACCCATACTTTAGGAAAAAAATTTTCCCACTCAAATCTCTACTCAAAATTTTCTTCCATATCACCTCCAACTTTTTCTCTAGATAGAAATTTCATGGGACCTATCGATACCGCATGAACACAATTTTTTCAAATTTTTGTTTATACCCTTACGTGCTTTGTAATTCTGATCAGAGTAAATATTTACTAATGGACAATTAGAACGGACATTTTTTTTAAAAAAAAAAGTTTGTCTCAACCTTGAATTCGTCGCAATGTTCTGCTTCGTGATTGCCAATTTCTCCAAATTAATAGTGTAATTCCAAATAAAATGATGCAAGTAAGATCTTAACGACAACATTTATATTTTTTATGTAATTTATGTTTTTTCTGTTATTTTATTATTTATGTTTGGTCTTATATCTATGTTCTTGTTCCAATCGCCTTATTAGATTTGGTATAGCTTTTTAAAATGAAATTTATTTACTAAAAGGGTATAATAATTATAGATGTATAGTCCTAGTTGGAATTATTTTGTAGGAGAGATGATCGATTCCTAGGTGTGTAAATTTGATACTAAACATCGCTTAAATGATGTTCGCTTTGTAGTTGCCATGGCTTATGTTTATTACATTTATTTTTTAGCTTACTTACATTTTAATTGTGTGATTTCTCTTGTAATAGTTTAGAAGAAATTTTTTGTCTGTATACTCTATTGGATTTCCTTATAAACACTTCTTATTTTATGTGTATACAATAAGATGCTTTTTATTACCAAAATTGATTCAATTGTTTGTACTGAATGTTTCATTTGGTATCGTTTTTTTATATTCAACAAATTAGATCATTTAAATATATGTTATCCTCATAAAATTAGTAATCATATATATTGTTGTATGCTTTACATTCGAGATATTTAGTATTGAAAAAAAATCCAATAGTGTCAAATTAAATTAATATAGTGGGTCTTAGACACCAAACTATCAATAGTGCTTGTTAGAAAAGTCCAAAAATATGAAACCGGATCAATATATTAAATCAATATCAAACTATCTGAAAAAGTTAAGCTAATGATATATATGCCTTTCTACTATATGTATCAAATCCTATTTGTCTAATTATTTAATATGAGACCAATTCATTATACCTGTGACACCTTATTGCGTCCAATATTCGATCACAATAATAAGTGAATAATATAAAGAATTAAGATTTACATAACAAAAAAAGTTAAGACTTATTACAATTAATGAAAAATAAAGTTCAAAAAAACTTATAATCTCCATAATAAAAAAAAAATCCAACAATTGCTATGCAATTTCCTCATTGCAACCTCTTAAATAAAAAAATAAAATTACCTACAAGAAATGGGAACTCCAATCACGAGTATGTCTACACGAGCTACTACCACTATCACTAGCAGATCTATTGGCTATTTTTCTATGGATGAAAAGTCAACACAAAGAGTGAAAGATGTTCAATAACAAGTTATCTCCTCCAAATAACATGAGAGGCCCACAAAGAGAAAAGAAATAAAAATATCAGCAATGATAACACAACAATAATCATGAGAGCTATCAACATTCACAATAACTAATAACTAGTAATTTACAAAAAATTCCTTGAATTCTCTCAAATTATAATTTAGTCCCTAACCTAACTAATCTCTAATAAATTTTACATTTTAATCCTCAAATTATTGAGATTCAATTTCAACCATTCAGCCAGCAATTTCTCATACAAGAACCCAGTAAGTCAGAAATTAAAGTTCAATCCTCAAGGTTCTCAAGTAAAAACTTACATATAAACTCAACAAAACCTCAAAATTTCCACACCAAGGCATTATGAATACATAAATCCAGAATCCAAATCAAGTTGAATTAACTTAAGCCTAATTTCAAATCAAATTATTATCCAGTCAAACTAGAATCAAGTTAAATAAAAATTAATTAATTGGCTTTATAAATCCAATACATTGAAACAATCCAATCCAAAGTATAACCTGTATCATTAGATCAATCAAATCAAGCTAATAAATTAATTCACTAATTATCTTCTAATACAATCAAATTGAAGCTCAAAACATAATCTTTGTGTATTCAAATCAAGATCCAAGCAATTGATTTAATTAAATGAAATTTCACTTCATCCACTTGTTTACTTAACTAGATTTTAATCCCCAAAATCACTCTAAAGCCCATTCTTAGTGATGATTAAATTCCAATCTAAAAACCATCAGATCCTGAAACATTACATCGTCCATCAAAATTAAACTATAATCAAATCCAAGACTAAATTCAAAATCCAACCAAAACCAAAACCCAGTATCAAAAAAAAAAAAAAACCCATCTTCTTCCTCTTTCCCATCTCACAGCCAACCCTAACCTTAACCCTAGTTGCACTGCCGCTGCGCCACCGACCGCCAGGCTCTGCATCGTTGCTCCTCATGCCGCCACATCCCGTGTTGTTGCGTCCCGCACCTTGCGCCGCCAGCGCACGCGGCGTCTTACCGCGGTCGCACCACGCCGCTACCCCGCTCCCTTTGGGCCGTCGCTGCTGCGCCGAGCCGCACTACTACTCTTAGCTAGCTGCGCCGCCGCTCCAGTCATATGTACTGTCGCAATCGTGCCGTGCTACCTCTGCCGGCCACCGCTGTCACGGTGGAAGCTAGAGTAGGGCGGTGGCCAGCGTGAGCCACCGCCCTACTCTAGCTTCCATTGGCGCACACCCTTGCAAGCAACAGAGTTCCTCTACAGCTTGCTCAGTGACGAAGACAACATATTAGCCTAAAAGCACCTCTCAAACTTGGTATTATATCCAAGGCCTTGATCTCATGATGTATAATCATCCATCCAAATTGAACCACGACCAAATTCAAAATCCAATCAAAACAAAAACCTAATATCAAACTAAAACCTATCTTCTTCCTCTTGTCCATCTCACAGCCAACCCTAATCCTAACCCTAGTTGTGCCGTCATTGCCGCCGCCGCGCCACAGGCTGCTGCTCCCTGCACCGTCACGCCCCACATTGTTGCGTCCCACATCTCACACCGTTGCCCCGCGCCGCATCTCGCCACCATGCGTGCGCCGCTGTCGCACCACACCGCCACCATCGTGATGAGCTGCTGTTGCCCGGTTACAAAATCATATAACTTATTCATGCACCGCCTGTTTAAATTGTCTCAATCTCCAATTCTAAAGAAAATCACCATCTAACTCAATTTAGCCATATTGTCATCATAGTAATTCTAGTTTTAAAAAGTTTATATAAATTTGGACATAAAGCTCTAATATCATTTATTAGGAAAGTCCAAAAATATCAAATTTGGTTAATATAATGAACCAAATATCAAACTATTAATATTAATTATAGAGAAAGTACAAGAGTCTCAAACCAGTTTAATATAATAAGTCAGATACTAAATTATCAATACTAGTTATTGGGAGAGTCTAAGAGTATAAACTAAGTGAATGTAGTGTCTCAGATACTAAACTATCTCAAAAGTCTAAACTAATGAAATATAGATATTTTTCACTATATGAATCAGGTCTTACTTATTCAATTATCCAATGTGAGTAATCTATCACATTTGACATTATAATAATCTTTTTTTTTGGATGTAATCTGACTAAATCAATTCTAACACTTTTAATCAAAAACTCTTTACCATATTAATTCTAATTAGTGCTATTGGAGAATCATCTAATGTTGTTAACAATCTCTTCTTTAAGTAGTAATGTTTAAGATTCATTACTAGCTATACGATCTGTGCTTGACTCAATTTTTGAATCCAATACTAACACTTGATTAACTACACATAATATGATATCGATCAAGCTTTGCACCACCTATGAAAGGGTTCTACCTTTACTCCAATTTGATTCCGAGTCCAACATATGACTCAAGCACATCATCAACCATCAAACCAGTGTGCACCATTAGATGATTTATACATATATCATTTGCAAACAAGCCTTGTCTTAATCTATAATTTGAAAGAGACCACTATATAACTTAGCTTAACCACATCATCGTCATAGTAATTCTAGTTAGTAAATTAGCGTAACTATGTGTGGAGTCGTGATCGACCACCCAGAATAACCAGAGACCCTGAGAAGTAATCTTGAAACAATATGTAAAATTAATTTTATTTTATGTGCTATTAAGTATTATGAAAATATAGCTTCCAACATGAGCAAGCATATATTATTAATTACCCTAATAATTATTTGAAATTTCTTAAAATATGAAACCTAGCTCATAAATTAGAGACACAAAAAAAGAAAAACATAACTTGATTAATTCAAATAGGATTATATGGTTTAAAAAAGGACTACTATCACTTTATCACATTACAATTTAAAGAATTCAACTTCATAATATGAAATGATATGAAATGAGAAAGGGATTGGGAAAGACTTAATGCTTACCGTTGCCTCACTTCTATGCTTTTGGTCGAGTATACTATGGTATACGGACTTATTAGAACTTGTTTAGCTATGGATGCTTTGTTTGATCCTTGGTGGACGTTTATATCTTTGCATAGTTTTAGGGTGTGGCTAACCATCTAGATTTATGTTAGCCAATCCCATTGGGGTTTGAAATATTGTAATGATTTTTTGCTTATTGTTGGTTGACTTTTTTTGATTTTAAAGCTGACTAGCTAGAAGAATGCAAGCTCACCTTAATTTGGTTTTGGTTTGAGAGAATGGTTAGTAACATTTTTGTTTATACTAATCATCCTTGATTTGATAATCACCTACTTTTTAGCTTATTATTAATTAAGTTTGAAGTGTCACTGATGGATTTATGCTTGTGTCAATTAAGTTTGAAGTGTTATCAATGACTTTTTATTTATTATTGGTTAACCTTTTTCGTATACGATGCTTCACTGCTAACTAAGTAATTTCAAACTTACTTTAATTTAGTTTTAACTTAAAATGAATGATTAGTAATCTAAGCTTATGCTAATTATTTTTTATTTGATAATAGATTATCTCTTAGGCTTATGTCAATTAAGCTTGAGGTACTAGCGATATACTTGTGCATATTAATTTTTTTTGAATATGATATTTAGTTGACTGACTGACAAAGTGTAAGCCTACCTTAGTTTTGATTTAATTTGAAAGAATGTTAACAACCTTAGCTTATACTAATTATTCTTGATTTGATAATTGATGGCTTTGTGGCTTCTTGTCGATTAGGTTTGAAGTATTACCGATGGCTTTATGGTTGTGTCGATTGAGCTTGAAATATTATTACCAATGACTTTCTACTTATTATTAGTTAATTTTTTTCAAACACAACGATTGTGTGATTAACTGAGAGAGTTCAAGGCTGCTTTTCTTCTGTTTGAAATGGTTAGCATTTTTGACTTATATTAATTATCTTGGATTTAACAATCGATGATATTTCTTCTAGTTTGTTGTTGATTAGATTTGAGATTTTGTCAATGGGTTTGTACTTGTTATTGACTAACTCTATTTGACTTGAGCTTGGTTTGATTAACACTTGGTTTTTGTTTCAAGTCCAGTGCTATTTGATGTTCAGACTTGGTTTTAGTTCAAGTCCAGTTCGATTCAATTCAATATTCACACTTGACTTTCAATCAAGTTTGGTTTAATTTAATTCAAGTTAGGTTCAATCTTATGTTAGATCCTTATTGGATCCTAGGCTTAATCCTTGTTAGATCTTGATTTGGATTTTATCTTTATTAGATCCTTATTGGATCTTAAATGAATCCTCATTGGATCTTAAATTGGGTTCTTGATGGATCTTGGATTTGATCCTTATTGAATATCCTTATTGGATCTTTGATGAATTTTGGATCTGATCCTTATTAGATCTTTAATAGATCTTGATTCAACTCTCCTTGGATTCTTAATGGATCCTTGATAGATCTTTGTTTAATCCTTGTTGGATTCTAATTGGATCCTTAATGGATCCTGGATCCAACTCTTATCAGGTTCTTATTGGATTTTTAATAAATCTTAGATCCAACCCTTATTGTATTTAATCCTTAATGCATCTTGAATCCAACCTATATTGGGTTCTTATCGAATCCTTACTGGATCTTGAATCCAACCCTTATTGAGTTCTTAGTAGAACCATAATAGATCTTACATCTAACCCTTATTGGGTTCTTATTGGATACTTAATGAATGGATCCAACCCTTATTGGCTTCTTATTAGATCTTGAATGGATCTTGAATCAAATCCTTATTGGATTCTTATTGGATCCTTAATGGATCTTGGATCCAACCCTTTTTGGATTTAGGTTCGATTCTTATTAAGTCCTTATTAGATCAGTAATGGATCTTGCATTAGATCTTTATTGGATCTTTGACAGATTTTGGATTTGATCATAGTAGGATCATGGACCTAATTATTAGATCTTGTTGGAACTTTAATGGATCTTGGATCTAACCCTTATTGGGTTTCGGTTAAATCCCTAATGGATCTTGAGTTTGACCCTAAGCTGAACTTTGATGAATTTTAGATTCAACACTCATTGGCTTCTTATTGGATCCTTAATGAATTTTGATTCTAACCCTTATTGAGTGCTTATTGGATCTTTAATGGATCTTTGATCCAACCTTTATTGGTATCTTATTGGATTCTTAATAGATCTTGGATCCAACCTTTATTTGATTCTCATTGAATCCTTTATGGATCTTGCTAGTCCATTTGCTTTTGAGGAGGGATTTGAAATAGGAAATAAAATACAAATTATGATTATGAATATGATTCAAGTCCCAATATGAATTTCAAGATAATCACATTCAAATTTTCAATCAATTTTAATCAATTATCAATCAACCACAAGTATAATAATGGAAATAAAGATAAAGAAAAGTGCATTGTAATTTTTACGTGGTTCAGCGACCAACCATGCCTACTTTATGGTTCCTACCTGCTTTTGAGAACTTGGATCACTCCACTGGTGATGTCACTTCTTGTGATAAAGCTAAGCCTTTATATCTACTTGTAACCAACAAGTGGAACTTTCTTAGGGTGAAGCCACGCTTGTCACTCTATTAGGGTGAAGTTGCATCTATGCAAATGATCTCTCCAACTGAGAAGATTCACTCTACACTACATGATGAATCACTTGGTGAAGAGATAATTCTCAAACCAAAGGAAGCACCACCAAAACTTGAGGATAGGGGGCCAACCATAGTTGATCAACTAATGGAGATCAACCTGGGCTTAGAGGAGGACTACAAGAAAACTTTCATCAGCACTCAACTTTTAGAGAAAAGCCAAACCTAGCTCAAAGTAGTGCTCCAAGAGTACATTGACTGCTTCATATGAAGCTATAAAGAGATGCCTGGATTAGATCTTGAAATTGCTTTCCATAGGTTGGCCATCAATCCTGATCTTCTGCTGGTCAAACAAGCACCTAAGAAGATGAGACTTGACTTAGGATAGAAGGTGATAGAAGAAAACAAGAAATTGATCAAAGTAGACTTCATCAGAGAGGAAAAATACCCAGATTGGGTAGCAAGCATTGCTCCAGTCAAGAAAAAAAAAGGCCAAATCCATATTTGTGTATATTATGAGGACTTGAATAAAGCATGTCCAAAAGATGATTTTCCATTGTCAATAATAAAAATCATGATTGACAACATAGTTAACTTTGAAATATTCTCCTTCATGGATTTTTTTCCAAGATATAACCTAATCAAGATGCATTTTGATGACAAGAAACATACAGCCTTCAAGATACCAATTGGCATTTACTACTATAAGGTAATGCCCTTCGAGCTTAAGAATGCAGGTGCCACTTATCAAAAGGCCATGACTCAAATCTTTGATGACCTCATACAATAGTTAGTAAAATATTATATGGATGACCCGGTGGCCAAATCTAAGTCTGAAGATAGGCATATCCAAGACTTAAGAGTGGTATTCGACCATCTTAGAAAATATAACTTAAAGATGAATCCTATAAAGTGTGCTTTCGGGATATCATCAGGAAAATTCCTTAACTTTATTGTCAGACATCAAGGGATTGAAATCGATCCATCTAAGATCAAAGCTTGTTGGATATGCTACCACCTAGTAATTTAAAGCAATTTAAGGTCATTCCAAGGCTAACTTGCATACATAAGAAGATTTATTTCAAACCTCTCTAGAAAATGCAAGCTTTTTTCCTTGTTAATGAAGAAGGACACTCCACTCATTTGGGGTCAAGACTGTCAATAGGCCTTTGAAGGAATTAAATAGTATCTCCTAAAACCATTAGTCCTAGCAGCACCTCTACTTAATAAACCCCTTATCCTTCACATGGTAGCAATGAAAAGATCTCTGGGGGCATTTCTTGCCCAGAATAATAAAGAGGGTAAAGAAAAAGTATTCTACTATCTAAGTAGAATGCTAGTAGGGGTAGAAAGCAGCTACTCCCATATTGGAAAACATTAACTAGCATTTATATTTGTGGTTAAGAAGTTAAAATATTATTTGCTTTCTTATCAAGTCATTTTAATATCAAAGATTGATGCCATAAAGTACCTAATGACTAGACCTGTATCACTGGGAGGCTAGCAAAGTGGGCCTTAATCCTTATGGCATATGATATTAAATTCACTCCCCAAAAAGTAATCAAAAGACAAGCCCTCACCAATTTTCTCATAACTCATCCAGTATTGGATGATTCTCCTCTGAGTTGCAAGCTCCTTATGAAGAAATCCTCTTGGTCAAAGAAGGAGAACCTTATTGAAAGCTATACTTTGATAGAGCATCACTATCAAACCAAAGATCAGACCAAAGCTTCTACAAATCAAAGCAAGCATTGGATTCATCTATGTCATTCGTCACTCTAAATGGAGGCATTTTACAATACTCTTATTCTCTCTCAAAACCATGCACAAATAATGAAGTTGAATACATGGCTCTAATTGCAAAACTGAAAATGAGCCTTAATATAAAAATATCATGTCTATATATTTTTGGTGATTCGCAACTAGTTATCAGCTAAATCCAAGGCAAATATAAGATTCACAAATCTAAGCTCCTAAAATAACATGAAAAGGCTCAAGAGCTCATAAGGTAAATTATACATATTCAAATAACTAAGGTTCCTCAATCCATCAACATGGAAGTTGACTACTTAGCTAAACTAGCCAAGATACTGGCTGACTCTAATCAAGGAGAAATTATAATCATAGTCTATAGTAAATAAATGATGAGCTCAGTCTTCAGTATAGAGCATGAGGGGACTGAATCTAAACTAGTAGAAAAGATCACCAATTAGAGAATACCATTCACCAACTACGTCAAAAATGGAGAACTCCTAGAAGATAAATCCGCTCAAACACAACTCAGAAAGAGAGTCATGTGCTTTCTGCTTATTAACAAAACTCTTTATAGAAGGCCCTTCAACTAACTACCCCTATGTTGTCTCTTAGACAAAGAGGCCAAAGAAGTTATGTATAAAGTACATTTTTTGGGTTTGTGGGGCTTACCAATCAAGTCCAACAATGATGATGAAGATTAAAAGTATGAGCTACTATTGACTCACGATGATGGGAGATTGCATTGAATATACAAGAATATATCACTTATGCCAAATTCATGGTGAATTCAACCATCAACACCCAAATCCTCTACATCCAACAATATCCTTATAGCTATTTGAGGTATGGGGTACATACATCATTGGCCCAATCAAACCATCTTCTTCATACTAGTAGCTACTTCTTCATACTAATAGCAACCAATTATTTCTCTCAGTAGGCTAAAGCAATTCCATTGAAGGAGGCAAAAGTGGACACTATTATCTACTTCTTTCAAGAAAATATCTTGTATCAATTCCGTATCACTCAAAAGATCATTTCTGATAATGGACATTCCTTTAAAAGTTTCTCACGCATCATCACAAGATAATTAGAGATATTCATCCATCTACAATATGAAAGCCAATGGGCCTACTGAGGCATTCAATAAGACTCTTTGCAAGATCATGAAAAAGGTTGTCACTAGAAACAAGAAAAACTAGCACCAAAAACTTGCTAAGGCACTGTGGGCCTATCGCACCATATATCAAACCCCTACCTAATCAATACCATATGTATTGGTGTTCGAAACTAAGACAGTCTTGCTATTGGAAGTACAAATCCCCTCTCTAAGGATTACCTTATAAGAAAAAAATTACAAAAGAAGATAATATTCATCTTTGCCTTGACGAGCTAGACTCCATAGATGAGATGAGTCTCACAACCCAGCAAAACATATAAATGTATCGAGCACAAATATCTAGGGGCTACAACAAGATGGCTCATATTAGTTTCTTTCAGAAGGAAGAAATAGCCTTAGTCCTAAGAAGACCCACAATCTCAAACCGAAGCAAAAAAGGAAAGTTCATGCCTAATTGGAAAGGCCTTTATATCATCAAAAGGATATTTGAAGGGGGATCTTACCAATTGATTGATGATAAGGGAGAAAAGCCTATGCCACTAATCAATAGTTGATTCCTCAAAAGGTACTATGCCTAAGCTTTGGGCGCAATAACAATAACAACCAAAAGTGTCTATATTTTATTTATGACGAAACATCTGACTTTTTCGAAAGGAATGCTCTGTAAAACATGCACTCCATATTTTTTGAGGTAAAATATAGATATAAAATCTCATCCAATTTGTGCGATGGTTAAAGCCATGTCCCCATAAAAGCCCATTCATTGTGGCAACCTAAGCCCATTCCTATGTGGTAAATTAAGTTCACTTTTACATGACAAACGAAGTCCACTTTTATGTGACAAACTAAGTCCACCTTCACATGCCAACTTAAGTCTACTTTTGCATGGTAAACTAAATCCACTTTTACGTGGCAACTTAAGTCTACTTTTACATGGCAAGCCAATTCCACTTTCATGTGACAACCAAGTCCACTTTCACGTGGTAACTTAAGTCTATTTTTATATAGTAAACCAAGTCTATTTTTAGGTAGTAAATTAAGTCCACTCCTACATGGCAGCTTAAGTCCACTTTCATGTGGCAACATCAGTCCACTTGCACATGACAACCCAAGTTTACTTTCACATAGCAGATCAAGTCCACTCGCTGTGGCAATTCAAGCCTATCCTTATGTGGCAAGTCCATCATCACACTTATTAACAAGCAAAAACAAAATCAAAACTCATTTTGCATGGGTGGCATGCAAAAGTAAAAAAGAGGGGGTATATGAGGTTGCAAGACTAAATCTCATGTAAAGCAATGATAATATTCCTTAATAAAAAAGACCAAAATGATTAGATGCTCTAGATATAGAGGATAAGAATAGTCCTAAGATACATAAAGCCTAAATGGTGCTCCCAATGATCACGGTAACTCAGTAGTCACTTGCTCATGCCTCTCCATCATCGCCTGAAAGGGCAAGTGATGCATTAGAAGATGGAAAGATTTTCAAGACAAGAAAAAGATAGTGGGTCATTACTTAATGCTAGTGTTTGTTGACAGATACCCATGGATGCGAACATCCCTCAACTAAAGCATGACCCAGGCACCATGTCTGCAACAAGGGTAAAATTAGTACAAACACAATATAAAGTTGGCAAAGCTCGGGTGTTCTTTACCATCAAAGTTTGAAATATCATCATGAGGGCCTTCAAAATCCTTATTTGGGTAAAAGAAGAGGGATTTACAGCAAAAAAAAAAGAGGAAAGAAAAGGAAATAAAATTACTAGTGCTCAAGGATACTCACATATGATGAATGGCTAGTCAATACATATCACGGAGAGGCCGATCGTACTGCTCTACTCAAAACTATATCAAGAGACTAGTATATTGGTATCAGTAAAGGAAGGGTCACCCTTGGTTCTACATCCATGGGAAATGAAGAAATCAAGTCCCAAGATGGTATATGCGAACCTGCTCCCATGCTTCCACCTACAGATAGGCCTACATGTGTCATCGGGCACCTCGAACCATTGGTCACACGATGGTCATATATAGGTCGAGGTGCCTCCTACCTCAGGCTCAATCTGGGACATGCATTACCTCAAAAATGGTCATCATTGACTCTATGAGAAGGGATGGGTCGCTCTCCACTAGATCTTAGGTGAGCAAATTTATGAGCCAGAGCCTTTTGTGCCTCTTGAGTCCTCTGCTTTTTCGACCCTTTGTTGCTTGCCACTTGCTTTTCCTTGCTACACGAACTAGGCTCATTTTGGAATAGAAACTAAGGATCAATGTGAAAATATTTACCCATACTGTCGAACCACACTTTGGCATAAGAGGAAAGTACTTTGGCTTCATGCTCAATATTGGGAATATGATACTTTGAATTATCTTGGATATGAGTGAGATGTAGCCGTTAGCCCACTAACTGGTCGAGACATGATGGTGGTGAAGAAGTAGAAACATTCTCAAGAGAACCCTGATCATACCTAAACTATTGATAAAATTAATATGGATTGCAAGACTTGTAGCTAAATGCTCTTTGAAACAAAGTGGAAGCATGCCATGCTTCAAAGAGATAATATACTCATAACCTCTAAAGATAAGGAAAGATGAGCCATATCTACCAACATGTTAGAATCATGGAGTGAAGGAAAAGCTCCCCACTCAAAATTTTGAGGATCCTACATATGCATCCTAGCCTCTCTAGGGGAGAAAGTAAAAGCAGCTATACCTATGATCGAGATCATCTTAGGGACAGAGACTGAATGTGACTAACATTGCCTTTTGATTTCATCACTAGGCTCCAACTCAGTATACATTTTCCTTAAAGTGTGTATAAATCATTCTTTGGTCCTATAGGACTATCCACCATCACTCAAAGACTAGCATCTATCAAACCTAGCATTGCAGGGGACAAGAAAACCTTCTACCTATGCACCATCTTATAGGCCATCACAAATGTTTCTAGATGAAAATACTACCCACTGTGTGGCATAACAAAGCAGCAAAACCATAAACTAATGAAGGCAACAAAATAGGTTTTGGAGCCAAATTCTAGAAGGATGTCTATCATGTCTTGCATAATCTCATCAAATTTGGTTGGCTCATTTGTCAGACTTCTTTCATAAAAATCTCGACCCAATGATTGAAATATACCATTTTCTGATTATTTGGAAAATGTGCTACTAACCATTCGTAACTCTAAGGAAATCACGTAAAGCATAACAAAAGTTAAGTTATGCATGATGGTCAGTAAGGATGTACTCATTGTAAAAGTCCCCAAGGATGGGGATCTCGGCTAGTTGCTTTATATCCTATAAGGAAACACTAGCCTCACTGTATGGAGTATGGAAGGTATTAGTGGCATGGTTCCATATCTTGATCATGCCATGCAAAATCCCTGAGTCTCTGTCATATTGTCCCTTAGACACTATGACTCCTCCAAAGATGCCAAGTCTTGCAAGTTGGGCTGAGAATTTAGACACTACATCATTGACCCGCTTTGAATAATTTTGTAGAATTGGTATTGTGCCAGCGAATAGGAATGATCACCCCATATAGGCAAGCAACCATTAAGAATGTGAAATCCCAAGGTCTCTAAAGATTCTTGCTATCTGAAACACCCAACTATTTCCAGCATGAAGCAATTGCCCGTTCCATTAGCACATGATATCCCTTCCTTTGAAAAGTAGGCTAAAGGATGATATTGTCGAAATGCACCTACTTTCAATAGTTCTAGCGCTGATATGTAATGGTCACTTCGGCATTAGTCCCAAAAACTAGGAGGAAATGATGTAAAGCCAAACTACCTTCCTTTTGAATCCTCTTGATCACAAAGGGTTTCATGGTACCTTCCAAAAAAATGTGAGCCAAGCAAATAAGAGAGAAGGGGCAAAGGAAAAGGACACTATTGTGAGAAAACAAAACAATAAATATACAAGCTTATTGATTGTATGCTGCGAAGACAGTAATGGAAAATAAGGTGCTCATTCTTCTCTTTACATCCACTCCCTTCGTCAAAAAAAGCTGATGAAGTGGTTGCAAAGGAGGCACTTTGTTTAAGTAGACTTTGGAGCTCTACTCAGAATTTGAGTTGGACTCATAATGAGACAAATTTAGACATTAGGTTTGAGCCCAAATTTAAATTAAAGGCTAAAATAAGATTTAGACTAAGTTGAAATTTGCAAATAAACACTGAACATTCTTTATCTGTGGATAAGTCTAAGTTTTTATTTAAAAAAGGATTGTGAAAATTTCAGAAATTTTTATAGATATGTACTTTTTGCAAAAGCCCCCTGAAATTTATAAAATTATGTTTTGGTCCACATTTTGGCAAAATTTGCAAATAAACCCTCAAAATTTTATTTACAAATAAGTTCAAATTTTATTTAAAAAGGATCATAAAAATTTCAGAATTTTTACAAATATACCCTTTTTGCAAAAAACCCTCCGATATTTACAAAATCACATTTTGATCCAATTTTTTCAGAAAATTTGTAAATAAACTCCCAAAAATTTTTATTTACAAATAAATTGAAATTTTATTCAAAAAAGACCTTAACATTTTAGGAATTTTACAAAAATATTCTTTTTGCAGAAAGCCCTTCGAAATTTATAAAATCACATTTTGGTCTAATTTTCCTAAAAATTTGCAAATAAATCTCTACAAATTTTTAGTTGTAATAAGTCCAAATTCTATTAAAAAAGGATTTTGGAACTTATGAAATTACACTTTAGTGCAAATCTCTTAGAAAATTTGTACATAACCTCTTTTGAAAATTCAGTAGCCAAAAATAGTACATATTTTAAAATTTTTCATTAGGGAAACAAATCCCAAACAAAGTAATTACATGCCAATCGAAGAGATTTGGAGATCTAATCGAATCATAAATCACAATCTTGAACATTCCCAAATGAAACCAACCAACAACATGGTTCCAAATCTCCTCAATTTGGTGTCAAATCTCCTCAATTTGGTTTCAAAATCCTCTTTGAAATCTATGAAAAAGATAAAAAAACCTAGACAGAAGAAGAGGGGACAAAGAAAAAAACAACAAAGAATAGAAAGGAGAGAGATCGGGAGAACAGAGAAGAAATCAAGAGTTATAATCAGAGAGAAATCAAAGAGGACATCATCGTGAGTTAGTAAGATTCTTATTTGTGAATGTTTGAGCTTCCTATTTCCCCTTCTTGTTCTCCGCTCCTTTGCTATTCTTCCCCTATGAGGTTCTCAATCATCCATTGTCCTCGCCACACCAAATCGCATCCACATCCTTACGGCCTGAGTCCCAGTCACCACCGGTTTCCTCCTCTCTGACCTAAGCCCATGCAGGTTCCCTCTCAGTCAACCTGAGTCCCAACCCTCCTCTTCACATCAAGCACACAACCATCTCATCAGTGACCCAACATTGGTTGCTATCTTGCACCTCGGCTGCCACTGGAGGACCACCAATCCACCTCTAAAGTGCCTTTCCAGAGAGAAGGTTGTATGTGTGATGCCTCGACCCAACACAAAATTGTCCCTTGGCATCTGCAACTCGCGGCCCACCTGACCCTAAGGTTTTATTTTTTCTAGTTTCCCAGAAAAAGGCCTCATTGTTGGGTCTATGGTAGTTATCATAATTAATCCAATCTCAACTCTAACACTTTGTCGATGTGAAAGTAAAGATAACTGCTATCAATTATAGGCTCATTGCTTGCCTATTGGCCCACTGGCCCCACGGGCCTTACAATCCCCCCCCCACCCCCCCCCCCCCCCCCCCCCCTCCCCCCCCACCCCCCCCGCCCCCCCCCCCCCACCCCTCCCCCCCCCCCCCCCCTCCTCCCACCCCCCCCCCCCCCCCCCCCCCCCGCCCCTCCTTCCTCCTCCTCCTCCTTCAACATCCTCACTGAGCTAGCCCATATCGATCAAGAGGTGTAGAGCAGCTCTGATACCACTATGTGATGCCTCCGACCTAGCACAATATTGTCCATGGGCGTTTGCAGCCCGCGGCCTATGGCCACCCAACCCCAAGATTTTATTTTTCCTAGCTGTCCGGAAAAAGGCCTCATTGTTGGGTCTATGACAGTCATCATATTTAGCCTAGTCTCAACTCTGATACTTTGTTGATGTAGGACTAAAGACAACTGCTGCCAGTTACAAGCCCACTGCCTGCTCACTAGCCCACTGGCCCTACCGGGCCTTACAATCTCCCCCCCCCCCTCAAGGGCTCAGCATCCTTGCTGAGCTAGGCCACATCGATCAAGAGGTGCGAAGTAGCTCTGATACTACTATGTGATGCCTTGACTCAACACAATATTGTCCCTGGGCGTCTGCGGCCTGCAGTCCACCCAACCCCAGGATTTTATTTTTCTCAATTCCCCAGGAAAAGGCCTCGTTATTGGGTCTATGATAGTAATCATATTTAGCCCAGTCTCAACTATAATACTTTATCGATGTGGGACTAAAAATAATTGCTGCTAATTACAAGCCCACTGGCCCCACCGAGCCTTATAGTACGAGTGCCCTTGACTAGGCTTCGCCACCAATTGCCTATGGATAGTGCTCCTACAAGCTCGCAAGCATGCTTGCCACATCGTCGTGCCTGTGCTGGTTTAGTGCCACTAGCCTCCTTTATGAGCTCTATACACCACACGTGCCCTCTGCCCAGCTTCTATCCCCAAAGCCCTAGTAATGCACCATCACCCTTTTATGGCCGGATCTAACGAAGGCCTAGCTAGATCTGGCACTGAAACTAAAGAAAAAAAAAGAGAGGCAAGGTCTAAGCCTTTCACCCCTCATTGTACACTACCAGAGCAAGGCCGAATCTGGCCAAATCTAGCTGAATCCTACCATGGGATTGAGAAGGTTGGGTAGGGTTTTGAAGGAGGGCATGCGGGCTTGAGGAGAAAAGAAGAAGAAGGAAGAGAGAAGTTGAACAAAACAAAATATATAAAAGAGAAAATACTGCCCAAAAAAAAAGAGCTTGTTATCTTGACTTTTGTACCACCATCAATAACACTGCGACTACCTATGATCCTTTGGCGTGTTGACGAACTCCATCAATACCACAGTCACATGTGGCCCCTACTCAAAGATGGCAAACTCTTGATATTGTTGTGTCCACATTCAGCCCCTTGAAGATGGCGAAGCATCTTACACCTTAGCCAACCTTCAGGCTCACATCTAAGCCAGCCTTCAGACTAGCACCCCAGCCAATCCTTGGGCTCACACTCAGTCAGCCTTTGGTCTCACACTAAGCTAGTATTTGTGCTCACACTTAACGAGCCTTCGGGCTCGCACTCAACCAGCCTATAGGCTCATATCTAAGTCAGCCTTTAAGCTCGCACTTAGTTGGTCTTCGGACTTACATTTAGCCAACCTTCAGGCTTATGCTTATCTAGCCTTCGAGCTCACAGTCAAGTAGCCTTCGGGCTTACACATCAGCCAACCTCTAGGCTCATGCCTCAGTCAATCTTTGGGCTCACACTCAGCTAGCCTTTGAGCTCACACTCAGTTGACCTTCAAGGTTGCATCCAAGCCATCCTTTGTGCTAGCACCTTAGCCATCCTATGGGCTTGCATTCAGCCAGCCTTCAGGCATGTACATAGCTAGCCTTCATGCTCACATCTAACTAGTCTTTAGGCTCGCATTTAAATCAGTCTTCGGGTTCACACCTAGCTAGCCATCAGGCTCTCATCTAAGCTAGTCTTTGGGCTCACACACAGAGCTAACTTTCAAGCTTGCACTCAACAAGTCTTTGAACTCAAACCTAGCTAGTCTCTGGACTAGCACTTAGTCAGCCCTTGGGCTTGCATCTCTAAACTAGCCTTCTGGCTTGCAAATTAGGCCAGCCCTTAGGTTCATATCTTTAAGATTGCCCCACAAGTTCACCCAAAATTATCAAAAAAAAAAAGAAAATAAAAAATACCCAAGGATCCTCAAATCAAATTTATTAATGTGAAGTAACTTAGCCAAAATAAATGGACAAAGGCCAAGTTGACTCAAATGGACTAAACCCACATTAAGCTAGATTTAAAGTCCATGTTGAGTCAATCTAAATTAAATTAGTTCATACCCAACCCTAATCAGGTCCAAGTTGGGTTAATTCAAAATCAAGTACAAACTAAAAGGGAAAAATCAAAGTCAAACCAAAACCAAGTCATACTGAACTTGAACTAAACTAAGTTGAACTAAATTAGCTTGAACTTAAACTAAAGTCCATAAAAATGTAGACCTAGCCTCAATAAAGGTCCAAGACAAGTTTGAACTCAACTTAAGCTATATCAAACTCAAACCCAAATTATATTAGTTTTGACATAACTTATAGGGTCAAACTAAGTCCCATTGGATGTACTAAACCCTCAGCAATACTCCAAGACTATGAACAAAGGGAGATATTACCATCCTAATTTGAATTAGTTCGAATAGAACTAATTAAGGTCAAATTGAGTCTCACTGAGTGTGTTATAGAATCTGTTAGCCACATCTCAAGGCTAAGCTAACCTAAAAGCATTGGCAATGCTTTAATTCAAATCAAACTTAGGTAGACTCAAACTTGCTTAATCAGTCAGCCACAATGCCTTATCCAAATGAAGTCGACCAACAACACAATCAAAGTTGTTGACCATACTCTAGCTTGTTAACCCCACAAGTAGTTGATGACACATCCCTTTAAGCTAGTCAACCTCAAAAGTAGCTAATGATGCACCCTTCAAGTAAGTCAATCTCAAAATCAGTTGATGATGTACCCTTCAAGCTAGTTAACCCTATAAGAAGTTGATGACACACTCTTCAAGCTAGTCAACTCTAGAAGTAATTGATGATGCACTCTTAAAGCTAGTCAACCTCAGAAGTAGTTGATGATGTACCTTTCAAGCTAGTCAATCCTGTAAGCAGTTAATGACACACCCTTCAAGCTAGTCAACCCTAGAAGTTGTTGATGATATAACCCTTCAAGCTAGTTAACCTCGTAAGTAGTTGATGATGCACCCTTCAAGCTAGTTAACCTTAGAAGCAATTGACATCACACCCTTAAAACTAGTTAACCCCAAAAGTAATTAACAATGCACCTTTCAAGCTAGTCAACACATTAAGTAGGTGATGGCATACCCTTTAGGCTAGTCAACCCTAGAAGTAGTGACGATATATCCTTTAAGTGAGTCAACCCTAGAAGCAATTGACGGTGTACCCTTCAAGCTAATCAGCCCTATAAGTAGTTGATGATGCGCTCTTCAAGCTAGTCAACCCTAAAAGTAGTAAATGACACAACCCTTCAAGTTAGTCAATCCTAGAAGTAGTTGATGATGCAACTCTTTCAAGCTAGTCAACCCCAGAAGTAGTTGCATGCACCCTTCAAGCTAGTCAATCTCAAAAGTAGTTGATAATGTACCCTTCAAGCTAGTCAACCCCAAAAGCAGTTGACGATGTACCATTCAAGCTAATCAACCTCAGAAGCCATTGATGATATGCCCTTTGAGCTAGTCAACCCTAGAAGTAGCTAACAATGTGCTTTTTAGTCTAGTTAACCTCAGAAGCAGTTGATGGTATGCTCCTCAGGCTAGTCAACCAGTCAACTCCAAAAGTAGTTGACAATGCAATTTCTAAAGCTATACCCAATCATGTAAGCTGTTGGTGACACCACCAAACCAAATGAAGTTATTATCAATTCTCAAACCTATTGGAAATACTTCAAACTTCTCTCATTCCCTTTCAGGTCCTATCAAATGATGCCATCAATGCCTACCAAAGACCGAGTCGATTTGGGTCAAATGCCACATGGTCTAGTGCAAGGGGAGTGGGGAAGCAACACACGTTAAAGCTTATTTTCCACTCTTTCTCATTTCCTTTCTTTATTTCTTTCATACTTTTTGTAATTCTATGTTGAAGTTCATTATAAAGTGAGGGCATACCCTTACTTAAGCCATGTATCATTTCTTGAAATCAATCAAATGCTTTCTTTTTTACTTTTTATGTCTCTATTTTATTAGTTAGGTTTCTTATTTTAGAATGCTCCTGATAATCATCGAGGTAATTAATAATAAGGGTTTGCACTTGTTGGAAGTCAATGTTCTTACAACACTTGATAGTGCACTTCAAATCAAAACAACTTCTGATTTGTGATTCAAGATGGCTCCCGGGGTCTCCACTAATCCCAACCAG
Organism: Trichopus zeylanicus subsp. travancoricus; assembly: GCA_005019695.1. Classification (NCBI taxonomy): domain Eukaryota; kingdom Viridiplantae; phylum Streptophyta; class Magnoliopsida; order Dioscoreales; family Dioscoreaceae; genus Trichopus; species Trichopus zeylanicus. The sequence goes on along the minus strand of RXID01021999.1, from coordinate 334,087 downwards.
CAAAATTGATCCCACAGATGTAGATATCTCCAATAAATTAGATGAAAAGCATCTCAAGGAGAAAGAAGAGGGTGAGTCAAGCTAAAGTTCAAGGAATAAGAAACACAAAATGGAAGAGGATCAACACAAGGAGTAAAATGAAGATAATAAACAACCCAAGACACTTAAATTTTAAAAAGGTCACCCCAAAATCACATGATCGATAGTATTGATCAAGCGGGAAAACTAGACATGCTATTAAATATAATTTTTATACTATTGCTTTTCTTTCTCAAGTTGAACCCAAGAATCTTGATGAAGCTCAAAAGAATAAAAGTTGGATTCTTGCTATGCAAGAACAACTAAATCAATTTGAATGGAATCAAGGTTGGAAACTTATTCTAAGACCAAATGATTACCTAATTATTGCTACAAAATGGATCTTTAGGAACAAGTTAGACGAAAATGGTGTCATGGTTTGAAATAAGGCTAGATTAGTGGCCTAGGGTTTCAACCAAAGTTAAGGGGATTGACTTTGAGGAAACCTTTGCACCTGTAGCTCATTTGGAATCTATTCATATTTTTCTTGTGTTTACATGTTTTAAAGCTTTCAAACTATTTTAAATGGATGTCAAAAGTGCTTTCCTAAATGGTTTCCTCTCTAAAGGAGTTTATGTTGAACAACCACTTGATTTTGAGGACTTGTAATTTCCAAACCATGCTTTAAAATTGAAGAAGGCACTATATGGTCTTAAGCAAATTCCAAGAGCTTGGTATGAAAGACTTAAGTTCCTTCTTAATTTCAAATGGTTTTACTTGGGGTTTTGTGGACCACATTATTTTTATAGAAAAAGCATGATGATTTATTAGCTGTACAAATTCATGTTGATGGTATTATATTTGGTCCTACTAATGAGAATCTTTGTGAGATATTTGCAAGCACCATGATAAAGGAGTTTGAGATAAGTATGATGAAGGAATTAAACTTATTTCTTGGACTTCAAGTGCAACAAATGAAGAATGGGATCTTCATCAACCAAGCCAAGTATACCAAGGCAATTGGAACCCCAATGGTCCCTCAACCATGTTGGACAAGGATGAAGAAGGTGAAAAGCTTGATGAAAAGCTATATAGAGGTATGATTAGTAATCTATTATATCTTACTACAAAGTAGACCTGACATCATGTTTAGTGTTTGTCTTTATTCAATATTTCAAGCATCTCCTAGAAAATCACATTTACTTGCCATGAAATATATCCTTAGATATCTTAAGAACACACTAGATTTAGGATTGTGGTATGCTAAGAATGACTATTTTGATTTAATTGGATTTTTTGATATAGGCTATGCTAGTTGTTGTGTAGATAGGAAGAGCACTAGTGGTATATGTCAATTTCTTGGACAATCTCTAATTTCATGAAGGAAAAATTTTTTGTGGCTCTTTGTACCATCGAAGCTGAATATGTAATCACAAGGTTTTATTGTTCTCAAGTTCTTTGGATGAGACAAATACTCCAAGATTTTGATTGCAACTTTTCTAATGTACCAATATATTGTGACAATACTAATGCCATTAGTTTGTCCAATAACTTGGTACTATATTATCTCTTGAAACATTAATATTCATCATTATTTTATTCAAGATCATGTTTCTAAAAATGATATTTCTTTGGTATTTATCAAAACTGAATATCAGCTTGCAGATACTTTTACAAAACCCTAGGATAAGACTCATTTTTATTTGATTCAAGATAAAAGTGGTGTTTTGAAATTGTCTTGGCTAGCTTGAAGATACTTTGCACCCTCATCACTTTGGACCAAGGCTGAGCACTTAGTCTTATTTTTTTGTATCTCTTGTGTTTTTTTTGCATATATGGATATGTGGATATGTGTGGAACTCGTGCTATGTGCCTTTTTTGTGGCTTGTGTTGCACTTGGGATTCCTGTTGTTGGGGCATATAGCATCTGTTTGGTGGTTATATTGTATCTTGACTATTCATATTGGTCTTTTGGCCATGGATGTTTTTGAACTTCTGATTATGATTTTGTCCAAATGATTATGGATTGTGTTTGGTTTATGATTGTGGCTTATGGTTGCAGTTATGCCTTTATTTTTTCCTTACAAAGTTCGCTTTATGATGTGGTTTGTGATATACTCCTCTATTATTACCCTTTTTGTTGATGTCAAAAGGGGGAGAAAATGAAAATGACTACATTATTTTTTTTTTTTGGGAGGGGTGGGGGGGTGGGAACAATTATTATTGATGTTAGTAATGTTGATAAATGTATTAGTAAGGGGGGAGCCTTATATATGTTGATACTACAGTCTATAGTCTTAAACATGTTGATATTTTAAAAAGATTAGATTATGTTCCTTTTGAATTGTAAAGCCTTGTCATCATCAAAAAGTGGGAGATTGTTGTCTTTTATAGTTTTGATGATGAACAAACTATGTACTTGATCTATTTCTTGAACTATGGTAGCTAGCAATCACGTCGAACACACAATGAAAATCAAGCCCATTTGGAAGCCTCGAGTATGAATGAACATGTAGATATCATTAAAGATAAGGCATGACCAATGGAAGGATCTTGAAGGAATGAAGATTGGCTAGAAGAAGGCTCAAGAGAAGACTCAATAGGTTTAGCTTTTTTATTTATTTTGAGTTGAAGATTTGTTATTTGAATTCATGGCTTAGAGCCTTAGCTAACATTTAATTTATCCTAGAATGCCTTCACTCGCCCATTATTAATCCAAGATAAATCGGAGATGATGCCAAACACAAATTAGAAAGTTGTAGCAAAATAGAAGCTTTTCTGTCTTGAACCTTTGGACATTTTAACTGGACTATTCAGATTCCCAAATATTATAGAAATAGCTCTTTGAATTACTGACAACTTCGGACACCCAAACCCATGGTTTGGATGCTTGAACTTTGGAAGTTGTAACTTTTGAGAAGATTCATACTCAGGGTTCGATCGACTGACAATTTTGTCAGATATCCAAAATCATATAGTTTCGATGTCCAAATGTTTAATCAAGTGCCTAAAGTTGTGACATCAGCTTGAATAACTAGTAAAAATTTGACCATCATTAAGCTTCAAACATCCAAAAAATTAAGGTTCAGAGGCCCAAACTCAGCAGATTCAGCCTAACAACTAGTGATATCCCCAACTAGTATTTAGGGGCTTGGAATTTGTTCCTTGACAATTTTTTTTGAACATTCTTGAGCATTCTTTTTCTGGGATAACAAGTTCCTAAAAGCCCTCTACCCTCCAAAATCTCTAATCCTTGCACTTCAACTTTCAAATCTTTGAAGTCCTTATTCTCATATTGAGTGATCACATAGTGAGGTATTAGAGTGTTTTTTCTTCTTCTATAATCGATTGGAAGCACTCCAAGGCTATTTGGAGGTGTTGAGAGAGTAAAGCTTTGGTTTAGAATTGGCCTTGCTGGTTAAAGCAAAGGTAAGTGTACAAGGTTGGCTTCACCAACGAAGCATCATACTAGTGAAGGGTTAAAATCCTCAAGAGTGAGACAAGAGCTATGGAGTGGGAGCAGTTGGCCTCCGAACCACTTCACATCATGATGCATTCTTACCTTGCTCTATATTTCTTTATATTTCTTATGCTTGCAATTGATGGTCCTTAACTTGAAAACACTTTTGCTATTGGATTTATCATAATCTTACTCAAATACTCTAATAAGTACCTTTGTTTCCTCTAAAACCTAATTCACCCCCCTTCTTAGGTGAATAATTTTCTTTTATAGCTAAGCTAGTTCAGGAGAAAATCCTTCCACTTCCCAGGCCATTCAAGTATGTTATGTATACTTCAATTAAATATATATTAAATCAATCTTAGTTGTATAGTTGCATTTTGATATTGCACATTTTTGAACACATTGAACATTCATAGCTCTTCGACATGGGCAGGGGGGGAGACTTGTACAAATTGTAGACACTTTGTTTATTTCATTCATTAGCTAGAAATTGGACATTGGGTAAGAGTGAGGGGACTTGGGCATGAGCATGAGCATGGACTTGAGGGTGGGGACTTGGGGCATATGGACACAAGCATGAGTGCGAGCATGGGGGTGGGTCATGGTCACAAGGGTGGGGACTTGGGCATGAGGGTCTACTTAAATTCTTATATTTTATTATTTATAAATTTATATGAATTTTCTCCTGGTTAATTTTTGACTATCTTCATTTAGAACTATATGAGGAGACCATCTATGAGCTGATGACTAGGCGCAGAACATGGAAAGTACTGGTGAGCAAAATCGATAATCCATACTAATTCTATAATTTTATAACCAAAACCAAATTTTGATTCTTGAAAATCTTAGGACTAAATTGTATTAGTTTGGATTAAGAACTGGATTTTTTATTCTGGTTCTAAACTAGTTTTAAAGTGGTTCTAGAAGTAGTAAATAGATTTTTCAAACTATTAAATTGAAGTTCACATTTTACATTATAATATTTTAAAATTCAATATAATTTATAAGTAATTTTTTTATGACATATTTTAAAACTATGATTTTAATGGATATTAATAAGGAGATTAAAAGAATATAAATATGAAATTAAGTTTTAATATTTATGTTGAAAGCACAAAAACAAATTAAGAGAGAGAGGTGAATTCGGTTTGAGAACAAATGAAAATTTTCAATAAATCAAAACCAATTCAATCCACCAATCATGATTCAAAGCCAATCTAAAATAGCCATAAGTGCAAGTAATTAAATAAAGTGAGCTAAGAGTGCACCATGATAGAATGTGACTCAGAGACAAACTGCTCCTACTCCATGGCCCTTGCCTTGATCTTGAGAAGTTCAACTCTCTACTAGAGTGTCACTTCATCAGTGAAGCCAATCCCTTACAACTCCTCTTGCTCCAACCAGTAAGATGAACTCCAAACCAGAGTTTGAGTCTCTCAACCACTCCAAGCAACCTTAGAGTGAATTACAAGTTGAATAATGAGAGTAGATGATATAAATTTGGCTTGCACAAAGATCTCTCAAGAAAGAGGTAAACAACAATAAGAATTTACTTGAGATTGGAAAGTTTAGAGCTCAATAATGACTAAGGAGTATAAAAGTATTTTATCACTTTTTTCAAATATTAGAAGATGTTACAGTTATTGAGTAAAGCTCCTTTCACTCTATTTATACCTTTGGAGTCAAAACAAGCCATTGGGAGTGAGATCTCATGGTTTAGTTCACTCTAACAATCAAGAAACTAGTCATTAGTCACGTAGAAAACCCAAATTGGATGTCCATTTTAGGTAATTGGTCATTTGGCTCTAATTTATCAGAACTGGCCCATAGCCCAACTAGTCGCTCATTTTCTAACCAAGCATCTAGTTCTATTAGAACCTAAACCTCAGCCGAACATTTGATTCCTAACTAGGCATCTAGTTCTCGTTAAGTAACCAGAACCTAAATTACTAATCAGATGTCTGGCTATTAACTGATCATCTGATTCTACATAGGACTGAAGTTTGAACCTTCAATTTGACCCAATTGGTCATTTGGTTTAGAGGTGGATATTCAGTTCAGTTAGGTAACTCTATTAATAGCTTTTTACAGAACTCTACATGATATTGAATGCTAAAAAATTTATCTCAAACAAATTTTTGACTCGACTAGAAATAAAAAGAAAGCTAAACCTAGTCAAAGTCAATTCCTTGAGTTGCATTGGCTTTTTTTGTGTCATTCATGAATCTTTAAGTTGTTATAAACATCTTTCAAGCCACCTTGAGCCATCTCTTAATCTCTTCAAGTCATGTTCACCAATCCACTATCATGCTTCCTTTTCCTTGAAGCTTTCAAATGTTTCTTTGTGAGCTTTAAGTATTTTGGCTAAAATATAACTTAAGTATATATTAAATATCATTTTCTTATCATCAAAATGAGGAGGGACAACAACCTCCCACATTTTGATGATAACAAACTCTCCAAAGAAAATACTTAAAATTTAAAACATAGGTACTAGCATATTAAGTATGTATACAATAAAAAGGCATATATTTGATCATATAAGCATGTATAGTGCAATACTACACAATGATAAGCCATGTATCACATATATAATCATCATGTATAACAATAAGCCACAATAAGCCACCATAAGCCATAGGCAGAATATTATCAATATAGTGTTCTATCCCTTTTGATGAAAAACACAAAGGTATAAAATATGATTAAAATGGACAGAGTCTCTCCTATAAATGTAATAAGCACAACCCATATACAAGCTAAATCATCAACATAACTAATAGAATACATAAAAATAAATGCAATATCACCACAACTTGTATGTTAGGTAATACTAAGCTCCCCTTGACTTGATGTAGTCTTATGATTGGGAAACCAAAGAGACAAAAAAACATCAATAATATCCAAAATATAACCATAACATTAGGTCAAAGAATACCAATCCATAACCATAAGTCATAATCCAAAACACTAAAACCATCCGCATAGATAAAATGATCATAATCCACAAAACTCAAAATTCATTAAAATTTGAGTCTAGAGACTCAGTCTAGGAGTTTTTCTGGGAATTGTATAGTCCAACAAGGTGTGAATCATCTCTAACATCCCATCTAAGAAGGTGTGGAACTTATCCACCAAAGTCCAAATATGGGTCACCTACTTGGCTATGCTCTGAGCTATATCCTCGATATATGTGATCCTCACAGTAAAGTCAACCTGGGAGCCTACAGATGTGGCATGTGAATATCTAGCTTGTGCAGGTCCTTCTCTTTGGCTGCGCTTTGCCTTGTTAGACCCCTCATCCTCCTTAATGTCTTTGGCAAGCCTTCGAGTCCAAACACCATCTTGCTTATTGAAGCCCATCCAGAAGAAGTAAAACAAGAGAAGGTATTGGTGGGGGTGAAGGAGTGATAGAGGGACAAATCATGAGTGAGTACTAGAGCCCCAAATTTTCTCAAGATTTGAGTAATGATCTTGGGGTAACCAAGGGTAGCATGTGAATGTTTGATGGAGTGGCCCTTATTGTGAAGGATAAGGTGTGGTAGGCAAACCCTACAATGAGTCAATAAGTAGTAAATGAAATCAAGCTTAGTGAAGGAAACCTCATCCCAATTTCCATCCTTCAGAAGGATTGTGTAGGCAAGATTTTGATGAAGGTACATAGGCTAGATGTACGAAAAGGTTCGATTGAAGCTTTCTTAAGGCATCGCACTAGTTTCCCTCAAATACGACCTTAACCATTGAGACATATGAAGAAAGGTGGCTAGGTCATTTGCGTGTCAAGTTCAACTGGTCCCCACTATAGGAACACTAAGTATGGCTCCTAATATTATGGGTATTAAAATCATAGCTCTACCCCTATAAGATGTCTCTAGTGTGATATGCAAATAGTGGTCTAAGGTTTAGAGAAGAAAGATTACTAAAATCAACCATATGAGGAACCACTGCATGTGACATAGCAAATTTATTTTGGAAGATGGTAAATCATTCAATGGAAGTAAATTCAAGTGAAAAATTAACATTACCAGGTATGGAAGAGGATCCTTCACCTTTTCTCTTCTTGGAGGGGAGGTGTTTGATCATTTTGGCCATTAAAGGAGAGAAACTCAAAATTGAAGTGGGGAAAGGAGAAAGATTGAAAGGAGATGGGCCAAAATGAAGTGGGAACCTTGAATTGCTGAAGAACCACATTGGAGCACTTGAGCAAGTGGCCGAAGGAAGCCATGTGCGAAGGCCAAATGAAAATGACCCGATAGCTAGGGTTTTAAAGTTCAAAATTGGGCTGATCCGATGCATATCAAATGTCTATTAGGTGAATCAGGTGTTCGACAATGATTCTAGTAGCATAAAATTTTTTGAACTAGACATCCATTTGCCAAACAATTGTCCAACAGTGAATTTTGGCTGATCAAAAAACATAGAACTAGGTTTCTATTTATCAATCGAGCATTCAATTTTGAAAGAACTGTAGACTCTTGTAAAGTTCATAAATAAAACTAAAAATCCAATTTCAAAAGCTCTCAGTAAATCATGCATGGTTTGAAATGCCAATTGCATTCTGAGTTAAATAGAAGCACATCTCATCTAAAGGTTTTGTGAAAATAGCTACAAGTTTTTTCAAAACATTATCCCAAAAAAATGATGATGAATATCAATATGTTTTGAACAAGAATGTAGTACCAAAATTTATGACAAGCTTATAGCACTAGTATTGTGACAATAAATAGGTATATTTGAAAAAAGGCAACCAAAATCTTGAAGTATTTGCCTTATCTATAGGATTTGAGAGCAACAATACCTCGCGGCGGCATATTGGGCTTCAGTGGTAGAAAGAGCCACTGAGTTTTATTTCTTGGAACTCCATAAACTTAGAAATTTTCCAAGAAATTGGCATAAACCACTAGTACTCATTCTATTCACACAACATTCGTCATAGTTTGCATAATAAAAATTGATCAAATCAAAGCAATTATCTCTTGGATACCATAATCCTAAGTCTAATGTGTACTTAAGATATCTAAGTATATGTTTTATGGCTATTAGATGGGATTTTCTTGGGGATTCTTGAAATCTATCACATAAGTAAATACTAAACATGATACAGAGTCTACTTGTAGTAAGATATAATAAACTACCAACCATATCTCTATACACCTTTCATCAATATTTTCACCATTTTCATCCTTGTTCAACTTAGTTAAATGACTCATTGGAGTTCTTATTGCTTTGGCTTCATCCATGTTGAACTTCTTAAGTAGCTCCTTTTTGTACTTAGCTTGGTTGATGAAAATCTTGTTTTCAATTATTTTACTTGGAGTTCAAGGAAGAGTGCAATTCTCCCATCAAGCTCATCTCAAACTCTTCCTTTATAGTGGTTGCAAATATCTCACATAGATTTTCATTACTAGCACCAAATATAATATCATCAAGATAAATTTGTACTACTAATAGATCATTATGCATTTTCAAGAGAAATAATGTGGTGTCTGTACAACCTTTTTTTAAATCATTTAAAATCAAGAAGGAACTTAGTCTCTCATACCATGTTCTTAGACTTGCTTAAGATCATATAATGCATTTTTCAATTTTAAAATATGGTTTGGAAAATTCAAGTCCTCAAATCCAGAATGTTATTCGACATAAAGTTTTTCGGATATAAGCCCATTTAAGAAAGTACTTTTGGCATCCATTTGAAATAGTTTGAAACTTTTATAACATGCAAAAGTAAGTAAAATTTGAATAGATTCCAAAGAGCAATGGGTGCAAAAGTTTCTTCAAAATCAATACCTTTAATTTAGTTGAAACCCTTAGCCACCAATATAGCCTTATTTTTAACCATGACATCATTTTTATCTAGGTTGTTCCTATAGACCCATTCGGTACCAATAATTGGGTAGTATTTGGTCCTTGAGCAATCTGCCAAACTTGAATTTGCTCAAATTAATTTAGTTCTTTTGCATAGAAAGGATATAACTCTTATATTTTTGACCTTTATCAAGGTTCTTGGGTTCAATATGAGAAAGAAATGCAATATAATTAAGATTGTACTTAATAATATGATGAGTTTTTACCCCTTAATTGGTAGTACTTATAATTTGATCTATTGGATGATTTTTCTTGAATCTATACTCCTTAGGTAACTCTTTATCATGCTCTTGCTCCTTTGACTTATTATCTCTATCATCAACATTCTTCTCATTTGATTCTTTGCTAGTCTCGCCCTCCTTTCTCATAGATATTTGCAAAACATCCATCCTCTTGGAGATCTCTATATCATCATCAATAATCTTCTTCTCCAAACAATGCTTAGATTTATCAAATTCAACATCAATAGACTATTCAACAATCAAAGAGGACTTGTTGAAGACTCTAAATGCTCTAGAAGTAGAAGAATAACCAAGAAATAAGCTTTCAGAAGTCTTGGAATCAAATTTTGATAGATGAACTTTTGTATTCAAGATAAAATATTTGGATCCAAAAATATAAAATATGCAGTATTTAGATTTTTCCCATTCCACAACTCAAATGGGATTTTGTCAAGAATTGATCAAATAGAAACTCTATTCAAGATGTAGCAAGTCATGTTAATAGACTTCGCTTAAAAATACTTGGGTAGGAAGTACTTGTTAAGAATGACCCTTGCCATATTTGGAAGAAATTTATTCTTCCTCTCAACAATTCCATTCTGTTGTGGAGTATTTGTGGAGTGTGAGAAGCCAAAAAAATATATTCAATGTCATTTTCAATGCAAAGCTTTTCAAACCAATGATTTTCAAATTCTCCTCCATTATCCCTTCTTGTTTCGAAAATCAAATAACCTTTTTATTTTGAACACATTTTACAAAACTAGCAAATACATCAAAAGCATCACTTTTATTTACAAGAAATAGAACCCATGTAAATTTTGAAAAATTATCAATAATTACAAAGGCATAGTTTGTGCCTCCTGGACTTGTAGTCCTAATAGGTCCAGATAAGTCTAGTAAAAAAAGTTGAAGTGACCTTGTAGTTGCACCACCTTCTTGGGTTTATGTGAAGACTTCACTTATTTTTCCATTTGGCATGCATTACATATTTGATCTTTGATGAACTTGCTTTTAGGTAGTCCTCTCACAAACTCCTTCGAGTTGACTTTGGCAATTATATCTATGCATGTGTGTCCAAAGCATCTATGTCGAATCCATTCATGATTCTCATGGGCTATAAAATACTTTTCAATATTAAGGTCATCTTGATCAATAGTATAGATATTTCCATCATGATGACCAACAAAAGCAATATTGTTGCTATCATTATGTCTAACTATATCTAACTATCACATAATTAACTAATAGACAACAAGTTATGCTTAAGTTCCTTAACTAGAAGTATACCTTTAATAAAAAAGGAACCAATAGAAATGTCATCTTTACCAATAATTTAACCTTTACCATTATCTCCAAAGGTAACAAATATGTCATCTTTACTTACCAATTCCTTGAACATAGATGGATTCCCTGTCATGCGTCTTGAACATCCACTATCAAGGAACCATTTCTCATTCTTCTTCTTGGAGTGATGGCATAACTAACACATCAAAATTGGGTTGGAGCCCAATTTCAATTATGGGTCCTCAAGGTTAGAAAAAAGAGTGCGAAATAGGACATAAATGTAAATAATCATGCAAGAAATATGAGATGAAATTACTTACCTTTACTCTATTAGCTAGAGAATGCCCATAAGATATATCTAGTAAAAGCAAATGGGTCATCCCTAACTACTACAACAATGATCATGCTACTAAGGTTTTAGGAACCCAAACTAACTTGGATTCCTTGCTTTTGGGATTGTCCCCTTAGGTATCCATATTTGCTTAAGAAAAGGGTTTTTCTTGATTGGGAAACTATTGGAGATATGTCCCCTTTTACAACAATAAGTATAAGTCAAATGAGAATTAGTTGTAGTTAAAGACTTCACAAAAGTAGTTTTAGTACCTTTGAATTTAGGAGTTGAAATAAAGCCTAAACCATATTTATTCAAAATATTCCTTTGGCTTTTGAGAATCATGTTCAAAGTTATATTTCCATGAAAAAAATTTTGTAAATCTTTTCTCAAATGAATATTCTCATTTCTAAGCATGGCAAAATCATTTTGGCAATCACAAGTAGTTTTAAAATATTTCAAAATATTATATTCTACTTGGTGTGCATTGATATTCTCTTTGCAATTGCAAGTGATTTTAGAATATTTCAAAACTTTAGAATTATTCTCAAGTATAGATAGTCTCTTTCTCAATGAAGCATGCTTGAGACTCAATTTTTTGTGCCTTGAAAATAATTCTTCAAAAGCTTCTTGTAATTCTTCAAATGATAAGTTACATACCTGATCCTCATTTGTCATGAGGTATAAGTTGACAATATCATCATTGAATGAGCCATCCTCACTCTCCTCTTCCAAATGATCCCATGTTTCCACCATTGCCTTCTTCTTCTTGGGCTTGAATTTCATAGATTGGTCATTGAGAGGGTAATTAGCTTACATGTGTCCTGACTTCTTGCACTTGAAGCATGTTGGTATGTCTTCTTCTTCTTCTATCATTGGGTTGCTCCCCTTATCCTTTCTTGGTTTTTTTGGCATGTGCTTCTTCTTGAGAAATTTTTTGAACTTCCTTGTGAGAAGCACCAAATCTTCATCACCCTCGTCTTCTTCCACACTTGATTCCATGGCTTTGAAAGCAATATCCTTCTTCTTCTTGTTTTCATTGTCCCTTGGATCTGGCCCTTCATTGTCATCTCGTGAGTGATTAGAGATCCTAGTAGCTCCTCCAAAGGTAGTATACTGAGATCTTTAGCCTCTTATATTGCCATCACTTTTGGATCTCAAGTCTTAGGCAAACATCTCAAAATCTTTCTAACCATATCATTGTTAGTGTAAGCTTTATCAAGAGATTTAAGAATATCGATAATATCAATAAAGCAAGAACATTTTGGTAATATAGGGTCATTTGGCTTCATGTTAAAGAGTTCATATTGGTTAACAAATATATTCACTTTAGATTCTCTCACTTGTACTTTCATAGGTAACTTCAAGACAATGACATGTGACATAAGCCATCTCACAAATACTAACATAGTTAAACTTGGATGGATCAAGATTACAATATAAAATATTCATCACTTTTGAATTCAAAGAATCATTTTTCTCATCAACTCATCCCACTAGTGTAAGGCCCAGTGGGGCCAGTGGGCCAGTAGGCAGGCAATGGGCATGTAACTAGTAGCAGTTGTCTTTAGTCCCACATCGACAAAGTGTTGGAGTTGACACTGGGCTAAATATGATGACTGCCATAGACCCAAGAACGAGGCCTTTTTCCGGAAAACTAGGAAAAACAAAATCCTGGGGTCGGGTGGGCTGCGGGCCGCAGACGCCCAGGAACAATATCGTGCTGGGTCGGGGGCGTCACATAATGGTATCAGAGCCAGGAACCACCCGTCACTCCATAACGGCCCATTACTCGGGCCCACAACCCACAACCCAATAACCGCCTCTATTTATAGGCAGCAACCACCCACTAAACCCGGACGGATAGAGAGAGTCAAGGAACAATCGTTGGGGAGGCTTACGGAGTGGCAAGAAGATTTGGGACGATCGTTATCGAGATTCGAAGTAGGTTAAGTTACTTTCATTTATTTTCTCCTTACCTCTATTCGAAGTAGGTTAAGTTACTTTCATTTGTTTTCTCCTTACCTCTATTCGAAGTAGATGATGTTACTTTCATCTGTTTCTCTTTACCTCTATTCGAAGTAGGTTGAGTTATTTTCATCTGTCTTTCTTTGTCTTTATTCCTGAGACAAGTCCATGTTGAATAATTAGAAAATTTAGTGACCTCCATGATATTTAGGAGGATGATGATAACTTAGATCTAAGTAAAACTGAGTAGAGAATATATACGTCTAATTTTTAAGGTGTTATATCGATCTATGATATGTTTTGAGAATAGAAAGATTAGAGGGATAGAATTGCAAAATCTCCATCTTCTTCCCAGATCAAGTCCACTGTGCTCCGGCGACCGGCAGCAGAGACGGCGGCTTGCGTGGGGTGGTACGTCGGCTTGCGGTGCGGTGGCGTGCGGCGCTGATGCGTGCGGGCGTCGTGCGCAGGCAGCACGGACCCAGTGTCGACGCAGTTCTGGCGCGTGATACGGCGTCAGGAGCGGCCGGTGGCGTGCGCACGATCACGCAGGCCAGGGTCCGCTAACATGCGGCTGCGCAGGCTGCTCGGGCTGCGACGGTGCCTGCTTCGGCCCGACGGCACGAGTTGACGACGACCGGAGGCGCGGGAGAGCACGGATCTGACGACGCCGGATGGCGTGACGGCCTGGCAGCCGTGGCCCAGCGGAGACGACGGCGTGGCAGCGCGGCAGCGGCGATGGCTGCAGTAGAATTAGGGTTAGGGTTTTGAGGTGGATGAAGGATTAGTTTTAATTATGGTTTAATTTAAGTTGATTATGGTTTTGTTTTAATTTAAAAGTCGATTTGGTTTGGTTTAGTTAAAAGTTGATTCTGGTTTTGGTTTAGTTTAAAGTTGGTTTTGGTTTAGGTTGGGTTTAGATTTTGGTTTTTGAATCGGTTTGAATCAGACTTGAGGTTAATCGAACTAATGATAAGGTGAATGGTTTAGTTCAAGTTAAGTAATCTGAATTCATGATTTGGTTCAGTGAAATGAGTCTGATTATTATAAATTAGAATTGAAATTGATTGCATATTAGATTTGTGGTATTTAGTAAGATCAATTACGTTGATTGATAAACTGACTTGGATTTGGGACAATTGAATTTACGATGGTGTTGAAATTTGACTGAGATACTTAAATCTCATTGAGGATGGATTTGTAAGATGAAATCAAATTATGATTTCGACGGAATTGGTTATAACTTAGAACTTGAAGGACCAGTCTGTAAATCAAATTTGTATTGGGGACTTTTGTGAAAAATATATTGTAAGGATTGAATTTGGAATTATTAAAGACTTGGGTGATAAATTACTGGATCAATGGTTGTTTATAATAATATGATCATTTGAGGTTCATAATGTAGAATGGATGGAAATTATTTATCTTGATGACCGAGTTAAAATTTGAAATGATATAAGGGCTAAATTGCATATATATATTTGAACCGTCGTAACTTTCTCATTGAGATTCGATTGGGAGGATTTAGGAGTCGTTGGACTTGGTTTCTCATGCTGATTCTATTCGTAGTCTCAAATCCTTCCTTTGATGATATCTTCTAGCTGGATAGTCTGATTTGTGATCGAGTCGACTTCTTTCTATCACTTTGCAATCTTGACTCCATATTTATTGTAGCTGAGCCTTTGGTATCTTGGGGGACATATGCGGTGGGACTCTATTTGACTGGTACCAGTCAGTGATTCCCTACTTCGGTACGGGATTTAGTGAAACTATCAGACATGACAGTAGTCGGTCTCCTAAGTGGTAGGGGACGTGATCCGTTGTGTGACTAGACGGGATCACCACTCCATCAGCGGTTGGGAGTGCAGCGTGGTATGACTCTGCTTGGTAGGGGATCCAGCCACACCCATATACTGATTTACGAGTAGATTTGTTCGACTCTGCTTGGTAGGGGGTGCGACCGTCTCCGTAATATCTGTAGGGGAGTCCATAGTCACCATCCCTAACCATTGGCTATCGTGATTGCGATATCTTGTGTGGTCAGTCTCCTGAGTTGTAGGGGACGTGATCTGTTGTGTGACTAGACGGATCACCACTCCATCAGTGGTTGGGAGTGCAGCGTGGTGTGACTCTGCTTGGTAGGGGGTCCAGCCACACCCATAAGATATCCTTGTTGATTCATTTCTTGCTGTGGATGTTAGTTTACCTAATCACCTTTGTCGTCGAATTACTATTGTTGCCACTGTGTTAATTTTATTGTTGCCACCAAAAATTGATCATTCCTACTGTTTGGAGGAGGTAACTTCCTACTGAGCATTCGTGGCTCATTCTTTGATTGTTTCTATCCATAGGAGAGTAGCAGCCTGGCACAGGTGTCTACGGTAGCAGAGAGTACGTGCGCAACTATCTTTAGAGCTGATTTATTTACATGTTATTCTATTTTTATGTATGGGAAAACCTTTGAGGACTTGAGTATTTCTAGTGAGACCACATTTCGTTATGTTATCTGAATTATATTCGTATTGATGAAATAAATCTTAAAACTATGTTATTCTTAAACCTTATGCTCTGATACCACTATGTGACGCCCCCGACCCAGCACGATATTGTTCCTGGGGTCGGGTGGGCCGCGGGCCGTAGACACCGAGGAACAATATCGTGCTGGATCGGGGGCATCACATAGTGGTATCAGAGCATAAGGTTTAAGAATAACATAGTTTTAAGCTTTATTTCATGTGGTGCAAAGTACAATTCTTATCGATAATAGGATGGTCTCTATATCGATCGATTCTGGCTCTACACATTTTTTTATTTCCCCTCACTTTGCTATCAAGCTGATTAGAAAGACTGAACCTCTGAAGATAATTTTTATAGTTGGAATGCCTACTGGCGATAAAATGATTGTAAATTAGGTATTCAAGTGGTGTATCATTAGAATTGAAAACTAAGAACCCACTGTAGATCGAGTGCTTTTAAATTTTAAGGATTTTGATGTCATTTTAGGCATGGACTGGTTGGCAGTTTATCATGCCAATGTTGATTGTTTGATGAAGGTAATAACTTTCAAATCACCTAGACAAGATGCTTTTACTTTCTCCGGTATGTAAGAAAACTTTTCTCCTATCATTTCTTTTCCACAAGCCCAACAACTACTGATGAAGGGTTGCAAGGAGTATCTAGTTTTTATCTCTGAGGAGCTATTGAGTACACGTCGATTAGAGGACATTCCTACTATCTGAAAGTATCCAGAGGTCTTTCTTGAGAAGTTATTAGGATTGTCTCTTGACAGAGAGGTGGAGTTTGATATAGACCTCAAGCCCGGTGCAACTTCGATCTCGAAACCCCCTTGTAGAATGGCACCGATGAAGTTAGTAGAGTTGAAGAAGCAATTGTAAAAACTTTTGGACAATGGTCACATACGCCCTAGTGCATCTCCTTGGGATGCACCAATTCTGTTTGTGAAGAAGAAAGACAAAACTATGAGATTTTGCATTGATTACCGTTAGTTAAATCAAATCATAGTAAAGAATAAATATCCTCTTTCTCGGATTGACGATCTCTTTGATCAGTTATAAGGTACTCAAGTGTACTCGAAGATTAACCTAAGATCTGACTATCATCAATTAAAGGTCAAGGAGGAGGGCATCTCGAAGACGCCTTTAGGACTCGCTATGAACATTACGAATTTCTTGTTATGCCATTTGGCTTGACCAATGCACTGACTGTCTTTATGGATTTGATGAATAAGATATTCATGCAGTATTTAGATCATTTTGTCGTTGTCTTTATAGATGATATCCTAATATATTTCAAGAGTCATAAGAAGCATGAGCAATATCTCAGAATTGTGTTAGAAACCTCAAGACAAGAGAAATTGTATGCCAAACTTAGTAAGTGTGGCTTCTGATTGTCAGAGGTGATTTTCTTGGGTCATGTGATCTCTGGTGCTGGTATATCGGTAGATCCCAAGAAAATAGAAACTTTGTTAGACTGGAAAAGGTCAACTAATGTAACTAAGGTGAGAAGCTTCCTTAGATTGGCAGGTTACTATAGAAGATTTGTGAAAGTTTTTTCCAAGATTACTACTCTACTGACCCAGTTGATTCAGAAGGGTTTAAATTTGATTGGATGGAAGACTGTGAACAAAGTTTCCAAGAATTAAAGATAAGGCTGACTACTGCACCTGTGTTGACCATACCTTCCGAGGCGATGGTTTGGTGGTGTATAATGATGCTTCCATCAAAGGATTTGGTTGTGTTCTGATGCAATATGGAAAAGTGGCTGTTTATTCCCCTATATAATTGAAGGCCCATGAGAAAAATTATCCCATTCATGACCTTGAGTTAGTGGCCATCATTTTTGCACTGAAAATCTAGAGCATTATCTGTATGAACAGACATTCAAAATCTTTACAGATCATACGAATTTGAAATATCTTTTCACCCAAAAGGAACTCAATATAAGACAGAGGAGATAACTAGATTTTCTAAAAGATTATGATTGTTCGATCAATTACCTTCCAAGTAGAGCTAATGTTGTCGTAGATGCGCTTAGTAGGGAATCAGCAGGATATTCGGCCCATTTATTGGTAAGAAAATGGAAGACTTTAGAGACTCTAAGAGACATGAAATTAATTATGATATCAGAAGACTCGACAAGGGCGCCTAAAGTCAGAATTGGTGCTAAAACATAAAGAGTGTCAGTTGAAAGATCCTATGTTATAGACTTTAAAATTAGAGTTAACTCAGAGTCCCAAGCAAGGGTTTGATGTGACTACTGATGGTGTGGTTCGATATCAGGGTCGGCTATGTGTCCCAAAGGATGTTCAATTGAAGCAGAAATTGTTAAGTGGGTCTCATCGCTCTCGCTTCTCAATACACCCAGGTAGTACAAGATGGACCAAGATATGAAGCAAGATTATTGGAGGCATGACATGAAGAGAGATATTGCAGAATTTATTTCCAAATGTTTAGTGTGTCAACAGGTCAAAATTGAACACCAAAAACCAGTAGGAAAGTTACAGCCACTCCCTATCCCTGAATGGAAATGGGAACATGTGACCATGGACTTTGTGCCTGGGTTACCAAGGACAAGGAAAGGGTTGGATGCTATTTGGGTTGTGGTGGATCGGTTAACTAAGTCAGCCCATTTCCTTCCTATTAAGATGACCTACTTCTTGGACAAGCTTGCTGAATTATGTATGGAGGAAGTAGTAAAACTTCATGGAGTACCCATTACCATCATCTCCGATAGAGATCCCAGATTCACTTCACGATTTTGGGGTAGTTTTCAGAAAGCTTTAAGGACGCAACTAGGTTTTAGTACTGCATATCACCCTCAAACTGATGGTCAATCAGAGAGAACAATCCAGACCCTAGAGGACTTGCTGAGAGCGTGAGCTCTGGATTTCAAGGGGAGCTGGGACTCTCATTTGTGTCTAGCTGAGTTCACCTACAACAATAGTTATCATGCTGGTATTCAAATGGCACCTTATGAGGCTTTGTATGGGAGGAAGTGTAGATCCCCTGTGTGTTGGACAGAGGTTGGTGAGAGGCAAATTTTGGGACCAGAGTTGGTTCAATTAGCTACCGAGAAGATTGAAGTGATTCGAAAGAGGTTACTCACAGCACAAAGTAGACAAAGGAGTTATGCTAATACCAGAAGGCGGGATCTGGAGTTTCCCGTGGGCGATCATGTTTTTCTAAAGATCTCTCCAACAAAGGGCGTGATGAGATTTGGGATGAGGGGCAAGTTAGCACCTCGTTATATTGGCCCCTTTGAGATCTTAGAGCGAATTGGAGTAGTTGCTTATAAACTTGCCTTACCTCCAGCATTAGCTAATGTGCATAACGTCTTTCACGTGTCAATGCTGAGGAAGTACAACCCAGATGCCACACATATACTATCGTTTCAGTCGTTACAACTGAGAGAGGACTTGACATGTGAGGAGCCGCCAATTCGGATCTTAGAACGAAAAGAGCATGTGTTAAGAAGAAAGGTGATCCCTTTGGTAAAAGTACAGTGGCAGCATCACTCTGTGGACGAGGCCACTTGGGAGAGAGAGGAGGACATCAAGGGCAAATACCCCCATATCTTTTGAGGTATGTTCATTTTAAAATTTGGGGACCAAATTTATTTAACGGGGTAGGAATGTAACCACCCGTCACTCCATAATGGCCCATTACTCGGGCCCACAACCCACAACCCAATAACCGCCTCTATTTATAGGCAGCAACCACCCACTAAACCCGGACGGATAGAGAGAGCCAAGGAACAATCGTTGGGGAGGCTTACGGAGTGGCAAGAAGATTTGGGACGATCCTTATTGAGATTCGAAGTAGGTTAAGTTACTTTCATTTGTTTTCTCCTTACCTCTATTCGAAGTAGGTTAAGTTACTTTCATTTGTTTTCTCCTTACCTCTATTCGAAGTAGGTGATGTTACTTTCATCTGTTTCTCTTTACCTCTATTCGAAGTAGGTTGAGTTATTTTCATCTGTCTTTCTTTGACTTTATTCCTGAGACAAGTCCATGTTGAATAATCAGAAAATTTAGTGACCTCCATGATATTTAGGAGGATGATGATAACTTAGATCTAAGTAAAACTGAGTAGAGAATAGATATGTCTAACTTTTAAGGTGTTATATCAATCTATGACATGTTTTGAGAATAGAAAGATTAGAGGGATAGAATTGCAAATTCTCCATCTTCTTCCCCGATCAAGTCCACTGTGCTCCGGCGATCGGCAGTGGAGACGGCGACGTGCGAGGGGTGGTACGTCGGCTTGCGGTGCGGCTGCGTGCGGCGATGATGCGTGCGGGCATCGTGCGCAGGCAGCACGGACCCGGTGTCGACGCAGTTCTGGCGCGTGATACGGCATCGGGAGCGGCCGATGGCATGCGCACGACCGCGCAGGCCAGGGTCCGCTAGCATGCAGTTGCGCAGGCTGCTCGGGCTGCGACGGCGCCTGCTTCGGCCCGACGGCACGGGTTGACGACGACCGGAGGCGCGGGAGAGCACGGATCAGACGACGTCGGATGGCGTGACGGCCTGGCAGCCATGGCCCAGCGAAGATGACGGCGTGGCAGTGCGACGGCCTGGCGGCGGCGGCGGCGACGGCGGCAGTAGAATTAGGGTTAGGGTTTTGAGGTGGATGAAGGATTAGTTTTAATTATGGTTTAATTTAAGTTGGTTATGGTTTTGTTTTAATTTAAAAGTCGGTTTGGTTTGGTTTAGTTAAAAGTTGATTCTGGTTTTGGTTTAGTTTAAAGTTGGTTCAGAATTCGGTTTGGGTTTAGATTCTAGTTTTTGAATCGATTTGAATCAGGCTTGAGGTTAATCGAACTAATGATAAGGTGAATGGTTTAGTTCAAGTTAAGTAGTCTGAATTCATGATTTGGTTTAGTGAAATGAGTCTGATTATTATAAATTGGAATTGAAATTGATTGCATATTAGATTTGTGGTATTTAGTAAGATCAATTACATTGATTGATAAACTGATTTGGATTTGGGACAATTGAATTTACGATGGTGTTGAAATTTGACTGAGATACTTAAATCTCATTGAGGATGGATTTGTAAGATGAAATCAAATTATGATTTCGACGGAATTGGTTCTAACTTAGAACTTGAAGGACCAATCTGTAAATTAAATTTGTATTGGGGACTTTTGTGAAAAATATATTGTAAGGATTGAATTTGGAATTATTAAATACTTGGGTGATAAATTACTGGATCAATGGTTGTTTATAATAATATGATCATTTGAGGTTCATAATGTAGAATGGATGGAAATTATTTATCTTGATGACCGAGTTGAAATTTGAAATGATATAAGGGCTAAATTGCATATATATATTTGAACCGTCGTAACTTTCTCATTGAGATTCGATTGGGAGGATTTAGGAGTCGTTGGACTTGGTTTCTCATGCTGATTCTATTCGTAGTCTCAAATCCTTCCTTTGATGATATCTTCTAGCTGGATAGTCTGATTTGTGATCGAGTCGACTTCTTTCTATCACTTTGCAATCTTGACTCGATATTTATTGTAGCTGAGCCTTTGGTATCTTGGGGGACGTATGCGGTGGGACTCTATTTGACAGGTACCAGTCAGCGATTCCCTACTTCGGTACGGGATTTAGTGAAACTGTCAGACATGACAGTAGTCGGTCTCCTGAGTGATAGGGGACGTGATCCGTTGTGTGACTAGACGGGATCACCACTCCATCAGTGGTTGGGAGTGCAGCATCGTATGACTCTGCTTGGTAGGGGATCCAGCCACACCCATATACTGATTTACGAGTAGATTTGTTCGACTCTGCTTGGTAGGGGGTGCGACCGTCTCCGTAATATCTGTAGGGGAGTCCATAGTCACCATCCCTAACCATTGGCTATCGTGATTGCGATATCTTGTGTGGTCAGTCTCCTGAGTTGTAGGGGACGTGATCTGTTGTGTGACTAGACGGATCACCACTCCATCAGTGGTTGGGAGTGCAGCGTGGTGTGACTCTGCTTGGTAGGGGGTCCAGCCACACCCATAAGATATCCTTGTTGATTCATTTCTTGCTGTGGATGTTAGTTTACCTAATCACCTTTGTCGTCGAATTACTATTGTTGCCACTGTGTTAATTTTATTGTTGCCACCAAAAATTGATCTCTCCTACTGTTTGGAGGAGGTAACTTTCTACTGAGCATTCGTGGCTCATTCTTTGATTGTTCCTATCCACAGGAGAGTAGCAGCCTGGCACAGGTGTCTACGGTAGCAGAGAGTACGTGCGCAACTATCTTTGGAGCTGATTTATTTACATGTTATTCTATTTTTATGTATGGGAAAACCTTTGAGGACTTGAGTATTTCTAGTGTGACCACGTTTCGTTATGTTATCTGAACTATATTCGTATTGATGAAATAAATTTTAATTCTATGTATTCTGTAAACCTTTTATTTGTATGTTGTCCACTTGTGTTGTGGTTCGATCGAACACGACAGGGGTGTTACAACTTTTATTGTAAGGCTCGGTGGGGCCAGTGGGCCAGTAGGCAGGCAATGGGCCTGTAACTGGTAGCAGTTGTCTTTAGTCCCACATCGACAAAGTGTTGGAGTTGAGACTGGGTTAAATATGATGACTACCATAGACCCAAGAACGAGGCCTTTTTCCGAAAAACTGGGAAAAACAAAATCCTGGGGTCGGGTGGGCCGCGGGCCGCAGACGCCCAGGAACAATATCGTGCTGGGTCGGGGGCGTCACATAATGGTATCAGAGCCACTCCGCACCTCTTGATCGATGTGGGCTAGCTCAGCGAGGATGCTAAGCCCTTGAGGGGGGGAGATTGTAAGGCCCGGTGGGGCCAGTGGGCCAGTCGGCAGGCAATGGGCCTGTGACTGGTAGCAGTTGTCTTTAGTCCCACATCGACAAAGTGTTGAAGTTGAGATTGGGCTAAATATGATGACTGCCCTAGACCCAAGAACGAGGCCTTTTTCCGGGAAACTGGGAAAAACAAAATCCTGGGGTCGGGTGGGTCGCGGGCCGCAGACGCCCAGGAACAATATTGTGCTGGATCGGGGGCGTCACATAATGGTATCAGAGCCATTCCGCACCTCTTGATCGATGTGGGCTAGCTCAGCGAGGACGCTAAGCCCTTGAGGGGGGGAGATTGTAAGGCCCGGTGGGGCCAGTGGGCCAGTAGGCAGGCAATGGGCCTGTAACTGGTAGCAGTTGTCTTTAGTCCCACATCGACAAAGTGTTGAAGTTGAGACTGGGCTAAATATGATGACTGCCATAGACCCAAGAACGAGGCCTTTTTTCGGGAAACTGAGAAAAACAAAATCCTGGGGTCGGGTGGGACACGGGCCGCAGACGCCCAGGAACAATATCGTGCTGGGTCGGGGGCGTCACAACTAGTCTTTAGGTTTGGGAACCTTCACCCCATCAATTATTTTGTTAGGTAGAGTGTACCCTTCTCTCCCAACCACCATAGATCATAATCAATAACTTTTATGAAGATCCAAATTCAGACTATCTAATAATTAAAATGAGTGCCATTGAATAGTGTTGGATGAGTGGTAGATTGCCCCTCCTAAATGGATGGTGATGCACTAAAACTTTTCATAAATACGGATCAAAAAATTCTAGATGGTTAAATTAAAAACAAGAGCATCAAACTCTGATACCAATTGAGAATACAAAAATCACCTAAGAGGGGGATTAGGTTTTGAGAACAAATAGAATTTTTCTGATAAATCAAAAGCAATTCCATTCACCAATCAGGATTCAAAGCCAATTCTCAAATAATCACAAGTGCAACTAATTAAATAGAGCAAGTAATTAAAAAATCATAACCCAAATCACCAAACATCCCCAGAACCTTAATCACTAGTCTGATGTTCAGTTATTAACTCGTTGTCTAGTTTTACATATGATAGAAGTTTGAATCTTCAATTTGACCCAACTGGTCATTTGTTCAAAGGCGAATGTCAGGTTTAGTCAAACAAGCTCTGTTAAGAGCTTTCTATAGAACTCTATGTGACATTGAACACTCCAAACAATCTTAAATTGAATTACAAGTTGAATAATAAGAGTAGATGATATAAATTTAGCTCACACAATAATCTCTCAAGAAAGAGGTAAACGATAATGAGAATTTGCTTGAGATTGGAAAGTTTAGAGCTCAACAATGACTAAAGAGTATAGAAGTCTTTTATCACTTTTCTCAAATATTAGAAGATGTTAAAGTTATTAAGTGAGGTTCCTTTCACTCTATTTATACCTTTGGGATCAAAACAAGCCATTGGGAGTGAAATTCCATGGTTTGGTTCACTCTAATAGTCAAGAAACTAGCTGTTAGTCAGGTAGAAAACCCAAATTGGATGTCCATTTTAGATAATTGGTCGTCTAGTTCTAATTTATCAGAACTAGCCCATAGCTCAACTAGTTGCTCTATTTCTAACCAAATGTTTGGTTCTGTCAGAACCTAAACCTCAAATGGGCATCTGATTCCTAACTGGGCATTTGGTTCTTAAGTAACTAGAACCTGAATCACTAATCGGATGTCTAGCTATTAACCAATCATCCATTTCTACAAAGGACTGAAGTTCGAACCTTCAGCCTAACCCAATCGGTCATCTAGTTTAGAGATTGACTTTTGGTTCAGTCAAGTAACTCTGTTAATTACTTCCTATAGAACTCTACATAACATTAATGCTAAATAATTTATCTCAAATAAAGTTTTGACTCAGCTGAAGATAAAAAAAACCTAAACCTAGTCAAAACTGATTCCTTGATTTGCATTAGCATTGTTCATGTCATCCATGAATCCTGGAGATGTTGTAAATATCTTTCAAGCCACCTTGAGCCATCTCTTGATCTCTTCAAGTCATGTTTACCGATCCACCATTGCGCTTCCTTTTTCTTGAGAAATCAATACAGTTTTAGTTTACTAGTTTTTTATAAAGTGTAGAACCAAATTGGAACTAGTTTTGCAGCTCAACAAAAATTGAGAATCAAAACTATGTCAATTTACTTTGAGAACCAATTTTTTGATAAGGTTCGTAATTAATATAGTATGATATGCCGGTTCTCCAATTCTTTTTCTCACCTCTAATGTGGAGTGATAATTTTTATTTTCTTTGGATAATTCATGTTGAAAATTTATTATTGTATTGTAGTTAGAAATAAAAACTTGTATTTTGAGAAGTTCGATTGTATTTGGAGTTGAAAATAAGCTTCATGCATGTAATTAAAGCTTTTTTTACTTGTATTTGATTTAATTTTAAAATTTTATTTATCTAAATTTAAGATATTATTCTAATTAATTATTCCAAAAATAGCATTCAAGTACTTTATCAACACTAACAAAAAATGCTACTAAAGATCGACAAATAGCGACACTAACAAAAGCACTACTTCGAAAGTTAAGCAATATAGCAGTTCTAATGCTAGCACCACTATTGTAAAGAGTAATAGCAATGCTAGCACTAGTGCCACTATTTCTAAAGAGTAATGGTAGTGCTATCCATAGTGCCACCATTGCTTTCAATCTTGTAGCAGCACTATTAGATTAGCGCCACCAAAAGTCAAATCTTTACCGATAGTTTAGCACTGGGAAAGACATATTTTCTAGGTACTTTTTTCACACCACACATAGCACTGCCATACACTTTTAGGGCACTAATTTAGCGCTACAAATTTTGTAAGAAAAATTAAAATAATAGTTTCTTAATGCCTCAAATTAGCACTATTATAGCTTTTAATAGTGCTAGTTTAGAGCCACTAATATACAAATATATTGTAGTGAGAAAAAAATTGTTATAACCTTGAGGCTATATATATAACCCTCAAACAGCTTAGAATTTTGGTTGGAATAGAATAAGAATAAGACTTAAAGTCTAATATTAATCTTAAATAAAAAGATCTAATTCCTATTTCATATTAGACTAAGATTGTTACAAAGTCAGACTTAAAATTGAACTCAAAATTTGACTAACTTAATAACTGAATGTGGAAAAGTGATAACAACAAAATCATAGGACTCAATTGTAGCTTACGAATAGATTGTTACTTGCCTTATTTGGATAAATATTTTAGAAGTTATGGCATTTGGAGTGCAACTGAAATAATATGGGTAAAACCAAGTAAGAGTTGAAATTCCACTTTAACTTTACCTCTAATTTGGTTGTAGAAGGATGCAGTTGTTCGACATTATACCCCTCTACTTGTAAAAGACTTATTCTCAAGTTGAAACTCAAACTCTTCACTTGAGAAATTTTGTCACCCTTGAAGATGGAGAAGTCAAAACTTGATGATGTAGAGCAATGAAGTTTCCTACAAGAATGTCTTCGCCACTTTGATCTGTAGTTTGGTTGTAATATCACTACCCCATTTTTACCAATCTCTCCATCAATATATTGGACTTGTTTCCAAAGATAGTTTCTTAAGGATTATCTTATCATCGATAACTTTGCAACTAAAATATTTTTCACAAACATCCAAATAATTCGTAAGATGACTAGAGCATGCTATTGTGAATTTTGGCTCTTGTAAAATGATTTCTTCTTGAGAAATCATCTCCAAAATCTCAATAGAGTTAGCTTTTGATGAATGTAATGAATAACCTTGAGTAGCACAATTTGCATCTTTATTAGTAGAAGTCGGTTCCTGGCAACCTTTAAGATCATCACCTGATTTATATGAATTCTTCATGATAGCCTCTTGAGTAATTTCTATAGTATCCAAAGATACTTTTTTATGATCTTCAATTAACTCATCAAAGAGAAAATCTCTAAGGGCCTCAATAAGTTCTTTACTTTCATTCTTGTCTTCCATAGGATCCATAATCACTTCTTTTACTTGATAATTAAAATTAGAGAAAAGTTACTAAGATGCAAAATTAACACTTTATGGATATCTCCATAGATTATAATTTCAAAAGTCCTTGGATAAGAAATTTGTCTTCCAAGATTTTGATCTCCTTCTGAGAACTTCTTGTTGGATAGTTTAACCATCTTCAGCCATGAGTGAATGGCTTGCCTTCACGTGTTCTTTGGAGTTAAATTTGCTTCCACCAAGATGAATCGCAACTATTAAGCATGTACTCAACAATCTTCACTTTCTTCTCTTTTGAAATATTCATGAGCTCAAAGAGGTTCTAAATCCATCCAAATAAATAAATCCTCATAATCATGAAAGCTAGGAATACTTATCTCACCAAGATTCTAATTTTCTTAAGTAGAAGGCTTTTGGATGATCTCTTTATGAGACTGACCTGGAATATTGAGACTCTTCAACTTTTTTTATTTGATTAATAAAATCAAGAAAGGCTTGTTTGATAGAATCTCAATTTTGATAATATGTAGGATCATTGTTCATGGAGTGTTGCTACCAGTTACAATCATTGGTGTTGAGCCAGGAAAGAAATTTTCTCTAATAACAACTAGCATAGCAAGAAAGAGCAAAAGATTGGAAAAGGATTACTATTTTCTAATCGTGATAAGTTGTTAAATCCACAAAAAAGATAGAGACAGAACAAACTCAAAATAAAAGAATATTATTTATTACTAATGTAAAATATTGCTACTCATAAAAGCTATTTTAGGGATTGAGAAAAAACGCAAGTGCTACTAACATCAGAGGCGAACAAGTTGAGATACTTGAAAAACAAAGATCAAATAATTAAATATTTCAGCAAAGTCTAGTTAATATTCATCATCAAATTTTATATTCGAAAGAGTTTGATTAAAAATATAATTACAATAAAAAGACTTCAATATTCAACTTAAGGATAAGTCTTTCACAAGTAGAGGGGCTGTAGGACAACTACATCTTTATATAGGAAAATTGGAGGTGAAGTCAAAGTAAAATTTCAACTCCTACTAGGGTTTATTAGGATTAATAGAGCTATGCTCCAAATGCCATAACTTTCCAAATATTTATATCCAAATTAGGCAAGTGACCATCCTTTGGGAAGTTGAGATCAAGTCTTATTATTTTTTTTGGTGTATAACACAATGATGCTAGCATGAGGCATATTCAAGGCTACTAAGTACCGGAAAATACCTTGATTTATTGTACTAATTTTGTAGCAACAATCAAGCATTTTGAAAATTTTTTGAAGTTAAGAGTTGAATTAAGGTAAAGGCTTTTCAAATTGAAACTAAATTGCTATTTACATCTGGTGGGGAGTACTACTTTAATGGACATCATTGTTTGTCATCTTTGGCTTATGCCAGATATTTCAATTATAGGTAAAAGCCAGTGGAAGGTGAAGTTTCTAGATTCTTCAAAAAATCATGAATGTAGATAAAGCTAGTGGAAGAAGGGGAAATTTGCATATTCTCCAAAAATCATGAATCTTGTGAAAAGAAATGCAAGCTTTGGTACATGCAACATAGTTATTCCCATAATGGTAGGTCAAGTTTATCCAATTATGGTTCACTTCACTGTGAATGGGTGTTTCTATTAGTAGCTTGTCTGAAGGAATTTTTTCATACTTTGTACACATAAATTTACCATGTGTTAATTATGCTAATGTATAAGAGTAATAGCAAAACTAATTCATTGAGGTTTTGAATGCATTTGATCTTGCTATTTCCCATGTTTTAGGAGAAGGACTGACATTTACTCTTTTTTTTTCATTTTTTTATTGACAGGGCCTATAGTATCACATTGCAATGCAATACTGAAAATATTTTCTTCATATAGAAAAAATTTGAGAAAATAATTTAGTTGAGGTCTAATTCTAAGTCACATATTTGATGCACAATTAATTATTCTAGTTGAGTAAAATAGTTCATGTTTTTCAGTCAATCAAAACATTCCATGTTAATTTTTCAATCAATCAAAACCTTTCATGGTTTATATTAGATCCATGCTTGTAAACATTAGATGAGAACAATTGTGTTGGAGTTGAGAGGTTTAGGCCTTGTGATATATGTCTGCACAAACTAGGGTAGAAGACAAGGGATTTGATTTGATGAGGTTTTCTATGAAGTAAAGGTAAATTACCATTCGAGTGGCTTTTTTCTCTTAGGGGCACATGGTATAGGAGTGACACCACATCAGAGTATAAAATATGATAATATCATGATACTTTGTTTCCTTTGCAATTCCCTCAAAATGTTAAAATTCTACTTGAGTTCTCTACACCATAATCGGTATATTTGAATTTTTTACTTTCATAGCTTCTTATTTCCTCTGCTAAATCTTGCTCAGCCAATTATGTGAAGAATCTTGAGTATAGATCTTTCAAGAGACTATGGGAGGAATCTAGTCGTGAATCCCATCATAATGTTCTTCGTGAAAAGGATAGTAATTTTAAGAAATCTGAAGCTACCTATTGTGTGAAAGGTAATTAATGGAGTTCATGCCATCTTTGACAAGCTTTCATTATTATTCTATGAAATTTACTTTTTCTCGAAATCCTCACACCTAAATTTGAACTATATAAAAGTTTGTATTGGTTTCTGGTTCATGTTGTTTTGTTATAAGATTCTTGATAGACAATACAATTTATTTCTTTGTAGTTTATCATAATAAGTGTCATGCCTCGATTCGAGACATGATAAGTGTAGTATATCTACCTATACAATAGATATACAAGAAGAACAAGTATAGAACTATCTCATCTATAATCACACACTTCTATCAAAGTTTGCACTCTAACATTTGAACACAAAAAAGTGTCCTCAAACTTGGAGTTAGGGATTATATCCCAACAAAGAGACATGAATAAACATTATGAAATTCTACATACATATATCGAACTCTAATCTTAGGAAGGGATTTAAGGTAATCTAGTAATATGTGACACATCCTGACCCTCAAGCAAATCCCTAAGATTAAAACTTGTAAGAGAATAAACAATCACATTTAAACTAATATTTTCAAATATATAATACATATAAAGATAATGTTTTGTAGGACTCAAACAACAGAATGCAAAACATGGACCAAAATTAGTGAATATGTGCACCACATAACTTATGTATAAAATCAATGGTAAATCCTTATAAACCCATAAAAAATAATATTTTTTTCTCAATGTCACACTCCAAATCAAAAATTTGGAGAGTTAGAATGTGACAATGCCATATACTTATAAGGCTGATGCCCCATAAACCTCATAAAAATACAAGGCCATATTTAGACATACCTATGCAAGAATAATATCTTACAATTAAAATTAAAAATTTCTCAAAATATGTGAGAGTAAATCTTAAATTTCAAACTTATGAATATATATAAATCTTAATTGAACTAAAATACAATGCCTCTAACTAACTAATAAATCTCACTTAGCTAGATCTTTTAATGCTAACTAAACTTTAATATGTAAGAAAAAGAATCATTTGCATTAAAATATACTTATAATTTAGATCCTAAAAACTAAATTTCACACATATTCCAAAATCATATAATTATAAAGTATAATATAATCAAAGAGCAATATAGTAGACCAGATAACAAAATTATCTTATTAAATCAGAACTTCAAAACACATTTATTTTCTTATTCAAAAAATATTTTAGTCACCATTATTAATTACAGTTATACACTTAACCCAATGACATGGGTCACATATAAAATAACTCAAATTAGATCACATCACAAACACATATATATATTGATATGATCAATGACCCTTACCAATAAGATAACATCATAAAATCAGAGTGTAGGTGTATTAAGAGATATTTAGTAAAATTTTTATCTAGTTATTATATAATTTTATAACAAAATAAATAACTATAGCTTAGTTTCACAAGATTTCAAAAAATTATTTTATTTTATTTTTTAAAATATATAATATCAATATTATTTTCAACAAACTACTTATTATATAATATAATATTATCGTAAATCATAAACATCCAAAATAATTGGTATATACCAACGTAGGATGAAGTGACTCATTTATTTACCCCAATCATTATAGCATGAGTTTTATTGATTCTCCAAATAATTGTTCAAAATTTTCAACTTCATCTTCCTCAAAATATCCTTAGATCTCTTTCTCATATAATCATCACTTATGTGATCCTTCAAGTAAAAAAATCCTAATCCTTTTATAATATAAGAGGCCACTTTTGCAGAAAACCCCAAATAAAATAATAATCTTAATTAGATAAAATTCAAATCTAACTAAAATTCTATTTGGACTAGATATCAAATACTCCTCATCTTTTAAAAATTTTATCCCCAAATTTGAAATATCCAAATTAACAATCAAATACTAAATTCAATTCTAAACCTCAAGTACAAATCCATCATAATTTCATTACACAACTTTGATATAGAACTAGTCACAATTCTTAAATCTTCAAAAATCATTTGTAATTCTAGGCAAAGTTTACCTTAATATTTCAATTCAAGTCATATAGTATCAAGATACTCTCCACATAAATCAAGCTAATAAACAATACTCTCTTCAACTTTGATTTCAAATTATTTACAAAATAGTGTGTGAAGTTTTGAGGAGCACCAAATAATTAACTTGCAAAAAATTTTAACCTATCAACCTCAATATATGTATCATAAGACATTTAAAATTCAATCCTACAATCTAGAGCTCTAATATCATTAAATTGTCATGTCGCAAACTGAAAATTTCAGAAGTTCGCATGTGACAATGCTGTATATTTATGAGGATGACACCTCATAAATCCCATAAGCATACAAGAGCTTACTTAGACATACCTACACAAAAATAATGTCTCATAATTAAAATTAGAAATTTTTCAAAATACATGATAGTAAATCTTAAACTCCAAACTTACAAATTTATACAAATCTCAATTGAACTAAAATATAACACCCCTAATGAACTAGTAAATCTCACTTAGATCCTTTGATGCTAACTAAACTTCAATCTGTAAGCAAATGAGCCATCTCTGTTAAAATATACATATAACTTAGATCCTAAAAATTAAATTTTACACATATTCCAAGATCATATAATCATAAAATATAGTATAATCAAATCATAATAAATTAGATAATATAACTAATTTTATTATCAAATTCGGAACTTTGAAACGCAATCACCTTTTTATTCAAAATATATTTTAGCCTCCAATATCAACTACCATCACATACTTAATCCAGTGACATAGGTCACACAAATAATACCTAAAATTAAGTCACATTATAAGATACCACACTTAGCTCCTGTGGTTAGGTCACATCACAGAACCAGAACTAATCCCTCATAAACACATATACATGTCAACATGGTGAGGATTTTTTCTCACCGACAAGACCACATCGCAAAATCAGAGCATAAATGTACTAGGAGACATTGAGAAAAATATTTCTCTATTTCTTATATAATTTTATAAAAAGTAAATAACTATAACTTAGTTTCACAAGTTTTCAAAACAAAATTTTTATTTTATTTTCAATAATACATATAATATCAATTTTGTATTCAACAAGTTACATATTTTATAATACAATATTATCATAATTAATAAACATTCAAAACAATTGATATACAGTAATATAGGATGGAGTAACTCATTTACTTATGTCAATCATGATAGCATAACCTTTATTGATTTTCCAAATAATTTTCCAAAATTTTCAACTTTATCTTCCTTGAAATATCTTTAAATCTCTCTCTCCATATACAACTATCACTTGTCTAATCCTTCAACTAAAAAAATCCTAATCCTTTTATAATATAAGAGACCACTTTTACATAAAATCCCAAAAAAATAAATAATCTTAATTAGATAAAATTCAAATGTCACTAAAATTCTATTTGGGTTGGATATCACACTCAATATTAGAATACAGAGCACAATGGTATGACCAATGTCTCCTGCAAGAGATATGGCACACACAAAGATCGTGGTCCAAACTAGAAGCTAAATCACAAAGGGCATCTAAGAAGGGAACATTCCACTATTTTAATGTCCACGGATGGCACGAAAATTCATCTCTATATAATATAGATACTTGTCAACATCAGCATTGTCAACTCCAATGGCCAGTACATAACAAAAATCATGGGGACCATAATCAAAATCAATAAATCATATATATTACAATGCCTTTCCAAGCAAGGAAATCCTTGTGAAAGACACACGCATGGCATTTCAAATACAATGCAAATGTATGTGAATACATCAGGATTTATAGTTTGTTTTGTAAATTCAGATGCATGATTTTCTTATGTTTGAGGCATGCAGTCACTCATAGATCATAACTCATGACAAAATATCATATCATACTAGAAAAGATCAAGAAATCATTTAAAACAATGTGATATGAGAAAATATCATATTCATCAAAAGAAATAATATTTGATTCATAATATTTTGAGAGTCAGTCATTCACTTACCTGATCCATAAATCACATCAAACAAAAAGGATTAGTTTGAACCTCCTCATCCAAATCTACAATATAAAATTACCCATTCCATAATCTAAACATATTTTTGGCAGTATAAGTTTTTTAACCTAAGATATTAGCCCTAAAAATAGAAGTCTATAACATGATTGATTGGGCTTAAATGCCATGGAAAGGATTTGCACTGTAATTCACAACTAAAGACTAGATTAGATAGTCCAAAGCACCAAAGCATCCTACCATTAGGCATGCCCATCCATTATTAGGAGTATTCACAAACAAACCTGATATCTAATCAAATTCTAAGTGTGATGCTAAACTTGATCTAGAACCCAAAAATGAATAGAATACAACAAAATAACATTTTTAATCATTTCTAAGATTCCTAAACATGTCCAAAATCGAACTGAATTTGAATGTTTCTATGCTTCCAAAGTAATTCAGACTGAATCTGATCAAAACTAAGCATTCTTAAGCTAATAAATCATGGTTTCAGTTTCAGATTTGAAAGCACTAGAACCAAGAATTGTAGTGTCAGTTTTAGGTTTCATGTTTTAGTTTTAGGTTTCAGGTTTCAATTTCAATTTTAGGATTGAAGGGATTAGAACAAGTACTTTTACTATAGAATAAGTATGAAAAAGAATAGCTGCAATATTAGAGTAGAAGATCAAAGAAACCACAATTTCTAGAAGCAAAAAAAGGACTTAAAACATCATTAGAGGTTCTCCAATTAATAAATGAATATAGCTAGAAAACCAACCTGCTCTTTTTTCTATTCTAGATCACCAGGAAGAAGAAGAAGAGAGGATTTAGGAGGCTTTATCTTCTCTTGCTCTTGCTCCTACTCCTAATCACCCAAAAGTAAGGGAATATGTAAGAAGAGCTAAAAACCTACTATAGAAAAAGGAAGAAGAAGAAAAGTAGAACAGTAGGACTCATTCTTTCTCCTGCGCCTGCTACTCTTCTTCACCAAAGAAAAGGAAACAAAAATGGGAGAGGAAAAGGAGGGGCTTAGGGCGGTTAGATATTTAGGGTATTTTGAAAAATCCCCTTTGAACTAATTAATTTTACAATTAGGTCCTTCAAGTTGTTTGTTTATTATATATATATATTCTTTAGATAAAAAAGTTTGGGTGGATAGCTAGTCATCACATTAATCTCCTACTCCTACTCTAAAAGTCCTTGATTGAAACTTGAGCCAAGGCACATTTTAAACAAATTCTTTTTATTTTTTTGTTTTTTGTTTTGGTTCTCACATTCCTCCCCCCTTCTCCCACTTAAAATTAGTTTAATCCTCTAAATTTAACTTAGAACAATTCATACCTAAAGGATGCAATAATTGAGGATATATTGCCAACGTATCTCTTTCTAGCTCCCAAGTGGCTTCCCTATTTGAATGATTGTTTCACTGGACCTTGACATAAGATATGGGTTGGTTTCTCAACACTTGCTCTTTCCTATCCACAATTCAAACCAAATACTTTCATAAGAGAGATCTTCACTAAATTTCAATGGTACAAAGTATATCATGTGGTCCTTCTATAGAATGTATTTTCGCAATGTACTTGGAGAGTGCAAGAGGAAGAGGAAGTCAATATGCTACATCAACAACCCTCTCAAGGAACTCAAAAGGTCCAATAAACTAAGTGCTAAGCTTGCCATGAAAATCAAACCACATTATACCTTTAGTAGGTGAGATTTTAAGAAAAACATGGTCATCAAGCTAGAATTCCAATTTTCTATAAGAATTGTTAGCATAACTCTTCTATCTACTTTCAACTACTCAAGGACATTCTCTCATTAATTGTATCTTCTCCATAGTCTGCTAAATAATCTTATATTCCAATAGCTTTCTCTCACCTACATCATGCTAGCATATCAATGATTTGTACCTTCTTCCATAAAGCACCACATAATGAGCTATTGGATGTTGGTCTGAAAACTATTGTTATAGGTAAATTCCACCAATGGTAGGTGCTTGTCCCACATGCCACCCAAATCAAATACGTAGGCTCTTAACATATCTCCAAGACTTGAATGGTTCTCTCAAACTACCCATCTATTTGGAAATGAAAAGTTAGTACTAAAACTGAGTGTGGTTCCCAACGCATTGTTCAAGCTTCTCCAAAAATGATTGACAAAATGAGAATCCCCATCTAACATAATGAAAATAGGGACCCCATGCAGTCTAACAATTTACTCAAGTAAAATTTTGCCAATCTTTCCAAAGTCATTCTAGTCTTAATAGCCAAGAAATGAGCTAACTTAATCTATCCACAATCACCCAAATAGCATCAAGTCCCTTTTGAGTTTTAGCTAATCCAAACATAAAATCCATAGAAATATGCTCACATTTTCATTCAGGAATAGGACATAGTTGTAATAATCCTACTAGTTTTTGATGTTCATCTTTTCCTACTGACATGTCAAATAATAAGTCACAAATTAAGTAATTTTTCTCTTCATCTTATTCCACTAGAAGGTACCCTTCAAGTCTCTATACATCTTGGTACTTCCTGGGTGTATTGTGTAACTTGAAGAGTGAGCTTCCTTCAGAATTTCTCTTCTCAATTCAGGCTTGTTTGGGACACAAACCCTATCACCAAACCTCAAGGAGTCATCCTCATGAATTCAAAACTCTAGTCTAGCACTAGACTCCACATCTAACTTAATCTTTTAAAGTTGAGTATCATCTACTTGAACCATTTTAATCCTATCCAATAAAGTGGGATAAACTCAAAAATTGGCCAACAAGGCATCGAGCTCATAAATTCAAACTTCAATATCATATCTTCTCAAATATTCCAGAATGGCTCTTTGTAATGTAAGCATTCCAGTCAAAGCATTAGATGATTTCCTACTTAGAGCATCTACCACCACGTTGGCTTTCCCAAGATGATAGTTGATAGTCAAATCATTATCCTTGCACAACTCCAACCATCTTCTTTGTCTCATGTTCAGTTACTTTTGGATGAAGATATACTTTAGATTCTTATGGTCAGTGAAGATGTCACAAAATTTTCAATAAAGGCAGCGTCTCCAAATTTTTAGAGCAAAGATCGCAATGACGAGTTCCAAGTCATGGGTAGGGTAATTACATTCATGTGGTTTTAGTTGTCAAGATGTATAAGAAACAACTTTACCATTCTACTTCAACACACAACCTAGACCTCTCCTGGAAGCATCACTATAGATGGTGTACCCATTACAGCAACTAGACAAAGTAAGAATTGGGGTAGATACCAACTTCTACTTCAACTCTTGGAAGCTCTCCTCACATTCTTTAGACCACTCAAAACTAGTGCCTTCTCTAGTCAAGTTAGTTAAAGGAATGCTATGTGAGAGAACACTTCAATAAATCTTTGGTAAAAGCTAACTAAAGCTAAGAAGCTTCTCACCTCATGACACTACTTGACGGCTTCCAATCCAAGATTGCCTCTACCTTCATTGAATCAACTATAATCTCATTCTTTATCACAACATGTCCTAAGAAAGGCACACTATCCAACTAGTAGTTGTTACCTTTTATAGTTTTGATGATGAACAAACT
The DNA here is from genome assembly GCA_005019695.1 of Trichopus zeylanicus subsp. travancoricus. Taxonomy (NCBI): domain Eukaryota; kingdom Viridiplantae; phylum Streptophyta; class Magnoliopsida; order Dioscoreales; family Dioscoreaceae; genus Trichopus; species Trichopus zeylanicus. Next base: position 297,541 of record RXID01021999.1, on the reverse strand, counting down.
TTGTATTTAATCATATCTTGAGCATGTGTAGCAAATAGCCAAGCCAAGTTTGAAAATGAGATCAAGGCCATTCAAAAGCCTCAAATGTGGATAGACATGAAGACAATATTACAAATGAGGCATGATGGTAGATGAGGGAATGAAACTTGAAGCATTAAAAATGGCTTCAAGAAGGCTCAAGTGATCAAATTGACATTGATTAGGTTTAGATTTTTATTTGTTTTAATCAAGTGAAGGATTTGTTTTAGATTATTTTGGTTTAGAGCAATTATCATGTCAGGTTTTGCGGAAGGCTTTTCAAAGAGTTCTTTTGCTAAAACTAGATGAAAACACCAATTCTACTATATCTAAATTGGATGACCTGTTGGAAACTGAATGCCCGATTGGAAGTTTGTGTTCTAAGTCTTTCTTAGAACTAGACATCTGGTTGGGAATTGGATGCCTAGTTGTTCTAGTTCAGGCATCCGAACCTTCTTGTTTAGAGGCCCGAATATGGCAAATATGCTCAATGGCTAGTTACATTTTGACCATTGGAGCAAGGCTAGCTGTGAAATTTTACCCCCAATGACTAATTTCAAGCCATAAGGGAGAAATAGGCTTGGTTGGAGTAATCAAAACAAGTTTTACAACTTCATACTCTTAATAGAGAAGAGATTAAAGCCCCCCATGCCTACTAACTCAAGAATGTTCTAAACCTTCCAATCTTAAGTAAATCTCAATTGCATTGTTCTTATCTTGAGAGGACTCGTAGTGAGCTTAAAATATATTATGTTTTTTCTTTTGACTTGTAAACACTCCTAGGTGTTAGGAGTGTAAGAGTACAATAACTCTGGTGCGCAATGTCACTTGCTTGGTGGGAGCAAGGGGTTGTACAGGTATGGCTTCACCCTAAGGAAGCAACACCTATGGTTTGTAAGTAGATGTAAAGGCTTGGCTTTGTGTCAAGAAGAAATATCACCAATGGAGTAATTGAAGTTTTCAAGAGTGAGGCAAGGGCCATAGAGTAGGAGTGGCTCATCTCCAAACCACATAAAAATCATGGTGCACTTTTCCTTATCTTGCTTTCCTTTTATTTCACTTGTAGTTGATTGGATATTAATTGAAATTGCTTAAATTCATGAGTATCTTTCTTGGTGAATTCATTTGGGTCTTGATCTTCCTTACATTCAAAATGTGTATTTTGAAACCTATTTCTTCTCCCCCCTCAAAGGTTGCCAATACGAACTAACAAAAGTTTCACTTCTTTAGCTTAGTAAATAGTTTTTCTACCCTCAAGGTCTCCAAAATGACACAAAGATATTCCCCATTCCCAGCTTGATTACTACTATATATCAAAAAATCATCAATAGTACAACCATTAATTGATCAAGAAAAGGCTTAAAGACCATATTCATCAAGTTCATAAAGATAGTTGGAGCATCACTAGGAATTCGTAGTGCCCATATCGTGAGCAAAAAGGTGTCTTAGGCATGTCCTCCTCTTTAATGTTCAAATAGTGGTACCCAAACTAAATATCAATTTTAGAGAATACATAAGCTCCCTAAAATTGATCAAATAAGTCATCAATTTTGGGTAATGGGTACTTGTTCTTTATAATCACCTTGTGCAGCTCCTAATAATCTATGCATAATCTCATGCTCCCATCCTTCTTCTTCATGAACAAAATAGAGGCACCCCAAGGGAAAACACTCTAATAAAACCATAATCTAAGAGTTCTTAAAGCTAAGCTTTCAATTCTTTCAATTCAGCTGGAGTCATTCTATGCGGAGCCTTTGAAATAGGTTCCATACAAGAAACTACATCAATGGAGAACTTGATCGGTCAATAGATCTTCTAGAAAGATGTCTGAAAAGTCCCTCATCACAAAAATGTCTTCTAGTACTTGATCTTTTGCTTCCACATCTACCACAGTTGTAAGAAATCCCAAGCTTCCACTCATAAGTAGTTTCTTATCTTGCATACTAGAAACTACTCAGAGAGGACTACAGTGATGAGGTTAGAAAAAGAGAATTTTAACTCTCTTGTGCTCTTAATATCCAATCACTTCTATAATAGTCCATTATCGCATAGTGAGAAGCCAACCAATCTATCCCAAGAATTATATCAAAATCGTGCATCCTTAAAGCATGAAGGTCAGCTCTTAAATCTCTATTTCCAAAACTAACTGTAAAACCCCTATAAAGGTGGGTAATAAAGACCTAGTAGAGAACATGGAATGACATATCTCCTAACAAATGCGAGGAAAACAACAAGACACATGCAAAGTCTGAAGCTACACTTAGGGTATCTAATAACAATTCATGTTTATAAACACAAAACATGCATAATTATGGCAATAAGTAATGAAAGCTGTTAAGAACTAATAAATATATACTTGTGAACACATCATTAGAAGCTTCAGCATCTTGTTTAATAAAAGCATACACACATCCTTGGGCATGGGGTCCCCCCTTCCAAGATCACATAGATATTATTTGGTGTGGTGAAAGTTGATGGACCCACACAAGACCCTTGAAATGAGTGTGCTAGTCTGAGTGTCTTAAGCATGCAATGGACAACTTGTAATATTATGGTCCATCTAGCCATACTTGAAGCAAGCACTTGATGCTCATCTACAAGTCTTAGTTGGATGTCCCTTCCTATAGATTGAGCGCTTAACATGGCTTCTAAGAGCAGGTCTTTGTGCTAATAGCATATAACAAGGGTGACTTTGACCATGGAACTTAGAACTTTGAGCTTCGAAATCCTTGCCACTCTTTCTTGTCCACTACTATGGCATTCTATAATAACTCCAAGACCTTGGCTCTATCCACCACATCCTCATAAGTTTCTACTTTGGAGGTTTCCGAGCCTCTTCCAAGATAACCATATAAGGCCTTCTCGAATCTTCTCACTCTACCAACATGGGATACTACCAAGGTAGGGGCAAATTTTGCCAATTTATCAAACTCAACCTCCTATTCATCCACACTCATTTTGTCTTGGTGCAGGGAGAGGAATCACTTTCCTAGTCCAACAACCTAACTTCGAGAGAAGTACTTCTTGAAAAATGCTTGCCAAAACTACTCCCAAGTAGTTGCAGCAGCCCCTAGAATGCATAACACCATCTTCCACCATGTGTTGGCACTATCTTGAAGAAGAAATGTAGGGAATCTAACCTTATCATCACCCTGACAATAATTAACTTCAAAGGCCTTCTCTATTTATTCAATCTAGGACTCTACTTCATCAAGGTTAGTTCTCCCCTTGAAGGGAGGGGGTGAAATCTTTCTTAGTCTATGATTGATTTCCAATCATTCCTTAATTCCATTTCCAAGTGCACCAATAGAGCAGTTTGGACCATCAAAGATGGCTGGGCAGCAATTAGTGCTCGAGTTTGGAGTAAACTAAGGACCTCTTGTAAAAACCCTTGAATTCAATCAAAATTCCTCACATTGCTCCCCTCCATTATGTTCATCGACAGAGACCTAGGATGTCATGGAACTACAATGGCAGGATCCCTACTTTGGCCAACATTATGCTCTTGTTGACCTTATGCTAGAACTATATCCTGACTTTGCTAGCCCCAATCAATAGCTACATTTAGGCTACAATTTGACTGAATAACAAATCTCTTAGGTGGCATCCCAAAACACAACATGTGTTGGTATAGCTAACCCACCTTTCTGAATAACTTAAGAAACAATCATAATAATGATAAGTATGAAAATGTCCCAACTTATAGACTCTACCAACACTCATGTCTCACCTCGAAGAGCTTGAACTTAATATGATGCCTCAAACCAAAATATGACAAGTGTCGTATACTTGCCTACATGATAAATATACAAGGTAGACTTGGACAAGTATAAAGCTATCTTATTTACAATCCCAAAAAAATGACATGAATAAAAATTATGGCATTCTACATAAGTACATAATACTCTAGTCTTGGGAAGGGATATAACGGAATCTAGCAATGTGTCACATATCCTGGCCCTCAAGAAAATCCCTAAGATCAAGACCTATAAGGGAATGTCCCATATTAAGCTAGCATTTTCAAATATATAATATATATATATAAAGATAAGATTTTGGAGAACTCAAACACCAGAAAGCAAAACATGACCTAAAATCAGTGATTATATGCACCATATAATTCACATATAAAATCAATGGCAAATCCTTATAAATATGCAAAATCAATATTTTTTTTCTCAACTTCAAAAAACAATATAGAAAGATATGATTGATGTCTATTGCATGAGATCAGTCACACATGAGGATCGTGGTCCAAACTAGAAGCTAAATTATGGAAGGTATTCCAAAGGTGACCACATCGCTACTCTGATGCCCACAAATGGCATTGAGATCGGTTTCTATATAATACAAATACGTGCCGACATGACCAATATCAAACATAATAGTTGGGATAAGACAAAAATCATGGTGGACCACATAGTCACAACCAATAAATTGCAGAGATCACAATGTCTTTTTGATCAAGGAATTCCATGTCAAGAACACACATGATGTTCCAAATGCAATACAAATACATGTGGATACATATATTATAGCATATCAGAATTTGTAGTATGTTTTGTTAATTCAAATATATGATTTTCTTACATTCTAGCCATGTAGTCACTCACAAATTATAACTTATAATGGATCATATCAAAAAAATTGAGAAATCATTTTAAACAAATATAATACAAAAAAAATTTTATTCATCAAAAGAAATAGTATTTCCTTCTTAACATTTTGGAAGCCACTCATTCGCTTACCTAATCCATATATCACATTAGACAAAAGGGGTTAGTCTAAGCCTCCTCCTCAGAATCTACAATATAAAATAACCCATTTCATAATATGAACCTATTTCTAGCACTATAAACATTTTAACCTAAGATATTAGACCAAAAAATAGAAGTCTAGTGTTAACCTTTAGATTTTGATAATGATCAAACTAGTATTTAATAAGTTTCTTAAGTTGTGAGATTTAAGTTTTGCAATGATAATTCAAGTTTGTAAAGGATCAAGTCTCAAGATTAAAGCTTGAAAATAATAATTCAAGAATAAAGAGGATAATAATTTAGAAACAAAACTTAAAGATTAAGTTAGGAGCTCAAAGAATATTCAAGATGTGAGATCAACTCAAAGCTCATAGATTTAGATTTTTCATATTACGTTGAGTCAAGGAATTGATTATTATGTTTTTGAGTTTCTTCAATAGCACTCAAAACTCATCTTGGAATGCCTTTACTATCCTATTATTTCTATCCAACATTAATTATGAGTTAATGTCAAATGGGAATTAAAATTGTAATAAACCAGTTAAGGTTTTTCTATAAACTTTATATGCTCAAATTTCAGAGTTTAGATGTTTGAATATAGCAAAAGTAACCTTATGATTACTAGTAGCTTTGGACGTCTGAACATATGGTTCGCATGATCGAAGATCTGAAGCTATAACTTCATGAATTTTAGCTTTCTAGCTTTAAATAGGATCTAGTCACCTAAATGTAACTGGTTTGAGCATCTAAACTTGATGGTTGAATATCCAAGCTGTAAGGCTAGTAATTTTTGACCGTTGGAGTTTTTCAAATGATTGAACTCAGTAGAGATAATCAGAGATGATTCCCAAATGGCTAATTTTTTACTCCAATGATTATATAAAGGCTTGGGAGTTCTTTACTCAGTGAGAGAACTAGGTTTTCATATTCTTAGAGTAAGATCCACCCTTCTAAAGCCTTCTAGCCACAATAAGAGCTCAAATAAGCATTAATCTTTAAATCCTCAAATTCTCTTGTACTCAAATTTTGAGAGGCTCTCGAGTATATATTTTCATCTTTCTTTTTCAATCTTTATTATTGTAACTCTCCTTGGTTGTTAGGAGAAGTAAGTGCTCTTCTAGGTTTTAGGAGAGTGGTGAGAGTTCGTATTCCTCGGTTTGTGAGGAGTGATCACTGGCTTTGGCATGGAGTGATACTTGTAGTTTGCGAGTTTGTTGTGAGAGCGTGGCTTCATCTGAACAAAGTCACAACTTTAGTGAAGAGTTTAGTCCTTAGGATTGAGGCAAGGGTTATCAAATGGGTATAATTGGTTGGTGAATCACGTTTACATCATATTGCACTCTTTCAATTTTTTTTATTTTATGCACTTAAACTTGATGTTGATTGAGAATTATCTTATATATAATTATAGATTGATCATTCTCATATGTTTTAATTATTTTATGAATTCTACTTAAGTTTTGATCATCTACTTGTACTTGAAGTATTTTGTATTTATTGAATTTGTTGATGAAGCCTAGTTCTCCACAAGTTTTTGTTCAAGAGGCTCCCTAAGATCGATATGCTAGGTCACTTTTTCACTCATTTGCAATAGAAGAAAAAAGTGAAGAGGACCGCCAAAAATTCTCTCGTGGCGGCCGCTCCAACGCTCAAGTCAGTTATGGGCATGCAGAGTACATTATTAAGAGAAGAGAGGCATTAGTCCTTAGTTTTTTAGAGACAGCTATATTTTATAGGTTATAGAGTGTATTAAATCTCACAATTTAGGGGGTGTAATCTTTTTGGAATACCTATGATAAATTACCTCAAATCTCATATTTGTCAAGATTTCCTTCAAGATAAGAGTCCATAATGATCTGGACTCTAGTTTGCTTATGTTGAGATATCCAAGATCTATGGATACTCAATGTAATTGCTTCAGCTGAGGATACCAAGCTTCTTATGCCTTAGTGTTACAAAAGTCAAACCTCTTGTGGATTACACGTTAAGTTCCCTATGCAGTTTAGTCTTGAGGTGGATCTTCACCTTAGACATGTTGGCTTGTGATCGCTCTAGGATTTGGTTCTTATTAATGCTTTGACCCAACTAGTTTATTTTGGTGTATCATCAATGCCCCCTAGCTTTGATACCGAGTTTTTGGGACTTAGTGTTTAGGATTATTTGGAGATGGCATGCTTCTTTAAGATATCTAGTGATTATTTGAGAACCAACTCATCACCTTTATTAGCAATCACATGGTTTTGGGAAACAGAATGTCGTTCGATCAAATCTCAAGTAATTATTTCAGCTTCATCTTCCTTCAAGGTGATGATCTTCTCATTTATCAAAGCAATATTTAGTATGCCTCTTAATTGCTATTTCCAAGATTGCTTCTTAACTAGGATTTGCATCCCTTAGATCTGAGATAAGGCTATTGAAATGTCTATCCTTTATACTTCAATGGCTTGGGTTAAGCCACACTAAAATGATCAAACAACCAATGGGACCTTATATAAGAGTCCCCAATCTTTTTGCTTGATTTAGAAAAACTTTTAGATCCCTGTCTTTCCTATAGACAACCCCTTCCAAATGGTGTCATCTTCTACCTCTTTTGGTTCTAGAAGGAGATCTCTTGCTCCAATGAAAGAGATGGCATCCTTTATTAAGAGGGCTTTACTCCATCTGAGGCTCCAAAGTTGATGGCACCACCCACGAGAAGGCCCTCTTCACCCCATGTTAAGGGGGATTGCTCTAGTCTGATGGTGTTCCATCTCTCAAGGGCCCCTATGACCATTTTTCCATCACCTTTGAGTGAGATTTTATTTTTAGATCCTCATCTCATCCTTAATGATTTTAGTATGAGTTTCTTATCTTATGATCATGAAATGCAGTTTTTTCAAGGCTTGTCCAGATCTCATTGATGAATGAGAGCTTGAGGAAGTAGAGGGGTACCCCTTGAGCATCTATAGACTCTCCTACCAAGAATCTCTCAAAGTTGAAGGCTCTTGCCAATTATCGCTAGCATCTTCAGCCCAGGGAAAGAGGAAACAGGATGGGGAGGAGAGCTAGTATATTGGTGAAGGGAGGACAAAGAAGGGGTAGGCAATACCTCATGCTCCTTCACCTCCTTGCTAGCCTGAGGATGCTAAGGTTGGTGCTTAATTGCCTATTCATTCGTGATAATGAAGAAGGTTGATCACAGCAAGGGTATAGCCTCTGCTCCTTCTACTTCTCCTTCTCACAACTGATTGTGAGTATGGTCTTCCTCAGAGGAGACCGAGGCTAGGGAATTTTTCCTTGGGAATTTTGGAAGGATGCCAACCCTACTTTGGCTCAGTTCCCTCATGGCCAACTCTTTTTGGAGGGAGTTAGGTCTTGCATACTCATAAGTTTGGTTATTTTGCCTTCATCTATACTATTTTCCTTTTTGTTTTGCATCATGGCATGACCTTAAATCTAACAACAAGCCCTACAATCCTTTCGATACACTAGGCATTAGTTTTATAAGGTCAAAGGCTAGACACTACTGAGAAGAGTGATGCTAAGGACGAGGTGGCCCTGCTCCATTCTCAACTTGAATTTCTCCAACTTAATGTGGAAGAGACTAGGAAGAAGATGGAGGAGGAGAAAATCTCCTCATAGCCAAGTGGGACTCGACTCTATCTTTTCTACAAGACCAAGAAATTTAGCATCAAGTTGCACTAGATGATGCCAAACTCAATGCTATAACCACATACCTCCAAAGTAAAGAGTACAATAGTGCTTTGAAGTTGGCTACAATGCAAGCCCTCTTAGAGTACAAAATTAGCAATTAATATCTCTGGGAGCATGGGAAGCTTGCCACAATATCCTTCAAAAAGGGTACCTCATTTATCAAGATACAATGAAGAAAACTCACCGTAATCCTAAATTTGGGCCAATGACCTCTGAGTTGAACTTTATAATGACTCAAAGGTTCGACACCTCAAGTGAAAATATGAGGATCTCATTTGAAAGGAGGTTGAGGTGGTGAAGGCAAGAGAGAGGCCGAGGAGGGAATCCCAAGGTCGACTATGTTGGCAAAGACTTTTGACCCTCTATATGCTTTTGAATGATCATACTTTCTTTCTTTTTTTGGGAAAGAATTTTGTACTAGTTTTATCTCCCAATTTAATACAATTTTTGTCATTTTCTAACGCTCTGTTCTCATTGATTTGGGATCCTTTGCTGAAGCCTTATGACTACACCTCCAACCTCGATTGATCCCTTTTCAATGTTTCTTTAGGCCAATGATCTTGCTTAATACCTTGAAGCCAGGCTAATGTCTAACATACTCACCTTTTGCTTTGGCAAAATCTCAAAGCACATGGCAAAACAATAGTTTTGAGTGTCACAGTAGCTGATGCCTTGGTCAAGAGACTAAAGCACCTTGTTGGACCGAAGGGCCAATAGAGCTAGGTTATTTTTTTGAGTAATACCTCAAGGAGTCACTGAAGTACCTAATTGGACACTTAGGCCTACAAAGCTAGATTTTTTGAGTAATACCTCAGTGGGATCACTGAAGCATCTAATTGGACACTTAGGCCAATAGAGCTAGGTTTTTTGAGCAATATCTCAGTGGGGTTACCAAAGCACTTGGTTGGACACTTAGGTGAGCAAAGCCATGTTTTCTGAGTAAGACCTTGGTGGTGTCACTAGAGCACCACATTGGACACTTAGGCTAGTAGAGAGCTTTTTTAAGTAATACCTTGATAAGGTTATCAAAGCACTTTCTTGGACACTTAGGCTAGCAGAGCTAGATTTTTTAAGTAATACCTTAGTGGGGTTACCAAAACACATGGTTGAAAACTTAGGCTAGTAGAGCTAGGTTTTCGAGTAATACCTCGGTGGGGTCACCGAAGTACTTGGTTGAACACTTAAGATAGGAAAGATAGATTTTTTGAGTAATACCTTGGTGGAGTCATGGAAGTACTTAGTTGGACCCTTAGGCTAGTACAGCTAGGTTTTTTGTAGTAAGGCAACAAACAATATTATAAAATAAACAAGCGATCATATTAAAGATAAATCCTTTTAAGGTTGTCAACATGCCATGTTTGAGGAAGTACTTTACCATTTGGGTTGCTGCTAAAGAAGAAGCTGTTTTGACCTAGCCTACTCCATTAACCTATCAGTGGCTTGCATTTCCCAAATTGAGCAGCCTTCATAAGGACATGCATGAGGCTGTAGGAAATGAGCTTGTTACTATTGGCACCAGAAGACAACTAGGAACTAGATTTCTCTCCTCCAATTTTGTTGAAGATTATGAGCACATCCTTCCATCATACACTTCCTTCGAAGATCCTAAAACTAGTTTTCAACTCAGGGGAATGCAATTCAACTAGGCATTGAACATCAAAAGCATTTTAGGCCCATCACTTGTGGATAACTCAACTAAATTTGAATGCAGCACATAAGGGAATTGTGATATGGGTATTGATGACTTGGTCTAAATCAAGTTTGGTTCTCATTGTGATTCCACAGTGCAAGCATTACTTCCATAGATCAAACCTCCTTCCTTTGAAGTAAGAGACTTTCTTAGTCCAGATAGCAAGCATTTGCCACCAGTTCCATATAGTGCTACTTGCTTCCTTGATCAAACTCTTGACTGTGGATTCCGGGTTGATAATTGCCACGCTTAGAACTGAGACATAATGGACATTGTATATCTACCTACATGACAGATATACAAGACAAAATTAAACACAAAAAAATATATCTCATATGAATGACTCTTGTGCGAGATCTATTGAAATAGAAGATAAGCAAAATACTTCACAAAACTACCAATACACATAAATATCAAAATGTATGAACTATCTAATAGTTAATTTACCAAGAGTCCTCAAGATATGGAGCTGAGATTTATATTCGAGTTCAAAAAGTCACAAATTTATAAGAAGACTATATAGATGCATGTATTGTACACTAAACTAGGAAGGAATCTATAAGTGAACTAACAGTGCATCACACATCATAATCCCCGCATAAATCCCTAAACTCAGAACCTAAAAAAAATGAGTGGTTTCATGTTAAGCTTGAATTTACATATATATAATACATATAAAAAAAAGTTTTGCAAAATTCAAACACCAAAAAGTAGAATCTAGTCAAAATCAACAAATGCATGCACCACATAACTCATGTATAAAAAAAATAGCAAATTCTTATAAAGGTACAAAACTAGAACGTCATAATATAGCATAGAGTGGTATAGTTGGTATCTCCTACATAAAATGAGACATACAAAGAACATTGCTCAAACCAGAAGCAGGTAAGCACATTGAAGATCAATGGCCAACTCACAGAGGATATATCAAAAGGGACCATGCTGCTACTATGATGCCCATACGTAGTAGTGAAATTGGTTTCTCATAGGAATACAAATATATATCAACATAACCATTGTTAAGTCCAATGGCTGGGATACACTATAACAATTCTAGTTTTTCTCGGAGGTTACCTTGCGATGGTCAGAGAAACATCAAAAGAAACATGGCATTTTTATTTTAAAAACACTAGGTTTTCACTTATAATCCAAAAACCTAGCTACCTACTCTTTCTCCCATGCTCCATTCATGGTTTTGTGATGAGATCGACCTACTACTACCGCTATGTGCCCTTGTCCTTCTCCCTCACCACTGTCATTGCCAGCGCCCATCGCTCGTGCCCATTTGCACCCTCACCCTCATCACTGCCCAGCTGACTACAGTAAAATAGCTACCCAATGGGCTTCTTCATCAGCATTGAGACAAATGGTGGAGGGCAAGAGACCATTGCGTAAGTAATAAGCACTTTTCCTCCCTTGTATTGTTCTCATTAAAATTTTGTTTTGCTGATTAGGTCAACCAGCACTAAATTAAATGGCAATTATATGCTTCCAGCTGTGGCATATATTCATTCTATTAAGAAAACAAAAATAAATTGCCATATATTCATACTTGGTCCCTTTAATTGAAATATACGAGATTTTTTAACAAGATATTTTTTTGTTGTTATTATTATTGTTGTATGGCTTGGGATTATATTGTTTTAGGCTTTAGCAAGACATAAGACACTTAGAGATAACATGTTTTAGTGACTGCAATGTATTGTAAGTTGTGACCTTATCCTATCCTACTCTAGGTATGTTGTTGTATGAAAAACCTTTCAGACTAGATTAGGTTGCTACATCTTAAGGTCTTCCTAAAAACATTATTTTTTGAGGAAACGTCTCCTTGAAATCATTGAAGACTTGCATATATCTTAAGAGTATCTTGAGCATCACTACCTATCTCATACATGTCTTGCCCTATTATCAATTGTCACTAGGCTCGCAATAGGATGTGAACCAACATCTTGTAAATCATAACACCATATAAAAGAATATGCAAGGAAAGGAATATTTAATATACTATCAATAAAAAAATCTCAATAAATATAATTAAAATAACGTCCACTACAAATAATCTTTATTACATCTTAAAGAAAAATGAACTCTCAGTCTTAACAAAAGCACTTTTTCTCACCACGATATAGTACATTATCCTTTAACATCGATCAACCACCCACATGAGTACCAGAAAAAGGTAAACAATAACCTCATGAGTATATCAACATGTTCAGTAGGTGAACCCCCTACCCCAAATCATAGAATCTAACAAGTTTATGAGTGAATAAACAATAAAGAACCATAATACCATTGGATCTGGAATTGTGTGATCAGTTTTGGTGACCCCAGGGAGCAACTTCGATGCATAAAATAAAATATATTTTAATTTCTCTATTCGAAATTGTGAGAACATTGATTTTCAAGAGGCATAAGCTCTTATTGTTAATTACCTCGATAATTATCAAGAATCTCCTAAAAAAAACCTAGTTAATAAAATAAAGATACAAAAAAAAAAGATAGTATTCAATTGATTTTAAAAAATGATATATGGCTTAAGTAAGGGTATACCTTCACTTTATAATAAATTTTAATATGGAATCATAGAAAACATGAAAGAAATAAAGAAAAGGAAAAGTGAAAGAAGGAGCTCTGGTATGTGCTACTACCCCGCTCCTGTATGCTGGACCATATAATATCTAACTTAGATAAGTTTGAACTAGGTCTTCAGTGAATGCTAATGGTCTGTTTTGGTGGTATTGTCTAATAGGATATAGAGAGAGAATGAGGGGTGAATTGTTCCAATAACCTGAGCGTTGGTAATAACTTTTTTCGGTTAAAGTGTTTTCATTATCCTATAAGGCATTGATGATAATTTTATTTTCTTTGAAGTGTTTTTTGTTACCAATTAGGTATACATGATGACTTCATTTATTTTGAAGTTTTTCCATTAGGCAACTAGACGTAGGTGATAACTTCATTTGATTTTAAAGTATTTCTATAGCCGATGAAGCATAAGTGATAACTTCACTTGGTTTTGAAGTGTTTCCATAGCCAATGAGATGTAAGTAATAATTTCATTTGATTTTGAAGTATTTCATAACCTACGAGGGCATAAGTGATAACTTCACTGATTTTAAAGTGTTTCTATAGTCAATGAGGCATAAGTAATAATTTATTAATTTTAAAGTATTTCTCTAGCCTATGGGGCATAAGAAATAACTTTGTTGATTTTGAAATATTTTCGTAGTCTGTGGGACATAAGCAATAACTTCATTGATTTTGAAGTATTTTTATAACCAATGGGGCGTAAGCAATAAGTTCATTTGATTTTAAAGTATTCATATAGCCAATAGGGCATAAGCAATAATTTTATTTAGTTTTGAAGTGTTTCTATAGTTAGTGAGACATAAGTAATAATTTCATTTGATTTTGAAGTATTTCTATACCCAATGAGGCATAAGCAATAACTTTATTAATTTTGAAGTATTTTTGTAGCCAATGAGGTATAAACAATAACTTCATTGATTTTGATGTATTTCTATAGCTAATGAGGCATAAGTAATAACTTTATTTAGTTTTTAAGTATTTCCATAGGCTGTGGGGTATACGTGATAACTTCATTAATTTTAAAATATTTTCATAGCCAATGAGATGTAAGAAATAATTTTATTAATTTTGAAATATTTTAATAGCCAATGAAGTATAAGCAATAACTTCATTGATTTGAAGTGTTTCTATAGCCAATGAGGCATGAGCGATAAGTTCATTGATTTTGAAATGGTATTAGCCACTACTTGTGGAGCTTGGTGTAGCCTTGGAGTACTATCAAAGGCTTTTGTAGTATACTTAGTGGAACTTAGTTTGACCTAACTTAGTTCTATTCGAACTAGTATTGGAGTATTACTGAAGATTCAACACACCCAGTGGGACTTGATTTGACCTTTTTTTAGTTCTATTCGAACTAATATAGTTCGAGTTCGAGATCAGTTTGGAATCAATTCAATATTTAACACTCAATTTTGATTTGAGTCTGAGTTGATTCAATTTGATGTTTAAAACTTGACTGAATTGTGTTTCACTAACTCCTTCATGAAAGATAGTGATATATTCTAGTTCTCTATTCCCAATATCTTTGGTGAATGGGTTTGCACTGATACTTTATAACATGACCAGGGAGACCACGCGAAACATCTATTCCAAAATCACTATTAGTATTAATAGTAAATGTTTAAATTTGCAATAATGAATTAAATTCACCAAGCTTGGCATTGATTTTTAGAAGAACATTTATCAAATACTGATCATTGACTCTAATTGGAGTAGGCTGATTTTCATTCAAGTCTAATTTGATTTAATTCAATGTTCAAAATTTGATTTTTGATCAAGTCTAATTTCACTTGATTTGGGTCAAATTTGACCTTGTGTTGGACCTTTATTGGGTTCAATTTTACATCTTGATGGACTTTGATCCAAGTTCAAGTCAACTTAGTTTCAACTCAGACTCGACTTAATTTTGGTTTGGCTTTGCTCAACTTGCAGTTTGATTTTAACTAATTAGGGTTTGATTTGATCTTAATTCAATCCAAATTGGGTTTGATTTGAACTTAACTTGATTTCGAATTAACCCAACTCGAATTCGATTATGGTTGAGTCTGAGCTTATTTGGTTTGGGTTGACTTAATTTGAATTTCAGGTCTAATTTAATTTGAAATTTAGTCCATTTATCTAATCAATTTGGGTTTATTTGGTGGTTTATCTGAGTCAATTTGGTTTTGTTAATTCACTTGCTCTAGTTGAGTTTAGTGGAGTGTTAATCAAGTTGATTTTAGACTCTTTAGTTGTCATGATAATTTTGGGCGAGCCTATGGGCTGGTCTTAAATCACAGGCCTAAGCTTGGTAGGGTTGAACATTGGCCTATAATTTCGATAAGTCTAGAGGCTAACCTAGGTTCGGTAGGGATAAAGGTCAACTTATAGTTTCAGTAAGCCCGAAGGTTGGCCTATAGTTTCGATAGACCCAAATGCTAGCCTAAAGTTTTGGCAATCCCAAAGGCTAGCCTATAGTTTCAGAGGGCTCGAAGGCCAACCCATGGTTTCCTCAAGCCTAAAGATTGGCCTTGGTTTGGTGGGCTTGAAGTCTAGCCTATAGTTTCGGTGGATCTGAAGTTTGGCCTATAATTTTAGCAGACTCCAAGGTTGACCTAGGTTTCAGTAGGCCTGAAAGCTAGCCTGCGAGGGCCAAGCCAGCGAGGGCATGAGTGCGAGTGCGAGGCTGGCGAGGGAGTGGGCGTGGGGGCTAGGCTGGCAAGGGAGCAAGCACGGGGGCCAGGCTGGCAATGTAGCGAGCGCCAAGTTGGCGAGCTTGCTCGCTCAAGCGTGCAAGTGTGAGCACCGAAGGCCAGCTCGAGGGTGCGGGCTTGGGCACAAAGCCGACGCGAGGGCATAGGCATGGTGACGGCTGCACGATCTCCCATGCGAGCCCCCCGCATGAGCTCGCCCTGCAAGCTCCCAGCACAAGCTCGTCACACAAGCTCGCCTTGCAAGCTCCCCGCGCGAGCAAGCCGCGCTCCCTCTGCACTCGCCAACCACTGCAAAATCCTAACCCTAAACCGAAACCAAATTACTCATTTCGTTTCGCCATCAGCTGAAACCAAAATGTTTCGGTCGAAACGTTTCAGTTTCGGATGAGATTTAAAACCTTGCTTCAAACTATAAAGTTATCTCCTATGCCTTATTGGTTATCTAAACACTTCACAAATCAAATTGAATTAAGATAGGTTTGAACTCATATAGTCATTAACTATAATACCTTGTCCAAATGAGGTTATCTCTTATGCCTTATTGGCTATAGAAATACTTCAAACTACGAAGTTATCATGTACGTCTTATCAGCTATAGAAATAATTTAAACTATGAAGTTATCACTTATGTCTTACTGGCTATGAAAACACTTTACATATCCAATCAAAGTAAGGTAGGCTTAAATTTACTTAATCAGTCAGCCATAATGTCTTGTTCAAATAAAGTTATCATCTATGCCCTACCGGCTATAAAAAGACTTTAGACTATGAAGTTATTGCTTATACTTTATTGGGATGAAAATACTTCACAAATCAAATCATACTCAGGTAGGCTTAAACTCTCTTAGTCAGCTAGTCACAATGCCTTGTTCAAATGAAGTTATCACATATATTTTATTGGCTATGAAAATACTTCAAATTATGAAGTTATCGCCTCTGCCTTATTGGCTATGAAAACACTTCAGAAATCAAATTGAACTAAGGTAGGCTTGAACTCGCTTAGTCAGTCAGCTACAATGCCTTGTTCAAATAAAGTAATCATCTACATCTTACTATTTATGGAAATACTTCAAACAACAAACTTATCATGTATGCCTTATTGGCTATAAAAACACTTCAAACACAGAAGTGATTGCCAATGCCTTTTTGGCTATGAAAATACTTCGCAAATCAAATCAAACTAAGGTAGGCTAGAACTCACTTATTTAGTTAGCCATAATACCATGTTCAAATGAAGTTATCATCTATACCCTACTAGCTATGGAAATACTTCAAATAATGAAGTTATTGTCTATGTCTTATTAGTTATGGAAACACTTCAAATAATGAAGTTATTGCCTATGTCTTATTAGCTATGAAAATACTTCAAACCAAATGAAACTAACGCCAAAGCTCAAAGCTATTAGAAACACTTCAGACTAATCCCTATTAGCCACAAGCAATGCCATCCAATGAAGTTATTTTTGAAGTTCAAAGTTATTAGAAATACTTCAAACTCCTCTCAGTGCCTTCCATGTCTTACAAGAGGACACCATTAAACCCAAACCATAAACATCTGCCAATGATCAAATCAAAACCTACCCGAACCAGACTCCACTCCGAACATACAAGAGCAAGGCAGCAGCAAATATCAAGCGTTTTCCATTCCTTTTCTTATTTTTTATTCAAATTCACTAAAATATAAAGTGAGGTTATGCCCTTACTTAAGCCATGTAATCCCTTTCTTAAATTAATCAAATTATGCTTTCTTCTTTTCTTTTGTATCTCTATTTTATTGTTAGGTTTTTTCTTTAGGAGGTTCATGATGATTGTTAAGGTAATTAACAACAAGGGCTTATGCCTATTGAACATCATGTTCCTACAATGCCTGATTGCACATTCAAATCACACATTTTGATTTGTTATTTTGAGATTACCCTTTGGGGTCTTTGCTATCCTGAGTGGTTAATTTTGATCCCATAAATTCTGGCATGCCTAATAGGACAAGACTTTTTCTCCAAGTGTGGAACCCTACTTAGTATGGTAGAGACGTTAATAAGATAGAATTACAATTTAAAACTAACTAATTGTGCTCCTTGCTGAAGAAAGCATCCAATGACATCAACAAAGAACTTCACCCCAAAGTACACCATGATCCTGGGGATAGGAACGACTATGCTTCTACCTCAATCGATCATCACTGTAGAAACAATTGAAATTCAAATCAAGTTTGGAACCATTTCTAAGGTTGTTCAATTCAAGAGAGCACCTACTACCATGCAATTGGGATTACAGTTATGCAATATCAGCCTGCCTTTTGCCTTCCATTAAGGGAAAAAAGACTCAATGTCATCATTTCAAATGAGAAAGGTCAATATGATGAAGAGTAAAAAGCTGAGCTTGAACTGGCAAGGGCATCAGTCTTCCAAATACTAGGTTCAAAATGAAGCTTAGCCTCCAATCTCCTTCACCCGACTCTTGACAGGGGACAACCAAAAGCAAATCCGGACTTGTTCATGCATGAAGAAGAATTCATCTTGACTATCACAAGTAAAGGGAAAGTTACTAGGTTTTTTAGCCAACTTGAGAAGCCCGCCCCTCAAATAAAGACAATCATTACCATTCCCACCTCTCACTTTTTCACTCTATTAAGTAGCCTAGAGAAGGATAAAAGTAAGTTAAATGGGGCATAGTCTTACCTCAAGATTGTGGCAAAAGGGTGAATAACTAAGCAACATAATAAGAACCATTAACTCCTAAAAGGGGGACTATCCATACTATTAGAGTCATTTCTCACCATGACTCTAGAAAGAACCACAAGCCCAAGCCTCAACAAGCCAAGTGCCAAAAGAAGGCTGCACAAACAAGACTTACAAGTAAGAAGAAAAGATTCTTGTGAGCCAATCCTTGCTACAACACCAGAGAGAAAGTATAACTACTTATTTCATGAGCAAACTCCTGAATGAGGTAACTCAGTGGATTAGAGAAGTTAACCTTAACCCAAAACACACCAAAATAAGACCACATTCTTAAGACATGGACCGTCATGCTTTGATAAAAGCCTTGGTCATAATAGAAAGCTCTAATATGGAAATGACTATAGAAGTACTACGGGAACAACTTAGATAACAAGGGAAAGAAAAAGATGAAACTCAGAAGAAGGTTATGGAATTAATGGAGATAAGATACAAATGAGATAAAATCTCAACAAGTTGGAGTGATCTCAACAATCATCTTACGAAGCTGCAGAAGTACCCGTTGTAGGTGAGATCCCTAAAATGTAGGTCCTTCACAAGTACTTCCTCCACTAGCAAGATATACCCAACCCCCTATCTCAGTAATTTCTACCAATATGAAGCTGCCAATGTACATTCAACAGCAAGTGCAATAAATGGTGGCTACATAATTAAGACAAGAGAGTGAAATGAGTATGATAAATGATGCAAATAAACTATACCCTAGTCACCACATCCAAGTTCCATATTCTAAAGACTATATAGTGCCTAAGTTCAAATAATTTAATGGCATTGGTAACCCTGAGCAACATATAACTTATTTTGTGGCTCTATGTGGGGACTCTAGTAATAACCCTTCATTGTTACTTCACCAATTCTCAGCAAGCTTAACTGGGCTAACATTTAAGTGGTATGCTAGTTTGCAATCAGAGTTTATACAAACTTGGTGACAAATGAAGGAAGCTTTTCCAATTAGATTTAGGATAGTCAATGACAAGGTGACCATTACAGACCTAGTCTCAATACCAAAATGCAACAATTAATCAATTTTGGAATACATCACACAGTGGAGAACTTTAGTATTAGGTGTGGATAATCCATAAGCTAATTTGAAGTTGTAAATCTAGTCCTTGGTAATATAAGAAGGAATTGGATGGCATCCTATCTAAGTGCCTCCTCTATTCATACTTTCCAAGGCCTCATTGGCCAAGTTAAGAAGTTGTAGAGGATTGGTTCTCCAACCTCGCCTACTTCACAAAATCCCAAAATAGAAAAAAATAAGGAGAAGTGAGGGGAGCCCACTAAAATTGTGATGGCAGCATTTGCAACAAATAAGCACAAAAAACCTACAAACCCCACCACAAGTATAGTTAACCTTGAGAAACTACCAACTCTTAGAAGAGATGGGGAAGTAGAATCATCAAATGATTTTCAACAAAAACTTAGGAAAAAAAAATACTCTTTTAAAAAAGAGAAGGTGGGCAAAATCTTGCAAGACGACCTAAAATTAGGCCTTCAACTTTCAAAATACAAAAGGCCAAATGAAGCCAACAAAAAGGATCATCCAAACTGCTATTCTTACCATAGAATGTTAGCTCATACTATTGAAGGTTGCTTTGTATTCAAAGATTGAATCAAAAGGCAATACGAAGAAGGTAAGCTAACTCTCTCAAAGTCAACCTTACTTGAAACACCCTCTAAACACATCAACCACATCACTATATTCGAAACACATGAACTGCTTGCTGAATTCCTCTTTGGAGAAGAGGCATGGCATACACCCAAGCAGGAGCACTTATGGAGTATCTACATCTCTAAAAGTCTAAAGAAGAGTGAAAATCTAAAAAATTCTCGGATGGTGATAAGGAAAGATATGTCAAAATAAGCTCCTCTACTTGCCCAAAATATCAAAAAGAAAAAGAATAGAAGAAAAAAGAAGAAGTTGGTTCAGTTAGATGAATCAATGTTAAGAAATTAGCCATCCAAAAATACATCGATGCTCTAGAAGAATGTCCAATAAAAAGGAGGCCAAGTAACTCTTGAGGAATTCTTCCCTAACAAACTCAGAGCTTTATTAGAGGGCGCTACTATAGAAGATGAAGAAAGTGAACTTCTAGTGGTAATATAATCCGTCATATTTACTATCAAATGTTCAAAACCAAGTCGATCCTTGCCCCATCATTTCAATGATGATCAAACTTAGGATGCAAGGCAAGAAAATGTGAATAGATTCATTAGGAATGTTTTTGATGAAATGAAAGATCCCAGGGTCTCCCCGTGGGTTGCTCTCAGGATGACTATCTTGTTGAGTGGATCGCTCATGAATATGACTATGGCATGCTCAAGCTACAATTAGATACTATGAAGGAACTAGCTATGACTAACATGAAGTTTGTCAAGGGGCAAATGCTAAATAGACACATATAGGTTATGGCTGTCCATATGGAAAACATGTCAAACATGACTACCATGCTCTGTGAGGAAGTCAAGAAGTTAAAGAAGGTGCTAGCAAAGAAAGTAAAGCCACTCAAAAGACCTTACAGGAGTGGTAAGGAATCACCTACCAACCCTCCCTAGGATCAAAATGATTATTCACCCCAACTACTCTAGAGACGAGTCAAGAAAGCCAGACACTATCAAAGATAATTATCTTAGTTCACTACCTCTTATCACATGGTGACTCACACATCCAAAGTAAGCACTGACGAGTAGCCATCTCAATCATTATCAAGTAATATAGTAGCAGGTGGTCAAACTATTAGATTTGGTGAATTCCTAATCTTAGAACCTGTGGAAGGGTGCCTCCTACCAACTTTGGAGAAATTATATATACAAGACATGAACATTGAATATGACTCTATGTTTGAGTTAGAACAACTCTATAACCTCTTTGGGAGGCCCTACATTAGCAAGCATCAAAAGAAGGAGCAGATATTTCATAATAGCATTAAGCAAGCTAATGCTAGAGCCCACTCAATTCCTATATCGAGCCAATCAAAACATCCATGAAAGAAGTACCCCAAATACAAAGTCCTAAAGAAAGTCATGCTAGCTGATGAAATAGAAGGGTTTATCCAAAGAATCTTTGAAAATCGCTCTTAAGAAGGCCCCATAGGCCTAATCCAAATATTGAATGGGACGATTATCATCTAGTCACATCTTCCAAAGATACCTGAAAAACTACCAATTGCAGGCAAGGATCTACCACCTCTTTTCATATGATCAACCGTGGTAGTGACTTTGAGGAAGAGCCTTATTGGTCTCATGATGCTAGAATTCAATGGAGAAATGCAAACCAAGTAGGAAAACAGACTATAGTAGGCTATTATATGTTATTGGGAATAGTGATGGGATCAAAATCAACTATATTCTTATTGACCCAGGCTCTTAAGTCAATTTGATGACTCTCACACGTTAAGGGCCTTAGCTCTGGATGTGTGCCATTTATCATCTAAAATTATAACCATTCAAGGGTTTAATCAAAATAGTCAAAGAGCTCTTGGAGCCATAACCATACCTTGAAAAAATAGGCAAATTAATGATTGATGCCAAGTTCTATGTAATTGACATTGATATGTCCTATAAAGCACTATTAGGGAGACCATGGTTACATAAAAATAAGTTGGTGTCATCAACCCTACACCAATGTCTCAAATATCTTGAGGATGGTGATAAATGTAGAATAGATGGAGATGCACATCCCTTTGATATTCACGACGTACATTCCAATATTGCGAAACACTACCAAAGATCTCATGCTAATAAAGGTCTACCTCTATTAGTCAAGTGAAGAAAAGAATCGCTAGTTTAATCTTTGCCCCTCCTCACTAGGAAGCAACACAGACTCCTCATATGAATAAATCCCACCATTCTACATGCGTGCCTATCTTTCTGATGAAGATAATAAGGAGGTCAAACAGAGAGTTATGTCATTGTTACTAAGTTCTAGAAGGCTTATTTAAGCTACTAGATGAACTAAGTGTCAATGTTATGGAAGAATTAATAACCTTCTATGTTCCTCTATGACATAAGGGAGAAAAGGAGATATTATTTTATAACATAATATTTGAGGTAATTTTTGCCACAATCAAGTTTGATTCAAATATGATTAAAATTGAGACTTATATAACACTAAATTATGTCTCAAATGTGGGTCTCAGCCAGGTTTAAATTAATCTCAATTTGGATTTGAACCATTAGGAATTTAGGCTCAAGTTAGGCCTAATCCAAATGGGTTAATTGGGATGGATTTTTGGACTAGAATTGGCCCTGAGATTCATCTAAAACTCAAGCCAAAATAATAAAATATAAAAAATTTTGCAAATATTCTTCTGTATTAAATAAATCTTTACAAATGGGTCCTTGGCCGGATTTTAGGTTCCTAGAATAAGAATGTTGTAAAAAAGTCCAATAAAATCCTAAAATTACAAGTCAGTTTAGTAAAAGTTAGGGTTTGCAAATAAACCCCTCAAAAGATTGATAATTATAATTTGATCCTTATAAAATCTCATATTTGTAAATAAAACCCTCCAAAAGGTTTTATTTATAAATAAGCTCCTAAAATTTTAATTTTTCACAAAAAAATCCCTCAAAATTTTTTATTTACAAATACATCCAAATTTTGTTCAAAAGGACCCGAAAGTTTCAAAACTTTATAAACAAGTTCTTTATAAAAAGCCCCCTAAAAATTCATAAAATTACAATTTAGTCTAATTTTTTGAAAAAAAATTCATAAATACCCCCTCTATAATTTCAATATCCCAGATGAGTATAGCTTTCAAATTTTGTCATCTACACCAGATAAAATGATCCATATCCCTTAACAAGTTCATCCACATTTTAGATAAGCCATATCCGTATCTGTTTACTTCCATATCTATTATTCAAAAATTTAAAAAAAGAGATTAGTTTTAGCTCAACTATATATCTTCAAGTCTTATATAAACCTATTGACCTGGAAAAAAAAAGGAGATCATTAAGAGCAAAATGTGGAGATCAAAGAAAAATTAGAGAGATTAAGAGGTGAGAGGCAGAAGATTAGAAAGGAGAACACAAACTCTTTCACATTATTTCTCTATTCCTCTACTCTCCAGCTCCTCCTTTCCTTGCTCATCATGAGATTTATGGCAACCCTCCTACACCTGCAAGCTCCACCCGAACCACTAGCAAAGTCCAATTCAATCTCCCCAAGACTGCCTAAACCACCATCCCGACTTGTGCCCCCCATCGGCCTGACTCACACTCCACTTGAGCTCTGCTTGATTCATAGCCTTTCCTCCCAAACTCCATTAACTAGCCCTATCGGCCTCTCATCTCCATCACCCCCAAGCCTGCAAACCTTCTCGCGAAGTCCCAAAGCACCCCGTTGTCGACCTCACCACCTTTGTGCTCTGTGTTGATGCCCACATGTCACTGTGCTGCAACTACTCTCCCATCAAAAAGCATTATTTGGCATTCATATTCATGGTCAAGAAGCTAAGATATTTTTTTCTTATCAAGTTATTTTAATATCAAAGATTGATCCCATAAAGTACTTGATGATTAGGTTTATACTTACTAGAAGGCTATCAAGATGGGCTTTAATCCTTAAGGAATACAATATCAAATTCACTCCCCAGAAGATGGTCAAAGGGCAAGCCCTTGCTAGTACTAGATGATTCTCCTCTAAGTTACAAACTCCCTAACAAAGGCATTCTTTTGGTCAAAGAAGGGGAACCTTACTGGAGGTTATACTTTGATGGAACATCATCCATCAAACTATGGATTAGACCAAAGCTTCCGCAAATCAAAGCAGACATTGGACTCATTTATGTCATTTCAAATGGGGGCATTTTACGATACTTCTATTCCCTCTCAAAACTATGCACAAACAATGAAACTAAATATGAGGCCCTAATTGCAAGATTTGAAATGGTCCTCAATATGAAAATATTGTGCATATATAGTTTTGGTAATTCACAATTAGTTATCAGTCAAGTCCAAGGTAAAAATAAAGTCCACAGATTTGAGCTCCTGAAATACCATAAAAAGGCTCAAGAGCTCATAAGGCAAATTCATCATATTTAAATAACTAGCGTTTCTTAGTCCATCAATGCAAAAGCTAACTCCTTAGCTAAACTAGCCAAAACACTAGCTAACCCTAATAAAAAAATTATTTGTCATAATTAATAACAGGCAAGTGATAAACTCAGTCTTCAGCTTCAAACATGAGAAGGCGGAATATAGAATAATCAAGGAAGCATCAAATTGGGGAACACATTTACTGACTACCTCAAAAATGAAGAAATAAATGGATAAAGGCTAAGTTGACTTAAATGGACTTAAATTGGTCAAAAAGATGGACTAAAACCCAAACTGAGCTAGACTCCAAAAATCTAAATTGAGTTAACCAAATAAACTCATACTCAAGCCTAATTATGTTCAAGTTGAGTCAATTTAAAATCAAATTGAGTTAAAATCAAATTCAATTAGGATTGAACTAAGCTCAAATCAAATCCAAATCAAGCCCAAACTAAAAGGCAAACTCAAAGTAAAATTAGAACTATACTAGGCTAAGCCTAAACAGAAATTAAGTTGAACTAAATTGACTTCAACTTGAGCCAAAGTCTAGTAGACCTAAACTTAATAAAGGTCCAACACAAGGTTGAACCTAACTCATTCTAAATAAAATTAAACTTAGACCTGAACTAAATAGGGTTAAACCAAGTCCTATTAGGTGCGCTGAACTTTTGATAATACCCCAAGGTCATGAACAATAGATGATGTTGCTACCCTGACTTGAACTTGAATTAATTCAAATAGAACTAAATAACATCAAACTGAGTCTCATTGGGTGTGCTACAAAAGTAATTTCAATATGCTTGAGTGATTTCACATTAATTATTTTGATTTAAGGGTCCTTGGCTATTTATGATGATTTTAGATGGACTCGTAGCCTGGCTTAAATATGCAAACTCAAAGGTTGTCTTAATGCTCAAAAATAGGTTTAGTGCAAGCCTGGGGGTTGATTGGCTGCATGTCCAAAGACTAGCTTAGATTCAAGCCCGAAGAATAGCTGATTGTGGCTGAGTGTAAGTTCAAAGACTAGTTGAGTGTGAGCCTGAAGGTTAGCTGAGTGTGAGCATGAAGGCTGGTATAGATGTGAGCTCAAAGGCTAGCTGAGTGCGAGCCCAAAATTTAGCTAAGTGCAAACCCGAAGGTTGGCTTGGTGTAAGCCCAAAGGCAGATTGAGTGCAAGCTTAAAGCTAGCTTAGATGTGAGCTTGAAGGCTAGCTGAGTGTAGGCCTGAAGACTGGCTTAGATACAAGCTCAAAGGCTAGCTTAAATATAAGCCTAAAGGCTAGCTAAGTAGGAGCCGAAAGGCTAGTTGAGTGTGAAACTGAAGGCTAGTTTAGTGCGAGTCCAATGGTTAGCTTGGATATAAACTCAAAGGTTAACTAAGTGTGAGCCTAAAGGCTAACTAATTATGAGTCTAAAGGCTAATTGAGTGTGATCTTGAGGTTATATAAGTGCGAGCCCAAAGGCTAGATTGGATGCAAGCTAGAAGGTTGGCTGAGTGTGAGCCCAAAGACTAGCTTGGTGGGACGAGGATCCATAGTCTTTGAAGGGTTGTTGGTAGCTGCAGCAAGGTCATGGATTTTTCCATCTTCATTGCTATTTTGAGGAACTATGGGTGGCCACAGCAAGGTCAAGTGTTCGTCGTCTGCATCATCGCCTGCATCGTTATCTTCGTGGGGCCCCAGGTGACTGCAATAAGGTCAAGAGTTCATTATTTTCTTTGTCATCTTTATCACCATTTTTTTTATTAACTTGCAATTTCCTTGTGTTTCTCATCCTCTTCTCGATTTGTAGGTTCTACATTTCTTATAGGCACTGAGAAGATTGAGTTGATCTAGATTCAAAAATTGGAATTGGTATATATAGATGATGATCTTCTTTAAATTTTGAACATTTGTATGAATAGATGTAATCCAATTTTGATCTAGATATGGATCAGCTATATTTGGATGAGATGTTTGATAACATTGGACTTGTAGCATTTTGTGAAACTTCAAAATATAAGGCTGTTATTTATAATATTTTTGAAAAATTAGACTAAATTATAATTTGATGAATTTCAAGCAATTTTTCTATAAAAAAAACTTGTTTATAAAGTTTTGAATCTTCCAGGGTCTTTTTTGAATAAAATTTTAATTTATGCACAAATAAAAATTTTTGAGGGACTTATTTACAAAAATCAAAATTTCAAGGGCTTATTTGTAAATAAAAAATTTTGGAGGGTTTATTTGTAAATTCTAAATTCATAGGGATCAAATCATAATTATTGATCCTTTGAGAGATTTATTTACAAACCCTAAATTTTATGGGATTGATTTGTAATTTTAGGATTTTCTTGGATTTCTCTGTAAAATCCTTATTTTAATAACTTATTTGTAAGAAAAATCCGTCCAAAAACCCATTTATGGATATTTATTTAATCCATAAACTTATTTGCATAATTATTATACTTTATCATTTTGTCCCATGTTTTAGATGAAATAGGCACAATTTTGGTCTAAAAATCCATCCCACTTAGCCCATTTAGATTAGGTCTAGCTAGAGTCCAAATTTTCTAATGATTTGAGCTCAATTTTTGATCAAACTCAGACATGATTTAAGCCTTATTGAGATTCACATTTGAGTTATAATTTAGTGACATGCAAGTCTCAATTTTAATCATTTTTTATTGTGACAAAAATTACCTCAAATAGAAAGAAATGAAGAAAGGAGAGAGAAAGAAGGAGTGGAGAAGAAGCTATGATATGTTCTATTGCCTTACTGCCTTACAATGGACCACGTGGTATTTGATCCAAATTGACTAGGCCTTTGGCAGGTGTTGATGGCATCACCTAATGGGATATGGAAGGGAATAGGAGGATTTCGAACTATTTTCAACAACTTTGAGCATTGGTAATAACTTCATAGGGTTGGGTATAGCTTTGAAAATCACATCGTTAACTACTTTTGGGTTAACTAGCTTGAGGGATGCATTGTCAACTGCTTCTGGGATTGACTAGCTTGAAGGGTACATTATCAACTTCTTCTAGAGTTGACTAGCTTGAAGGATGTGTCGCCAACTATTTATGGGATTGGCTAGTTTAAAGGGTGCATTGTCAACTACTTCTAGGGTTGACTAATTTGAAGAGTGCATTACCAACTACTTATGGGGTTGACTACCTTGAAAGGTACATCAACTACTTCTGGGGTTGACTAGCTCAAAAGGTGCATCATCAATTGCTCTAGGGTTAACTAGCTTGAGGGCTATATCATCAACAACTTGTGGGATTAACTAGCTTTAAGGGTTATATCATCAATTGCTTGTGGGGTTTACTAGCTTTGAGGATTGTATCATCAATTGTTTGTGAGATTGACTAGCATGAAGTGTAGTCAATAGCTTTGAGCATATTGGCATATAACTTCTTTGATTTTGTAGTATCATTAATGGCTTAGGGGGGTTGGGTATAGTTTTGAAGTGTGGTCCATAGCTTTGAGCATGTCGTCAATTAACTTCTTTAGTTTAGTAGAATCACCAACTACTTATGGGGTTCAGTATAGCTTTGAAGTATGTCTGATAGCTTTGACATGTTGGTGCTTAACTTCTTAGTTTGCTAACATCACCAACAACTTATGGGGTTGGGTATAGTTTTGAAGTGTTGCTAAAGACTTTTATAATACACCCAACAAGACTTAGTTTGACCTCTTTTAGTTCCATTTAACTACTTTTGGTTTGAGTTAGGATAGTAATATCACCCTTTGTTTGTAGCCGCGAAGTATTGCCTAAGGTTTAGTACACCTAGTAAGACTTGGTTTGACCCTATTTAGTTTCATCGAAACTAATATAGTTCAAGTCTTAGTTCAGTTCAAAATTAGTTCAACATTCAATTTTGATTTGAGTCTAAAATTAATTCAACTTGATATTTAAAACTTCATTGAATTACAATTCACTAACTTCTTCTTAGAAGATAGTGATATGTTCTGATCTTCCTCTTTCTAGAATCTTTGGTGATCAGGTTTATACTTATATTGTATACCATGACTAGGAGAACCATGTGAGATATCAAAGTCGCTAAATATTTCATAATGAATTCAATCAACCAAGCTTAGCATTGATGTTTTTTAGAAGAACATTCATCAGATACTAATCGTTGACTCTAGTTGGAGTAGTATTGATTTTGATTCAAAATTTATTTGATTTAGTTTAATATTTAGGATTTGATTTTTGGTTTAAGTTTGATTTCATTTGGTTTGAGTCGAGTTTGACCTTGTGTTGGACCTCTATCGAGTTCTAGTTTGCATCTTTGGTTCAAATTTAAGTTAACTTAGTTCAACTTGGTTTCAATTTAGGCTCAACCTAGCTTGGTCCTGGTTTAACTTGGAGTTTGCCTTTTAGTTTAGACTTAATTTAACCCCATCAGAGTTTGGTTTGAGTTTAGTTCAATCCAATTTGGTCACTATGGGGAAAACCAAAGAGAAGAATGAAGGAAGGAAAAATAAAAGGTGAAAGCTTACATCTCATCAAATCTCCTCATTTCTTTTTTCTTCTCCACGTATTCTTGTTGTCTTTGTGGTGCTCTTTTTCTTCATGTAAGTTTTTGACCTTTTTTATAGGCTTTGAAGAGGATTGAAATAAAATCCCTAATTAACCCAATTTGTAATGAGATTGTATTTGATTGAGTTTCAAAATCTTGTGATTAGCTTATTTTGGAATATTATGGATTGTGATGGATGTATTTTCATCTTTTTGAATGGCATGTAATCTATTAATTGTGATTTATTTCTCTGATAATGATAGACAACATATGTACTATTTTTGGATGTTGAATTTTTAGGAGATTATTTACAAATTTTCCTGAAAAATTTAGATCAAAATGTGATTTTATAAACTCCAGGTCTTGATGCAAAAATTGATATATTTGTAAAATTATGAAACTTCCAGGGTCTTTTTTAAATAAAATTTAGACTTATTTATAAATAAAAATTTTCAGAGATTTGTTTACAAATTTTTGGAAAAATTAGGCTAAAATGTGATTTTGTAAACTCTGAGGGGTTTTTTCCAAAAAGACCTATTTATAAAATTTTGAAACTTTCACTGTCATTTTTGAATAAAATTTGAACTTACTTACAAATAAAAATCTTCTAAAGTTTATTTGCAAATTTTCTGACAAATTAGACCAAAATGTGATTTTGTAAATTTGAGGGCTTCTTTGCAACAGAGGACATATTTGTAAAATTTTGAAACTTTCAAGGTCCTTTTTGAATAAAATCTTATACTTATTTATAAATAAAATCTCGAGAGTTTATTTATAAATTTTAATTTAGTCCAAATCTTATTTTAGTATTTAATCCCAATTTGGGCTCAAATCTAATGTCTAAGTTTGACTCATCACGAATCTAACTCAACTTCAGAGTAGGGCTTCAAAGTCTACTTAAGCAAAGTACCCCCTTCGCATCTAATTCATGAGCTTTCTTGGCAAAGAAATTGGATGCGAAAAGAAGAGTGAATACCTTACTTCTCATTATTGCCTCTGCAAGTGTCTAATTGGTAAGTTTTTATATTTATTCTTCAATCTCCTCATGATAGTGTCTTTTTTTTCTTTGCCCCTTCTCTCTTATTTACCCAACTCACATTTTTGAAGTTACCATGGAGCCCTTTGTGATCGAGAGGATTGGGGGGAAAGGTAGTTTGGCTTTATGTTATTTCCTCCTAGTTTTTTGGACCAATGCCTAAGTGGTCATTGTATACCAACCCCAAGAACATTGAAAGCGGGTGCATTTTGACAATTATCATCCTTTAGCCCACTTTTCAAAGGAAGGGATGTCGTGTGCTGATTGGGGGTAGGCGATTACTTCATGCCAAAATAAATTGGGCAGTTCAGACAGTGAGAATCTTTAAAGACTTTGGGGTTTCACATTCATAATAGTCACTCGCCTATTTCGGGGCAATCATTCTTAGTTTCTGGCACAGTACCAATTCTATAGAATTATTTAGAGTGGGTCGATAATGTAGTATCTTAGTTCTCAGCCCAACTTATAGGACTCGATGTCCTAGGAGGAGTCATAGTGTTTAAGGGACAATATGCCGAAGACTCAAGGATTTTGTGTGGCATGATTGGGATGTGGAATCATACCACTAATACCTTCCATACTCCATATAGTGAGGTCAATGTTTCCTTATGGGATATAAAACAACTAGTCGGGATCCCCATCCTTGACTTATATTATGTTTTGAGCAATCTCCTTAGAGTTTTTGAAAGGTTTGTGGCATATTTTTCAAATAATCAAAAGAGGGTATATTTCAACCATTGGATTGAGATTTTTTATAATAGAAGTTTGATTAGTGAGCCAACTAAATTTAAGTAGATTATGCACAACATGGGCAATATCCTTCCAAAATTTGGCCCCAAAACTTATTTTGTTGCCTTCATCAGTTTATGGCGTTGTAGTTTCATCATGCCTCACAGCGGGTAGTATATCCATCCAAAGACATTTGCGATGGCTTGTAAGGTGGTGTATAGGCAGAGGGTTGCCTTAACCCTGCACTGCTAAGTTTGATATATGTGGTTCTCAGAGTGATGGTGGACAATCCTACACGATCAGGTGATCCTTTAGTTTGGTTCCCCATTCATTTTCTTTATGCTTAGATTTATGCCCACTTTAAGAGGACATATACTGAGTTGGAGCCTAGTGATGAAATAAAAAAACTATGTCATTCACATTCAGTCCTCATCCCTGAGATTATTCAGATTATGGGTATAGCCGCCTCTACTTTCTCCCCCAGAGAGGCTAGGATGCATGTGCGAGATCCCCAGAATTTTGAGTGGTGAGCTTTTCCCTTCACTCTTCTTGATTCTAACATATTAGTAAATGTGGTTTATCTTCCCTTATCTTCAGAGGTTTATGAGTATATTATCTCTTTGAGGCATGATATGCTTCCACTTCATTTCATAGAGCATTTAGTTGTAGAATCTTATAATCCACATCGATTTTGTCGGCAGTTTTGGTATAATCAAGATTTTCGTTAGAACGATCCTGCTCCTTCATTGCCATCATGTCTTGGCCAGTTAGCAGGCTATTGAATACATCTCACTTATGTCCAAAATGATTTAAATTATTATATTTGCAATATTGAGTATGAAGCCAAGGTACTTTGTTCCTATGCCATAGTGTAGTTTGACAGTATGGGCGGATATTTTCACATTAATCCTAAATTTCTATTCCAAAACCAGTTTGATTTGCACAGCAAGGAAAACCAAATGGTGAGTAGTAGACAGTCAAAATAGCAGAGGACTCAAGAGGCATAGAAGTCTCCAACTCGTAAATTTGCTTGCCCTAGATCTAGTGGAGAGAGACTCATGCCTTCTTACAAAGTTAGTGATGGCCATTTTTGGGGTAATGTAGGTCCCAAATTGAGCTCGAGGCTGAGGCACCTCGACCTATATATAACCACTGGGTGACCGATGCTCCGAGGCACTCGGTGACACATGCAAGCCCCTATGTAGGTGGGAGCGTTGGAATGGATTCACGTATACCATATTGGGACCCAATTTCTTCATTTCCCATATTGACATGGATGTATGATCAAGGGTGACCCTTCCTTCATCAACACCAGTATGCCAGTATCTTGATATAAATTTGAGTAGAGCAGTCCAACCGACCTCTCCGTCACATATATCGGCTGGCCATTCATCATATGTGAGTATCCTTAAGTTACTCTTTTTTGGCTGAAAATTCCTCTTCTTTTAGGTGGATGAGGATTTTGAAGGCCCTCCTAATGATATTCTAGATTATGATGGTAAGGGACACTCGAGCTTTATCAAACTTTACATTGTGTATGTACTAGTCTTGCTCTTGCTGCAAACGTGGTTCATGGGACATGCTTTAGTCGAGGGATGTTCACATCCATGGGAATCCATCCACCATCACCAGAATCTAAGTAATGACCCACTATCTTCTTATTTTTCTTGAAATTTTTTTCATCTTCTAATGTATCACTTGCCACTTTAGGTGATGATGGAGAAGCATCAATGAGTGACCACTGAGTTGTCATGATCATTGGGAGCACCATTTAGGCTTTATGTATCTTAGGATTATGCTTACCCTCTTTGTCTAGAGCCTTTACTCATTTTGGTCTTCTTTATTTAAGAATATTATCATTGCTTTATGGAATTTCTTTTCTTTGCATCAGATTTAATCTTGCAACCCCATATGTCCCCCTTTTTTCCTTTTGCACACCGGCCATAAGAAATGAGTTTTGACTTCTCCATTTGTTAATGAGTGTGATGATGGACTTGCCACATGAGGATAGACTTGAGTTGTCACAATGAGTGAACTTAATTTGCTATAAGCAGTGGACTTGGCTTGTCGCAGGAAGTAGACTTAATTTATCATATGAAAGTGGACTTAGGTTGCCACATAGAAGTGGAATTAGGTTGGCATGTGAAAGTGGACTTAAGATGCCATGTAGGAGTGGACTTAAGTTACCACGTAGAAGTGGACTAAGGTTACAATGTGGAAGTGGGCTTAAGTTGCCACGTAGGAGTGGACTTAGGTTTTCATGTAGAAGTGAACTTAGGTTGATACATGAAAGTAGACTTATATTGACACATGAAAGTGGACTTGATCTGTCATGTGAAAGTGGACTTATATTGTCATATGAAAGTGGACTTGACATGCCACGTAAAAGTAGACTTAATTTGTCACATTGAGCAAGCTTGAATTACTACAATAAGTAGGCTTTTATGGGGCTATGAATTTAACCATCATATAAATTGTGTAGGATTTTGTCCATATTTTGCCTCGAGAAATATAGAGTTCATGTTTGACCGGACATTTCATTTTAAGGAAGTATGGTATTTTGTCATAGATAAAATATAGACACTTGTGGTTATTATTTTTATTACCCTCAAGGCTTAGGCATAATACCTTTTAAGGAATCGACTATTGGTTGGTGATTTTAGAAGATACTATTTGATCTCTTCAAAGACCTATTGGCAGTCTTGATCCTAAATGAATGGAGTGTCCTTTTTCATCAACTTGAAAAAAGGCTTGTATTTTTTAGAGAGGTTTGAAATGAATCTTCTTATATATGTGAGTCAGCCTTGAAATGATCTCAACTTTAAACTGTTGGGTGGTCGTATATCCAAAATAGCTTTGATCTTAGATGTATCAATCTTAATCCCTCGATATCTAATAACAAAGCCAAGGAATTTTCCCAATAATACCGAGAAAGTACACTTCACAGGATTCATCTTTAAGTAATATTTCCTAAGGCTGTCGAGTACCACTCTTAGATCTTAGATGTGCCTATCTTTGGACTTAGTTTTAACCATTAAATCATCCACATAATATTTCATTAACTGGTGTATGAGGTCATCAAAGATTTGAGTCATGACCCTTTGATAAATGGCACCTACATTCTTGAGCCAAAAGGGCATCATCTTATTGCAGTAAATGCCAATCGGTGTCCTGAAGGTCATATATTTCTCGTCATCAAGATACATCTTAATTTGGTTATATCCTAAAAAACCATCCATAAAAGAGAATAATTTAAAATTAGTCATATTGTCAATCATGATTTTCATTATTGGCAATGGAAAATCATCTTGTGAACAAAGTATGAATGCTAGCTTCGATGTGAGCCTAAAAGCTATCTGATGCAAGTTTGAAGGCTAACTTAGATGCAAACCCAAAGGCTGGTTAAATGCAAGCACGAAGGCTAGCTTAGAGACAAGCCCGAAGGCTAGTCTAATGCGAGTTTAAAGGCTATCTTGGATGTGAACTCGAAAGCCAGCTAAGTGTGAGCTCGAAGACTAGTTTAGGCATGAGCCCAAAGGCTGATTAGGTACGAGCTTGAAGGCTAGGTTGATGTGAACCAAAAGACTAGTATGGTGTAAGGCCAAAGGCTGATTAGATGTGATGAAGATTTATTATTTTCATCGCCATATTCGAGGGACTACGAGTGGTTGTAGCGAGGTCATGAAGTCCACTGTCTCCATCAACATCTTTGAGGGAGCCATGGGTGGCCATAATAGGATTGTGGAGTCTGCCATCTTCGAAAGGGGTTGCGGGTGGTCGCAGTAAGGTCACAAATTCCACCATCTTCACGATCATCTTTGAGGGGCTACGAGTAGCCGTAGTAGGATCGCAGAGTCCGTCATCTTTGAAGGACCACGGGTGACCATAACGAGGTCATGAAATATGTCATCTTCATCATTATCTTTGAGGGGTCGTGAGTGGCCGTAATTGAATTAAGAAGTCTATCATCTTTAAGGGCTACATGTGATCACAACGTTGATAAAATTCATCAAGATACCAAAAAAAAGAACAGCCATGATAGCACAAAAATCGAGATAAGACTATTTTTTTTTGTTTTGAACAACTTTTTTTCTTCTATTCATTTCTATTCCCCCCTTCCTTCTCAGGTGACTGCCACCCTTCTCTTTTTTCTCTGGGGCCAACTTTTTTTTTTTTTTTTTCCTTTTATACTTCTCGTTCTTCTCCAAACTGCAGCCCCGCTTCTCCCTTTCTTCTTCTGTTTTTTTTTTTTTACTAGGCCCCTCCCAGCCCAGTGACCTTCAACCAAGGCTGTATTTGGCCAGCCGCGGTAGCGATGGGGCAAGAGGTGCCTCGCCGCCCCCTCCTTTGGCTAGATCCAGTCGTGTCTTGGCTAAATCCGGCCAACTCTCATTGCAGTAGGGCGTGAGGCTCTCCACCACCCCCTCCTTAGGCCGGATCTGACCACGTCCCCTTGTGGCGAGGCAGGAGGAGCCCCGCCGTGCCATCTTGTGGCCAAATCTGGCTGCCTCCTGGCCGGATCCAGGCGATTCTCACCACGGCAAGGCGGGAGAAGCCCCGCCGTCCTCTTCTCCGGCCAAATCCAACCGAAAATGGCCGTGGCAAGGGCGGCGTGAGATGAGTCAGCTTAGGCTTGGGCAGAAGCTAGTGTTTTGACTGGAGGGGGCTTCGACTACGGGCAGGCACAATGGTGGGGCTCAACCGGTGAGGTGTGGTACAAGGGGCAACAGCGACGGTGGAAGGTTGAGAATCTCACAGAAAACGAAGAGCAAGGCCAGAGAGCAGAAGAGAAAATCACGGAAAGGAAGGAAAGAAAAAGGAGGAGAATCATCTTATTCTTCACCTTGCATTCTCAACTCTTCTGATTCTAACCTCTGTGTCCTATGTTTTGCCTTGAAGAAGATCAAATTAAAAAGATACGACGAGTACAATGGAATCCTCATTGATTGATTTCCTTCGAAACTAAATAGAATTTGATTGGGGTAAATTTTATACGCCAAATCATGTAACTAATTGGATTTATTTATTAATAAGAAAATCCAGATTTTATATTATTTTTAGATCATGAATTTTAAGAGATTATTTGTAAAATTTTCTAAAAAATTAGACCAAAGCATAATTTCATAAATTTTAGCGGTTTTTTCTTAAAAATGACACATTCTGAAATTTTAGGGTTATTTTTTAATAAAATTTAGACTTATTTACAAATAAAAAATTTTGAAAGGTTTATTTGTAAATTTCTCTTGTGATCAGTAAGCAATGGAATCCATTCTTGATAAACAAATAAGGATCTAATGTTCAAAAAGGCTAAATCATCAAAATTCACTATACGAGGAACTACAATCCTAGAAGTAGCAAATTGCCTTTGAAAGATGGCATAGTGATCAAGAGAAGCAAATTCAGGTGAAAAATCTTCATTATCTGGACTAGATGATGAACTCTCACCCTTTCTCTTCTTGGAGACAAGTTACTTGATTCTCTTGGCTACTAGGGTTGATGACCTTGAAATTGAGAAGGGGGATAGGGAGAGATGTAAGGAGAAGGGCCAAACACAAGAGAGGAGGCTTGGATCATAGGTGATCATCGCTGGATAGCACAGGGGAGTAGCCAAATGACAATGATGCAAGTGAGAAGGATTAACATGGCTTGGCGTCTAGGTTTAAAACTTGAAATCGAACCCTACAGCATCTGTTAGACATTCATTTTCAAATGGGGACCCGACATAAACTCTATCAGTGCAGTGCATTACTAAATCGGACGTCCATTTTCAAATAGGCGTCCAACAAAACCTTTATCAACTTAAATAATTTTTAAATCAAACATCCATTTTGAAACGGATGTCCATTTTAGACCAGGTTCAGACACTTGTAAAACCCAAAAAATGCAAATTTAAAGCTAAAAAAAATAAACATTTAAAGACTCAAGTAAGCTTGGCAATACTAATAGCATTTTGAATGAAGCAAAATCGTGTCTCATCTAAAAGTTTTGTGAAAATATTCGCACGTTGATGATAGGTTTCAATAAAACTAATGAAATATCTTTTTTTAAAACATGATCTCTAAGAAAATAATAGTGAATATCAATATATTTAGAATGAGAATGAGGCATTTTTGGACAAACTAATTGTGCTAGTATTATGATAATAAATTGGTACATTTGGAAAATCACAACTAAAATCTAGAAGTGTCTATCTCATCCACAAAATTTGAGAGCAACAAAATCCTATGGCTACATACTTGGCCTCAGTGGTAGAAAGAGCCACTGAGTTTTATTTCTTGGGACTTCATAAAATTTAGAGATTTTCTAAGAAACTGACATGTATCACTTGTACTCTGTATCCACACGACAACTGGCATACTTCATGTCATAAACTCTAATAAAATCAAAGTACTCATCTCTTGGATACCACAATCTTAAGTCTAGGGTACCCTTAAGATACCTAAGTATGTGTTTTACGGTAATGAGATGTGATTTCCTAATGGATGCTTGAAATCTAGCACATAAGTAAACACTAGATATGATATTAGGTCAACTTGTGATAAGATAAAATAAGCTATCAATCATACTTTTATACCGCTTTTCATCAACCATTTCACTATCTTCATCCTTGTCCAACTTGGTTGAGGGACTCATAGGTGTTCCTATAGCTTTGCCTTCATCCATGTTGAACTTTTTAAATAGCTCCTTGGGGTACTTGGCTTAGTTGATAAAGATTCTATTGTTCACTTATTGTACTTGGAGTCGAAGGAAAAAAATGCAATTCTCCCATCTACTCATCTTGAACTCTTTTTTTATTGTATTTGCAAATAACTCATAAAATTTTTCATTGGTAGCACCGAAAATAATATCATCAATATGAATTTGTACTACCAATAAATCATTATTTATTTTAAGAAAAAATAATGTGGTGTCTATATAAACTATTTTAAAATCATTTGAAATTAAGAAGGAACTAAGTCTCTTATGCCAATCTCTTGGGGCTTTCTTGAGGCCATATAAAACCTTCTTCAATTTTGACACATGGTTTGAAAAATTCAAATCTTCTGTTCAATAAAAATTTCTTCATACTAAAATCATTTAGGAAAGTACTTTTTACATTCATTTGAAATAGTTTGAAACTTTTATAACAAGTAAATAGAAGTAAAATATGAATAAATGTTAAATGAGCAGTAGGTGCAAAGGTTTCTTCAAAATCAATGCCATCAATTTGGTAGAAACTTTTAGCCACTAATTTAGTCTTATTTCTAGCCATGATACCATATTCATTTAGCTTATTCCTATAGACCCATTTAGTATCGATAATTGGATAGTCATTTGGTCATTAAACAAGCTCCCAAACTTAATTCTACTCAAAATAATTTAGTTCTTCTTACATAGCAAGAATCTAACTTTCAATTTTTTTTTTTTTTTGAGCTTCCTTAAGCTTTTGGGATTCTATATGAGAAGAAATGCAATATGATTAGGATTATATTTAATAGCTTAATGAGTTTCTACTCCTTGATCAACATCAACTATAATGTGATATATTGGATGATTTTTATTAAATCTCCACTCTTTGAGTAACTCCTTGTCATGCTCTTGCTCTTTTGGCTCATTGTCTCTATCATCAACATTCTTCTTATTTGGTCTTTTGTTAGTTTCACCCTCCTTTTTTTCTAAGATTTGCAAGTCATCCATCTCCTTAGAGATCTCTACGTCATCATTAAAATAATTTTTCTCCAAGTAAGAGTTAGATTCATCAAATTCAATATTTACAATTCTTCAACAACCAAAAAGATTTTGTTGAAGACTCTAAATGTTCTAGAGCTAGAAGAATATTAAAAAAATATGCCTTCAAAAGTTTTGGAGTCAAATTTTGATAAATGATCTTTTGCATTCAAAATAAAGCATTTGCAACAAAAATATGAAAATATGCAATATAAGGCTTTTTCCCATTCAACAACTCAAATGAGGTTTTGTTGAGAATAGAGCAAATCAATACTCTATTCAATATATAGTAGGTCGTGTTAATGGTCTCTACCCAAAAATACTTGAGTAAGGAGTACTCGTTAAGTATGATCCTTATCACTCTTGAAGAGACCTATTCTTTCTCTCAACAACTCCATTTTATTATTGAGTGTGAGGAGATGAAAAACTATGTTTAATATCATTTTCTATGCAAAACATTTTGAATAGATGATTTTTAAATTCTCCACCATGATCACTTCTAATTTTGGAAATCAAGTAACCTTTCTTATTTTAAACATGTTTTACAAAACTGACAAAAATATCAAAAGCATTACTTTTATTTGCTAAAAATAAAATCCATCTATATCTAGAGAAGTCATAAACTATTACAAAAGCATAATTTTTATCTTTTAAACTTGTTGTCCCAACAAGTCCAAACAAATCTAGGTATAGAAGTTGAAATAATCTTATAGTTGATACCACCTTCTTGGGTTTGTGTGAGGACTTCATTTGTTTTCTCATTTAGCATATATCGTATACTTAATCTTTGATGAATGTGCCTTTTAAGTATCCTCTCACAAGCTCCTTCTGGTTGACCTTGGCTATTGTATTCATGCATGTATGTCCAAATCCTCTATGTAAAAGCCATTCATAGTTCTCATGGGTTACAAAATATTTTTCAATGTTAAGGTCATCTTGATTAATAGCGTAAATGTTTCCATTATGATGACCAATAAATACTATATTGTTGCTATCATTATGCTTAACTATGTAACAATTAGATTTAAATAGAATATAAAAGTCTTTATCACATAGTTGACTAATAGACAACATGTTATGCTTAACTTTCTTAACAAGAAGTACACCTTTAATAGGAGAGAAACCAATATAAATCTCACCTTTACTAATAATTTTACCTTTACCATACCAAATGTAACAAATCCACCATCTTTGTTTACCAAAACCAATTAAACATGCATGAAACATGAAAAGTAATTACTTACCTCTACTATGTTAGCTATAGAATAACCATGAGATATATTTCATAAAAGAATATGGGTCATTTGTAGTAATTCCAACTATAATCATGCAAGTGAGGCTTTAGGCACCTAAATTAACTTGAATTTCTTAGATTTTGAGATTATCCCATTAAGTACCCAGATTTTCCTAAGAGAAGAGTTTCTCTTAATTTGGCAACTAGATAAGATGTATTTCTTTCTATAACAATAAATGTACATTATGTGAGAGTTAGTTGCAGTGGAAGCCTTTATAAAAGTAGTTTTAGTACCTTTGAACTTAAATATTAGAATGAAGCCTAATCTGGATTTGTTTAAAATATCTTTTTAGCTTTTAAGAATCATATTCAAGGTAGTATTTTCATGAAAAAAGTTTTGTAAGGCTTTTCTCAAGTAACTATTTTCATCTCTAAGTATGGCAAGTTCATTATGACATTCATAAGTAATTTTAGAAGATTTCAAAATATCATACTCTACTTATAGTGCATTTATATCCTTTTTGGAATTACAAGTGCTTTTAGAAGATTTTAAAGTATTAAAATCATTCTCAAGTGTAGATAATTTTTTTTAATGAAACATGCTTGAGACCCAATTTTTCATGCCTTGAAAATTAATTCTTCAAAAGCTTCTTGTAACTCCTCAAAGGTAAGTCACACACTTTATCTTCATTTGCCATAAACAGATTCACAGTCTCACCGTCGGATAATGCATCCTCACTTTTCTCTTCGAAGTGATCCCATATTGCCACCATTGTTTTTTTTTTCTTAGCCTTGAACATCTTGGATTGGATATTTAGAGGGTATTTTGTCTTTATGTGGCTCGGCTTCTTGCCATGTGTGTATGTCCACATCTTCTTCCATAATTGGGTTGCTCCTCTTACCTTTTCTTGGTTTCATGGTATGTGCTTCTTCTTGAGGAATTTCTTGAACTTTTTTGTTAGAAGCACCATGTCTTCATCTTGATTCTTTGGCTTTAAATGTAATGTTCTTTTTTTTCTTGTCTTCATTGTCCTCTTGGATCTGGTCTTTCATTATCATCTCATAAGTGATTAGAGATCCTAGAAGTTCCTCTAAAGGTAAAGTGTTGAGATCTTTGGCTTCTTGTATTGCCATCACCTTTGGATCTCATGAGCTAACAAACACCTTAAAATCTTTCTAACCATCTCATCATTAGTATAAGCCTTACCAAGATAGTTTAAAGTATTGATACTATGGGTAAAGTGTGTAAACATCTTAGAAATAAACTCATTTGGTCTTAATTGGTGGAGTGTACCCTTCCTCCACTAGCTGCTATAGGTCATAGTCAATTACTTTTATGAAGATCCAAATTTGGGTTTTCCAATAATTAAAATTTGTGCTATTGAATAGAAGTGGATGAGTGATAGATTGTCCCTCTTAAAGCAATGGTGAAGCACTGAAATTCTTAATAAATAAGGATAAAAAACTCTAGGTGATTAAATTGAAAATAAGAGCAACATACTCTAATACTAATTAAAAGCACAAAGATCACTTAAAAGGGGAGTGAATTAGGTTTTGAGAAATTAATGCAATTTTTTTGATGAAATTAAAACTAATTTAATCTTTAATCATAATTCAAATGGTCAAAAGCCAATACCAAGCAATAACAAGTGCAATTTAAATAAAAGTTAAGTTGAGAGAGATTGCACCTCGCTGTAATATATTTCAGAGACTAACCGCTCTTACTCCACAGTCCTTGTCCTGGTCTTGAAGACTTTAACTCTCCATTAAGAGTGTCACATTGTTAGTGAAGTCAAACCTGTACAAGTCCTCTTGCTCCAACTAGCAAAATATAACTCTAAACTAGAGTTAGAACCTCTCAATCACTTCAAACAATCTTGGAGTGGATTGTAAGTGGAAGAAAGTGAAAATAGATGTTATAATTTCAGCTCTTACGAAGATCTCTTAAGAAAAAAGGAAAGGACAATGAAAATTTTCTTGAAATTGAAGAATTTAGAGCTAAAGCAAGGCTAGAGAGTGAAAGAGGGCTTTTTCACTTGACACAAGGATGAGAAGATATAAAATAAGTTATTGAGTGAAGCCTCTTTCACTCTGTTTATATCTTTTTGGTCAAAACAATCTGTTGGGAGTAAAATCTCACAGTTTAGTTCACTCCAACGATTAAAAAAACTAGCCTTATCATGCAGATTCAGACTGAATCAAATGTCCATTTGTAACTGAACATCTGATAGACCACAGAAGATAGGCATTTTTCACTTCTATCGAACATCTATTTTTAAGCTGACATGGTACATAGTGGAAAGTTGCTTCTTCTATACTTGCTGGACATTCGATATAAACTGTGCATCCGATTTAGTCTGACAAGCTCTGTTAAGAGTTTGTTGCTAAACTCTACGCGACAATCCAACTCTAAATAAATTATCTCAATCAAATTTTTTACTTGATTAAAAATAAATGAAAGCTAAACCTAGTCAAAGCTAATCTCTTGAGTTGCCTTGGCTTTGTTCGTATCATTCTTAGATCTTCGAGTGGTTGTTTACACCTTCAATTCATCTAAAGCCATCTCTTGATCTCATTAAGCCACGTTCACCAACCTACTATTGTGCTTCCTTTTCTTTGAGGCTTTTGAATATTTCCTTGAGAGCTATCAATATTTTGGCTAAAATATAACTCAAATAGATCATTAAATATCATTTATTTATTGTCAAAACTAGGAGGGGACAATATTGTAAGGAGTACTAAGTGGCTTGAGCGAGTCTCCTGTAAATCCGGTAAGCATCCCAATATATAGTTCTAGCTTCTACTCCATCCTCATTTGACATAGGCTCGAGTGAATAGGATGTCCACTGAGTTTCTTATATCTATCATGATACATTGTATGGTGTAGCTTTCCAAGATTGCCAAGATCACCAGCACACTATTATGGGGTATTAAAATTCCCTCTAAGTCTTTTGTAGAAAAGATTATGTCTCCGAGTTCTAGCTCACGATGCTCTCTCTTTATCTCCTCCCATCCCCCAATGATGATTCAATGTTCGCCAATCAATGTTGAAGCTTCACTTTGACTCGATGAGCTTATGAGGATCATATCGAAATAACCCATAACTGGAGGGTTATGAAACTTGGGGGAGGGATTCATCCAAGGAGACCCTTTCTGGTTTTCCTTCTATGCCCAAGGCTCTTTAGCTTGTTCACCCCATCAGACATGCTATCCAACATGACCCTCCATGATGAGTCTTTTGATCTTATCCTTGAGGTGTTTGCCCTATTCAATTTCATAGTCATGATCTCTGTGAAAATGGCAATATCTTAATTTATTCAATCTGAACCTATTGGTGCGAATAGGCAAGGGCCTCTTCAAAAGATCTTGATGCTTAATCTAGGCCAAAACTTTAGTCTTTGAATTATTCAATGGGAGTGTATATTTAGAACTCACTTCTACTCCCTTTGCTCGATTCTTTACTTCCTTGGCTCGAGGAGTTTGACTTCTTGTTTTTGTGGGCCTTTCTTTGGTTTACTACTATCCTCTTACTCTCTCTTAGCTGAGATCACCTCCTCCTCATCAATGTGTTCTCTGATTTTCTTAATAAATTTGGCCAAGCTTTTGAAAAATTGATGGTTATTTCATAGGTCAGTCTGGCTTGTCATATCACATTGATCACTGTAGAAAAAAAATTAAGCTATCAACCTCAGTGACTTATGGCTTTATTAAGTCAAATTAGATATTTTCTTGGGCTCTCTCCTTCTTTTTGTTGAGTGTTATAAGTATCCTAGGATCCTTCTATCGAGGTATCAATGAAATGAACTACTTCATGAATCTACCAACTAGAATACCAAGCTCGGACTGGACCTTATAGCATTATTGGAAACACCTTGCATATAGTGGAGTCCCATGCTCCTTGTAGGATCATAGTTTTTTTAAAAGTGATGACATAGTCCATCAGGTCTTTTGAGCCATCATATATCTCATAGAGTGGCTGCCTGAACTTCGATTACACCAAAGAGTAGGATATCTTGGAAACCTTACTTGGTTTGGGTGAACCACTACCCTAGACTTCTCTTAAGATGCTTATGGTATAGCCTCTCTCTAGCCACCTTCTCTAGGCCTAGCCGAGGCTCAACTAGTGTTTATACAGTAAGCGGCTTCATTGGTTGGATCATAATTGGGGTCATATCCTTCAAAATCCCTCGAGACCTATCAGAACTAAACACTTGCCTAGGGATCTCGATGACTCAAATGGTGTTATCCATTGAGGTGCATTTGGCTTGCTATATGTGGTTGAGATTCATGTTATTGATTCGGTATAATACCTTGAGCCTAAGCTTGGGTTTGAGGATAATGAGCTTGGAGGTTTTTCATTATCTAAGATTGACTCTGCAATTGTTAGGTCTGAAGATTCTACATGGCCTATGCCTAAACCTCCAATAATTTCATCTGTTAGATGGTAGCGAGTAGGGTCTGAAACTCCTGTCTACTCACTCTATAGGAAGGCCTGGGTGGTACGTTAGAAATCCCTGATTGAGGAACTCCTTGAGGCTATTATTGTGTTGATGGCTGAGACAACAAGTTGATTTATTGAGTCAACTGACCTAGTTCTCTATAGGAGTTGTGCGACTCTACTGATGCTAGGGCTATTTGCCTCTTAGGCTAATTCTTAGATGATAATGATCTTGCTGCTTTGGGAGGCATAGTCAAAAGTTCGAGAGAGATGTTGTATATTAATAGTGAAGAGAGACAAAGCGAACCATAATAAAAGCATCACTATTGATGAAGCCTAATTCGTCACTGGCTTCAATTCGAGAGACTATTTGAGATCATGATTTGCTAGATTGTTCTTTTACCAATTTGTAAGAGGGAAAAATTATAGAGAAAATCGTTGAGAACTTTCCAACAATGGTTGTTTCGATGCCTAAATCAATTAAGATTATAATAAAATAGAGGACAAAGAAACTAGGCATTAATTTTTTTAGCTTTATGAATATTGTGTTATTTATAGGCCACGGAGGTGATTTGGCATATCTAGAATTCCATGATCTTAGCTGTAAGCTCATTGAACTACTCATAACATGTTGCTGCAAATCTTGAATTTCTAAATATTGACTTTTGAATTGTAATATATCATCATAACTTTTTTGTAAGTTTAGATTTCGATTTTTGAATGATAAACAAATTCCGATCCTTATAAATCTGCAACATCTAGATTACTATATTTGTATTGATTATACTTTTAAGAGAGAAGAATTTTTTTTCCTCCTAAGTCAAAAATTAGCAGGAAAAGCTCGTACTTAATGAGGACAAAAAAATGGGGAATTCCACCGCGTAGAATCCGATTTGGCTATGGATGGGCC
Source organism: Trichopus zeylanicus subsp. travancoricus (assembly GCA_005019695.1). NCBI lineage: Eukaryota > Viridiplantae > Streptophyta > Magnoliopsida > Dioscoreales > Dioscoreaceae > Trichopus > Trichopus zeylanicus. The sequence goes on along the minus strand of RXID01021999.1, from coordinate 252,765 downwards.
AAAGAAACTCTAGCGCTTTTGTCAAAACTTGGTTGGAGTAAAGCGAAAAATATATATATATATATATATATATTTGGAGAGCTAATCGGAAATTTGCCGGACAATTTATGATGGTGTACTAATCAATCAACGTGTTTCCTTTTGGGTAGTTGTAGCAGCAACCAAGATAATCGTTGCCCGAGTCAACCTGCAGATCCATTTTTTTCAGTTTGAAGTCCCCGCAAACAAATGGAATCCGAGTTATATAAACTCAGAAACGCGCTACATCTTTTTTCCTGGTTTCCAATTGCTATAAAATTTACGGTGCGGATTCCACCACCCTAATGTTCAAATGACAGCATACTTGATAGGTAAAATTGTCGTGGACTGATGGACCAAGTTTACTAAAAAAAAAAGTCAATTTAAAATTTATTTCAAATACTTTTTAAAAAAAATTAATGCGGATTGCCCACTCTCTCCAGCCCAAGTTCGAAACAACTTCGGGTCTCTCTCGTCTCGCTCCGCCGTCTTCCTGAGCTCGATACCATCATCAATGGCGGCAGCGGAAAGCGTCGCAGCTGTAACCCTATATCAGGAGAAGTCCATTTCTATGTCGTCGTACCTGGGCATCAGCTTTGCCGTCTTCTTAGGGCTCCTCCCACGCGACGCCCTCAGCTATTTGCTCTCCCTCCAGTCGCGCACCCGCGTGCTCTCGCTCAAGCTCTTCCACGCCGAGGACCAGCTCCGCCAGCTCCAATCCCGCCGCGCCGACGACTCCAAGGCCAACGCCCGAGTCGTCGAGATCTTCGCGGGCCACCGCCTCGCCTGGCACCGTGCGGAGCGCCGCCTCCGCGACCTCCTCAAGGTGTCCGCGGCCGAGAACGCTTCCCTCAAGGCGCGGATCGATGAGCTAGAGCAGTCCGAGGCGGATCTGAGAGCGTCGGTGGAGGCGCTGCAGAGGGAGGTGAGCGAGAGGGAGGAGATGCTGGATTTCATGGCGAGACGTGCGGAGGGAGAGGATTTTGTGGAGAAAGAGGAGGCAAGCGAGGACTTGGGGGAGTGCTGCGGGAATTTCTCGGGGGATAGGATTTCGGAGGGAGGGTATCGGGGAGTGAAGGAGGCGGAGGAGATGGCGGCGCCGTACTGGAAGCAGGTGAATGGATTCGGCTGGGATTTCTTGAGGCCTCCGGAAGCATGGCAGGTTAGGGCTTTTGCTCTTCTTAGTTGTATTTTGCCGTCTTATGGCTTTTGTAATCGCAATTTTTTAAAAACAAAACGCGATTTTGGAAATATCGGTTAAATCAGTAGAACGCATATCGATGATGAGCTTTCGGTGGTTTTCTTTTTGTAGGATGATCATTATGAGTCATCCCTTGAACCAATGTACCATATGAAGCATTTCGTGGCCAGGTAAATCTACAAATGAAGCTGATGAAAAATCATATCCGTGTTGTCGATATTTATTGAGTCTGTTGAGTACTTTTCAGAAGAGAATCTCCTTGGAAAGTGGATGGTGAATCAACAGGAGTATCTGCGAAGCTTAAATTGCTAGAACAGGAATTGAGCAACTTGGAGAATATTGGAAGAGGAAACCTGTCAGAAGTCCCATCTATGATGCGGAAGCAGGCTAAAAGATACCAATCCTTCTCTGGAAAAATTGATGATTTGTGCAAAAGAATGGTGAGTCTTTTGTATTTTGACTTGCTGGTCGTCTGTCAGATTTGTTTTGCTCTAATGTAGCATTATACAGTATATATAAACAGATCATTCTATTCCATATAATGAATTCAGGAACTTTGGCAAACATGTGAAGTTTCTATGCAAGAAATAGTACTATGTCATAAAGTTTTAATCGTTTTGGTGTCCCAGTTTATAAGCACTTGGACAGGTATGTCTAAGTTGAAAAAGGGATGTTATTTGATGTTTTATGCGAGATATTTGAGCTCGTTTTTTGATTTTCCCTGTTATGGCCAGTACTTGTGTACGCCTTCTCTGACCAATGCATAGACCGAAAGATCACAAAACATTATTTTCTTCCAGATCTTTGCATTAATGTGGAATGTATATACCTAGGATACAGTGGTGGTTTTGCTTGGGATATGCTTAAATCATTTAGCATATTAGATTCACATCATTTCTATAGGCTATCCTATTTCGAGGTTACTTGTTACTGATGTGCTAAACCTGTGTTACACTGAAATTCGGTTGCTCCCCTTCCAAACTAATTTCTTGCTATCATCATATTTGTCTATTTTTACCACAATTGCAGTTTTGGAGTTTCAATGTCCTACAAAAGATAAAGCAGACAATGTAGAAACTTGAATTGCTCTTTTTTTTTTTTTCCTTCTTTTGCTCTTCTTTTATGCAGCAAGCTAGGGATCCTTGTGAGCCAACTTTAAGCCCAGAGTTCCGAACCCAAAGACAAACAGAGTATTTGCTTGAGGCACTCCGACTTCAGAACAGGGCGTCTGAGACAAGACAGAAGCTGAATTCACTGGAATCTGAAGCAGCTAAGAGTAATTTGGGAGATGAGATTGTTGGACAGGCCAAGGTGAGCATGAGGAGGGCTTTGGATTCCATCAGGAGTAATTTTAAGGAAATCCAAAGGAATCTCGAGATCTGGTTGGCCAGAATAATTGGTGATCTAGAGGGCATTCTGGCTAGGGATGGCGCATCACACGTAAGGGACTACTATAAGTCAAGATACCCTTTCGTTAGATAAGTTACTGATTTATCCTCTTGATTTAACTTAACATATGCCTTGTCGCTTGAATAGCTTATTTGCAGTACAGTTTTACAAAGCTGACAATAGAGTTACAACAAAGTTGTGACCTGTGGCAATAATAACACACAATGTCGCCAATTTTTGTGTGTTTGGATCACGGTGCATCCATCTATGACTAGTTTAAATCTCTCCCTTTTGTTTATTACATTGCTGTCTGTCTGGCTGGCTGAAGCAAATGATGGAAGAAATAATCTAAATTTCCTCCGTTGTCACTTTTGTGTAACCCAATAATAATAAAGTATCTTGGTAAATTTTGTGAGCAGTTATATCATGTCTTGATATTTTGCTTTCCTTCGTTTCCTGTATAAAGTATATTTTTTGCTGTTCTTAGTGATTATTTTCGTGAATAGTATTATACCGGAATCTGTATGCGAAGACAATCCACAAAATTCTACTGGCCAAAAACCAAAAACTGATGTTTAACCGTATCATTTTCATAGTCGAAAGCAATACAATAATCGTATGCCATAACACACTAACGGCGAGTGCTGCACAAATATTATCTATGAAAATAAGAGCATACTGCAACATTTTGCATCACCAGGTCCATTAAACATCAGTAGCAATGAGGAAACAGAAACCCACAGAAATGCTTATACAGCATTAAGGTTCTCACTAAAAAATAGTTTCTACCAAGACAGGAAGACAAATATATTCTTATGCAGCATCTGCTTCTTCCTGCAACTGCTTCGCCTTGGTGATGCAGTCGCTCATTTCTTCCTCCTGCAACTTGCCTGTTCAAACCAAAAGAAGTTTAAGCAACAAAGTACACACACAAATGTGATCAAGATTCAAATTGCATTGTAAAAATTTTTGCTTAGAGGACTTCAAAGACCTTCAACAGCTTTCCAGGCATCCCACTTTGCCCTTTCCCTTGGGTTAAAGATACCACCAAGGCGGGGAAGGGGGATTTCAGCTCTTACAGCCAGACCAGATATTTAATAAACTCGTTTCAAAAATAATATTGAATAGTTGAACCACTGTATCTGCAAGTATGTTGCATAATTTCATTGTCATGACATTTTGCTTAACGCCCAGTTGTAACACTTGATGCATAATAATCGCCAATTACTGCTAGAATGCATAATAATCTTCAGTTTGGATAGAGCCATTGTCAAAATACTAATAGGCAATTATGATTTGTTGGCAGACAAATAAAGCCTATCCATTGCACTTTTTGAGTAATCAATTGGTGCTGTGCAGAAAAGTTCGCCTAGAGCACGGTTTGTTTCTCTTAAGGTACACATTACATAACTAATGGTGTAACTGTTTAATGGTGAGGGACCACTATGAAGTTAAATGAAGGTGTATGATTACAATTGGATTAGTTGCAGTACCTGCATATGGCAATAATCTTTGTTGCCAAACATTGCTAACAAAACCAAAACCAACTAATGAAATTGACAGCATATGGTCGTCGCAATTAGGAAAGATTGAAACCAAACACTAATTTCTGATCATAAATTTCTAGCATATGACCATTGCAATAGGACAGATTGAATTCAAATATGAATATCCAATCATAGTCTTCAAGAAATTTTAGGATGAAGGGTGCACAACGTGTATGTATAATGGGACTGTTATGGACTTAATTAAATGAGAACTATGGGGCATTTATGTTTAGGCTATGAGAGAACTAGTACTGACAGAACATGCATCTGTTGTTAGGATCAGGATGTTGTCTTAAATAGCTCTAAATCATAATATCTCTGTGCAAAAATAAATTTCAAAGACAACAATTTAGTAACTAAATAATGCAGACATACTAGTATTGACATTTCCGACAGTAGCTTGCTTGAAAAGCCCGTAGAGGATCAGCTTGTTCTCATTCGTAGTATTCTCAGGCAGAGTTTTGGCCTTCTCGGCATATTCTTCGAATTCTTTCTGCAATAACATCCCAATAAGCAACCAGATATGATAAAAACAATTCTTCAAAACTGAGACAAATTTTTCCAGAAATATAGATAAGAACCAAACACCTCTAGATTGGTGTGGGATATATCTAATTTTCACATAAAAGTGAGAATCGCACCAAAAGAAGATAAACAGTGGATCGAAATATTGGAAAATCGTCCATTAATCTGCTGAGAAATGCTGAGGAAAGCAACGAATCCGACTCCGATCCCAAAAAAATCAGATGAGTAGAACACTTCTAGTAGCAAATAATGCCTAAAATCTAAAAAAAATGGGGAAAATCGGAGATCCATAGCACGCATCACGCCCAATTTCGATCAAGGGAAGCAGTTGCATCCCCATCCCATGAAAACCAATATGGTCTATTTCCACAGAAATTCATCAAAAATAAAAAAAAAATCCGGAAAAACACAGTGACACATGCATAAAGAATACGGCATCGAATAAAATCGAAGAAGAAGAAGAAGAATTCAGCAATAAAAAGATGTAAATCGCAGGAATAATACCTTCAAACCTAATTTACGGATATAGCCACCGGTCACGCTCAAGTTGCTACTGTTACATTCCGTAACGCGGCCAACCTGCGGGGCCTATATCTTGGGAGTTATCTGCTCCGTGGCCCACAACTCGAAGCAAGTTCGCGTCTTTTAGCGAATGGCCGTTGGACACGTGTTCCGGGCGGTTAGGGAACAACCCCAGATGCCGGTTTAGTGACACTCGAGCCAGGCGGAAGCTTTACTTGGCACCGCCCGATTTACCTTCTCAATTTTGTACTTGCTCAGCAGAATTTTATTCTGACCGTAGATTACGGCCTTCACCGAGGCTATTTGAATTTTGATTAACAATGCGATTGTCATTTGTCGTGATAATTAGCGAAGTAATTGTCATGTGATGACCATTGACTTTTTCTTTGTATATGATCCGAGATTGAGAACAGTCCAACCAAAACTGAATTAAAATTTTAATCGTATACCGAATCAATAACTGAGGTTATCGACTGAGATGACCAAAGTCAATATTCAGAGAAGGCCAAAAGTTTGACATTATAAAAGCTGCTCATCTAATGAAGACTTATTTTTAAGACAATAAGAGAAATGTAACAAGTTTCATTTACACAATGAAAGTAACTAAGTATTTATAAAAATTGACGGCAATAAGAGAAATATAGCGAGCTGGATTTACATATAGAAGTAGCTAAGTATTTATAAAAACCGATGAATAACATTCTTTGGAGATTGATTTTCGAAAGATTTGATAATCATAATTATCAATTATGAAAGATCCGAAGAATCAAACTAGAATTACAGATTTATGGATTAATCAAATTACATTCTTAATCGATAAAGATGAAAGAGTTTTTAGAGGTAAAAATTAACATCAACTCTCATCTTCTATTATACTCTAAGTGATCCTCACTGGCTTGAGTGTCGAAATGATCATCGTAAGAAAATCTTCGGTAGTTTTCTTGAAAAATTTTTTCCTCTTACAAATTAGCATGCGAGCTATCTAACGAATTAAGATCTCAATGTGTCTCTCAAACTAACATCGGTGGTGCATCAAACTCCATTAATAATATATATTTAAAATTCTTCTATTCCAAATTATCATATCAAATATAATTATCAATTTTTTATATAATTAAAAGTTTCTTCTTAAGTTACTACTGATCCCTAAATTACAAGAAGAGTATAATTTGAATTTTTTTTTCAATAAGAGCATATAGGCGTTCTATGCTTCTTTAGGTCTACACTCATCTTTGTGTTAATTGAACAAACTAAGTCAAACTTTTTGAGAACATTCATTTGACAAAAATACTTTCATAAATGTCACATCAAAAGAGGTATATGTAAAATTTTCTTTTATGTATAAAAAATAATAAATTATATGTAATTTACGAAAAATCACCTAGTAAAAAAATCACTCATATTATAATATAACTTTCTAAAAATCACATCCTATTTTTTTAATTAAAATATTTAGATAATATTCTATTTTGATTCGATTTTATTAATTAAATTAATATAAAAAATTAAATTGTCATTGTTTTCGATTAAGGGTCAATTCAAGTTTTCTATTATAAAGACTAAATGGATAATATATTTTTTAATTTAATTAATAAAATTGAATCAAAATGAAATATTATAACATATTTGGATCAAAAATTAGGACGTGATATTTTACAAATTTATAACATAAGTCAAGTAGTATTTTACTAATACTTGATAAGATAAGTAATTTTTTTGTAAATTTATAATAATATATATGGTTTTTTTAATCAAAAATGGATATGGCAGAAAGAGACTTTAGACTATATGTTTGAGCTATGAGCTGCAATAGCTGGAGGAGTTTGTTGTCACTTGGAGAAAGAGCCCATAAGGATGTTCGACACCCCTACTTTCTCAACCATTTCAGCTTTATTTCTCACTACAATAATTTGGACTAAATGCCATCAGTACTAAAAAAAGCACCAATAATATAATGTCTACGCTTTTCACAGTGATTCTAAAGGGCTAGCAAAAATAGTGTTAGAAAATTTTACTGGCTTAAAAATCTTTCCTGATACTTCTTACAATATTAGAAATGTATTATCATTATTAAATTATCGATGGTTTTTATGAGAAAGCACCGTCAATAACTAATTTTTAACAATGGTTCACTCAATGCCAAGGCTTCTACGGAAGTGCCACCAATAACCATATTTTGGCAAGGCTTTAGGAAACACTACCAAAAGTCAATAGCGGCGTTTTTGTGGAAATACCACTTAGATAATGTATTAGCCCAAGTCCACAACCTAAAAAGGAGGTCAAAGAGGTTTTTAAAGAGTAAAAATTAGTTTTTATTAAATCAATAAACCCAAAAGCACTTCAAGTCCAAGTAGATAATTAAAATTCAATTAGACTTGATAAAGCAATTAAAACATATGAGAATAATCAATTCACAATTATATATAAGATAATTTTCAATCAATATCAAATATAAGTACATAAATAAATAGAAAAGTAGAGAAAGAACAAATTGATATACGTGATTTGGTAACTAATTGCGCCTACTCCATAACTCGTCTCAATTTTGATAACTTACACTCTTCATTAGAGTTATTATTCCATTTGGATGAAATGACACCCTTATAACAAACTCACAAACTGCGAGTGTTACTCCACATCGAAGGCAATCAATCACTCCTCACAAACTGAGGAGTGTGCACTCTCACCCCTCTTCTACAACTCAGAGAGCACTCAATTTTCTCCTAACAACATAGGAGAGTTATAATAATAAAGAAGATGAAAATGAATATAATTTGTCTTTCTATAAAGTCTCTCAAGTTTGAATTTGAGAGCAATGAAAATTTGATATGAATTGAAAATTTAGAGCATACTTGGGATAGAAGGCTCGGAGGATTTTTAACTCTTCTCAAAAATGAATTTGAACTTATAGTTCAGTAAAATTCATCCTAACCTATTTATAGTTCTTGGATCAAAACTAACCATTGAAGGTGAAATTCTGTAATTAGTTTCACTCTAATAGTCAAAAAATTAGATATTAATTGTGTAGAAACCTCAAACTGGTCGACCACTTATGATAACTGATCGACCAATTGTGGTCACTAGAATGGGCAAATCCTTTTTGTCGGTCATCCAATTCCTCAATTAATCATATGATTTTAGCAAAAAAAACTCTATTAAGTGCTCCTTGCAAATCTTAATGTGCCAAATACTCTAAACAAATAATCTCGAAGACAAATCTTTGACTTGTCTAAAATAAATGAAGATCTAAACCTATGAGTTTTAAATTGATCTTTTACATCTTGAATAGTCATTGAGCTTCCAACTTGATCTTTTAGTTTTATCTCCAAATTATTATCTTTTTTCTTTTCGAGTCATCATCTTCAAGGTTTAATCTTGAAACTCAATCCTTCACGAGTTTGGATGATTATTGCAAATCCTAAAACTAATTACAACTTAAAAAACTTGTTAAATATTAATTTGATCATCATCAAAATCTAAAAATCAACATAATATAGTTCAATTAACCAAATAAGACAATCTGATCGATCGAACATTCCTGTTGGCTCGATCGAATAATGCAGTTCAATCTATCAAACTTATCATATAGAAGCTCAAAAATAACTTTCCAAGTTTATTCTTATTTTTTCCATCCAATTTCATCCAATCTCATTCAAAAGTTACCAAAAATTAACCCCAATAAAAATCACTAATTTTATTACAACAAGAATTTCATATGTCAAACACAATAAATGTTATCTTGATCTTTTTTTCCTTCAAAAAGGACTCCTACAATAATATGTGGAGAGTGGATGTCATTTTATTGTTAGTAGTCACAAATAGGGGTAAATGATGTCTGATTTGGGGTATCCATAGATATTGATGATTCCTTCAATATATCCTCTTGTTTTTCTTCCTACAAGGACGTCCATTAGTGTATGACCTCCATTCTTGGAAATATACACTTTCGAAGATAATCCTTGTAATATTAACAGCAAATGAAAGTTAGCATCATGATAAATTTGATAGCAATTATTCAAAGAAAAAACTTGGTAGCAGGAAAAAATAATAGGCTCAAATTGATTGAAATGAATAAGAGAATAGCCTCGTCAAGATTATTAGAAGCATATTATACTAGAAAAAATTGCTTTTCTAGTATAGTAATTTACATGACTAATGTTAGAGAAAGAAGCCAAAAAGGCAAAACCTTTCTCATGATACACTGAACTAAATTTAGCTGAGCTGAAAGTGTATGGGGATCCAATGAGAGGATTGATCCTCAAACCAAGGCAACCGAGGTATGGGCCATGAAACTATCATCCGAGCAACACCATTGAGGTCAAGTTAGCTCAACGATACAATCGATGGACACACAGGAAGCACATATCTCAAGGCATATAGGAAAATATAATGGATCTGGCCCACCTCTGAATATAGTCGGGTATTCAAGAAAACCAAGGAATAAAGATCCTAGGGAGATCCTTAATGCTAAATTTGAGACTGATAGTAGCTAAATAAGGATAGTCCAATGTAATCAAGACTAAAATCACATAATCCTAGATCCACAGAAAGACTTTCTCAATCTATAAATTGCTTGGAACCCACAAAGGTAGAGGACTCTCTCTATCTCTCCCTCTGAGAACAAAAGATGGTGAGACTCTTTCTGACTCTAGAGTTAGAGTGGTCATTGCCAAAGAAGATCCCAGTGGTCCTTATTATGGTCTTCTTCTCTCTCTTATAGATTAACAGATGGGTGGCCTAGTGAATCTAATCTCAAGGAGCCTCTTGGACTAGAACCGGTGTTAAACCAATCTCTGTTAATAATTGGTACTTTTATTGAGATCTATTCCGCCATCCTTCTCCATTAATCTCAGAGGCCTTCGATAGCCTTTTGGCAATAGCTCCTAGAGTGCTAAGGCCCTCATCATCTAAGAATCCACCTAGAGGGCAATCAGCCCCGGCACAAGTAGAGTTTCACAACTCATCTAGAGGATTAGGAGGACTGATGCAGCAAGCCAACTCCATAAGTTGAGCTCAGCCATAGCTCTAAGAAACTTTTACAAACCATCCCAGAGTCACCAACGGGTCCCTCCAATCCAATGGGACAACATGAGTTCTAAACCTTAACCACCACCATTTGGCAAATGACATGATTGCTCAAAACCCAGGCACACACTATGCAGAACTTACAAGCCCCATAATTGCAAAATAAGGCCCAAACAATGCAGAGCCTCGGGGCTCATAACACCCAATAATAGGTTCCAATTCAGGCTCTAGTGCTAGCCAAGGTGCTATGTTAAACCAACACTACAAAATGTAGATGCATCATGGCCCCCTTGTAGAACACCATCAACAAAGCTATCATGACCCCTCGGCAAAAATTTTGCTTCGGTGCCAAGCTTCGAGGGATTATGATAAATACGACTCAATATATGATTCAGTCGATGAGGTCACATACCATACATCACTAGCCAAACACTAGGTTGGGAGGTGTCAGGATTCTCGAGGGAGGCCATACTACATTCGATTCAAGAAAGGTCATGGGCACCAAGTCACCCTCACCAACTAAGGTATGATACTACTTTAATCCTTGAAATAGCATATTTGCTAGTCTCCCTATGAGATTTATGATGGTTTAAAGAACTCAATTGATCATGTGAGTACCTTCAGGAACACCATGATTTTGCAAGGCATATGGGACTCTGCCATATATCAAGTATTCCTGATGATATTGCAAGGCCCGCTAGACTGTGGTACTCTGGGCTACCGAGGTACATAATAACTTGTTTCGATGATTTAGTAGACAAGTTCATAGAACAGTTCATTTTACTAGTCTTTCAGCAAAATGATCCCTCTATGCTCCTCATGTTGAGGCAAAAAGAGGGGAAAAGCTTAAGAGAGTATCTAACTTGATTTAACAAAGCCCAACTAAAAGTTGCTAAGTTGGATAATTCTATTATTCTCAGTATCGTGATAAATGAATTTGACAATTACTGGTAGCCTCTGAGATAGCACATTGGCCCCCATACAGTTCGGTGAAATTCATCCAACTAGCCCAAGAGCACATTGATGCCAAGGAAGTGATCCAAGTGAAGAAGGAATCGAAAGGTGGTGGCAAGAAGAGAGAATTTTGGGAGAACAAGCCCTCTGAGCCAAAGAGGTAGAAAATCAAATAGAGAGAATGTAGGCTTGAATTCAAGATTATATCCCATTTAACAACTCGAGATCCAAAGTTCTAGTATAGATTAAGCACTGAGACTTTTTGTGGAGGTCCCAACCCATCCACTCTACCAAGCAAAACTTTGACAAATCAAAGTACTAACATTTTCATCACAATTATGGTCATGATATAGAAGAATGTAGACACTTAAAGGATAAAATTGAGAGGCTTATCAAAGAGGGCTATCTTGGATAGTTCGTCCACTAAGGTGAATGCGCTGAAGAAACTCGTATGTGGGAGAATTATTAATAAACTTCTCCTGAAGGGACCCTACTCCCAAATTACAAAATCCTCTAGTCAAGGACAATCTTAATATGATCCTGACAAGCTTACAGACTCAAAGCAATGCTTCAGCATGGATAGGAAAATGCCAAACCCTAGTTGGGGGCTAGAAGGGCTTGGAAGAGAAGATGAAAAAGAGACACCATTGTGAGCCTAACTGTGAAGATAGTTTTCTCCACCAAGGACCTAGAAAGAATTTTCACACCCCACAATGACAAATTGGTGATCTTGGTGGTCCTACATTGCTATACCACCCATCATATCGTGATAGTTACAGAACGTTCGGTGAATATCATATTCACTCAATCCTAAATCAAATGAAGACCGAGTAGAAGTTGGAAGCATACATCGAGATACTCACCAGATTCATAGGGGACTCGATCACCCCACTTGGAATAATCAACTTAGTCCTCACCATCGGGGAAGATCCTATGAACACCACAATCAAATAAAAATTTGTGATAGTTTAAACACGTTCTATCTACAACATAATATTGGGAAGATCGATGCTTAATCAGTTTTAAGTGATAATCTTAATCTTTCATTTAGTTATGAGATTTCTTACTAAACATGACATAGGTAAAGCATAGAGGACCAAAGCCTCACTAAGAAGTGTGAAGCACTTTATTGGCAAAATAGTTTAACCCAGAAAAGCAAGGGACTAGCAGTGGTAGAGATCAATATATCCATTACTAAGCCAAAGAAGGGGTGTGCCAAATCTATGGAGTGGCTTGTTAACCTGGTCATCAATGAAGATTCAAGGAAGACAATAAATCTTGGGGCGAATCACATAGAGCCCTTACGTGTCAAATTATGAGAGCTCCTAAGAAGGACCCAAGAAGTATTTGCATGGACCCCTGAGGACCTCCCCAGTATTGAGCCTTCGATGGCTCAACACAAACTCATAATCACAAAAAATCATCAGTCGATCAAGTAAAAGAAAAGACACTTCACCCCTAAATGTTAGAATGCTATAGCCGCAGAGGTGAGTAAACTTCATAATGAAGGATTTATATGAGAAGTACACTATCTTGAGTGGTTGGTGAACATAATAATAGTAAAAAAAGTCTAATAGTAAATGGAGAATGTGCATTAACTTTGCCAACTTGAATAAAGTCTACCCAAAGAATAGTTCTTCTACCCAAGATTGATCAACTCATTGACTTCACCTTGGATCATCAACTCCTGGGCTTCTTGAATGCATTCCCAAGTTGCCATCAGATTTGGATGCACCATAAGGACAAGGAGAAAATTGCCTTCATCATGGATCAAGGTACCTTTTGTTATGTTATAATGTCATTTGGGGATAAAGAATGAAGGGGCAGCATACCAAAGAATGATGAAAAAAGTTTTTGAGACTTAGCTTGATAGAAACATCAAAGCATATGTCAATGATATGCTAGTGAAAAGTGTCTATGCTCATGAGCATTTGAAGGATTTGGAAGAGATTTTTGATATACTTGGAAGTTCATAATGAAGTTGAACCCAAAGAAGTATGCTTTTAGGGTAGGCTCAGAAAGTTCCTTGGTTACCTCAGCTTGGAATGAGGAATAGAGGCCAACCCTAAAAAATTAAAATAATTATGGAAATAAAGCCTTCAAGCTCTATCAAAAAACTGCAAAGGCTCATGGATCACCTGGTGACAGTTAATCGCTTTCTATCTAGATCAAGAGAGAAATGTCTACCTCTTTTTAAGGCATTCAAGCAAAGCTCTGGGCTTAAATGGATGGAAGAATTTGATTGAGCTTTTGAAGATCTCAAAAAGTACTTAGCTGAGCCACCCTTACTAGTAAGACTTGAACTAAATGAAGTACTCTTTCTCTATATAGTTGCATTAGACTAAGCGGTTAGTTTGATGTTAATAAGTGACCGAGGTGGAAAACTATACCCCATATACTATGTGAGTCATGTGTTCAAGGGAGCAGAGGTTTGATACCCTCCGTTGGAAAAGCTAGTGTACACTATGATACTAACAATCCAAAAGCTTCACCCTTACTTTTAAGTACATCCGATTATAATACTCACCAATCTCCCACTGCGACAAATATTGCAAAAGCTGGAGATATCGAAAAGACTATTCAAGTGGTCCATCAAGTTAAGTTAATTTGATGTGACCTTTAAGGGTTGGAAGTCTATCAAAGCCCAGACTTTAGCAGACTTCTTGGTAAAAACTACCTCATACCTAATAGGACCAGAGTCTGAACCATGGGAGGTTCAGATAAATGGCTCATCCTCCAAGTCAGGTTGTGGGGTCGGTGTTGTCCTCTGCTATCCTAATTGTGTACCCTTTGATTTGAGACCTCTTCCATCATGGATTGCTCACTACCCTGACCATCAATGTGGACCTGTTGCCTAGTTGTGAAGATTAGGATCCAGAACTAAGATGCTTCCTTAATGTTGTTTAATGCACCCTCTCCCATGGTTGCCTATGGGGCCTCCCCTTTCAAGGATGAAAATTTTGCTACAAGTTATTGCCCACATACTTATGACTAATGGCTTTATGCGTATTGTCAATTGACTTCTTTTGAACAAAGTGTCTGGCTGACTAACTAAATGAGTTCAAATCTACTTTAATTTGGTTCGATATAGTTAGTAATCTTAACTCATGCTGACCATTTATAATCTAATAATCGAAGGCCTCTTGGTGTATTGTCAATTAGATTTAAAGTGTCATCAATGACTTTTGAGTATGTGTTGACTTAACATGAAAGGTGTGTCATCAATGGCTTCTGGGCTTAATTAATTTAAAGGATGCATCATCAACAACTTCTGAGGTTAACTAACTTGAAGGGTAATGCATCAACAACATTTAGAGTTGCCAAACCTTGAAGTATGGTCAATGGCTTTATGCATATTATTGGTTGACTTCTTTTGAACAAAGTATTTCGTTGACTAACTAAACATGTTTAAGCCTACCTTATTTCAATTCAAAATGGTTAGCAACTTTGGCTTATATTAACCATTTCTGATTTGATAATCAATAGCCTCTTGAGCATGTTATCGATTAAATTTGAGACGTTGCCAATAGTTTTTGAGCATGTGTTGCCAACGACATTTCAAACATGTTGTTGGTTGACTTTTTTTGTATAAGGCATTTAGCTAATTGACTAATTAAGTTCAAGGCTATTTTTAGTTCATTTTAGCCTAAATTTTAGACTTGATTTAGTTTAAATCCGATTTGATTTAATTTGATTCTCAAAACTTGATGTTGATTTAAATCTTATTTGATTTAGCCCAATGTTCAAAACTTAATTTTAGTTTAAGTCTAATTTGAATCAATTTGATATTTAGAACTCGATTTTAATTCAAGTCTGATTTGATTTATTTCAATACTTAAAACTTAATTTGGGTCTGGCTCAAGCTTGTGTTAGACCTTTATCGATTTCTTAATGGATTCTTAATGGATCCTAGATTCAAACCTTCGATGGGTTCTTAATGGACCCTTAATGAATTTTGGATCCGACCTTGATTGGGTTCTTAATAGATCCTTAATGTATCTTAGATCTAACTCTGATTAGATTCTTAAAGGATCCTTATGAATCTTGGATATGACCTTTAATCAGGTTCTTATTAGATTCAAGCTCAACCTATTAATAGGTTTGGGTTCATATTCAAGTTGATTTAATTCAACTTGATTTTAGTTCAAGTTTAATCTAGTTTTGGTTCAAATACAACCTGGTTTTAGTTTACGTATGACCCAATCTGGGTTTGAATTTGAGTTCAATTTACCTCAACTAGGGTTTGGTTTAAACTTGATTTGACCCAACTAGGATTTAGATTTTTGTGTTCAAGTTAACTCGATTAAAGTTTGATTTGAGATTTATTTAACCCAATTAGAGTTCGATTTGAACTTGGTCTGACCCAATTAGGGTTCAGTCCAAACTTGGTTCAACCTAATTAAGGCTCAATTTAAGCTTACTTTAACCCAATTAGGATTATGTTCGAACTTGCTTCGGCCTAATTAATGCTCGATTTAAACTTGGTTTGATCCAATTGGGATTTGGATTAAACTTGAGTTTGGATTGACCCGATTTGGTTTAGATTAACTTAATTTAGATTTGGATTTAATTTAATTTGAGTTTTGGTCCATCTATTTAATCAATTTAGGTCTATCCGGTGGTCTATTTGAGTCAAATTGATTTAATTAGTTTATTTAATTTGATTTAGTTGAATCAACTTAATTTCAACATGATTAGATCAATTAATTTAATTGATTTACACTAATCGATTTGAATTAATTTGCTTCGAAAGTTCTTGGCCTATCATAATGATTTTGTGCATGTCTACGGACTGACCTTGAATCGTATTTTACTTTCGACGAGCCTGCAGACTAACCTTGACTTAATTAAATATGACGAGCCCACAAGCTGATCTTGAGTCCATTAGACATATAGCGAATCCGCAAGTTAGTCTTGAGTTGATTAGATATACCGCAAGCTCGTACGTTGATCTTAATCTGAATAGACATTGACATGCTCACGAGCTCACATATTGATATTAATCCGAATAGATATGTCAAGTTCTCAAATTTGTCTTAGTCTGAATAAATATTCAATGAATCCTGCGAGCTGGATTTGATCCAAATAGACGATTAACGAGTCCACATACTGATTTTAGTTTGAATAAATCTTTGACGACCCTATAGATTGACTTTAATTAAAATAGACAATCGGCGAGTTTATGAGTTAGTCGTAGACTATTGATTTTTAAATGAGCCCGTAATTTATTCTTAAGTTAAAAATTAATTTTTGGACTAACAAACAGAATAACTTTAAACTATTTAAATTATTTAATTTTTAAGTGAATCCGAAATCTGATATTGAATCGAAATTAGTTTTTAAACCAGTCCATCCGTTCTAAATTTTTCTTTTTTTTAACAACATATTTTTATTTTATTTTTTCTTTGCTGGCTGAAACTTTTTTTTTTTTCGCTCCTCTTCTTCTTTACGAAGCCTACTCCCCTCTTTTTTCTTCTCCACTGTAAATGAGCCCAAGCTCCTCCTTTGGGACAGATCTAGCAGCGGTGAAGGCCTCAGCTCCATCTCCCTCGAATCTGGGCCGGATCCGACCACAAGCGACGGCGGAAGTGCACAGAGCGGGTATGGCCTCAGGCGACTGCGACAAGCAACGCTAGAAGCCGCCGATGGCTTGCTGGAGGTAGGGGGAAAGACCAGTAGGGGTGAGGACCGGCAGGGGCAAGGAAAGCAAGTTGCAAGCCAGAGATGACGGACCTTCATGCCGAGTGTGAATCGGGCAGAGCTGGCAAAGCCATGAAGGGGCAGCATGGCGCGATGGCGAGCTGAGCGACGACCGGCATTGGGAAGAGGTGGCTGGAGGTGGTTGGGGCTTAGCTGGCGCGTAGGAGATGGAGCTCTAACAATTGTACGAGGTGGGAGATGGGCGGCGGCTCTTCGGAGAAGACCCAATTAGGGTTTTCAGTGGGCGAGATCAAGGCCGAGAGGTAGCGCAGCACCGTGGCAGGTCGAGCAGTGACTAGCCCGGGGAAGAGGTTCAGAGCAGGCGGGTTTCCGAGTAGGCGACTGAGCTGGAGAGGGGTGGCCAACCTACAGTGGACGCGGTTGACACATCATGGGAACGGCCGAAGCGGCGGCTATGAGATGCAGTGAAGGCCGGAGGGATGGCGGACAGGATCAGCGAAGAGCCAACCTCGCAGGGAGGGCAGGTTCAGAATGTGTCTGCAAGGGATAGAGGAGTGAAGGCAAGAGACTGAGGGCAAACATAAGAGAGGAAAAGGGGCTAGAAGATAAGTTTTGAAATATCGTCTGATTTGTTTTCTCCTCATTTTCTTCTTCTAGTTCCACCATCCATGCTCCACTAATCTTCATCTCCCGGACCTGATCATTCCTCTCCTTTGATTTACAGGACTCTGGAGTCTTTATAGAATTTTTTGGATCAGATATTGAAAAGTTCGAAATATGGATGTGAATGAAAATTTTCCGTTTAAAATTTGAATACTTATAAAGATAAGTGTAATCGAATTTGATTTGGATTTGAATGAGTTTTTTTAATTGTAGATCACAATGATTTGAAGGTGGTACTCATCTTGAGATATTAAATTTATAATTTTAAATTAAATTATAATTTTATAAATTTTTAAAGTATTTTTATAAAAAGTTTTATTTATAAAATTTTAAAATTTTAAGGTTTTTTTAATAAAGTTTGGAGTTATTTATTTTTAAATTTTTTTGAAAAATTTGTTTATAAAAAAATAAAAATTCTAGAAATTTATTTATTAATATAAAATTTTTAAAGGTTTATTTGTAAATTTTAAATTTGATAAATATTAAATTATAATTATCAATCTTTTGAAGGTTATTTACAAACTTGAGATTTTACAAGGGCTAATTTATAATTTTAATATTTTATTAACTTTTTTCTTAAAATTTTTATCCTAATGATCAATTCGTAAGAAAAATATGGTCAAGGACTTATTGATAAGAATTCATTTGATATAGGAACTTATTTGTAAAATTTTTATATTTTTTTTCATTTTAGTCTAGATTTTAGATAACTTCTAAGTTCAATTTTGGTTCAAATATCTAACACACTCTTAATTCACTCGAGTTGAGTTTAGTTTGAGCCCAACTTTTTTAATAATTCGGATCTAAATTAATAACTTCTTTTGGCTTGAAGCATTTCCAATAGCCTTGGGCATGGCGATAACTTTTCTTGGTTGCAGTGTTTCTGATGATCCTGGACATTGGAGATAATTTCATTTAATAGTATTACCGACAACTTGTCAAATTTAACTTGAAGTATTACCGATAGTTTTGAGCATTGTCGATTAACTTGCTAATATTTCCGATGGCTTGTCGGGTTTAGCTACGAAGTATTACTGATAGTTTTGAGTATTGACAATTAACTTTTTTTGAATAAGGCATCCGGTTGACAACTAAACAAGTTAAACCCTACATTTGGTTCGATTTGAAATGATTAACAACCTTGACTTTGTACTGACTATTTTTTATTTGATTATCAACACTCACTTAGGCATATTGTTGACTAAATTTGAAGTGTTGTCAATGATTTTTGAGCGTGTGTTTAATTAACGCAAAGTGTGACCGATAATTTTAAGTATGTTATCAGTTGACTTTATTCGAACACAACATCTGAATAATTAACTAAGCTAGTTCAAACATGTATTTAGTTCAGTTAGGTTTGCAAGAATGATAATCATAGACTTGACTTATGCTAATCATCTTCAATATGATTAGCGGACTTGACTTGTGTTAATCATCTTCAATTTGACAATCGACAGCCTTTCTTGACTTGTTGTCAATTAAATTTGAGGTATTGTCAATAACTTTGAGCTTATTATCGACTAACCCTGACTTGATTTTAGTTGACTCTAACTTAGTTCAGTTTGAAGTTCAGTCTTGGCTTTAGTTTAAGTCTGCTTCAAAAGTTAATTTAGACTCAAGTCTGATTTGATTCAATTCAATATTCAAAACTTGATTTGTATTAAGTTTGATTTGATTCAATTTAATGTTCAAAACTCATTTTTGGTTTGAGTCTAATTTGATTCAATTCAAGTTGGGTTTGACTTTATATTGGATTCTTGTTGAGCCATGGACTTGGTCCTTTAATAGATCTTGGATCCAACCCTTATTGAATTTTCATTGGATCCTTAATAGATATTGGATCCAACCTTTAATAGGCTCTTATTAAATCTTTAATGGATCTTGAATCCAATCCTTAATCGATTTTTATTAGACCTTTAATGGATCGTAGATCTAACCCCTAATGAATTCTTAAGGGATCCTTAATAGATCCTAGACCTAATCCTGATTAGTTTCTTATTTGATCCTTAACAGATCTTAAATCCAAACTTGATTGGTTTTTTTTTAATATTTAATGGATATTGGATTTGACCCTCGATGGACTCTTATTGGATCTTTTATGGATATTGAATTAACTTTTAATAGGTTCTTATTAGATCCTTTAATGAACTTGGGTCTGACCCTTCATGGGTTCTTATTGGATCTTTAACAGATCTTAAATCCGATTGGTTTTTTTTTTGAATCTTTAATGGATATTGGATTTGACCCTCGATGGACTTTTATTGGATCTTTTATGGATATTGAATCAACCTTTAATGGGTTCTTATTAGATCTTTTAATGAACTTGGGTCTGACCCTTCATGGGTTCTTATTAGATCTTTAATGGATTTTGAATTCAAACATGATTGGGTCTTATTAGATCCTTAATGAATCTTCGATCTAACTCTTAATGAGTCCTTAATGGATACAGACTCAGCCTATTAATAGGTTTAGGTTTGACCTATATTGAACTCTCATTGAGTTTGGGTTTAAATCTTAATAAACTTAGGTTTAAGTTCAAGTTGATTGGATCCAACTTAGTTTTAGTTCAAGCTCGACCTAATTTTAATTTGAATTTGAGTTCGATTTTATTTGACGAGGGTTCAGTTTAAACTTGATTTAACCTAATTAGGGTTTGGTTCAAGCTTAGTTCAACTCAATTAGGATTCAATTTGAATTTGATTCGACCCATTTAGGACTTGATTCGAATTTGGTTTGATCTAATGAGTGTTTAGTTTGAACTTAGCTCCACCAAATTAATATTGGATTTAAACTTGGTTTAACTCAATTAAGATTTAAGTTGAATTTTATTTGATTTTGAATTGACCTTATTTGAACCGATTTAATTTAGATTAACTCAATTTGTATTTGGATTAAGTTCAATTTAAGTTTTAGTTCATCTATTTGATCAATTTAGGTCCATTTGGTGGTTTGCTCAAGTCAAATTGATTTAGTCAGTTTATTTAATTTGATTTAGCCAAATTAGCTTAATTTCAACGTAATTAGATCAATTAATTTAATTGATTTATGCTAATCGATTTTAATTAATTTGGTTCAAGAGTTATCGGGCTATTATAATAATTTTGTGTCAACTCACAAACTAACCCTAAATTGAATTAGACTTTTAGTAATCCACAAGCTGATTTTGAATCAATTTAAATTTTTGGCGAGTTCACATACTAGTCTTATCCAAATTGATGTTAGGTGAGCCCAGATATTGACCTTAATCCGAATAGGTATTCAACAAATCTATAGATTGACTTTATTATAAAATTGATTTTCAAATGAGTCTGCAAGCTGGTTTTAAATCATTTAATTTTTAAACAAATTCATATATTAATCTTGAGTTGTAAAGCGATTTTCATAGAAATTTGTAGATTGACTTTAAACGATTGACCTTTATATACAAATGAGACTAAATTTTTTTTTAAAAAAATTTCATTGTTTTTTTTAAATTTTTTCTTCCCATTTTTTGTGAGCACTTTTTTTGTTATTTTTTTTCGCTTCTCCCTTCTTCCCTTTTATAACTGAGAACAACAACGTTCATTATTATTATTATTTTTATTTGTTTTTTCTACTTACTTGCAAAACCCCTCACATGATGTTTTCTCTCACTTGTTTTTTTAATAATTAACTACTTCTCCTTTTCGCTAGCAACAACACCTTTCAAATTCCATTTTTTATTCGGTTAATTACCTACACCACCTCGGATTTTCTTTAATTATCAAAAACTCTCCAAAATTTTCATAATTATCTACTTCCCTTCTTTTTTAAATTATTTACCTACAATCCTCTGATTGTTATTTAATTAAATTTTTTTAGAAATTTTATTTTTATCCTCCGTAAATTTATAATTAAACTCATAAAAAAATTATTATTTATTTTATATATAATTTTCGAATATGTACATACAACACCATAAAATTAATTATATTTATAAAAAAAATCTTTGATATTTACAATTAAATCTTATCTTGTGTCCTTGCACTACCCAATCTCGTATCGCTGTTTTGCCGGTCTCGTTACGAGCGCAGACCCCATATTGGCGAGGGTGCGGGTGCAACTAGTGAGGGCGCACGAGTGCGCTGACATGAACACCAGATCCTTATTGGGGCGCTCGCGTGCGCTCGTCAGCTGTGCCCGCACCCTCGCCAGCCTAAAGCCTACTCTCTGCTCGGCTCCTCCCTCTCCTCCACCATCCTCCTCGTCCCGGCGACTCCCCTCACTATCCCTTCCTGTTCTCCACCTCCTCCTTCCCCTCCCCTCCTCTTCCCCTCTCATTCTCTTCCCTCTCCCGCCTCTTCTTCGACTCCCTCTCCCTCTCCACCTGGAAGTCCACCGGCCTCTCCACCTGGTCCCTTCGCGCAACCCATCCTCCGACAACCTCCACCCAACCGAGGCCCACGTCCTCTCTTCCGCTGCTGTCTGCTCCCTCGCCGACCACCCCTTCATCACCCACTACTCCCCCAAGGACCACTCCCTCCAGATCCGCTTCGTGCTTGACACTGATCTACCTTCCACGATTTCTGTTCCCCTCGTCGTCGTCCTCTCCTTGATCTTCTAGAGCGAGGCCTGGAAGTACGGTGAAAGGGCGCTCCGGTACTACAACCACGACATCGGCCACGGGATCGCAGCCGTGGCAATTGCCGCCACGGCGATGGGATGGGACGCGTGCCTTCTCGATGGCCTCGGCCACCATGATCTCGAGTGTCTTATCGGGGTTTTGGCAATGTATCCGGCACTGGACGTGCTAGATCAACCTGTTCGCAGCCAATTCCCTTGGATCGAAGCCCAGCATCCCGACTGTGCCATCGCTATCTTTCCCGGTGGCACGGCTGAGATCGCCGTCGATTACGCGTTGATTAGCGCGGGGATAGAGAAGCTTGCAATAGGGGAGTGGATTGGGACGCCGAATGTGCTCAGCAAGGGCCATGTGTGCTGGGATGTGATCTACAAGACGGCGGAGGCCGGGAAGAAGCCCCCACACTGGCTGATCGCTTCTCCATCGAGCCGTTTCTGAGGAGTCCATTGGTATCAGAGAGTTTGTACAAGGACTTGACGGTGGTGAGGAAGCCGCGGACCGCGGTAGACATGGACGGATTGCATGTGATGGAGAGGAAGGAGCCTTTGCGACGAAAACAACAAAGTGAAGTTTTTGGATCTAACAGTAATTAAGAATTAGTGAAAAATCAAAAATTAATTGAAAACTCATATATAAGAGGACGTGATAAGGGGAAGGAAAAGGTATAATAAAAGAACTTCAGATTTTAGTATAAATCTACCATGTGAGTTTTTCTTTAAAAATATTGATAATTTTTTTATTTTAATTTATGTGATTTTAAAATAATATATTAATAAATATCACTATTTTTTTTTTGCAGGAAGTTCATCAGATGTTGGATGATACCTTCCATATGATTTTTGGATTGTAATATTGTGATTTTTTAATTTTTATTTGAGTATTTATAAATAACTTAATATGTAGGTGTCAGTATTGTAACGTATGTCTTATGATGTATAGTATTTATGAATGACTTAATATATGTGTGTAAGTTCATTAGATTTTTATCTGCGAATATACTACATATTCATCATTACTATTTTGGATATAAGCACTGTAACGTATGTATGATGATGTTTAATATTAGAATATGTTGCATCCAGATGATTAGTTATGTGTCTTTTAATATACATATGTTAATTACAATCTTATTCTAAGAAATACCTAATTTTTCATGTTAATTTTTAAGTAAATTTTTATTAAAATTTAGACTTATTTATAAATAAAAATATTTGATCGGTTTATTTATAAATGTATAAATATTAAACTTGTAATTGAAAATTGGGGTTCTTTAAAACCTTCTACATCTGTTTTCTAAAATTTTATTGTAAAAAAAATAAAGTTGTGACTTATTTATAAATAAACAAATTTAAGGGGTTTATTTGTAAATATACAAATATTAAGCTTGTATTTTAAAATTTTAAATTTTAATACCTAAATTACAAGTCTTATATTTATACAAATATTTCAAGGGTTTTATTTGTAAATGCACAAATGTTAAACTTGTAATTTTGAATTTAAAGTTTAAAAACTTTCAATCACTTTTTCGTAAAATTTTATTTCAAAAAATAATAAAATTTGGACTTATTTATAAATAAAATATTCATGGGTCTATTTTTTAAATATACAATATTAAACATGTATTTGAAATTTTTTAAGAATCTTCAATGTCTTTTTTTTGTAAATTTTATTTAAAAATGATAAAAATTGGACTATTTATAAATAAAAATATTCAAAGGGTCTATTTATAAATGTATAAATATGAAACTTGTAATTTAAAATTTTAAGTTTTAAAACCTTCAATGTCTTTTTTATGAAATTTTATTTTAAAAAAAATAAAAATTGGACTTATTTATAAATAATTATTCAGGGGTACCTATTATAATGTACAATATTAAACTTGTAATTTAAATTTTGATGTTTTTAAAACCTTTCAACAATGTCTTTTTTATTTATAAAATTTTTATATTTAAAAAAAGATAAAATTTTGAACTTATTTATAAATAAATTTTCAAGAGGTCTATGTTGTAAATATACAAATATTAAACTTGTAATTTAAATTTAAAATTTTAAAAACTTCAATATTGTAACATTGTAATGAAAAAAATTGATAAAAGTTTGTGTATATAAATAAAATATTTGAGGGGCCTATGTATAATAATACAAAAGATTGAAGTTGTATTTTAAAATTTTTAAGTTTTAATACCTTAAACCTTTTTTTGTAAAAATTTATTTTAAAACTTATAAATTTTGGACTTATTTATAAATAAATATATTCAAGAGACTTATTTGTAAATTCACAAATATATATTTTGTAATTAAATTTCTTATATAAGGTTTATTTGTAAAATATTTAAAATATTTATGGTCATTTTTATGAATTTTTATTTGAAAAATATTAACATTGGAGTTTTTTATAGATAAAAATATTCAAGGGGATTATTTGTAAATATACAAATATTTAGATTTATTGTAAAATATTTAAAATATTTCATCTCATTGATAACTCTTTATTTAAAAATATGAATATTTGTATTTTTTTTATAAATAAAAATTTTCAACAAAAGAGGTGGTATTTATAAATGTTTGGATAAAGAGTGGAGAGTGAGAAAATAAATTTTTTAAGAGTTTAATTGTAAAATTAAAAGTGAAATATTTTTTAAAAAATTTGATTAAATAATAATCAGGATTATAGATAAATAATTTGAAAAAACAAGGTAATTATGGAAATTTCCGAAAATTTTTAATAATTAAAAAAAATCTTGGACAACATAGATAATTAGTCTTTTTTTTATTTTTTTCCTGTTCACTTCTCTTCTTCCCCACCGAATTTTTCCTGCTTCCGCATGACCGAACTAGTCCTTCTTTTTCTCTTTTTTTTTTTTTTTTTTCGATCTCCTTCTCTTGTGGCTGACTTCTGCTAAAAATATTATCGGATCTGGCCAGAGCCTGGTCAGATTCGGCCGTCCACGACGGTGATTGGTATTGGCGACGTCCCGGCTGGCTGGAGGTACTCGACGGCGTCCTGGCCAGCTGGAGGCGGCGTCTTGACAGGTTGGAGGTACTCCGCGGCTGTGGTCAGCTGGAGGTGCGACAGTGGGACTGGTGGACGCTGTAGGAACGAGGGAGCGTGAGGACAGCGAGGGAGAAAGCCGCATCAAACCATGGGTGTGGGAGATGCAGAGAAAGGGTTAAGCTCGAGGCAGTGCAAGGTGAGAACCGGCTGGCAAGCAGAGCTCGGGGCAGGCCGAGCTCGTGGATAGGCAGAGCTCGCAGGGGCACGTGCTGGCACGGTGGAACTCGGGCAAGGCCGGCGCGGTGTCCTTTCTGGCCAGTGGGTGCTCGACACAGGAAGACGGTGGTCCGGTTCGGGTGACGGCTGCACCGTGGGGCAAGATGGCGCACTGGAATTCGATGGGAGGTGGGCTAGGGATCGGAGGAGATGGGTCTATGACCCATTACCGGCGGATTTGCCGAGGACGGGAGCTTCAGCCAGGACGTCGTTAAGATTGTGAGGCGACGTGGATGCAGAGGCGGAGCTGCTCTTCTCCAGTACCTTGGAGGCGGCAATGGAACCCCGAGCGGGATCGTGTGAGGGTTGAAGAAGGCATTGGAGGGGTTCATTGAGGATGGAGATTAATAGCCCTGCAGCGTTGGAGAGGAAGAAAGCAAAGAAACACAGAAGGAGAAAAAGAAAAATAGAACCCAACATACGTTTCAATACCACTTTTTCCTTACTTTTGATCTTCTTTCTGTTTGTTTTCGGGATCTTCAAGCTTTTCCCTCGCATCTTCTCAGGTTCTCATCCCCTCTTTATGCAGGACCATGAATTCTTTCATAATGATTGAGAGGAGAGCAAGATGAAATCAATCTTTTCTAAGATGATAGGATAATATCTATTTTTATTTAAAATTTAAAATTTTGGAGATTACATATTAAGGGATTGATATTTTGTTTCGAATATTGAATCTGTGGATAAAATTTTGGAATGAGATTTGAAATTTATATTAATTTGTGATATCAAGTTATTCGTAAAATTTTTTCAAAAAATGAGATCGAATTGTAAATTTGTAAATTTAGGGGTATTTTTATAAAAAAATTTATTATAAAGTTTTGAAATTTTTGAGATTTTTTAAAATAAAATTTAAACTAATTTATAAATAAAAATTTTTGAGAAATTAATTTGCAGAAAATTTGAAAGTTTAGAGGTTTATTTATGAATATGAAACTTTTGAAAAGTTTATTTACAAATTTTTTACTTTCAGGGCCTATGTTTTATTGTAAATCGTTCTCCTCAAACAGCTATTAATTACAAGACTCCTGAAGAGGTATGAAGTGATCAACCTGTAAATTATTCTTCTTTAAAAATTTTTTGTTGCCCTACTTATGTGTATGTTGTCAAAAACAAGTTAGATGTACATTCCAAAAAGTGTATTTTTTTGGGTTATGCCAAAGGTGTTAAGGGCTATCATTTGTGGGATTCTATTATTTTAAATGTAATTATTGAAAGAGACATAGTATTCGATGAAAGTGTTATGTTAAAATCTCTCAAAAAAGGTCCCAGTGATATAATGCAAGTGGAGGTGGAGTATGTAGTTTCTTTAGAAGAAGATATTTAGGGTATGTCCAACTCTCAAGAAAATTCTAAGAATCAAATTTATGAGAAGACTCCACTTCGAAGATTTCAAAGAAACATAAAGCCACCTGAAAGGTATGATTTTGAAGATATAGTAGCTTTTATTTTAGTTACTGATAATGGTGATCCTTCTTCTTTAAAAAAGCAGTACAGGATAAGAATTCTTCTCAGTTGGATTTCCTTCAAAAGAACGATACTTAAAATCTGATGAAATTAACAAAAGTTAAAAGAGCAATTGGTTGTAGTGGATATTTCGAAAGAAAGATGATTTCTCTAAGATAAATGGTGTTAAATTCAAGACCCGTTAGTTGCAAAAGAGTATTCACAAAAGAAGGGTATTAATTTTAATGAAAATTTCTCTCCTGTGGTTAAACATACATCTATTCGTTTTCTACTAGCTTTAGTTATTTTTTATAATCTTAAGTTAGAACAGCTTGATATCAAAACTACCTTTCTGCATGGAGAATTAGAAGAACAAATTTTTATGCAACAGTCTGAAAGGTTCATCCAAGAAGACAAGAAAAATTTTGTCTGTAAGTTGAACATATCACTTTATGGTTTGAAACAGTCTCCAAGGCAATGGTATAAAAGGTTTGACAATTTTATACTTGGACAAGATTTCATCCACTACAAACATGATTGTTGTGTCTATTTTAATATGCATGCCAATAACTCATTTATTATATTGTTTCTTTATGTTGATGATATGATTATCGCTACTCAAGACATATCTCTACTTAATGATCTAAAGTTTAAAATGAAAAAAGAATTTAAGATAAAAGATTTAGGTACTGTAAGAAAGATTCTCGATATGGAAATTGATCGAGATCGAAAGCATGACAAATTATGACTCAAACAGAGCAAGTATCTCGAGAAGATTATTTCTCATTTTCACATGCAAAATTCAAAATCCGTCAGTACTCCTTTGGCATCTCACTTCAAACTTTCAGCTCAACTATGTCCTTCTACAGATGAGGAGTATGCATACATGGAGAACATCATATTTTTAAATGCTGTTGAAAGTCTAATGTATGCTATGGTATGCACAAGATATGATATTGCACAAGCAGTCAACATTGTTAGTCATTACATGGCAAATGCAGGAAAAGAGCATTGGCAGGCTGTGAAATGGCTATTAAGATATATCAAAGGTATTCTTAATATTGGCTTCTGTTTCAACAAGAACACAATTCAAGAGGCCAAAATTATTGGCTACGTCGATTCAAACTATGCTGAAGACCTTGATCGACGACGATCCCTCACTGGTTATCTTTTCACTCTTTATGGAGGACCTATTAGTTGGAGGTGTACCTTATAGTCAGCTGTGACATTATCTATAACAGAGTCTAAGTATATGGCAGCTACAAAAGCCGTCAAAGAAGCTCTATGGCTAAAAGGATTGGCAAGTGAAGTTGGTTTTTCTCAAAATAATTTTACTATTTTTTGCGACAGTCAGAGTGTCATACACCTTGCGAAGAACCAAATGTATCACGCCAGATCAAAGCATATAGATGTCTGATTTTATTTTATTTGGGACATTATTGAAGACGGCCAGATTTCTTTACAAAAGATTCACACTTTAAGAAATACTGCAAATATGTTGACAAAGGTGATTCCGATTGACAAGTTCAAGCTCAGTTTGGACTTGATTAATGTTCAAGGTTATTGATCCTGTGCCATGAGATAATGGCAAACACATCTATTGAAGATTCAAATTCAGAGAATAAGAGGATTCAATCCAAGGTGGAGATTGTTGGCTTAATTGTGTCTCGAATCCGGATTTTCCAAAGAGTCTTAATTATATTAGAAAGTAATTTAGTGGGTCTAATCCTTATTTGAATTTATCTTCTACTAGAAGACTTAAATTAGTAGAAGTCTTATTTGAGTCAGTTTTCTACTTTGACTCAAATACAGTTAGGCCACATTTATAAATACTCTATTAATGTAAAGGTTTCGATATAGAGTGAAAGAGAGAGATATAGATCAATACTCTCAAGACGTCTTGTGACAGTTAGACTACTTAGTCTTTTGTGAGAGTTGGTGATATTGGAATTTCGTCTCCATCGTTATAATCTTCTCTTCCTCTTCTCATCAATACAATATCCTCTGAATCATCTTCGTTACATAAATCTCTTGTGTGCTATCTTTTCTTCTTTTATATTCTTCTTCTATATCGTGAATTATGGTAGATATTAATATTTTACGCTACAGATCTGGTCGACAACGAAATCATCGATGCTGCTTCCAAGAAACACGATCTGCTTCCTCAACAGTAGCCTCATGGCATTCGTCTCTGCTCCCCTCATCACCGTTGCCAGAGTCTGTGGCGCGAACGCCAAGGGCCATGAAGAGAATGGCCCCTCCCCAAACCCTAGCGAAGAGCCGTGGGAGAAGATCTTCGAGGGAGAAGGTGAGGAGGAGACGAGGGCAAGGGCACGCGAAAGAGAGGGTCTGGAGAAAGTAACGTGGGATATGGAAGAAGGGCTTGGAGAGATGGAAGAGGGGAAGAGAGCTGAGGAGGGCTTGAGCAGAGCGGAGACGGAGAGGGAGGCCATCACGGGCGAGCTGAGCAAACTCCGAATCAATAGGAAGTAGGAAATGGAAAGCTTGCGGATATCAGCGCAAATTTATAAGAAGATAGTCCTAGGTCCTGTAGATTGTCCTGGGATCGGATCGTGGCGGAGCGGAAGAAGAGGGCGACTTTGGTCGTGAGCCCGACAAAATTTTTTATATTAAATTATATAATTCTTTCAAATTTTAATAAATTATATATTTTTTAAAAAAAAATTAAATATATTATAAAAATTTTCTCAAATATTTATTTATTGTTAAATTAAAAAATATTCCATTTAATATTATTTGGAATGAACAGTAAAGACAAAAATATTCTTATTTTATTAAAGACGATAAATTTTTTTATAAAAATATGATTTTTTTTATAGTATTATTTATAATTATAATAATTTCATAGGAATTTTTTTGATAATTTTAATTTTTTGGAAAATATGGGTTTTGAATTTCATTCAAGTTAGTCCTAGAATTGGTCTAGATTGGTCCCAAATTAATAATAATTTGTTATCTAGTTTTCATTCAAAAATAAAGTTAATTTTCATATATTTTTCTATCATTTCTCTAATTCAAATAACAAAAAAAAATTTGTATACACTTTTTTAAATTTCATCATCAAAAATAAACTGTAACTAATTTGAGAACAATTAAAGATAAAAAGCTCCTATTATCAATTACAAATGGTGAAGAAATAAAAAGGGTTAAATGTATTTATGGAGTTTTAATTATTGCCCCTTTTGTGCCTATTAAAAGTTACTTATTTCTCTTCTTATACTGACAGATGCTTGTCCCTACAAATTTATGGATCAATCCTTTTTTTTGGAATTATTTTGTTGCCACTGGTATAATTGGTGATTGATAATATGAAGGCATAAGCTAAGATCCTCTAGCTCCACACTTGGTCATAATGAAAACATATATGGAACAAACTCGAATAAGTTAAATGTCATATTCATAACATAACCAAGAGACTAATATATTTTGATAATTAAATACATAAGATATATCAAAATTTAGCTAAAAGTCAAGACAAGGTTAAGGATAACCTAACACAAGTAAAATATATAACAACATGATAAGATAATAGATGATACATTGAGAAAATAAATAACATATTATAGCATAAATAAGAGATTAACGTATTCTAATAAAATAATTTAAATTTGAGTTCAACACAAACGGATACTTAATCTAACAACCAAGCACATAGAATATATCAAGTTCAACTAACAATAAAGATAATGTTTTTAAAGTATAACTTGGCATGAACAAACTATGCAACACGATCAAATAATAGATCATATCATATATTTTTGTGGTATTGGATGCAATGAAGCTGATTAGTGAGTTCTTGAGATATTGTTGGAGGTACTGTAGGGTATTGTATATTTTAATTGGGATATCTTTCAATTGAATTAAAAATTATATCACAAAATTTAATACATAAATTTAAAAATCAACATATAAGAGATCAATAAACTTTTTGAGATTGAGATATAAAATTAAGTAAAAGTTGTCTAATGTTTATTGATTTTTGTAAAAGTTATTCTTTGAGGAAGAATTAAAGTATAATTAAGTTTATCTATAGGTAAAGAATGCTAGAATTTGTTAGGTAAATAAATCTGGTGGTACTTGAGGCATTTCTCCCTTTGCCTCTCCCTCCGTGATAAATAGAGGATGTGCAGACATACATAGTTGAGGAGAAGCACAGTATTCTGAGGATGGAGTATAGATGGACCATGCTCGAGTTAGTGGACCCTAATTTGTCCTCAGTTCGGAATTGGAAAATTGGCGAACACCAGTTAAAATGTAAAGGAAGTTAAATAAGTTAGTTTGGCTATCGTTGTACGTTTAATTTGTGTGGAATGTAAAAATTGGTAGAAACACCAGCAAAACTTGCGACTCCTGTAGGTCAGGAAGAAGCCAAAGAACTACTCCTTTTGCAACAAAGATTACCAGGTTCAACAGTTACAAAATTGGCTTTGTTTGTTACTTAGAATTTACTGGAATATTTTAAGCATTAGACCTTCAGAATTAATGTGTTCAAAATCTGAAAATTGCTAGCTAATTTGAAAATTTCAAACTAGCTAATGTCAGTTGGAAGTTCTGTATAGCAGTCAACCTCTGTCTCTCTCTCCCCTTCATTTCATAGTCTTGATAGTTTTTAATCATTTGGCTTCTCTTCACTGTATGCCTCTTGCATAAAATTTTTTGTGGCTGTGAAATGTTCTGGCGATTCCACTATCCATCATAATTTGACATTCTTCCTTAGATCCATCATAATTAGACATTCTTCCTTTTTACCATTTTTGGGAACATATTTGCTTCCCTGGACTTCAGTTTTCATAAATTTAACTAAATTCTGACTTGCTTCAGTGCAACGATGGCTATCTATGATGTGTCGTTCAGCTTGTCAGAGCAGATGTTTCAACTGTTGCCCTTGGTATTGCAGCATCAACTTCTTCAATTATTCTCGTCGGTGGCAGAACAGGAAAGCGGTTTGCAATGCCAAATACACGTATAATGCTCCACCAGGCTCTTGGGGGTGCTAGCGGTCGAGCCATTGATGTGGAGATTCAAGGAAGAGAAATAATGCACAACAAGGACAACGTTGCCGGAATCATAGCTTGCTTTGCGGGCCATAAATTTGAGCAAATTCAGAAAGATATAGACAGGGATCGGTATATGTCACCCATACAGGCTTTTGGTCCCTGGAGAAATATCTGAGGTAAGACTATCAATGAATTACTCTATTGAAAATAGTAGTTTGTAATTACAATGTGCGACTGGACAAAAGAGAGTGATTTAGGAATGAAGAAATCCTGATGTTTATTCAAATATTAACTCGCGCATTCTTCCTTGTGGCACAGAGATTCTCTTGGAGTTTGAAACCGAAGCTATTCTATCCAACGCTTGAATGGTGTCGTGCCAGTAGATGATGGTGGCAAACTGGGAACATTTGTTTTGTGTGTAGTTTGTGTACCTTCAATTTACTCCATTGTCAGGGTTTTATCAAGTCCAACTTCTCCTTTCGCAAGACCTCTGGCTCTTGGTGCAAGGTTGTTTATCTACTTGCAGGAAAGCGTCCCTTGGCGAGTTATTGGGTGACCAATTTACTCCAGATCGAAGCTGTTGCAGTGTAGTTTAGCAATCCCGCCTTGTAATTGAAGTGTATATCTGTACCACGGGCTGGCTTGCTATCCCTTATGGCGAGCTGATTGGCCAACTTATCTTCGACTCAAATTTCAATGAAAAAAACCCTATGACTCCCTGCTGTAAAATATCTGAAAGATCACGTTATGTTCTACGCGGACAAGGTCATAGATTCATAATCTATCTTATGAGCGTATATTGCAGGCATTATGCACGTTAATGCTGTCTTATTTTCGAAGTCTCTCCATCAGCCAGCCAGCCATTGACCCATTGGCATTTCTTGGACTTGGTCACCCGCCAACATAGAACACAAAAAAATTGTGCCCAAGACGACAACTTGAAGCGTCCTACTTTGCCTGCTCCATTGAAAAATGAGGATGCGGTAAGTTCCATTCAACAATAAACAATAGCCAGTATTCTTCCAACAATTCCTTCAATAATAAATAATACACACTATAATCACGGCTCAACGGCCATATCATATACAGCAGCACATGCTGATTACATTGCTTTGTAAATTCAGCGTTTGAAATGCCTTTATTGTTTTTTATTCATTCTCCTGGCGGACTCAAATTACCATCATACTCTCACACATGATACCCAAAGTCTTCAAAAGAGAAAAAGAATTCCAAAACATAAATTACAAATTAACTAACAGCCCTGATTATCAGAAGCAAATGTTTCCTCTTGGCTCCCTTGCGGAAGAATTCACAGATACTGCTTTGTTAAGGAGAGGATCCCAAACTTTTCCTTCATCACCGTTGGTTCTGTTCTCGTTACGACATGAAGAAGCTCCATTGGTGGAAGCGAAGGATTCTCTAGTTGCAGCAGCTGCCAATGCCTTTAACCGATATTTCTCTGCTCTGGACCCAAGAGTCTGCCCTAAGATAGATGCTGCCAGAGTAATGGCCATTGCATTCTTTGGCATCAGAACAGACTTCCTCAGCATGGCAATGAATGGTACTGCTGCATGGACAGCTGCAAACCACTGAGGGGAGAACTTCTGTGTGTGCTCCCTCCATATGCCAAGAGGAATGTTGGCTGCGATTCCTAACAAAGACATTGCTAGTATTTTTGCAGGCAAGGGCTGGGGTCGGAGATTCTTCGCAATGGCAGTTCGAGCTATGGCTGCACGGGCTGCAACCACTGCAGGAGGGCACCTTAGTTTTACACCTGGCGGAGGCTGTAGAGCCTTTGCAACAAGAGGCAGCACCTTGCTCACTGCTCTGTAGGATTTTGCAATCGGGCATTGCCCAGTTTCAAGCCAATCGTTGCTCAGAGACTCGTGTGATGATTTACCATTCTGAGGAATAATTTGAGCAACTAGAGTCAAAATCAAAACCGATGTCTAACATTAAAAATACAACTCACTACTACACAGATGAGGAACCACAAATAGCACAAATTCACTAAATCATAATGTGGCAGTTCAGAGTGATGCTAGAAGTATTATTACCTGTTTAGGAGGCTCTTTCTTTGAAGAGTTCTTCTGTTTCTTCCACTTGTTTGAGAAAAAATCAAAGCCAAAAGGTCCACCAGGTCCAAAAGCTGAGAGGCTGATTGTGGCTGCTCTTGCAGCTAACGGGTTAAACTGAGGTACAGGCTCTTGCTTCTCATTCTCCCAGAATGATTTTGAAGAAAGAGGGATGACACCATCGCTCCCATGGAAAAACCTGAATGCCATTTCAAAATTGGGTCCATCTTCAAATATTGGCCCCTTGGCCCTTCGGACCTAAAATAAAAAGTGCGACCGCAGATGAGTAAAGGGCCATCCAATGACAAATAAACCCAAAATTACTAAAGCAGTAACAAAAGAACTCACAGGAAGGGTTAAATTCGCACTGGAGGAGAATGAAAAATTACTAGGTTCATTAATATTCCTCAAAAATGGACATCTTTGCATGTCCTGACCAGCAAAAAAGTCCTCCGAGGATAACAATTCAGCCTGGAAATTTCTGAAGAAATATTCCATTTGGTGTTAACCTACGCAAAGTAAATGTCAAACAACAACACAGGCTAACATAAAGTCCATACAGCAAAGAAGAAGAGAACCATAACATCTGCAGAGCTTCTATCCAATCATTTGTGTGCAAAAATGCTGGTTCTAATTCTAATATGAAGCTATTACGTCACCGAATTTGATGTGTGAGCCAGAGACAAGGCAGAATTTTCAATATTCATGATGCTGTGTTTAAGAACCTGGTTTACACAATAACAGTAGTTACACATACATTTTTGTTCATCAATTTCATTCCAATCCTTTCATTGAACAACAAAAAGCCACTCATATCGGAAATTTGTGAGGGTCATCATCAGAATCTATCATGAAGAAAATAGGATGATAAAGGAGAAAGCTTCACAAAACACAAGTTGTACCAAACACAGAACTGGAATCAAACAAACTCTAAAATTAGAACAAAGTCGCCGCCACCATGGTTTCTTTTTCTCCAGATAAATCAAGAACCACCAACAATGGAAATCCTTATTTAGATCTAGTTTTCTTCAGCTGCCGTCAATGCAAGAATTCACAAAAATCTGAAAGAAAACCCCGTCAGAGATCAAAGACAAAAACTTTCCACATGAACAAGTGATCACAACATATAGCTGGAAGGAACCCTTAAAATCCATGATATGACCGAATGTCGATAAGGCATCTAATAATTCTATGAAAAGCATTCAAAAATCGAAACTTTCACCACAAATCAAGCAAAAAAAAAGGAAGAATTACCACGAAATTCGAAGCTTTCAGCAGACAATTAATTCGAGAAGAGCTGCCGAAATCCGAAAATCAGAGCAACGCGTGGACGGCACGGGATCCATCCGCCCACGCCCTAAACCTTCTTTATCTGTCTCCGATCCAGGTGGGGAATGATGAGAAGCTGACCGGTCGGACCGGTCGCCAATGGGTTGGTTCGACCCGCTTGCCCGGTCATTTTTGTCCAATCTTAGCCGTCGGATCGTACACCAATAATCGCATTGCTGTCAGCCGTCCCTTTGACTTCGACATCCGAACTTCCGTGTGTGTTCGGTTGCGACTCGGTACGAGAAGATGAGAACTATAAGTTTAAAAAGATAAGATTTTAAGTTTGGATTTTAATTTTGATTTTGACATGTTTCGATTTCAATTTTAATTTTAATATCTAACGAAATCGATATGTTTTAATTATTTCGATCGTTTTGATTTTAGTTTCGGTTAAAGATTTTTTTACTTATTAATTATATGTTAATATAAATTTAAATATATTTTAATTGTATTTTGACTTCAAATTTTAAAAATAAAAAAATTTTCAAAAAATTTTATAATTAATTTTACTATAAGATTAAATATTATTTTAATTAATTTAAATTAATTTTGATAATTAACCACTGATATAGTCTATTTTTTTATATATTACTGTATAAAAAAATTTACGAGAAATAATATGAATATGCTTAAAAGTTAAAAATTAATGTAAACAAATTTAACTTATCATTAAAATGTACTTGACACATACATAATTTATCAATTATAATATAATACAACTAATCATCATCATAATCATAATCAGTTGAGTTTGGAACATCTGGGTGTGGAATTATAAATTCAGTACTTGAACGATCTAGACGAGCATTTGTAGGCATACAAACTAGAACAACTAGTTCTGTGAAACCTCGTAACAGTGGTTCACATGGAGTAGGACGACATAATTTTTTTTAACTTTTGCTTTTGATGAAACGGTCATGCATGCATGCATATGAACAGATAAATCAACGCGTTTTAGTCAAAATCATTTCCATTTCAGTTTCGACCAAAATTTTTTTATTTATTAATTATATTTTGACCAAAATTTAACTTTATTTTAATTATTTTTTAACTTCAAAGTAAAAAATATTATAATATGTTGAAAAAATTTTGAAATAATGAATAGTACCATACACAAAAAAACTCATATACGTAAACAGTCTCATGCACATGAACAGTATCTGTTAGAGACCGACGAGGGTGTGAGTTCATCGGTGCGGGGGTTTGACTGACAAGGGAGCGACACCAGGTTGGCGAGCAGGCGGTTGCGCACGCCAAAGGCCGACGCAAGGATGCGGGCGTGGGAGCCAGGCCAGCGAGGGCGTGGGCACGGGTGTGATGTTGGCGAGGGCAAGGGTACTGGTGCGAGTCCAACGAGGCCGTGGGTGCCAGACTGGCGAGCTCGCTCGCGCTCGCGCTTGGGCACGAGCGCTAGAGGGCCGATGCTAGGCGTGAGGCCGGCGATGGCGCAAGTGCCAGGCTGCCAAGCGCACTCGGGTGAGCGCACGAGTGTGGATGCCAGAGGCTGGCATGAGGGCGTGGGTGTGATGCTGGTGAGAGCTCGAGTGCTGGTGTGAGACCGATGAGGGCACGGACACAAGCGCGAGGCCGGCGAGGGTTTGAGCGCAATGCTGGTGAGCTTTCTCGCGCTCGCACCCAAGCGCGAGAGAGCTCGCCAACCTAGCGCTCGTGCCCGCACCCTCGTCGGTCTCGCGCCAACGCCCGAACCCTCGCCGGCATCGTGCGGGCGCCCTCGCGTTGCCCTCTTGGGCTAACATAGTTGGGTTTTTTTTTATGTATATTTCTGATTTTGGAATACAAGCCTTGACCCTATATCTTGAGTATTTCTCACGTATGAAATTGGATTTTACAACAAAATTACAACTTTGAGATTGTTGCGAATCACTTGATATGGAAACAATGGGGAAAAACTAGCTTAATGTGTGGAATTAGCCCAAAAATTTGTTATGATGCATCCTTTGTTGTTGTTGAAATACTAGTGTATATGAACTTTGTGTGGGTCTTAAGTCTATTGTTTGCTTTTAGCATGTTGTTTATGGTTATCCTAATTCTTGTGTTGTTTAGAATGTTCTATAGGTGTTGAGTTGTGGGTTTGGTAATTGTTTCTCTTTCCTCTATATCATACCATGCTATGATCTGTTGCAGGTAAGGTGATTCAGGCTACTAGTATGGACTGGTTTTTCATTTCTGAATCTACTCTATCATTTATGCTCTTCCCTTTGTCCTTATGTTGAACAAATGCAATGCTGGGCCTCATAAGTACACTCTCAAACAATGGAGTTCGGGAGAAGTCATAACCAATCAAACTTCTTGGACAAAGTTGGTTATCAACTGTACTATGGAAAGAGGCATCTTCTCCATGGGTTTTTCTTAGAAGCAACATTACAGTGGACAATTTTCTCTTTGTGCTAATTTCTGGTTCAATATTTTGTTTCTTCACTGCTCTCTTCTTCACGCTTTATGGGTGGGAGTTTTTGAATGAGGCGCTCTTGTATCATCTCACATGAACTGATCCAGGACATAACTGTTATAATGTCAGGTGTGATGAATTAGTCTCACATCGGATATTGGATAGATAGGGTCCAATATATATAGTGAAAAAGCTCATATCCCATGATCTTAAGTTTTTGGGATGGTTTGATGTCTTACTCACTATATTATTCCGATTCGACACTCTTTCAACTCCCCCAACAAGTGGTATCAGAGCTTCAGGTTTGAAGTTGTGTAAATTCTTAAGATCGAAATTACCATGATAGTGCGACTAAATTGAGTCGCATGTTAGTTTCTCTTAAAAAAATCAAAAAAATGAGATAAAAACTCGTTGGTATGGGTCACACGGTGGAACTAATCGAATAAAAGAGTTCTTGATTAAGAGTGTTAAAATTAATGTGGTCAAATCACACCTGAAGAGAGGGATTATTATAATGTCAGATGTGATAAATTAGTTTCACATCGAATATTAGATAGATAGAGTCCAATATATACAGTGAAAAAGGCTAATATCCCATGAGTTTAGGATTTTGGGATGGTTTGGTGTCTAACCCAGTATATTGATCTGGTTTGACACTCTTTCGATTCTCTCAACAAGTGGTGCAATGAAAAGTAAGGATTTCCTATTTAGCAAACAAGAGTTCGTGCAATTCTTACTCAATAAGAGTTGAGGAACACATTGGAGGACGTTAAGCTTGAAAATGTCACCAAAAGTGTCCAAAAAAATCAGAAGGCTAGTGCACATAGTACAATCATCCTCAGTCTCACCATGAGGTACTCTATCCATTTTTTGATAAAACATCACCTTCAGAGCTATGAAAAAATTTGAAAAAATAATATATGAGTAAGTTTATCTTAAATCAAGTTTATTTAAAGCAGAAGCTCCTCAATTTTTGAATGATAGAAGGTACGAATATAGTTGATCATCTTAATACTTTCAATAAACTAGTCTCTCAATTGTTAAGTATTGATGTTAAAATTGAAGATGAGGATAAGGAAATTATTTTATTATCGTCTTTACCTCCTTCTCTTGAGAATCTGAATACTACTCTCATGTATGGTAAGGATTTGAAATTTGATGATATTTCTGTTGCCCTTCTATTTAATGAATATTTAAAGAAGATTGAAGGGGATATGTCACACTCAGAAGCATTGATTGTCAAAGGTCATACTAAAGAAAAATCAAAGACTGGTTATTCTAGATCCAAATCCAAAGAAGTAAACTGCAGGTATTGTAAGAAGATGGGATATGTAATTAAAAAGTGCTGGAAGCTTAAAGCAAAGAAAGAAGAGAATCTCAATCTAAAGAGCAAGCCAAAGGACAGGTGTCAGTTGTTGAAGGAAGTTCTGCTGATGATTTTGGTAATGTTCTCTCTATTAGTTCTAATTTTGATCGTTACCATGATATTTGGATTCTTGATTCTGATTATTTTTACCACATGTGTCCTAATAAGGATTGGTTTGAAGACTACAAGTCCTATGATGGTGGTTTAGTTTTGATGGGTAATAACAATGCATACAAAACTGTTGGAATTGTAACAATCAAAATTAAGATATTTGATAATATTATTAGAACTCTTATTGACGTTAGATATGTTCCTGATTTGAAAAAGAATTTAATCTCTTTGGGTGCTTTGGATTCTTCTGATTATAAGTATTCTGCTGAATGTGGAGTTTTTAAGGTTATTAAAGGCTCATTAATAGTGATGAAGGGCCTAAAACATGAAAATTTGTATGAGTTAGTAGAAAAAATCGTTGAAGGTGGAGCAATAATTTCTCAGGCTTCTTCTTCTGATATAACCCACTTATGGCATATGCATCTCGGTCATATGAGTGAGTAAGGTTTAAATGAGCTTAACAAAAGAAAATTACTGAAAGGACTCAACTCATACAAATTGGATTTCTGCGAGCATTGTCTCTATGGTAAATAGTTCAAGCTAAAATCTAACACCAGTACTCATTACACTAAAGGCTTAATTGATTATATTCATTCTGATGTGTGGTGCTCTCCTATTCCATCAAAATCTGGTGCTCATTATTTTGTTAGCTTTATTGATGATTTTTCTAGAAAAGTGTGGATTTATTTTTTGCATTACAAAGTCGAAGTGTTTTCTATTTTCAAACGGCGGAAAATTTCAGTTGAAAAAAGGACTGACAAAAAAATCAAGTACCTCAGAAGTGATAATGGCGGAGAATACAAATCAACAGATTTTCTCAAATTTTGTGAAGTTGAAGGCATCAAACGCCACTTTATCATTTCAGAAAAATCTCAACAAAATAGTGTGGCTGAAAGAATGAACAAAACCTTGTTGGAGAAAGCATGTAGTATGTTCAGTATAGCTAATCTTGACAAAGATTTTTTGGTAGAAGCAGTCAATACAGCATACTTCATTATGAATTGCTCTTCTCAGAAAACCATTAATTACAAGTCTCCTAAAGAGGTATGGACTGGTCAACTCGTAAATTATTCTTCTTTATAGATTTTTGGTTGCCCTGCTTATATGCATATTATCAATGATAAGTTAGATGCACATTCCAAAAAGTGTATTTTCTTGGGTTATGCTAAAGATGTTAAGGGCTATCATTTATAGGATCCTATTATTTCAAATATAATTATTGAGAGAGACGTAGTATTTGATGAAAGTGCTATGTTAAAATCTCTCAATAAAGGTCCCAGTGATATAATGCAAGTGGAGGTGGAACATGTAGTTCTTTCAGAAGAAGATATTTAGGGTATGCCCAACTCTCAAGAAAATTCTAAGAATTAAATTTCTGAGAAGACTCCACTTGGAAGATCTCAAGAAATATAAAGCCACCTGAAAGGTATGATTTTGAAGATGTGATAGCTTTTATTTTAGTTACTAACAATGGTGATCCTTCTTCCTATAAAAAAGTAGTGCAGGATAAGAATTTTTCTCAGTGGCAAGCTGCTATGAATGAAGAGTTGGATTCCCTTCAAAAGAACCATACTTGGGATCAGGTGAAATTACCAAAAGGTAAAAGAGCAATTGGTTGCAAGTGGGTATTTCGAAAGAAAGAGAATTCCTCTGAGATAGATGGTGTTAAATTCAAGCCCCGTTTAGTTGCAAAAGGATATTCACAAAAGGAAGGTGTTGACTTAAATAAAATTTTCTCTCCCATGATTAAACACACATCTATTCGTTTTCTACTTGCATTAGTTGATTTTTGTAATCTTGAGTTAGAATAACTTGATGTCAAAATTGTCTTTCTGCATGGAGAATTAGAAGAGCATATTTTTATGCAATTGCCTAAAGGGTTCATCTAAGAAGATAAGAAAAAATTTTGTCTGCAAGTTGAATAAATCACTTTATGGTTTGAAATAGTTTCCAAGGCAATGATATAAAAAGTTTGACAGTTTTATGCTAGGACAAGATTTCATCCATTGCAAACATGATTGTTGTATCTATTTTAAGATGCATGCCAATAACTTATTTATTATATTATTTTTTTATGTTGATGATATGCTTATCACTACTCAAGACATACTTCTACTTAATGATCTAAAGCTTAAAATGAAAAAGGAATTTGAGATGAAAGATTTAAGGTGCTACAAGGAAAATTCTCAGTATGAAGATTGATCGAGATCGAAAGCATGACAAATTATGGCTCAAACAGAGCAAGTATCTCGAGAAGATTATTTCTCGTTTTCACATGCAGAATTCAATACCCATTAGTACTCCTTTAGCATCTCACTTCAAGTTTTCAGCTCAACTATGTCCTTCGACAGATGAGGAGTATGCATATATGAAAAATCTCTCATTTCAAGTGTTGTTGGAAGTCTAATGTATGCTATGGTATGCACAAGACCTTATATTGCACAAACAGTCAGCATTGTTAGTTGTTACATGGTAAATCCAGGAAAAGAGGATTGGTAGACTATGAAGTAGCTATTAAGATATATCAAATGTACTCTTAATACTAACTTATGTTTTGATAGGAACATAGTTCAAGAGGACAAAATTATTGGCTACATCGATTCAGATTATGCTGGAGACCTTGACCGACGACCATCCCTTACTGGTTATCTTTTCACTCTTTGTGGAGAACCTATTAGTTGGAGGTGTACCTTACAGTCAACCATGACATTTTCTACAACAGAGTCTGAGTATATGGTAGCTATAGAAGCCGTCAAAAAAGCTCTATGGCTAAAAGGATTGTTACGTGAAGTTGATTTTTTTCAAAATGTTCTTCCTATCTTTTGCGACAGTCAGAGCGCCATACACCTTGTGAAGAACCAAATGTACCATGCCAGATCAAAGCATATAGATGACCAATTTCACTTTATTCAGAATATTATTGAAGACGGCGAGATTTTTTTATAAAAAATTCATACTTCAAGAAATCCTGCAGATATATTAATGAAGGTGATTCCGATTGACAAGTTCAAGCTCTATTTGGACTTGATTAATGTTCAAGGTCGTTGATCCTACCCCATGAGGTAATGGCAAAGACATCTATTGAAGATTTAAATAATAAGAGGATTCGAGCTAAAGTGGAGATTATTATCTTAATCGTGTCTCGAATCCGAATTTTCTAAATAGTCTTAATTATATTAGGAAGTAATTTAGTGGGCCTAATCCTTATTTGAATTTATCTTCTATTAGAAGACTTAAATTAGTAGAAGTTTTATTTGAGTCAGTCTTCTACTTTGACTCAAACACAGTTAGGCCACATTTATAAATCCTCTATTCATGTAAGGGTTTCTATATAGAGTGAGAGAGAGACAGACATAGATCAATACTCTAAAAACGTCTTGTGACAGCTAGACTACTTAGTATTTTGTGAGAGTTGGTGATATTGGAGTTTCGCCTCCATCATTGTAATCTTCTCTTTCTCTTCTCATCAATATAATATCCTCTGGATTGTCTTCGCCGTATAAATTTCTTGTGTGTTATCTTTTTTTTTCTGTTCTTCTTCTATATCGTGAATTGTGGTGGACATCGATATTTAGGCCAACAAGTGATATCAGAGCTGTAGTTTCAAAGCTATGCAAACTCTTAACATCGAAATTATCATGATGGTGCGACTGAATTGAGTCACACGGTGAAACTGGACGAGTAAAAGAGTTATTGATTAAGAGTATTAAAATTAATGTGGTAATCACACCTAAAGGGGGAGATTATTATAATGTCAGGTATGATGACTTAGTCCCATATAAGATATTTGATAGATAGAGTCCAATATATATATTGAAAAAAATCCATATCCCATGAGCTTAAGTTTTTGGGATGATTTGGTGTCCAACTCACTATATTATTCCCATTCGACACTCTTTCAGCTCTCCCAACACATAACTTCTCCATATATTTCTATCATATCTATCTTCATCACCAACATGGCTTCTCAGCATTGGAGAAACTCATTTCCTTTCTCCCCCCGTTAATGGTTCAGCTTGCACATATCTCATGCTTTGCAGGGAACCTTCCTTTTTGTCTACTTCTGCAGACCATTCCATTTGTTGCATTTAGCAAGGTTAGTGAGGCAATCTTCTTAGTTTCTTTACATATTTACAAGAACTATGGGATGATCCATTTCAATTGAATGTGCTAGCACAAAAGTTTCTTTTTTTGCTTTTTGTTTATCCCTTCACATTGGCTTCTTTTTAATGATGTATGACAGGTTATCACTGCACAGTTCTTTGTGTGGTGGTTCTGCTTGTTGCCTCCGGTTCTTCCCTAGAGTAATATGAAGCTCAAATGGAAAGACTTGGTCTATGGTTCTGTTTGGATGGGATCTCAACTTCACTGGCTTCTTTGGGGCTACTCCTCGAATTCAAGGGCCGGAATGTCTTCATACAGGTGTGGCTGGCTAGCCTCCTGTTCTTTGCTGCAAACACTTTTGTTTTCTCTAGTTTTTATTCCTTGATCGTTCATTGTAGGAAATTTTTGGCTTTGTCTTGTTCCTTATGCAAATGGTGTATTATTAGCTAGCTTGTTATCAAACCATGGTAAACAACTTGTTTGTTGTGTTTTTGTTCATTTATTTGACAAAGGTTATTTAATATGGTTTAATCTCCATCTTTTTCTGTAAATAATTTCCCAAAATGTCTTTTTATATTGCTTGTTTTGATCTGATAATTTTTACAATATTCTTGTAATAATTTTTTATTTTAGCTTTCAAGCATAACATTACAATATGTCATAAAAATATTAATACTCGAGTTTGCATAAGGAAACAGTGAAGAACACAATGTACATTATTGTTAGATATAACAGTTTTTCAAAACACTGTCTCATAGTTCAAAACGTCTACATCATGAGCTGCAAGAATACAGTGAGTAATGTTTGAAGAACTCCGGGTAGAAAAGAAAGCATCAAGGAGGAAAAAGATCCTAGCTTATCAAGAAGCCAGACATGGGGTTTGCCTTGTTTGTCACTTCTTTGCCTATACGCGTGACTGTTTTATGATGAAAAAAAATGACATTATTCTCTGCAAGTAAACAAAAAAAGAAAAAAAATCATTAACATGATTATAGAAAATTATCTCAAATATATTTACAACTGATAACGAACTAAAAAACTATTAACTTATTTGACATCAAAAATTTAATTACGATATTTTATATCAAGAAAGAGTGGACTGTCACTCACACATCCCATAGAACTGCAGTTATTTGGTTTCGAAGCATATCCTCACTTTGCACTTCATGTTGTGATATACAGATATTAGGTTATGTTGTTTCATTGTATGCT
This sequence comes from Trichopus zeylanicus subsp. travancoricus, assembly GCA_005019695.1. Lineage (NCBI taxonomy): Eukaryota > Viridiplantae > Streptophyta > Magnoliopsida > Dioscoreales > Dioscoreaceae > Trichopus > Trichopus zeylanicus. Next base: position 208,318 of record RXID01021999.1, on the reverse strand, counting down.
TCTGTATCTTTTTCGGTGCTATTATGAACCTGTTCGTTAGCCCGATACTCGCGAAATAGCTGGTCCTTATTATAATTTCTATGTATAAAATTATGTAGTACAACACAAGCTACCACTATAGTACATTGTGTCTCGTAAGGATATGGTTGCATTTTACGAAATATTTGAAATCATCGCTTAAATAAGCCAAATGTCCTCTCCACACAATTTCTCAAACTAACATGCATATGATTAAACTTGTCTTTCGAATTCCGATATCGAACTCAACCATGACCAAACTGTTCAATGTGATACCACTCATTTTAAAATAGTGCGAGAAAGTGATTAGTATTGGCATAGCCAACATCCATAAGATAGTATTTATCTAAAAATAAACTATGATTAGCATTATAAATATTTATCATTCGTGTTTAAATAAAAACAAAAGTATGAGTTTCACCTTCGGGAATTAAGAAATTGTCTCGTGTTAGACATTCTCGTAAGACTCATGCATATGCCGTAAATCCCTCCCAACTGCTACAAATATAAAAGAATTTCAAATCAAAAGACACAGCTACCATAATATTTTGCATAAGCAAACCATGTCTATCTCGAAATGGAAGTTGTATTTCTCGACTCACAATCACAGGTATATGGGTGTCATCTATAACACCGAGTGCATCCTACAATGAAACATATAATATGTTAGGATTTTAATTTGCCATTACTTTGAGAATGTTATTGTCATTATCTCACCTTGAAAATTGGATACGCTCCTCCTCGATTAAGAATCACAGGATGGACTAGAGCATCATCACACGACAATTATATGTAATCATTTTTTAGTAAGATAATGTCTTACAAGACTTTATCGAAATACCAACTTATAGTCTCCGTAGAGTGTTGGAATGCCAGCTACAAGTCTTTGTTAGATGCCCTGCGAGCAACCGAGTAAAAAATAATCCCTACTTATAATTTAGATGATACATGTTGTGTAGACATAATACTTTTCCGTTCAATTAGCAATCTATTGAGTTGTAGAAACACTTGGGGCACAACTCTAAAGGTCTGAAAACATCGTTTCTCATTACCTAGTAAATCATACATAGCCTCCATCCCAGTAAACGGTCAATTATTTAGTGGACGAGGTAATCTTCTCGTATAGGTTGAGGGGCCTTGTATCTGATTGAAAATGCTATCTTCCAATACACTTTCCATTTGTAGCTCCTCATCGTCAATAATATCACCATAATTAGACATCTTATGGTGTTACAAAAATAAACAAATTTTGGCATAGCATCCATAATAAGGTCCTCTATAAATAGAGACCGGCTCGACTCACATGATAAACAGTTATTTCACACTAGAAAATTTCAGAGGGAATCACATGTGACATAGGATCCTAAACACGATAAATCACAAGAGAGGTAGCTTTTTAAAGACCTCACAAGACATACAGTCTCAATGAAATGAATCATCACATGTCCAACAGTTACAACAAATAAATAGTATGAAAAGTTAATGACATGAGTCCTCACATGTCTAACAGTTAAAGTAATATCCAAAAACACAGACTCATTGGCACGACATTATGAATTGGACAAGTTTCAATAAAAGTTCACATGCAAAAGTTATCTGAGTGATAAGTCATGCCTGATTGATAGGGTGTGTATGTGCTTTCGTACATTATCGCATTTGAAGAGTGGATACACCGTGTCGTACCTATTTAGCACAAAAGTGATATACTTTTTAAATTACGAGCAATAATGGTGATGAGAATAAAGTAAAAGATAAATGAAAATCACTCACCTTAGTAAAGAGGTACTTCAATCATGCATGGCTACTCATTTGGCAACCTACTCGGAGTTACCTGAGAATTGAGTAGATGACCCACCTGATTAACCTACCTATGCTCTACGGTTTGCATTAAATTCATCTATTCACAAGTTAGCCCATAATTTTAGTCCAATCGGGTCCTCCTCTCACAAAAAATAATCATGCAGTAACGAATCCTTCAGACGTTCAGCCCATTTAAACCTGTCTGAACTGTCCAGAAAACTAAGACTGAACAACTTGTCTATGCACTTGTTATACTTGTGTTTGGTTTGTTCATCTCCGTTATGAGCATTCTTCAGAAATATTCCATCCAAAACATCATACTTTCTCTCCATAATATCAATCCACCTATTTATAGTCTCCTGATTAATATTTTTTGCAGGCATGCTTGCAGTACTTCTCAAGAACTCTCCTCTACGTCTCATGCAATTTTTTTCCACTGCTGCCATCCAATCCTTCAAGAGAGTGTTTCCCACATGGCCCAGAAGTATGGTTCTCACCATGAAACAAATTCCTCCGAGTGGTACGATTGGCTGGATCGTCGTCAACCTTAGTGTTTTGCCTCATTGGTGAGCCGCTTGAATTGGATCCCTCTTGTGGTATCAGTGATGCTTCAGGCACACTTATCGATGAATGCATCCACCTTCCCATCGCAATTGAGCTCTTCACCATCATTTCTACCTCAAAAAACTGAGGAAACCCACTGATCCAGGCATTTTCATAATGTGGGTTGTGCTTTGAAAAAAAGAATATTAGACATAAATTTTCACAATGTATTCAAAAAATTACAATGTAAAGTGTAACATACCATAAAAAAATCTTTCATTACTTCCAAATCTCTTGCTATTGGCCTGTGGTGGTTGTAGTCCCACATCCATCCGCTCTTGCTCTTCATAAATTGAAAGTCATTATACCTTTCTTTTAGTCTCTTCCATCTAGCTCTCAATTGCTCTGCATCGCATGCCATGACAGATAATTCATTGAATTTTTACACAACTTTATTCCAAAATTGCTTTCTAAAATTACCACTCTTATTTCTTTTATCAACGTGTTCCTCCATTAGCAACCGAACAAATAAAGTATTTTCATCTGTGGTCCAATTTGGGAAGCGTACATTCTTATTAGAAGACTGTTTAGCTTGCTGAGTTGACTTCTCCTTGCATTATGTTCAAGGACTTCGTCGAATTGGTGGATTTCGAGCATCCATTTTTGTACTAAAATCACAAAGAGTAAATCATTATTTCAACCCAAGGAATACAAATATAATAACATGAAAACCTTTTTAGTATAACAAGAAACTTGGTAATGTAAAGGCATATGCAATTAGCAAACTTAGCTACTAGATTTCAAGGTTGGTGACACCGAATAGCCATTAAAACACAAGATTGAGTGGTTCAACCAAGAAAAGTTCTTAAAGATGAGGAGTATCAGTGGCATCCTGATCACTATTGTCTGCATTTACCCATTCCCAACATCCTTGGAGGTTGAAATCACACCAACCTCTTCAATGTCCATATCAATCGTACCTAAATTCTTCAAGGGACTTTTTTGCATTTGTATCCCTTTTGCACCTAAAATTTCATCCAGTCTAGGGAAAAGTGTGGCATAAATTATGCAAAAGACCAAAAATATCATTGAAACCATCCCTCAAATGTTTCCAAGTACAGGTGTATCTGCAAATAATGTGGTTTTGTAAGGGTACAAGTGCAAATATCATCAGTGGAGGCGCATATATGCAAATTGACATACTTAAAGGGGTATATCTGCAAAAACACCTTAGTATATTACCCAGTTATCTGTATGATCATGTATTTAATTCCTTGATGCATGTTACAAAGCCCCCAAATTGCTCATAGTTCTGATAAACTAGCCTTCTCATTTCTCAAGGAAGAAGCCACACTGGATAAAGGGGAGAGTTCTCTGCTTCTCTTATTGTACACGTCCGGCGAGCTCACAGTAAGCACGCACTCCAAGCTCTTAGTTTAGTATACTGCTGTCCCTCATAAAGATAGAATAAAACCTACTGAGAAAGAGCGGAGGTGAAGTGAAAAGTTTCTGCAAGCTGAGAGTAGTGATATGCAAAACCCAAAATGCTTGAAAGCCTCAAATCACATGTGAGTTTCTGAGTTCTCCGAGATGAAAGGCATATATTCCTGTTATTTATACTACATGTGATTCTCTTGCAACACAAGTGCAGAACTCCTACTTGGCTTTCACATCCAAATTGCATCTGATGTGCATGCAACCAATTCCATTCATGTTTTTTTGACACTAAATCGTGAAACAAAGAAATTATTTGCAGTTATCCAGCAAGCAAAACATCAATTTTCTTATAGCTCAGTTCATTGCATATGCAGATATGGAGATCTTAAAGCAGCCAATAGCTTTATAGCTCAGCAACCAAACCATCAAGCCTGTGCAACTCTTTTTACTGTTGGAAGCTCATAGATCTTATAAAACAATCAAACCTTGTAAGGCTCGGTGGGATCAGTGAGTCAGTAGACAGACAGTGGGCCTGTAACTAATAACAGTTGTCTTTAGTCCTATATCGATAAAGTGTTGGAGTTGAGAATAAGTTAAATATGATGATTGACATAGACTCAACAACAAGATCTTTTTTCGGGGAACTGAAAAAAATAAAATTCTGAGATCGGATGGACTACAGGTTGAATATGCCCAAGAATGATATGGCACTAGGTTGGGGGCATTACATAATCCCGTGGAATATAGAACAACAACATCCATCATTACTATAATTATTGTTATGATTACTCTACAAGCTGCCCCATTGAAAATGAATAGCTGCGCTCAAGAGTTGTGATAAATCATTGTCTAAGATCAAAATTTCAAAGAGCATCTTACAGGGAAAAAGAAGAGTACATACATATCGTTCCTATATGTAATTTCTCTAGGATTTCATACACTGATTCCGGGAAAACAAAATTCACTTCCATCCATGTCAAAAATTAGCCATTCGAAGTCAAAGAAAATCAAAACTTTCTCGAAATCAAAAATTCAAAATTGAGAGAAGAGCTTTATCTCATGGCTATCGAAAACCCCCTCTATAGCCTCCACAAATGCAATCCCAAACTTGTCTTCGGATCAATCTACAAAACCTCAAGCGCGAATAGCACTGCCCCCAAAATCTCTGCAAACTACACTCAAGACGCAACCTTTTGCTCCTCCAACCGAAATTCAGCGGAGTTTCCGTCGGCCAGGGCTTCGTCTTCAAGGGCCTTCTCGGCGGATGAGTCTGCGCCGTCGATCGAGGTCCTGCCGGAGCGAGACTGCGAGAAGAGACGGAGAGGAGGAGGACAGGGATCGATGAATGGAGCCAAACACAACAAATTAGGGTTCTGAGAGGGGTTCATCGTGCTGCAAGGGTTTGAGGGCATTTTATTAATTTAATATTTAATATTTAATTAAATTATATATTATTAGTCTGATCAAATTTTTAATATTTAAAAAATAAATAGATCAAAATAGAATTATCCTCCAGCTGATTTGAAATCAGACGCAGTCTTGAATTTCGGAAGGTGGAGTGCAAGAGATTGAAATATAGCCATCGGATGGGATTTTGAAGGTGGGCCCCATCAGTGCAAACCAAAAATGTACGCATTATCATCACGCAGGCAGGCATCACAATTTTTAGGATAAAAAGTTTTTGACGTAATTACCTATTTTATTATAAATTTATCAAAAATATATATATATTTTTATTATTAGTAAAAAAATATTTATTTTATATTATAAATTTATAAAAAATAATCTCAATTAAAATATTTACAAAATAATTTAATTTAATTTATTTAATTAATATAAAAAATTAAATTATTTTTATTTCATTTTATTTCGGATAGTTGGTTTAAAATTATAGACAATCGGTCTAACAAAATTAAATTTTTAAAATTTTAGTTTTATAATATTGGATAATCGATTTTTTACAAAAATTATAATAAAATAAGTTTTTTATATTAATTTAATATTTTTTGAATCAAAATTAAATGAGAATAAGTAAAATTTTATGTTAATTTTAATTAATAAAATTGACTTTAAATAGAATTTTTTTGGATATAGTTTAATCAAAGTGATCTTTATAAATTTATATTATCAAGATGAATGATTATTTATTAATAATGATAAGGTAGGTAATTTCCTATATATTCGCAATAGAGCATATTGGTGTTTGTTAAAATCTCTAGAAAAAATTGCTAAAAAAATTTCTAAATATCTTTAAATTAAAAGTTAGTATCTTCAATTTTTAAAATTGGCAACAATCCTTCCATATTTCATTTTAATTTTTTTAAATTATTGAACTAATTAAATTTGTTAATGAATGTGTGATTTTACCATCTGACCTTTTATTTTACCTTTTTCTCATTTCAGACCTTTTTTATGTCATCTCTTATCCAAAACCCTCGTTTTCTTCTCCGTCGATTATAATCATTATTTTTCCATCAATGACTTCAAACCCTAATCCAGGTGGCGATGGTGATGCCCACCTAAACCCAAGTCCCTTTTGAGACTTTCGCACCACCTGTCTTCGAGATCCTCTTCATCTATGACACTATCTTCTCCCGTCCCTCCACCATAACTAGCATTGCCATTGAATAGCTCTCACACCTCCATGCCACTAAGCCTCACTTCCAAAGCTTCCTCCATGTTTCTAAAAATGTTCTCAAGGATGTTGAGATAGGCGATGAAGATGGGAGAAGATTTAGGACCATTGATGGGGTGTTAGTGGGGTGAAGTATAACATTTGTACTGTTGATACCATTTTTATTAAATTTTTTATTTGTTTGAATGGAATGTGATTGCTTATAGCTTTTCTTTTGGATTTTGCTTCATTTTTTTATTTGTAACTGTTTATCTTAGCCAATCTGATTAAAATTTTGGTTGGTTGAATCCAAATACTTAAACTTTTAATTATTTTTTTTGTTACTTGAGGATGTTATAAGTCAAACACCTCATTTTATTAATAAATAGTTATTTCAAGAAAGATAATTTTTAGATTTTTTATTTGATTTTGTTAGAAATTTTTGATTATTTATTTAATTACAATAGGGTGTTTCTTTCATCCATCGTGTTAAAAAGAATATTTTGATTTTATAAAGTGTAATGTGTATATTATTGTAAAAATGATTATATATACGTGAAAGTGTTTGTTATTTAATTGAAGTATAATTATATATGGGATTTTTGTAATATTTTTCTATAGCTACCTATGTGTTCCCAATCAGTACTATTTTTTTGATAATAAACTCTTGTACTCGATTAGAATTTGTTTGAACACAACATATTCAGCGCCATGTTATTTCATTTAAATAACAAATATAGAATTAGTTTGCATCAGAAATAAACACTTTTAATTTAGAGTTTTTAGCAAATAACCATATAACTTATTGTAAATTTACGAAAAATCACCTATTCTATCACTATTAATAAAAAATTGCTTGTCTTATATTATAAATTAATAAAATATAGCCTCAATTAAATTTTTTTTAAATTTTAATTTAATTTAATTTTATTACCCTTTTGATTTTGATAATGATCAAACTAAGATTTTAATAAGTTTGTCTAGTTATGATAAATTTTAGGATTATGGATGATTATCTATGCTAAAAAAGGATCGAGTCTCAAGATAAAGCTTGTTGGATCATAAATATGATAACTCAGATAAAAAGGATAACAATTTGAATATCAAGATAAAAGCTCAAAGATGCTTAAAGTGAAAGATCAACTCCAAGGTTATAGGTTTAGTTTTTCATTTTTATTGAGTTGGGGATATGGTTGTTAATTAATTGAGTTTTTGGGTTGACACCTTATTTAACTTGGATATACTTTCATTGACTTATTTTACCCTTATCCAAGTTAAATTGAGGATGTGTTAAATAGTCGAATTTGCAAAAAACTTTCAGCAAATTTTTTTGCCAAATTCGGTCATCCGAACTTGATTGTTCAAATATCTGAAGATAGGTTTGGACACCCTAACTGATTCTTTTGGATGGCCGAACTCAACAAATAGAAAATTGGCATTTTAGTTTTGCAAACTTCGATTGTCCAAACTCAATGTTTGGTCATCCAAATATGTGGTTCGAATACTTGAACACGTGAGGATGAAACTTAATGGCTAGTTTTATCAACCATTGGAGCAGTTCAGATGATTGAATCTTGAGTTTTGAATGTTCAAACACAATAGAAAATAGCCAGTAACGGTTAATTTTCTCCCTGATAATTATATATTAGCTCGGCCTTTTTGCTCAATAAGAAAATGAACTTTTAATATTTTTAGAAAAAAATCCAACTTTCTCAAGATATCTCGTGTCAACAAGAGCTCAAATAAACTTTAACTTTTATATCCTTATTTCCCTCATATTTCAATCTTTGAGAGACTTTTGTTGTGAGATTTTTTCTTTTTATTTTTTTACTTATATTCTTATGGTTCTCCTAGGTTATTAGAAGAGGGTTGATTGTTCTTCTAAATAATAGAAAAGTGTGAGACAGTTAGCTCCAATGTGAAATAACACTTGCTCGGTTGAAGCAAAAGTTTGTAAAGGTTTGACTTTGTCTCAAAAAGCGATATCACTAGTGGAGTGATTGAAGTTCTCAGGATTAAGACAAGAATCGTAGAGTAAATATGGTTGGTCACTGAATCATATACATCAATTTACACTTTCTTTACTTATTTAGTTTATATACACTCTTATATTTAATTGATTGTAATTATTTTTGGATTAAATTGGGCTTTGATTTTATAAAAATTATTAATCATTCTTATAAAAGTTAATTCACTCCCCTCATAGGTTGATTGTTTGGGCATTCAAATTTTACCATTTAAATTACTATGAAAAGTTTGAATTATTCTTATTTAATTTATTTTGGATAGTTGGTTCCAAGGTTTTAAGTTTCAGTTTTGAAATCAGTTTCGACACCTAAATAAACCAATACATTTCGGTCATTTCGATCGCTTTAGCCGAAATCGTTTCCATTTCAGTTTTGGTTAAATTATATTTTAAATTTTTACTAAACTTTGACTTTAAAGTTAAAATACAGAACAAATATGAAAATAATTTATATACATATATTTTTTAAAAAAGTATTAAATAAAAAAAATTTTTGATCAAAAAATAATTTAAATATGGAAAAATAAAATTTGCAATCAATTTGATTAGAACCCATGTCCTCTTGAAAAAAAATTAATGTATTAACCAATTGGGCTAATACAAACTTTGATATAAAATTAGTATAAAAAATTAAATGTTATATTTAAATGTAAATAGTACTAAAATCGAAACTAATAACCCCCAAAATGAAACGTTTCAATTTCAGCCGATATTTAAAACAATGGTTGGTTCATAATAACCAATAATTGATATAACAAAACTAAATTATAAATTATAAAATCTATAATATAGGAATTGCTCTTTCACATAAATTACAATAAGACAAGTTTGAAAGCACAAAAATTATCTAAGAGATGGGATGGGGGTGTGAATTAGGTTTTGAGAAACTAATGCGACTTTTTCGATAAATTCAAAATTGATTCAATCTACAATCACAAGTGTAATAAGAAATAAGATAAAATAGAGGATAGAATGCATCAAAATTTAACATAATTCGAAGATCAAGTAGTCCTACTTCACGATTCTTGCCTCGGTCTTGAGGACATTAACTCTCCACTAAGAGAGCTATTTTATTAATGAAGCCAACCCCGTATATTTTGCTCCAATTAGCAAGATCAACTCTAAATCAGAGTTAACATCTTTCAACTACTCTAAACAACCTTGAAGTAAATTACAAGTGAAAAATCATAAAGATTTATATAATCTAAGCTCACACAAAGTTCTTTGAAAACTAAAGGAAAGAACAATGAAAACTAACTTGAGTTGAAAGGTTTATAGCTCAAGAATGACTAGAGAGTTAAAGGAGGCTTTGATCTCTTTTTACAAAAATTAGAGGATGCAAAAGTTGTTAATCGAAGCCTCTTCAACTCTATTTATATTTTTGCGGTTGAATCTAACTATTAAGGGTGAGATCCCATGGCTTAATTTGCTCTAACAGTAAAAAATCTAGTCATTAGTCACTCAAAATCTGAACTGGACATATATTTCAGATAACTAGACGTCCGATTTTAGTTTATTAAAATTGGCTTAAAGCCATGATGGACATTTAATTTTCAACCGGTTGTCCGATTTTGTCAAACCCATTTTCCAGTTAGACATCCGATTCTGTCGTGGACTATTCTTAATCTAACTTAATCAAGCATCTAGTTCAGAATCAGATATTCAGTTTAATCAAAAAAGCTCCGTTAAGAGCTTTTTGCAAAACTCTATGCAATATTAAAAACTAAATAATTTATCTCAAACAAGTTTTCAACTCGACTAAAAATCAAAGAAAGCTAAGCCTAGTCAATATTAATTTTTTGAGTTGCCTTGGCCTTGTTCATGTCACTCGTGAGTCTTTAAGTGGTTTTTTCTCCTCTAAGCCATCTTGAGTCATCTCTTTATCTCATTAAACCTTGCTTGACAATCTACCATTGCTCTTTTTCTTTTCCTTAAACCTTTTGAATGTTTCCTTGAGAGCTTTAAGTATTTTTGGTTAAACACAACTCAAACAGATCATCAAATATCATTTGTTTATTATTAAAACTAGGAGGCACAATAACATCTCCCTTTTGATGTGACAAACTCACAAATAAAATACTTAAAAGCATGCTGATCTAGAAAGCATAGACAAACATGTAAATACATATACAATCATAAGGATACACAATATAGTGAATCACAATCATATATTAATAGATTAATGTAGCTTTAACTCTTCCCCTTTTGGCATCAACAAAAAGGGAACCACATAGGCAGAAGTGAACAGAGTCTCCTCTGTAACTGCAATAAATGAAACTTGAATACATGCAAAAGAATTAATAGAAATAATAGGCTATAAATAAAAAAAATGATATATCACAACAATCTGTATAATTGAGATGAAGCTCCCCTTAACTTGATGCATTATAAGAATGTGATATCTAGGGGATAAGATGAAAATTAACAATATTGGTAAAATAGCCAAAACATCAAGTCACATAACATCAAATTATAAACCAAAATCCATAGTTCAAAACCATAACCATAACCATCAAGTCATAAAACTCCAATCCATATGCCACAAGTCATAAGCCCAAAACACTGAAATCATAATCTATATACGAAAAACAAGGTCCATTAACTCTAGAAGTATAAAAGCAATAAACTCTAAGTTTAAGGATTGGGTCCTGGAGGCAGTTTAGGAATTGAGCGATCCATGAGTGTGCGAACTATCACTGATAGTCTGTCTAAGGATGTGCACATCATTGTCAACATCTCGTCCACTGAAGTTCTAAGTTGGGTCACTTGCTTGACTGTTTGCTATGCTTGTCCTCTAAATGTGCAAGCCTTGCAGCAAAATTAGCCTCAAACTTGGTGGATGAGGCATGTGAAGGTCCAACGCGCCAATGGCCTCCTCTCGGACTATGTTCGATGACATTATTCTCAGCCTCCTCCTTTTGCTCATCACCACTCTCCCCCTAAATTCAAGAACCATCGTGAAAGGAAAAACCCATCTAAAAGAGAGTGAAGTGAGAGAAGGTATCAGTAGGTATGTATAAGTGGACTAGAGAGGGGTAACGCTAAGGAACAGGAGAACCAAAGTTTCAAAGAATGAAGGTGATAATGCTAGAAAAGCCAAGGGTGGCATGAGGGTGTTGGATATAATGGCCATATGGTGGATGATGATGTAAGACAGACACATCATATAGTCAGTCAGAAGACTATTCATAAGATATAATTTAGTGAATGAGACTTTATTTCTATGATCACTTTTAGGAAAGATAGTATAAGTAAGAATCTGATGAAGAATATAGGCTCTAGATCGGAGAAGAGGAGATTGTAGCTTCCACATGGCCTCACCTTAGTTTCCCTCAAAGACAATCTCAACAATCAACTGATAAGGGGGAATCCAATTAGCCTGTTTGGGGGTAAGAATCAATCTTTCTCTTGTAGCAGGTATACCAAAGATCGAGCCTAGGATAATAGGAGTAAGAGATATTTGTTTATCACCATAAGAAGTATCAAATTGTTAGAAGTTTCAACACAATTGGCATTCACATTGAAAACTCGGACATCATAATCATAGTAGATTTCATGTCTAATTAAAAGGGATGTCCAGTCTTGAGCATCAAATAGGATCTTGAGATTTAAAAGGTGAAGATCATCAAAATCAATGGTGTAAGGAACAACAATATGAGAATTGGAAAAGTTGGCTTGAAACTGAGTAAATAACTCTTTTGATGTAAATTCAAAGGAGAATGGGTCATTACCAAGGGAAGAAGATGATCCTTTATCCTTCCTTTTCCTTAAGACAAGACTCTTAAATCTTTTAGTCATTTGAAAAAGGAAACACGAAATTGAGGTGTGGGAGGAGAAGAGATCGAAGGAAAGAGGGTGAACATGGGGTTGAAGCCTTGGATTGCTGAGAGGGATGCCGGGGTGCCCGAGAAGGTGGCCAAACGGGAATTGCTTGTGATAGATAAGGGAAAAGGACTAATGGCTAGGTTTTAAACTTGAGAATTGGGTCCCACAGTAGCGTATTGGATATCTGATTCATAAATCGAACATCCGATAGTAAAAAAATATGTTCTCAAAACTTTTGTGGCAGATGCTCGATTCAGAAATGGATGTCCAACAGAGAGTTTGGTAGTGCATTGAATGTCTGGTTCTGAATTGAGAGTCAAATTCAAATAAAATTGTAGAACTAAGAAAAAAGAAAACTTGAGAGAAGTTAAAACCTCAATTCCAAATGCTTAGAAAATTATGAAAGCTTTACAATACCAATAACATTTCAAATAAAACAAAATTGCATCTCATCTAAGGATTTTGTGAAAAGGTCAGCTAGTTGATGATTGGTTACAATAAACATCAATGAAATATCCTTTTTCAAAACATGATCTCAAAGAAAACAATGAAAAATATCAATATATTTAGAATGAGAGTGTAGTACCAGATTTTTGGACAAAACTAATTATACTAGTATTGTCATAATAAATTGGTACATTTAAAAAATCAAAACTAAAATATTAAGTGTTTGTTTCATCCATAAGATTTGAGGGCAACAATATCCCATGGCTATATATTCAAGTTTGGTAGTAAAAAAGCCACTAAGTCTTATTTCTTAAAACTCCATGAGACAAGAGATTTTCTAATAAACTAGTATGCCATTGTTTGAGATAATTTTTATCACAATCAAATTTTAATTTAAATATGATTAAAATTAAAACTTGTATATTTGTTAGATTCAAATTACGTCCAAATTTGGCCTAAAATTGAACTCAATTTGAACCTGAATGATTGAGAAATTCGGCCTTAAGTTAAGCTTAATCCGAATGAATTGAGTGGGCTAGATATTTGGATCAAATTGGGTCCAAAAATTCATCCAAAATTTGAGTCAAAATGAAAAATACAAGTATTTTATAGATAAATCCCTGTATCAAATAAATTTTTACAAAAAGGTACTTAGCCGGAATTTTCTTATAAGTATGTTCTTGGGATAAAAAGTTTCCGGAAAGTCTAATAAAATCATAAAATTATAAATTAGTCCTTGTAAGACTTATGGTTTGCAAAAAAACCGATCAAGAATTTTATATTTACAAATAAACCACTAAAATTTCAATTTTCACAAATAAGTCCTTTAAAATTTTATAAATAAAATTTTTTATGAAAGGATCCTAAAATTCATAGAATTATAATCTGGTCCAAATTTTTCAAAAATAATTTGTGAATATCTCCTTAATAAATTTAAGATCTAAAAGTGAGTATAATTTTTGAATTTTCTCATCTATAATCTTATCCCATCTCAAAGCAAGTTTATCCAACAAATTACATCCATTCACACAAATTTAAACAAAAAAAAATCATTATCCATATATCCAATATTTAAAACAAAACAGAAAATCTATTTGTCCATATCCAATTCTGAAATTTCAAATTTCGACTGAAAATAGGTTTCATCCAATCCTCTATTCAAAATTCAAAATTTAAAAGATCGATTTGATTTTTTTATCCTCTCAGCCATTATAAAAGAACTTGTAATCTTATGCAAATAGAGAGACTAGAAGCTGTAGAGGAGACTGATACTGAAATAAAAGAGAAAAAAGAAGATCAATTCGGGAAAGCTACAAGGTGGAAGAAAAGAAATAGATTGGAGAAGAAGTCGAATAGGCAAGGTCACAAAACTTATCTTGTTTTCCTTTTTCGTTTCTTCTACCCTTTGCTCTGCCCTTCTCCTTCATCTCCTGTAGGTTCATGAGAGCCTGGGTGCCCACACTCTCCTCCAAATCACCATGGTCATGTCTCACCAATGAGCTCTCTCAGAGCTACACCCCATCTCCATGTTGATACCCGCCTTAATCTCCATTGCCGAAGATCTTCACTGTGGACTCACCAATTGCTGCTTCATTCCCGCACTCATCGGACAAGCTCCGCCTCTGCTGCCCACAAGCCACCGCTCGTGACCTAGTGCTGACCTTTTCTCCACGATGAACCCTACCTCACAGGCCAAGTGCTGCCTCCTCGGCCGAAGACAAGCCCCATGCCGCCTTCCACCTGCTCTACCCGTTCGCCGATGAGCCTCCACTGCCTCAGCCACACCATACCCATGCCCTGTGCTGCCTTCTGTCGGTTTCCTCTTCCTCGCCAGCCCTAGTTGCTATCGCATGGATTTCACCCACCTTCCATCCGCCAGTGGCTTGGTCCAGCCACAAACTTGAAGAGCAGGAGCCGCCAGCCAGAGCTGACCTTCGCGGGTCAGCTCTTATGCCTCACTCGCTGATCAGAGCTTCCAGCTGATCATCGTCTTCCGTCTTCTGCAGCTCCCATCACCCGCTTGGCCAAATCCAGCCAAGATCTGGCCAAAACCGGTCCTGAAACTAAGAAGAAAGGGATGGCAAGTAGCCAGGCCTTTCCTTTGCTGCTCGCCCGTGATTGGACGACCGGTTCTGGCCAAATCCAGTCAGGTCCGACCGGGAAGAAGGCTAGGTGTCACACCGGCGAATTTCTACCCTGAAATTTTGCCCGTGATGGCGCCAAGGTACGCTCACCTCAGCCCGCCAAACTCGCACAAGCCCACAAGAGTATAGAGGAGAAGAGAAGTACAGCAATCTTGCCACCCTTTTATTGCTCACATAAAAGGAAATACAACTCTTGACACTAGGCCACTAGGGCCCTATGTTGCTTCGAGAAGAGGTGAAGAAGACACGGGAGACGAAGGAGATGGGTGAATAAAAAAAGAAAAATAAATAAATAAAGAAAAAACTTGTTAGCCAAAAATTTAAAAAAAATTGGATAAAAAAAGGAAAGAAGTTGATCTACCAAAAAATAATAAAATAAAAAAATAAAAAAAAAGAGACAGAAGGAAGGCATTAGATGTGTGTTAGAAGAGAAGATTAAGAGAAAGGAGAAATTAGCTTACTTCATCCTCGTGGTCACTAGCGATCTCGTTCATCTTTGCTGCGTCTATGCTTGTACAACTGTTATTTTCTTGCTTGTGCCCTCCCACAACTCCCCCTACCTAATGATGGACCTCCACCACTGGCCTACGATCAGTCTACAAGCTAGCCCAAAAGTCAACTCTAGTCTAGGGGTAATCGACGGGCTCACTCGAAAGTAATTTTGGGCTAAGGTCAACTTACGAGCTCGCCGAACGTCTATTTAAATTAAGATCAGTCCATGAATTTGCTAAATATCTATTGGAACTAAAGTCAACTTATGAGCTCACCGAATATCTACTCGAACTAGGGTTAGCTTGTGAGCTCGCCGAACGTCTATTCAGATTAAAACTAACTTGCGAGCTCGTCAAAAATTTATTTGGACTAAGACTAGATTGTGAGTTAGTCAAACATCTATTTAAACTAAGACCAGCTCACGGGCTCGTTGAACATCTTTTTGGACTAAAGCAAGCATATAAGCTGGTCAAACATCTATTTAGACTAAGACCAATTTGTGGGTTTGCTGAATGTCTATTTGGTCTAAGACTAGCTCACAAACTCATCGAATGTCTATTCAGACTAAGGTCCGCTTGCGAGAATATTTACATCAAAATCAGTTTGCAAGCCTACTGAAAATTCACAACTCAAGATCAGTCCGCGAGCTCACCCAAATTGATCATGATAGCCCAAGAACCCTCGAATTAAATTGATTAAGCTAATTAAAGTGATTCAATCACATTGAACAAATAAAATCATATTGACCCAAATAAATCACTAAATGGACTTAAGTCAATCAAACACATGGACCAAAACTCATATCGAATTGGACTCAAATTCAAATTGAGTTAATTCAAACCAAATCGATTCAAACACAACCCCAAGTGAGTCCAAATTGGGTCAATTTGAGATCAAATTAAATTTGAACTAAACCCTAATTAGATTAAATTAAATTCAAATCAAACTCTAATTAGGTTAAATTAAATATAAACTAAATTCTAGTTGGGTCAAATTAAATTCAATCTAAACTCTAGTTGGGTTGAACCAGCTAGAATCAGACCCTGAGTGAGTTAAAGCAAATTCAAAACCAAACTCTAATTTAGTTGAGTTAAGTTTAAGCCAAACCCTAATTGGGTTAAATCAAGTTCAAACTGATTGGCTCAAATTGAACTTAAATATAAATCAAAAGCAAGACGAACTTGAACTAAAACCAAGTAGAGTGTGAACCAAAACCAAATAAACTAAATCGACTTGAACTTGAACCTATGTCTACTAAGGTTCAAACCCAAATCCATTAAGGATCTATTAAAAATCTATTAATAGTTAGATCTAAGATCCATTAAGGATCCATCAAGAATTCATTAGGGGTAAGATCCAAAATCCATTAATGATCCATTAAGAACTGGTCAGGGGTTGGATCCAAAATTTATTAAAGATCTATTAAGAACCCATTAAGGGTCAGATCCAAAATCCATTAAATATCTATGAAGATCTCATCAAGGATTAGATCCAAGATTCATAAAGGACCTAATGAGAACCTATTAAGGTTTTGACCCAATATCCACTAAGAATCTAATAAGAACCGGATGAGGGCCCAACACAAGGTCGAACTTGATCTGAATTGAAATCAAAATCAAATTTTGAGTATTAAACTAAATCAAATTAGATTTAAAATGAAACCAAGTCTGAATTTCAAACCAAACCAAAACAAACCAAAATAAGGTAGGCTCGAACTCGCTTAATCAGTCAGCTAGGTTCCTTATTTAAATGAAAGACTCGAACTCACTTAATCAGTTAGCTAGATGCCTTGGTTAAATAAAGTTATCATCTATACATAATCAGCTATAAAAATACTTCAAATTAAAAGTTATTGCCTACATATTATTAACTATGAAAATACTTTAAATCTAGAAGTCATCACCTACGCCCCATTAGCTATGGAAATACTTTAAAATTATGAAGTTATCATCCATGTCTTATTGGTTATGAAAATACTTCAAACCTCAAAGTTATTGTCTATGCTTTATTGGCTACAAAAATACTTCAAACCATAAAGTTATTGCCTATGCTTTATCAGTTATGGAAATACTTCAAACCATGAAGTTATCATCTATGTCTTATCAGCTATAGAAATATTTCAAACTGCAAAGTTAACACCTATATCCTATCGACTATGAAAATACTTCAAACAACCAAGTTATTATCTATCTTTATTGACTATGAAAATACTTTAAATCACGAAGTTATGATTTATGTTTTATCAGCTAACAAAAATATTTTAAATCAAGAAGTTATCGCCAAATCTCAAAGCTATTGAAAATACTTTAGGCTAATTCTGACAAGTTACTGGTAACACCATCCAATGAAGTTATCGTTAAAACTCGAAGTTATGGAAAATACTTTAAACTCCTCTCATCACCTTTCATGTCTTGCCAGATGAAACCACTGAACCAAACCATCAACATTCTCCAAGAATCAAATCAAGACCTCTCTGAGCTAGACTCTGCATGGTCTAGCACACGCCAACGAGACAATAACAAACATCAAGCCTTTCCCATTTTCTTTCTTATTTTATGTTATTTATGCATTTAAATTGATTAAATTATAAAGTGAGAGTATGTCCTTATTTAACCCATCTATCTCTTTCTTTAAATCAATCAAATTATACTTTTTTCTTTTATATCTCTATTTTATTAACTAGGTTTTTTGCTTTAGGAGATTTTTGATAATTATCGAGATAATTAACAATAGTATTTTGTGTCTGTTGGAAGTCATATTCCCATAATACCTAATTGCATACTCAAACCATATATTTTATTTTATTATTTCAAGATTACTCTTCGAGGTCCTTATTATTCCAAGTGGTCATTTTTGATTGCATAGCCACTAGTACTCTTTCTACCCATAGGACATTCGGCATAGTCCACATCACAACAATCAATCAAATCAAAAAAATTATCTTTTGGATATTTAATTTTAGGTCAAGTGTGCCCTTAAAATATCTAAATACGTATTTTGTAGTAACTAGACATGATTTCCTAGGAGCTACTTAAAATCTAGCATATAAGTAAACACTAAACATGATGTCAGATCTACTTGTGGTAAGATATAGCAAACTACCAATCATATCTCTATACTACTTTTTATCAATCTTTTCACTATCTTCATCTTTGTTCAACTTGATTGAAGAGCTCATTGGCATTTCTATAGCTTTGACTTCATCCATATTAAACTTTTTAAGTAGCCTCTTATTGTATTTGAATTGGTTGATGAAGATTCTATTTTTCATTTATTGTACTTGGAGTCCAAGGAAAAAAAAAGTAATTCTCCCATCATACTCATCTCGAACTCCTTCTTCATTGTATTTACATAACTTACAAAAATTTTCATTAGTAGTACCAAATATATTATCATCGACATAAATTTGTACTACTAATAAATTATCATGTATTTTAAAAAGGAATAGTATAGTGTCTATGTAATATCTTTTAAAATCATTTGATCCTAAAAGGAACTAAGTCTCTCATATCAAGCTTTCGGAGTTTGCTTAAGATTATATAGTGCCTTTTCGAATTTTAAAACATGATTTGAAAATTTTAAATCTTCAAATCTGGGAGGTTATTCAACATAAAGTTCTTCAGATAGAAACTCATTTAAGAAAGTATTTTTTATATTTGTTTGAAATATTTTGAAACTTTTATAACAAGCAAATGCAAGCAAAATTCGAACAGATTTCAAATGAGTAAAAGGTGCAAAAGTCCTTCAGAATCAATTTGGTTGAAATCTTTAGCCACTAATCTAGTGTTATTTCTAACCACAACATCATTTTTATTTAGTTTGTTTCTATAGACCCCATTTAGTACCAATGATTAGGTAGTCATTTAATCTTTGAACAAATTTCCAAACTTGATTTTACTCAAATTAATTTAGTTCTTTTTGTATGGTAAGAATTCAACTTTTATTTTTTTGAGCTTACTCAAGATTCTTGGGTTCTATATGGAAAAGAAATACAATATAATTAGGATTAAATTTAAGAGCTTGATAAGTTTTTACCCCTTAATTAATATCACCTATGATTTGATATATTGGATGATTTTTCTTGAATCTTCAATCCTTGGGTGGCTCTTTGTCATGCTCTTGTGCTTTTGGCTCAATGTCTCCATCTTCAACATTCTTCTCATTTGTTCTTTTGCCAGTCTCATCATTCTTTTCGTGATTTACAAGTCGTCCATCTTCTTAAAGATTTCTATATCATCATCAAAAGACTTTTTCTCCAAGCGAGAGTTAGATTTATTACATTCAACATTTATGGATTCTTTAACAATCAAAGTGGTCATGTTAAAGACACTAAATACTCTAGAACTAGATGAATATCCAAGAAATATGTCTTCATGAGTTTTGGAGTCAAATTTTAAATAACTTT
This sequence comes from Trichopus zeylanicus subsp. travancoricus, assembly GCA_005019695.1. Lineage (NCBI taxonomy): Eukaryota > Viridiplantae > Streptophyta > Magnoliopsida > Dioscoreales > Dioscoreaceae > Trichopus > Trichopus zeylanicus. The sequence continues at coordinate 188,567 of RXID01021999.1, read as the reverse complement.
TGTATTCAAAATAAAGCATTTGTAACCAAAAAAATGAAAGTATGCAATATTGAATTTTTTTTATTCCACAACTCAAATGGAGTTTTGTTAAAAATAGAGCAAATTGATACCCTATTTACGATATAGCTAGCCATGTTAATAGCCTCCATCCAAAAATACTTGGGTAAAAAGTACTTGGTAAGCATGACTTTTGTCATCTCTTGAAGAGACCTATTTTTTATCTCAATAACTCCATTTTATTGTAGAGTTTAAGGAGCTAAAAAACTATGTTCAATACCATTTTCTATGCAAAACTTTTCGAATGGATGGTTTTCAAATTCTCCTCAGTGATTGCTTCTAATTTTGAAAAGCAAGTAACTTTTCTCATTTTGAACACATTTTGTAAAATCAACAAATGCATCAAAAACATCACTTTTATTTGCAAGAAATAAAACTCACGTAAACCTTGAAAAATCATCAATAATTATAAATGCATAGATTTTATCTCCTATATTTGTAGTCCCAATGGGTATAAATAAGTTTAGGGGTAGGAGTTGAAGTGGCCTTTTAGTTGACACCATCTTCTTGGATTTATATGAGGACTTTACTTATTTTTTTAATTTGGTATGCATTACATACTTGATCCTTAATGAACTTGTCTTTACCATCCTCTCATAAGATCTTTTTGATTGACTTTGGCAATCAAATTCATGCATGTGTATCCAAGTAGCCTATGCCAAAGTAGCTCACAATTTTCATGGGGTACAAAATATTTTTCCGTATTAAGGTCATATTGATCAATGATATAAATATTTTTATCATGATGACCAACAAATGCTATATTATTATTATCATTATATCTACTATGCAGTAGTTAAATTTAAACAAAACATGAAAACCTTTATCATATAATTAATTACTCGATAATAAATTATTCCTAAGTTTCTAAACAAGAAATACATCTTTAATAAGTGAGAAACCAATGGAAACATCACCTTTACTAATAATTTTACCTTTACTGTTATCATCAAGGTTAATAAATCCACTATTTTTACTTACCAACTCCTTGAATATGGATAGATTCTCTATCATGTGTTATGAACATCCATTATTAAGAAACTATTTCTTATTCTTCTTCTTGGAGTGTAGGCACAATTAACAAATCAAAATTGGATAGGTACCCATTTTTAATTATGGGTCATCATGAGTAGAAGAAAAAAAAGGAGTATACAAGAGGATAAAAATATAAATAATCATATAAGCAATGTAAAATGAGGTTACTTACCTCTATATGTTAACTAGAGAATGACCATAGATATAACTAGTAGAAGCATATGGGTCATCACTAGCTACTTTAATCATAATCATGCTAGAGATATTTTAGGAATCCAAACTAACTTGGATTTCTTGATTTTTGAGATTATCCAGTTAGGTACCTATATTGTTTTAAGAGAAGAGTTTCTCTTAATTGGGCAACTAGAGGAATATGCCCCTTTCTACAGCAATAGATGTAAGTTAAGTGAGAGTGAGTTGTAGTTAAAGTTTTTACAAAAGTAATTTTAGTACACTGGAACTTAGAGATTGAAATAAAGCCTAATCCGGATTTATTAAAAATATTCCTTTGGTTTTTAAAAATCATGTTCAAGGTTGTATTTTCATAAAAAAAGTTTTTAAAAAAGTTTTGGTTTTCACAAGTAGTCGTAGAAGAGTTTTACATGTCATATTCTACTTCAAGAGCATCAATATCCTCCTTACAATTATAAGTGCTTTTAAAATATTTCAAAGCATTAAAATTATTCTCAAGGGTAGATAGCTATTTTCTTAATGAAGCATGTTTGAGACTCAATTTTTCATGTCTTGTAAATAATTCTTCAAAAATATCTTGTAATTTCTTAAAATGTAAGTCACATATCTCATTCTCATTTATCATGAGGCAAAGGTTCACAATCTCATTATCGAAAGAGGCATCCTCACTCTCCTCTTTGGATTGGTCCCATATTGCCAACATTGTCTTTTTCTTCTTAACCTTGAACTTCTTAGATTGAATGTTGAGAGGACAATTTGCCTTCTTGTGGCTCGGTTTCTTGCACTTAAAGCATGTGGGTATGTCCTCCTCTTCTTCCATGATTGGATTGCTCCTATTGCCTTTTCTTGGCTTTCATGACATGTGCTTCTTCTTAGAAAATTTCTTGCACTTTCTTGTTAGAAGCACCATGTCTTCATCACTCTCTTCCTCTTTTTCTTCATTTGATTCTTTGGCTTTGAAAGTAATATTCTTTTTTTCTTATCTTCATTATCCTCTTAGATTCGATCCTTTATTGTCATCTCATGAGTGATTAGAGATCTTAGATGCTTCTCTAAAGATAAGGCATTGAGATCTTTAGCTTCTTATATTATTGTCACCTTTGGATCCAAAAATCTAGGTAAATATCTCAAAATCTTTCTAACCATCTCATCATTAGTATTAGCCTTACAAAGAGATTTAAAGCATTGAGAATATCGGTGAATCATATAAATATCTCAATGATAAACTCATTTGTTATTATTTTAAAGAGCTCATATTGATTTACTAATATATTCACTTTAGATTTTCTTACTCATCTTATACCCTCCTGAGTAACTTTAAGACAATATTAAATTTGATGAATTGTCTTATAAATACTAAGATTAAACTCAGATAGATCAAGAGTGCAATACCAAAAGTTCATTGCTTTTGCATTCAATGAATTCATTTTCTTGTCACCCTCATCCAACTTGTGGTTGGGCTTAGATACCCTCACTCCATTAATTATTTTGGTGGGTGAAGTGTGCTCTTCCTCCATTAATTATCATAGATCATAATCAATGGTTTTTATAAAGATTTGAATTCGAGCTCTCCAATAATTAAAGTTTGTGTTATTGAATAATGGTGGACTAGTGGTAGATTGCCCCTTTTGAAGAAATAATCAAGAAGTACCAAAATTCTCCATAAATAATGATCGAAAAAAACTCTAGTAATTAAAATAAAAATAAAAGTGAACTTGGCTATGATACTAATTGACAGCACAAAAATCATCTAAGAGGAGGGTGGGGATAAATTAAATTTTGAGAAACTAATATAATTTTTTTGATAAATTCAAAACTGATTCAATCTATAATCATAAGTGCAATAAGAAATAAGATAAGAGAGATGATAGAATGCACAAAAATTTAACATGGTTCAAATGCCAGTTGCTCCTACTCCACGGCCCTTGCCTCGATCTTAAGAGCTTTAACTCTCCACTAAGAGTGCCACTTCGTCGGTGAAACCAACATCATACAATCTTCTTGCTCCAACTGACAAAATCAACTCGAAACTAGATTTAGTATCTCTCAACCACTCCAAATAACTTTGGAGTGGATTACAAGTGATAAAAATCATAAATATTTATGTAATTTAAGCTTATACAAAGTTCTCTAAAGACTAAAGAAAATAACAATAAAAACTAGCTTGAGATGGAATGTTTAGAGCTCAAAAATGGCTAAAGAATTGAATGAGGCTTTAGTCTCCTTTTACAAATATTAGAGGATGCAAAATTTGTTAATCGAAGCCTGTTCAACTCTATTTATACCTTTAAGGTCAAATATAGCCATTAGGGTTGAAATTCCATAACTTGGTTCATTCCAATGATTAAAAGAATAGTTGTTAGTTGCATAAAAAGCCAAAATTGGATGTCCATTCTGGATAGTTGGATATCCAATTTCAGTTTAGTAGAACTAGCTCAAAGCATTGTTAGATGTCCAGTTTCCAACTGATCATCCAATTCTTCAAACCCATTTGTCAATCAGACGAACCGTCCAGTTCTGCCTTGGAGTGAAATTCTCAGCCTGATTCAATCGAACATCTAGTTTAATCAGAAAAACTCTCTTAAGAGCTTTATACAAAACTCTATGCGATATTAAATGCTAAATGATTTATCTCAAATAAATTTTCAACTTGACTAAAAATGAAAGAAAGCTAAACTTAGTTGATGTCAATTTCTTAAGTTTTTTTGGCCTTGTTCATGTCACTTGTGAGTCTTCAAGTAGTTTCTTCACCTCCAAACCAACTTGAGTCACCTCTTTATCTCATCAAGCCATGCTCCCCAATCTATTAATGCTTTTCCTCTTTTCCTTGAAGTTTTTGAATATTTCTTTGAGGGTTTTAAGTATTTTGGCTAAATACAATTCAAGCAAATCATCAAATATCATTTATCCATCATCAAAACCAAAAGGGATAATAAAGTTAATTTTAATATCAATTTAATAATTTTTTAAACTAAAATTTAAAAATAATTTAATTTTTTAATATTAGTTTTAATTAGTAAAATTAAATTAAAATAGAATTTTTCTAATATTTTAATCCTGGTATTTTTTTTTATATACATTTATAATATGATGTGAGTGATCTTTTACTAATACTGATAAGATAGGTGATTTCACATAATTTATAATAAGATAGGTATTTGTTTGCTAAAATTTTTAATTTAATATAAATAGATCATCCTATATATATACATTTTATCTCATTGATAATCATTTCAACCCACATATAAATATTTTATCCTATATTTATTCATTTCAATACATATATAAATATTTTATCTTATTTATAATCATTTTAATCCATATATAAATACTTTAACTCTTATATTACTATTTCAACCAATATAAAAATCCTTATCCCCTATTTAATCATTTCAATCTATATTTAAATATTTTATCCTATCTTTAATTATTTAAACCCATATATCAATATTTTGCTCTATTTATAACTATTTCAACCCGTATATAAATACTTCAATGCTTATATAATTATTTTAAAATATGAATATTTTATTCCATATATAGTTATTTCAACTAGAAATCTACAATAATAAAACACTAGACAATGATAGAATCTTGTCGAAATGCGATATACTAAACTAGATAAAATAATTTTTGACGACTGATAAGTAAAATTGCAAAGTAGATAATTTGGCAACTCAAGAGAGAAGCAGGAGAATAAAATATTTTTATAATTTACATCAAATGAGAATTATAACTTATAACAAGGAACTAAAATACATATGTTTAATTAAAATTTCTTCATCATCTTCGGTTCCATTACTACATATTCTTAAAAAATTAAATCTATTTAAAATCCACTAAACCGATAAAAAATGCTAATCAATAATACACTAAAGGAGGCATCAAAATTCTAACAGTTCTTCACAATTCCAATAATACACATGCTCCTGTGATTCTCTTCTTTTGATAAATTTCTTGAAAAAAATTAGCTACAATAAGACTCATAATCTCATATTTGATTAAGGGCAAATTAGCAAGCTCCAGCAATGGTGAGATTATTTAGCCTAAGTCCTTGCGATTCCCATCTCCTCCTCCTAAAGATTGCAAATGCAGATTGGGATTGACATTTAAAATAATTTGATTTTTTAACAGGATTAATTTAATTTAATTTATATTAAAATTAAATTAAAGATATTATTTCAAAATCATCTCAAACTAGGTTTTATATGGTTTTATATGATCTTTGGATTAATTAAATTCTAGTTTTTTCGTTGCTTGCTTACCAAAAGGAAAAGGATTAGGAAGCGTGGAAGTCAGTTAAGTGCTTTTGTGGGCTGGACTCCCGACTACAGCAATTTGATTGAGCGAATGGTAAAAAGCCTTCCGTCATCTATTTTAACTCCACTCCGTTTCGAGTCACAGCAGTTGGTCATATCGTCAACAACGCGGCAAGCACAAGTCGCTTTCTGCCATTCTTTTCTGGCGAGAAAAATGCATTAAGCTCGAAGAGTCATCGATGATTCACATGGCAGCACACGAAGGCAGCAATCACCGCTTGCTTGTTTGTCTTTTAAGATCCCCGTCAAATTAATGGACCCTTGTCTTTCCTTGTATTTGCTAAAACATTTGTCTCAGATTTTGCATTCTGCATGTTGCACTGCCCATCAACGATGATGCACTCCGCATGCTCTGCCGACGGACAGGCGAGATGTGATGGATTCAGTGTGCACTGTGTATTAGATCCTAGATTCACTCCAACTTTAATTTTTTTGGGAAAATACTTTGATATAGTTTTTTGAAGAACATTTAAATGAGAATTAAAAACTATTAAAAAAAAGAACCAATTATTCAGTAATATAAAAATGAAACCAATTACAAAAAATACATCAAAAGAATTTGTAAAAAGTGATAGTCCATTAACAATGGAGATTCAATTCCAATAAAAACAATGGACTTTTTTTTTTATAGATTTTTGGTATATTTCTATTTGTAGAATTACAATATATTTTTTGGTAAATTTTTTTTTTGTTTAGGTTGATTGTTTGAAATATTTTCACTAATAATTTATATAAATTGTTATGAAATATAAAACATATTAAATTCTGTTAGTAGCACTTTGAGATCTGTATAAAAATATCATATGTCAAGTTGTAGTGGCGTAACTATAAACTATTTGTTAATTACATGACTAGTACAAGCGTTAAAGAGGGTTGATTTCCTAACTTTAGGCTTTAGATGTATACTTTTTTTTTTTGTTGTCAAACTTATTATTAGAAAAATTTATTAAAGAAATCTTGAAATTTTTTAAAATTCAGTATTAGCTCTTCGTATTTTTGAAATTGTCAAAAAAGTTTAACTGTAACACCTCATTGCATCCAACATTGAATCACAACACAAAGTAAACAACATATAAAATTAATATTTATAGAATACATAGATATAAAACCTATTATAATAACGAAGAATACAATCTAATAAAATTTTAAAAAAAAGATAATCCAATATAAGCTACTCAAGTTCTTCACAACAACCAGTTAAACAGGAAAATTAAATAACCTAGTGTAATAGAAGCTCTAACCATGGATATACCTGCATGAACTACTACCATAGCCGCCAACATCTATTAACTACCGTCCTGTGGATGAAGAAAATTAATGAAATGAGACAAGAATACTTAGTAGAGAGTCATTGCTTGTCATTCCCCGAACTCGAAAATTTTAGGCTTGGGTACATAATAATACTGCATACATATAAAACTAAAGCTTCATAAGCATACAAGGTTACAATCTTAATTCTGTATAAGTTAATAACTCACAAGAATTAAATTAATATCTTACAAAATAAACCTCAACTATATAATAATACATTCTTAAATTATCTTACATTAAACCTAATATGAGTTTTTATATCACGAGATAACTTAACAGGTATTCAACAACTGATATCTAATTGTCAAATCTACAATAGAATGAGCGATTTCATGTTTAGTAAATATTTTAAAAATAACATAAAATATTTAATGACTCGTTTGTAATGTAACTAATTTATGTCAAAATATATCTAAAATATGTGTCACACGAATATATATAAAAGTCAACAAGTAATACACATAATATTTTAAAATAATTATATTTTTTAAAAAATACAAGACAAGATAAAATTATTAAGACTGGTATCTTTTAAATAAGTAGTGGTATATAATGGGTGATCTAAATCACAAGCAAGTTGGCACACTTAAAATCAGTGGCGTGCTTACGAATATATGATGTCTTAAAAGGGATTACGACATGATATCCCAGAAGGGACTACGACATGAATATACCACTATTTTGATATCCATAGATGATAGTGAAACTAATTTCTCACTATTACATATATGTTGACATGACCATTATTTAATTCCAAATGGTAGGATCATGATACGAATCACAAGGGAGACAATATAGTCAAAACTACTAAAATATGACAATTCATAAAGTATTCACAAGTTAGAAATTCTTATTATAAACACATGCATAATTTTCTTTTACAAATTAAATATAAATAAATATAAGTACATGTCAAGATCTAATAAATTCTTATCAAGAACACATCCATAGGTTTTTCAATATTTTTAAGTCACACAATTATATATATATATATATATATATATATGTATATAATGAATTACGATATAATCATAACTTTATATCAAGAGTATATTAAGAGATTACTTTAACAAATATAATATTTAAAAACTTATAAATTATCAAAAGGTATAAGTTCACAAATTAAATGTTACTTAACATTACTAAGAGTCCCTTATTTGCTTACCTTACGAGGAGATTACAAGAATAAAAATAAGCATATGAAGGTTCAAATTACATCCAAACCTAAGTCACGTAACCAACTGACTTACAATCGAGAGTCACATAAACACATTTTTAAATAAAATAGACCTAATTCCAAACCTAACAATTTATATTGACATTAATGTAACATATACTAGAAGTATTATTCAAAATCTAGTCAAAAATATATGTTCCAAAAAACCTTACTAGAATTTAACATTCAATATATGAACCAACCATAATAACTCCAAAGTCAAAATTTGTAACATATATCTATTTTGATATTAAGGTTAATGAGTATATGTCACAATAAATCTAATTTAGTTCTACATCCAATGCCACGATAATCTCATGATTGAAACCCTTAGGTTGTATAATTTATCTTCAAATTATATACATGAGTTTCTATAATTCCAAAATAAAATATTAATTTAGATAGAAATATGACACAATAGCCTTTTGATCTTATTAACAATATTCTAATCATGTCTGAAAATCATGGCTTCGAGATATCACATGAATCATATCAAATTTTAAATATCAAAATAGCCTCCCAAAATTTAATAATAAAATTAGATTTAATGTCAAGATAGCAAAAGCCTAATAAGATCATAATAACGGAAAGAGAACCTAGATCATAAGATCAAATATGCTAGTTTATAAAAATTCCCAAGTATAGGGGAGGGATTGATATAATAATAGAACCAAAATAAAAGTCTCAAATCTAAAAACATGAAAAACATAAATGGAGACTTGATTGAGAGAAAGATGAAATCTTCATCTACTTAGAAAATCCAAGACTTTAAGAGGAAACTAAGGCCTGGGCTACGTACATCTTGTCGAGCTCGTCGTCCTTGCCCAACCTTAACCGTTGCTCTTCTCAAATTTCTTTATTTCTTAAAAGCCGCAGCCCAGTTCCCATAGCAGGAGAGGAAATCCCCTCGAATTAAAGAAATTTACAACTAGGTCTATTTTTTTTGGGTTTTCACATTCTACACCCTTAAAATAAGTTTAACCCTCTAAACCTAATTACAAATTACCTCATAATAAAATGTGAAAATAACTGAGGGTATCTTGCCAACTTATCTTTCTCTTTTTTCCAAGTGATTTTTCTTTTAGAATGATTGATTTATGGGACCTTAACACAAGGTACAATTTGATGCCTCAACACTTCCTCTTTTCCATCCATTATATGAACATGATGTTATTCATAAGAAATATTCTCTCTAAACTATAAAAGTATAAAATCTATCAGGTGTCCTTAATGTGGGATATAATTTCACAATATAGATTCGTGAAACACATTATGCAATTTAAAAAATGAAAGAGAAAAAATAAGTTTGTACATCATATTACTAACTCTCCTAATAATTTCAATTAAAAATATTGCATTGTGAGGATTTTGTAGGAGATCACTGATCCTAGTATTACTCTCATCCAAACACACTTAATTACCGATTTCTGATGGGATCTAAAACTTTAATGCTAGTATAATTTCAAAAGGTCTAATAAAATGAAAATTATATTCACCATAAACACTAAAATATATTGCACTCTTAGAAGGTGAAATCTTAATAAATAGATAATTACCAACTATACCTCCAACTCTTAAAAATGAGTAGCAACATAACTCTCAATCTAATTCAACTTAGTCCCAAAAGTTCACAATTTACAATATGAATCAATGGAATCAAATTTTCAATTCTTGAAAATCATCAGGAAATTCTAGTATTTTACACCTAGTATATATCAGCTGTATACTCTGATTTAAATTTGTAAAATCTTTAATATTTTCAATTCAAAATGATCTCATAATTTATATAAAAGTAACTAATATCTTATCTAATAATATCTTTCATATTCTCAGAGGTAACTGAAATTTATAATTAAAATTTTCCTATGCTTGACTGAGTAGTAAATATTGTAACTATAAAGTTATAGCTTTCATCGAATAACTATGAAAGTAACAAGTACTTTCATATTTGAGTCTAATATAAAAATAAATGATGAGGTCTATATTCAAAACTTAAATTCTCAGTCACCATATATTATCCATAATTTTCTACTTAAACAAAAGTAACTCAAATCACAAGATAAATTTAAACACATTGGTATATCACATAATTGCATAAATATAGTTCCAATCATGGGAGCACTTAGTATGTATCTTTCAATCCTAAATAGACATTATGATTAAGAATAAGAATTTAAATCTTAGTATTTAATCATAACAATTTCTCGAAATACCTTGCATCAAATTCTTATTACTCCTTTAATTAAATCACTAGACTATAATCATAATTTGACAAAATTAGACTTATAGAACTAAAACTTTTCTCAAATCCATTGTCATACTAATTAGACACCAAAATTAATATAATATATTCTAATAAATTTAAAGTCAAGCAAGATTCCAAATCTTAAAAATGTAAAACATATGATATTAAAGATTTGCTACTTAGAAAAATACACTTATCAAACTAATATCCTCAAAATTTTGCATATTGTCCAGCATTGATACACAAGAACATGGTATTACCATATATCTATCTTAACAATATATGTCTCTTCTTCCACAAGCATACTGCGATTAAAATTTGAAATACATGAATTTGTCTTATATATCATAATCTTAAGAATCACAAATACATCATATCTAATGAGAAATCACAAATTTGGACCTCAATCTCTAAATCTATAGATATACATCAAATAATCATCCTTTTGCATGAGAAACTACAAATTTAAACTTTAATGTCCTTATATATTATTTGCCAAAATAACTTGATAATTCAATATGGGAGAACTTGATTTCATCTCAAACAGAATGATACATAAAATAATGACAATGTTATACCCTCAATCAAGAGAACTATCAAGTAACTTATTACTTCCTCAAAATAGTCTTTGATAAATTTTCATGAATTAAAATCTTAAATTCAAAACTTAGATCCTCAATGATAATAACCTAGATGAATCTTCCAGATAGAATTTAATTATATTAAAAAATTGTCCAAGTTTCGACCTCCAACTCATGAGACCAAACTTAAGAATATTAAGACATTTCTTTTAAAATTAATCATATATTAAAAACTAAGAAGTCAAAACTCATATGTTATACATTAAACACAATTCAAAATCATAGGGACTCAAGGTCACAACTAAAAGAGAGAAATATTTCATTTAAGATTCAATGACCAATCATGATTTAGCTATATGAGATTAACACATTATTAAAAAAAACTAATGGAGGTAAAAAGATAACTAAGTAAATTTGAGAATCATTTTTAACTAAAACAAACTTATAATTAAAAACTATTATATCAAAATTCAAATCCATAGACACATATATTTAGGCATATAAATTCAAAATCATAATCTAAATGATTATACAATTCTCACAAATATAAAAACATAGCACTCAAGTATATTCTCATAACATATACTGAAAACTTCATAATAATTTTTCTAAAATCTTAATATGATTTTTATCACACATACCCAAAACAAAAATTAGAACTTGAAATGCATATAATTTCATGTACCTTTCAACTCTAAAATTACTAAGAAAAATTTATACTTCACAAGATCAAGAATCTTATCCACATAAAAGTAACCCCTATACTAGAACAATCCAAAGATAATATGCAATCCAATTTCATTCAAAGATTCAACTTAATTATAAAACACTCTCTGCTTGGCCAAATTGCATGTTCTAATACCTATTTAACCAAAATTTAAAATTCAACAAAACAATATCATATATGCTCATTACAATTTCATATAATCCACTAAGATGATAGAAAATCTATTGGTCCTCAAATTCTCTAACATATAAACCGAGATCCACAAAACTATTTCTACACTCATCATCAATTTATATCTCTCAAATCTCATATAACCTAATCTAAACTCGAATCTAGAGTTCTAATACTATTAAATTATCATGTCCCGAATCCGAAAACTCTAGGCTTGAGTACTTAATAACACCGCATACTTATGAGGTTAAAACCCCATAAACATGCAAGGCTATAATCTTAATCCTGTACAAGTTAATAACTCACAAGAATTAAATAAATATCTTACAAAATAAACCTCAACCATATAACTATACATTCTTAAATTATCTTACATTAAACTCACGTGTACAAAGGATAAACAAATTTAATCTGAGTTTTCACATCATGAGATAACTTAACTGATATTCAATAACTCATATCTAATAGTTAGATCTACAAGAGAATGAGTGATTTCATGTTTAGTGAATATTTTAAAAATAATATAAAATATTCAAGAACTTATTTATAAGATAACTAAATCATGTCAAAAGATATCCAAAATACATATCACATAAATATATATAAAAGTCAGCAAGTAATACATATAAGATTTTAAAATAATTATATTTTTCAAAAAAATATAAGACAAGATAAAATTATTAAGACAGTGTCTCCTAAACAAGTAGTGGGCACACATACCATAGGTGATCCGAATCACGAGTAAGTTGACACACTTAAGATTAACGGTTTGTTCATGAATATACTATATCCTAGAAGGGATCATGACACGATATCTCAAAAGAAACCACGACATGAATATATCGCTACTTTGATGCCTATGGGCGGCAGCGAAATCAGTTTCTCATGATCACACGCATGTCAATATGACTATTATTTAACCCTAATAGTAGAGTCACGACACAAATCATGAAGGATATAACATAGTCAAAACTAGTAAAACATAAAAATTCACAAAGTATTCATAAAATAGAAATTCTTATCATGAACACATGCATGGTTTTCTTTTACAAGTCAAATACAAATAAATATAAGTACATGTCAAAATCTAATAAATATTTTATAAGTTCACATGTATATATTTTTTTAATATTCCTAAGTCACATAATTATATATACATTACGAATCATAATATAATCATAATTTATATTAAGAGTATGTCAAGATATCACTTTAACAAGTATAATATTTGAAAATTTATAAATTACTAAAAGATATAAAGTTCACAAATTAAATATCACTTAATATTATTTGGAGTCACTCATTCATTTACCTTATGAGAAGATCACGAGAATAAAAGTAAGAATATAAAGGTTCAAATCACATCCAAACCTAAGACACATAACCAATTGACTTACAATTCAAAATCATATGAATATATTTCTAAATAAAATAAACTCGACGCCCAATCTAATAATTCACATTGACATTAATGTAACATATACTAGATGTATTACTCAAAATCTAGTCAAAAACACATATTCTGAAAAGCCTTTCTATAATTTCATACCCAACACATGAACCAATTATAATAATTTCAAAATCAAAACTTGTAATATATCTATTTTGATATTAAGATCAATGAGCATATGTCGCAATGAATCTAATTTGGTCCTACGTCCAATGCCACGATAATCTCATAATTAAAACTCTTAAGATGTATAATTGATCTTCAAATCATGTACATGAACTTCTATAATTCTAAAATGAAATATTAACTTAGATAGAAACATGACACAATTGCCTCTTGATTTTATTAACAATATTCCAAATTATATCTGAAAATTATGGCTTCAAGATATCATATGAATCATTCTAAATTTTAAGTATCAAGATAGCCTCCAAATATTCACTAATAAAATTAGATTTAATTTCAAGATAACAATAGCCTTAATAAGATCACAATAGCAGAAGGAGAACCTAGATCATAGGATCAAATATACTACTTCATAAAAAACCCTAATGATAGGGCAAGAATTGAAACAAGAATAGAACCAAAATTAAAATATCAAATCTAAGAACATGGAGAATATAAATGAGGACTTGATTAAAGGAAAGATGAGATCATCACATACTTGGAAAACCCAAGACTTCAAGAAAAAAATTAAAGTATGGTCAATTCACATGTTGTCGAGCTTGTCGTCATTGCCAAACCTTAGTTATCGCTCTTCTCAAAGATCTTTTTTTCCCCTAAAAGCTGCTGCTTAATCCCTGCAGTAGGAGAAGAAATAAAAATTGTGGTTTTAGGATTTTTATAATAGATATTTGCAAAAACCCCTCAAACTAAAGAAATTTACAACTAGGTTCCTTGTTTTTTGGATTTTCACACTATTTCCAAACACTATAAGAGGTCAACAATAGAAAAGTAACAGTAAAAATAGCAATAAAAATATTATCAATAACAATAATGATAATAGAGAGAGTCAACATCTACAATAAGGAATAGATCAATATAAGAAAGTGATCATTACAACCACAACAGTCAATGATTAGGAATAGTGACAATGGACTCTTTTACCGATCTTACAAGTTGATCGAACTTCCCACTAGACAAGGTCAAAACGAACTATACAAAAACCAGCCTATGATGATACCCTACCAATCTTATAGAGTTGATTGTACCATCTACCATGCAAGATCACATCGAACTATACGTAAATCAACCTATAGGTATGGTCGTACCTCTTACCAAGTAGAGTTATACTACTTTGTACTCTCCACTGTGGATGGAGTGGTAATCTTATTTAGTTATATAACGAGTCACATCTGCTAACACTTAAGAGACTACGTACTATCATGTTTGACAATCTTGCTAATTCCTAATTAAAGTAGAAAAGTAGTCTACTGATATTAACCTAATAAAGTCCTATTGCATGCATCCTCCATCATACAGAAAACCTAGTCATAATAAATATCAAGTCCATATTATCAACCAAGGTTTTGGGTATCGGTTTTAATTTCGGTTTCGGGACCGGCCGAAACCGATCCGTTTCAGCCGTTTCGGCCGAAAGAATTTTTTAAATTATTAATTGGGCGTTGACCAGAGTTTGACTATACTTTGACTTCAAATTAAAAATACGATAAAATATTAGAAAAAATTTGAAAAAATTTGAAAAATTATGAATGAATTTATATTTAATTTTACAATCATTTTAAATAATATTTAAACTAATTAAAATTAATTTTGATAGTTAGTCACTGATATTGTCTAGTTTTAATATATATTAGTGTATTAAAAAAACATACAAGAAATAATATGAATATGATTAAAATTTAAAAATTAACATAAGCAAATTTAACTTTTCATTAAAATGTATTTCACACATACATAATTTATAAAATCTAAAATAATACAACTAATCATCGTAGTCATCATCGGTTGAGTTTGGAACATCTGAGTGTGGAATTACAAATTAAGTACCTGGATGATCCGGATGAGCATTTGTAGGCATACGAGCCAGAACAATTAGCTCAGCGTGATCTCGTGGCAATGGTATCCGGCCCGCGAGCCCTGCAGCTGCCCCGACCGCCCTGTGCCCGCCCCGCGCGTGCTGAGCTCGCCGCCAGCGCACTCAGCTCGCCGTGCGCGCGCTGCGGTCACCCCGCACATGCCGAGCTCGCCCCGTGCACGCTGTGATCTCCTCGCGCGCGCTGAACTCGCCCCACGCGCCCTGCGCTCACCATGCATGCGCCGAGCTCACCATGCACGCACCCTGCACTCGCCACCGACGGCCTGCGCCCCCTGCAGAAACTACGCGCTCCCTGCGGCCGACCTGCACGCCCTGCGGCTGCCCCGACCGCCCTGTGCCCGCCTCGCGCGGCCTGCCGGCCACCCGAGCACGCCATCCTCGCCCGCAGTCGCCCGCAGTGCCTGCCCTCGCCCGCCCTCGCTCACAGTCGCCCGCAGCCGCCCTCGCCCGCTCTCGCCCACAGTCGCCTGCAGCCGCCCCGAGCTTGCCCCCCCTCGCCGGCCCTCGCCCGCGGTCGACCGCGGTCGCCGGTAGCCGCCCTCGCCCTCGCCCGTACGCGCCCGCCCGCGCCTGCGGCCGCCAAGCCCTCTGCTGCGACGACGAAACCCTAAACCGAAATGATAAATACCGTTTCGGCGCGGGTTCGGCCGAAACCAAAACGTTTCGGTTTCGGCCGAAACTCGAAACCATGTTATCAACAAATAAAATGAAATCAACTTGATCAACAAATTAAGTTAAATTAGATTAAAAAAATCTTATTAAAAGAAGGATTTAAAATCACCAATAAATTTAGTATAAAAAACTAAGTTCAATGATTTCTGGGTCACCAAATTTGAAATTTAAATAAAAAAGTTATGAACAATCGAATATAATTATGTAATTCAATTCCTAAAATAAATTTATACTAGGTTCTTCCTCAACCTCAACTCAAAATAACCAAATCCTGACCCTAACCACCACCACTGCTCCTTCACCTCCATTGTCGCTGACCACCACCGCGGCGCCGCTCCATTACACTGTCAAATCGCGCCACCAAGTCGCGGCCATGCACAGCTGGCCCGCATGTAGCAACACTAGGCACTACTCATGCCAAGGGCATCACCTTGTGCGGCCTGCGCCACACTCGCCATTAAATGCTACTCCATGCTGCAGTTGTGCCTTATCACGGCTGCGAGCATCGCCGCCCTCGTCACGGTTGTGAGCACTACTGCCAGCCAACATAGTTGCCGCACCACCATGCGCCGACTATCGTGCCACACCCCTTGCTGGCTGCCTCACCGCTCTAGCCACTGATGGGTTCTTCCTCTGGCGAACAGAGCAGTCACTGCTCTAGATTGAGAGGATGATGACAGTTTTGCAACATATATTTAAATTCAATAAGTTTTTAGTAAGTTTTTCCTAATTCTACGTTATTATTTTGGGCATGATACATCATAAATGTCATTAAGCTTAGATTGACACTCAAGATGGGTTTGTCTTAAAGTAAGAATAAAAAAAAATTAAAAAGACAAAATTCACCAACCTTAAAATGAATGTTAATCGTTTCTTATTTTCACTTTGTATAAGACTCTGATCAGAAGAAATTAGGATAGAAAAAATTTGTTACATATTCATTATCAAATAAGATATATATTATTTACGAACCCAAAACATCTGACACTGGATGATTATAATATCCATGAATTGTGAATGGTTACCGGGCCATGCGTAATGGATGGTTACACTAGCCATTACTTGCTATTGGTACAAAAGATTTGAGAAAATAAAATATGTTTTACCCCATGCAAGGATAGTAAAATTATCTCATTGTCCTTTGCATTGTAAATAGTGTCTTTCAACAACCTCCTTTTCTCCTTGTACATGTCATTCTCCTCCTTGTGCCCATTTGTCTCTGTTGAAGGAGACCACTACGACCACGAGCTTGGTTGGATGCCAGAGAGATTGTTCTCGAGGGTACCATCACCAAATGCCTCGTGGACGAGGAGTTGATGAGGAGTTCGATCTCTCCTCTGAGGTCAACCGCTATATCCTCGTGACCTCTAACTACACTAGTTACAGCACGCTCTGGCAAGATGTCAGCCCTACTCCTGTTGCATTGTCTCCTATGATAATTGTTGCATTAAAGCCTAGGCCAACACCTATTCTTGTTGTAACACTCCTGTTGTTGTTCGATTGAACCACAATATAAAGTGGACAATATATATAAAAGGTTTACAAAATACATAGAATTAAAATTTATTATATTAATGAAAATATAGTGTAGATAATCTATAGAAAAGTGGTCCAACAATAAATACTCAAGTTTCACACAATATTCTTCATATAATAAAATAAAATAACCGACAAATAAAGTATCTCCAAGAGTAATCCCGCGCATGTGCATTGCTACTGTTGTCACTTGTGTCTATCAGCTACTTTCTGTGAATGAGGAGAGTCAAGGGGTGAGCCAAGAATGATCAATAGGGAGTTATCTCCTCCAAACAATAGGAGAGGTCAATATATAGGAGGAAACAATAAAATTAACAACAGTAATACAATAATAATATAACGACAATGATGATTAGATAAACCAACATCCACAGTAAGGAATGAATCAACAAAAATATCACATCCACGATAGCCAACGGTTAGGGACAGTGACTATGGACTTCCCTACTCATATTATAGAGATGGTTGCACCCCTCACCAAGTAGGGTCAAACCAACCTACACATAAATCAGTCTGTGAGTGTGGTTATACCCCCTACCAAGTAGAGTTATACCATGCGGTACTCCCAACTGCTAATGGAGTAGTGATCCCATTTAGTCACACAATAGATCATGTCCCCTAGAACTTAGGAGACCAGCCATAATATAAGCGTGTGGTTAGACCCCCTATCAAGCAAAGTCATACCACACTATACTCCCAACTGCTGATAGAGTGGTGATCCCATCTACTCACACAACGGATCACGTCCCCTAGAACTTAAGAGACTGATCATAATATAAGGGTGTCGTTGGACCCCCTACCAAGTAGAGTCATGGCATGCTGCACTCCCAACTGTTGATGGAGTGGTGATCCCATCTACTTATACAACGGATCAATCCCCTATAACTCAGGAGACCGGCTACTGTCACGTCTGACAGTCTTTCTAATCCCTTACTGCGAAGTAGGGAATCACCGACTAGTACCAGCTAAATAAAGTCCTGCTGCATATGTCCCCTAATATACCAAAGACTTAGTCACAATAAATATCGAATCGAGATTACCAAACGATAGAAAGGAGTCGACTCAATCATAAATCAAACTAGATCAGCTAGAAGATATTATCAATTTAGCCCCTCAATTATAAAATATTATTTAATTTCTAATCATTGTTCAATTCAAGTCTCTAATCAAGTCTATAAACTCAAGATTAAATTCAGCAAATTAAACTAATTAACTCAATTTAGAACCAACCAATCCTCTAGGTGTCCGATTGGCTACTAGTTAAAATTTCAATCTAATTCCATCAAATTATAAATCCAGATTACTTGATTTAATCTAAACAACTTATATCATCACTAACCCAATTAACTCAAAGCTCAACCCAAACCAACTCCAAACAAGAACCTAAACCAAACCAATCCTAAATTAAACTAAAACCCATCTCCTTATTCCTCCTCAACTCACCATCAAACCTTAATCCTAATTCACCGCCGCTATCACTAGTATCGCCGCCTCTGCTGGGCCACGAGCGCTACTGGGTCACCATCTCTAGATTGTTGGCCCCAGTCATCGTTAGACCCGCGCCATCGTGTCGGGTCATGCACAGCCGCAGCTCACATAGCCCGAGCGGCCCACACAACCTCGTGTTGCCCCGCACACTGGCGCATAGCGTAGCCCGCGCCACCGCACGCTGGCAGAACTCCGGCCCACACAGTCTTGCACGCTGCTCACACACTGCGGTGCTGCGTGCACCACCAGCCGCTTCCGTCGCCGTGCCATGCGTTGAACTTGTGTCGGGTCTCATGCTGGAGCCGCGCTGCTGCTGGGTCGCGTGCAGCCACGCCACGCGCAGTCATGTGTGGTGCTTGCACATGATGCCTGCGCGCAGTGGCGCCGCACGCTACCGCATTGCACACCATCGGCGTTAGTCACCTCACTCCGGCCGCCCCGCTCTCAAATTGTTGCTAGTTGCCGATGAGCAGCTCTCGTTGCTTTGTAGAAAGGGACCAAGATTTCGCAGACACAACCCTCTAATTTTTCTATTCCCAAAACATGCTTATATGAATATAATATTTTAAAATTTTGACATATCTAGTTTCTATCAAGTTGTTCTTAAATCTAGGTTATCATCATCCTCGTAGATATTATGAGAGTCACTAGGTTTACACATTATTTGACATAAAATTATCTTAGGAATAGAGGCAAAGAGAGAACGAACAAAAATAAAGGTAACCTACCTCGAATCTCGATGGGAATCGTCCCGAAACTTCTTGCCACTCTGTGAGCCTTCATGATGATCGTTTCCTGACTCTCTTCACTCCTAGACAAGTTTTCGATTCGTGACGGTTTAGTGGGTGGTTGTTGCCTATAAATAGAGGTGATTATTGGGTCGTGGGTAGTGAGCCCGAGTAATGGGCTGTTACGGAGTAGTGGGCGGTTACATTCCTTCCCCCTTAAATAAATTTGGCCCCCAAATTTAAAATGAACTTACTTTAAAAAATATGGGGGTATTTGGCCTTGATGTCCTTCTCTCTTTCCCAAGTGGCCTCATCCATAGAGTGATGTTGCCATTGTACTTTTACTAAAGGGATCACCTTTCTTCTCAACACATGCTCCTTTTGCTCCAAAATTCGAATTGGCTGCTCCTCGCATGTTAAGTCCTCCCTCAGTTGTAATTGCTGAAATGATAAAATATGTGTGGCATCTAGAATGCATTTTCTTAGCATTGACACGTGAAAGACGTTATGCACATTAGCCAATGCTGGAGGTAAGACAAGTTTATAAGCAACTGTTTCAATTCTCTCCAAGATTTCAAAGGACCAATATAACGAGGTGCTAACTTGTCCCTCATCCCAAATCTCATCATGCCCTTTGTTGGAGAGATCTTTAGAAAAATATGGTTGCCCACGGGAAACTCCAGATCCCGCCTTTTGGTATTAGCATAACTCCTTTGTCTATTCTGTGCTGTGAGTAACCTCTTTCGAATCATCTCAATCTTTTCGGTAGCTAGCTGAATCAACTCTAAATCTAAAATCTATCTCTCACCAACCTCTGTCCAACACACAGGGGATCTACACTTTCTCCCATACAAAGCCTCATAAGGTGTCATTTGAATACAAGCATGATAACTATTGTTGTAGGTGAACTCAACTAGACACAAATGAGAGTTCCAACTCCCCTTGAAATCTAGAGCACACGCTCTCAGCATATCATCTAGAGTTTGGATTATCCTCTCTGATTGATCATCAGTTTGAGGGTGATATGCAGTACTAAAATGTAGTTGTGTCCCCAAAACTTTCTGAAAACTACACCAAAATCTTGAAGTGAATCTGGGATCTCTATCGGAGATGATGGTAATGGGTACTCCATGAAGCTTCACTACCTCCTTCACATATAATTCAGCAAGCTTGTCCAAATAGTAGGTCATCTTGATAGAAAGGAAATGAGCTGATTTAGTTAACTGATCCACCACAACCCATATAGCATCCAATCCTTTCCTTGTCCTTGGTAACCCAACCACAAAGTCTATTGTTTCATGTTCCCATTTCCATTCAGGGATAGGAAGTGGCTGTAACCTTCCTACTGATTTTTGGTGTTCAATTTTGACCTGTTGACACACTAAACATTTGAAAATAAATTCTGCAATATCTCTCTTCATGCC
Organism: Trichopus zeylanicus subsp. travancoricus; assembly: GCA_005019695.1. NCBI lineage: Eukaryota > Viridiplantae > Streptophyta > Magnoliopsida > Dioscoreales > Dioscoreaceae > Trichopus > Trichopus zeylanicus. The sequence continues at coordinate 167,356 of RXID01021999.1, read as the reverse complement.
ATGCCACCAATAATCTTGCTTCATATCTTGATACATTTTTGTGCTACCTGGGTGTACTAAGAAGTGAGAGCTATGAGCCTCACTTAACAATTCCTGCTTCAATTGAATATCATTTGGGACACATAACCGATCCTGATATCAAACCACACCATAAGTAGTCACATCAAACCCTGGTTTGGGACTCTCAGTTAACTCCAATTTTAAAGTCTGTAACATAGGATCTTTCAGCTGACACTTTTTAAGTTTTAGCACCAATTCTGACTCTAGGCATAATTCGGCTAGCAACTCTCGTTGAGTCTTTGATATCATAATTAATTTCATGTCTCTTAGAGCCTCTAAGGTCTTCCATTTTCTTACCAATAAATAAGCCAAATATCTCGCTGATTTCCTACTAAGCGCATCTGCAACAACATTAGTTTTGCTTGGGTGCTAATTGATCGAACAATCATAATCCTTTAAAAAATCTAGCCATCTCCTCTGTCTCATATTGAGTTTCTTTTGGGTGAAGAGATATTTCAAACTCTTATGATCTGTAAAGATTTCAAATGTCTATTCATAAAGATAATGCCTCCAAATTTTTAGTGCAAAAATGATGACTGCTAACTCAAGGTCATGAGTGGGATAATTTTTCTCATGAGCCTTCAATTGCCTAGAGGCATAAGCAACCACTTTTCCATGTTACATCAAAACACAACCTAATCCTTTGATGGAAGCATCACTATATACCACTATACCATCACCCCTGGAAGGTATGGTCAACACAGGTGCAGTGGTCAACCTTATCTTTAATTTTTGAAAACTTTGTTCGTAGTCTTCTGCCCAATCAAATTTAACATCCTTCTGAGTCAACCGGATCAGTGGAGTAGAAATCTTGGAAAAACCTTTCATAAATATCCTATAGTAACTTGCCAATCCAATGAAGCTTCTCACCTCGCTTACATTAGTGGGTCTTTTCTAGTCCAACGCAGCTTCTATTTTCTTGGGATCTACTAATATGACAGCACTAGAGATCATATGACTCAAGACAATCACCTCTGACAATCAGAAGCCACACTTACCGAGTTTGGCATACAATTTCTCTTGTCTTAAGGTTTCCAATACAACCTTGAGATGTTGCTCATGCTCCTTGTGGTTCTTGGAATATATTAGGATATCATATATAAAAATAATGATGAACTGATCTAAATACTACCTGAATACCCTATTCATCAAATCCATAAAGATAGCCGGTGTATTGGTCAAGCCAAAATGGCATAACAAGAAATTCATAATGTCCATAGCGAGTCCTGAAGGCTGTCTTTGAGATGTCCTCCTCCTTGACCTTTAGTTGATGGTAGCCATATCTTAGGTCAATCTTCGAGTGCACTAGAATACCTTGTAACTGATTAAAGAGATTGTCAATCTGAGGGAGAAGATATTTGTTCTTTATTGTGATTTGATTTAATTCACGGTAATCAACACATAATCTCATAGTTTCGTCTTTCTTCTTCACAAAAAGGACTGGTGCACCTCAAAGAAATGCACTGGGGTGTATGTCACCATTGTCCAAGAGTTCCTACAATTGCTTCTTCAACTCCACTAACTCCACCGGTGCCATTCTATAAGGGGGTTTTGAGATCGGAGCTGCATTGGGCATGAGGTCTATGCCAAACTCCACCTCTCTGTCAGGAGGCAATCCTTATAACTCATTGGGAAAGACTTTTGGATACTCTCAGATAATAGGAATGTCCTCTAATTGAGGTGTACTTAATCGCTCCTTAGAGATAAAAGCTAGATACCCCTTGCACCCCTTAATCGGTAGTTGTTGGGCTCGAAGAAAAGAAATGATAGGTGGAAAGTTTTCTTGCATACTGAAGAAGGTAAAAGCATCCTGCCCTGGTGGTCTAAAGATTACTACCTTCATGAAACAATCAATATTGACATGAAAAGTTGCTGACCAGTCAATGCCTAAAATGACGTCAAAGCCCTTAAAATTTAATAGAACTAAATCCACGGTGAGTTCTCGGTTTCCAATTCCAATAATACACTATTTAAATATATGATCTACAATCATTCTATCACCAGTAGGCATTTCAAATATCAAAATTGTCTCTAAAGGTTCAGGCTTTCTAGTCAGCTTGATAGCAAAGTGAGGGGCAATAAAAGAATGAGTAGATCCAGAATCGATCAATATAGAGGCAATCATATTATCAATAAGAATTGTACCTTGCACCACATCCTCTGAAGCATTTGCATCGGCCTGGGTCACAACATAAACTCGAGCTGGTGCTGGGCTCCTCTTTGAGATGGAACTTTTCCATTGTCGATTTTGATTTTGCCCAACATTCTTTTGTGCATGTAATGATTTTGGACAGTCCCTTACCAAATGACCCGATGGTTGGCACGTGTAACAAAGATGCTCTCTGTCATTGCTCCTTCGACAATATCGTGTCGTATGTCCCCACCGGCCACATAGACAATATTTATCTCTGTTATATGTTACAGTCTGCCTCACGGTGCCCCTTGGCTCTTTAGACCTGGATCTCTTTTCTGGTTTTTGTACCGATGTACAGGTTAGTGGTCTAGGGTGATCCTTCAATGACTTCTCCTTTAATGACCGAGACTGAGCTTGTGTCTTTTCCACTGAGAGGGCCTTACTCACAACCTCTCTGTAGGTCCTCAGCTCAAAATAGGCTACATGCTCTTTGATTCCCTCAGTGAGTCCATTCTCAAATAACTGAATTCGCTCCTCATCCTTATAGGTGAAGTCTGGGAGAAAGCGGTAAAGCCTGTTGAACTCAGCTTCATACTATTGGACTGTTTGATTGCCCTGTTGGATGTTGAGAAGTTTTCATCGTATTTCCTTTCGAACTGCTGCAGGGATATACTTTTGCAAAAAAAGGTTCTTTAAATTCTTCTCAGCTAATAGTCTCATTGGACTTTTCTAGGAACCTTAAGGTAGTCCTCCACCAGGCATCAGCGTTACCTTGCAATAAGTAGACCGCCAACTTCAACTTTTTCCCGTTCGGGCAATCAATAGCCTCAAAGGCTTTTTCTACCTCTCCTAGCTAGGTATCCATTTCGTCGGGATCATCACATCCAGAAAACATTAGAGGCCCCATCTTCTTGAACTAAGTAAGAAAGGGGTTGAGGTTATTTCCTCTTCCCCCTCCTCCTCCATTGCTAATACCGGCTCCCATATGCTGGTTCAGGAATAGCATCAGAGTTTCTTGGAGTGTCATCTCAGTATTTTCCTCTCCCATCCCACAACCTTGACTAATTCCTGTAGTTCTTACATGTCATGAAACACCCTCCCCAATATTGAGAGTGGCACGTCCACGGCCCACGGCAGCAGCTCCACGACCATGAATAGGGGCATGATGGGGAGGCATACTGGACTAGTAATCAAAGATTTGGAGGTTCTGTATTTCGGATGACACCCGAGAATATTCTATAAATAAATCTCAAAATTATGTTATTCTTAAACCTTATGCTTTGATACCATAAAAGTTGTAACACCCCTATTGTCATCTGATTAAATCACAATACGAAGTGGACAACATATATAAAAGGTTTACAAAATACATAATATTAATATTTATTATATCAATGCAAACATAGTCTAGATAACCTACAGAAAAGTGGTCCAACAATAAATACTCAAGTTTCACATAATGTTCTCCATATAAGAAAATAAAATAACGTACAAATAAAGTAGCTCCAAAAGTAATTCTGTTCATGTGCATTGCTACTGTTGCTACTTGTGTCTATCAGCTACTCTCTTATGAATGAGAGTCAAAGGGTGAACCAAGAATACTCAGTAGTGAGTTACCTCCTCCAAACAGTAGGAGAGGTCAATGTATAGGAAATAACAATAAAATTAATAACAGTAACTTCAATAATAATACAACGACAATGATGATTAGATAAACCAACATCCACAGTAAGGAATGAATCAACAAAGATATCACATCCACAATAGCCAACGGTTAGGAACAGTGATTATGGACTCCTCTACTGATATTACAGAGATGGTTGTACACCCCACCAAGTAGGGTTAAACCAACCTACACATAAATCAGTCTGTGAATGTGGTTAGACCCCCTATCAAACAGAATCGTACCAGACTGCACTCCCAACTGTTGATGAAGTGGTGATCCCGTTTAGTTACATAATGGATCACGTCCCCTATAATTTAGAAGACCGGCCATAATATAATAGTATGTTGCCGAGCTAAGTCAAGGTAGGATTTCTTTCATCTCTTGTGAACCTTTGTCTCCCTCTCTCTCTGGAATTTCAATATACTGAAAAAAAAGGATTTGTTTGAGTTGTGTTATGGATTAATGCTGTTCATATTATTTTAATTATAGAAATTGTTATTATCTTTTTATTTGTGATTTGTGTTATTGATGTTATATACAAATTTATATTTTTGTTATCTATTTTGTATTCTTGAGACGTGATTTTGCGATTTCTATATTGTAATCATGTTTTAATTTGTGACTTGATTTTGACATTATATTTCAAGAATTACAAAACATTTCTTGTCAATATGCATAAATTAGATTTCTTATTTTCTATTTTTCTTATCGTGTTTTTTAAATTTTTATGAAAGAAAATATTTTTCACTATTGTGAATCCTTTTAAATCTTCAAAAATTAAAATTTTTCTTCCTTTATGTAGTCTTTGTGGGTTAAAAAAATAAAATTACTTGGATGAGGATTATATTGCATTGGACTCCTCTTCTTATTGCTTCAGAAAGGATCAGGATCTTTATGATTCCTAAATTAGACAAAATTTTTAAATCTAAAATTCTAACAAAATATTTTGAAATTGGATATAAGGATCCCATTATTTACATCCATGACAAATCACGGTAGCGTGACTGTGGAGTGGGAACATTGGCAGCATGGGACTTAGCAATGGAGCAGGGCATCGTGGGGACGATGCACAAGGGAGGCTAGAGTTGAACGATATTGTCCAAGATTGCTAGCATGCAATGGTAATGATGCAACGTGAAGCAGTGGTGGAAACCAACGAGGTAAGCTCGTCAACGCGCGAGTTTGGCAATATATGAGGTCGACATGGATCTTATAGGCGTTCAACGTGAAGTCAGAAAAAAAAATAAAAGGGTAGAAAATAATATTAAAGTAAATTCACATCTTTATTAACAAGGTTAACTATTTTGAAGGATATACTACCAGGATTATACTCCATGCACTGATTCGAAGGTATATATTTCCTTTTCATCATGTTCTTCAATCTTCACCAGTCAATAGAAGATTTTGAAAGAGGGACCAAACAAGATTTGAATTCAAGCTTGTTGCCATGTTTTTGAATAAATAGCACTCTTGTAGGAGACACTCTTATCAATGGATTTCAAGAGAGGAATATGGTCACCAACACTGTCTAACAATAAATGCTGTGAGGCTTGCTGCATATTATTTTACAGGGTGTCCCTATCTCTGAGAATCTAGGCCGCCACATTTTTGCTATCACACTATAAAGAAAGAACTTGTGCCTGCCCTCGTTCATTATTTCAGTCGAATTTAGATTTGGAATATACTCTGTTTGCTTTATAAGAATGTATTGTTCACTGGGATCAGTCAAGTGCCTGTACGGATAGCATTAACTAGATGCTGGTGCACAAATTCCATCAGTCTATTTGCTAGTTGTTGCAGAGTCTTGCGGAGATATTGAACATCTTGTTATTATTTTCCAGAGATGGAGAAAGTATGGTAACTACAGACTCACTTTCATGGAACGTCACTGTCCACCAATGTTTGAAAGAAAAGAATGCTTGGTGCCTCCACCTGCAGGTCACAAGCCACCAATCAAATGGCCAAAGAGCAGGAATGAATGTTGGTACAGGTATTCTTTGATATTTTTCCTTCAATTTTTTGATCTGCTAATCTCATATGTGGATCATTTCTTATTTGTAGTGCCAGAAATGTTGGTTTAAACTTTCTTCTAACACGACTTCCCTCTGCCTATATATTGCTAGAAATGTGCCATATGACTGGATAAACAGTCAAAAATCTAATTAGAATTGGCTGAGAAAACAAGGGGAGAAGTTCCTCTTCCCTGGTGGAGGTACCATGTTTCCTCATGGAGCTGGTGCTTATGTTGATCTAATGCAAGATCTGATTCCTGGAATGAAACATGGTACTGTCCGGACTGCTATAGATACTGGGTGCGGGGTTAGTGTTGTTCACTTCATTTTCTCCCTTGTACTTTTCCATTGTAGATTTAACTACTCATTTTTGTATGCGACCCTTGGTTTCTTCATTTTCATAGAATGAGCTGCCTTTGATCTTAAAGAACATTTCTTTTAGCATTTCAGCATTTTCTTATTCACTATGGATATTGTAGCTACTGTACAGAGGTTATCTTTAATTTCTTATGAAGAATATTAAGCAATTTGTTCACTTCAGAAGAATTTACTGTTGCAGTAATAACAATAATATATCCTAGGTGGCAATCAAATGGCACAAGTAATCTTTCATAGTATAACTGGCTTTTCATTTGTAGGTTGCAAGTTGGGGTGGAGATCTGTTAGACCGTGGTATCTTGACTGTTTCACTTGCACCTAGAGATAATCATGAAGCTCAAGTACAGTTCGCTCTTCAACATGGCATTCCAGCAATTCTAAGCGTTATCTCCACTCAGCGGCTTCCTTTCCCAGCCAATTCATTCGATGCGGGCCACTGCTCCAGATGTCTTATCCCACAGACAGAATTTGGTAATCTGTCTTCTAAATAAGAAAGTGTGGTGCATGATGTTTGAATCAAAGAAATTGGTTTGAATTGCATGATGTTTTGGTCAGCCAATATCTTTGTAGAATTTCATTTATAGTTAGCTCGGTATTTTAGATAAGTTTCTTTTTTTTTGTGTGTTCAGGTGGTATATTCCTCATGGAAATACACCGAAAGCTGAGGCCTGGTGGTTTCTGGGTGCTCTCTGGTCCACCTATAAACTATGAGAACAGGTGGCGTGGATGGAACACAACAGTGGCAGAACAGAAAGGTGATTTTGATAAGTTAAAGAAGTTGCTGGATCAGCATGTGCTTTAAATTATACAACAAATAGGATGACATCACTGTATGCAAAAGTCTTCCGACAACAGTCGTTATGATAAACTTAGTATTGATTCATATCCCCAAAATTGTGATGACAGTGTAGATCCAGACTGAGCATGGCATGTACCGCTCAGGAGATGCCTGACTACCCGAGCCAAAACTACAGGAAGATAGGATTAAAATCTACTCCAAAATGGCCTGAAATGTTGCATGTAGCGCCTGAGCGTGTGTCCATTGTTCAAGGAGGGAATTCTGGGGGATTCAAACATGATGATACCAAATGGAAAGTCAGGGTAAAACATTAAAAGACATTGCTTCCTGCCCCTTGGAAGTGGTCAAATTCGCAAGGTTATGGACTCTTGTATGGGGGATTTGCTGCAGCTCTTATCGGTGCTCCTATTTGGGTGATGAATGTCGTGTCTTCCTATAAGATTTCTATCCTTGCTAATTCCAAAAGTGCCTACCTGTAGCACAATAGCAGCAAGTTATTATATTTTATTGATGCATAATTCCTTTCACGTTTTGATGCAATTTCAATATTTTTACCCCTATTTATGAAGCTTCATATGGCAACATATAACCCATGCACAGTATGCTTGTTGATGATTTCTAATTTCCAATTTACCTGTTTCCTGTTGTAGGTGCGAAGCTTTTACATCATATCCTCAAACTTATGACCTCCTGCATCTTGATGGCTTATTTACTGCTGAACCTCACAGGTAACACCAGTTTATTTACGCTTTTTCATTTTTGGATTGATCTACTTGCTTGTGAAACGAATGGATGAATGTTAGTGCAACCTTCTCCTCGAGGTACTCATTTGTCAAAACCTAGATAAGTTGGGAGTAATAGTCTTAACAAGAGATGCCCTGCTGGAGGGAGTTATGGATTTGGCTAGTGCTCCCTGTTGTGTTTGCTTTGTGCCACAGCAATAATAACCTCAGATAAATCTGATTTACCAAACTTCAGCTTATGTTGGATGGTCGTGATTTGGACCTCAAAACACTCTTTTATCATTTGCTTTTCTTCTAGCTGATGCAGTCTAGGTTCACCATTCAAGTCCATTGCTTGATGAGTGATATTTTCCACAAGAATTTTGAGCTTCATATTCAGACACACTGCTTTAGTTGGAAATTTGCCCATGGCCATTTAATTAACCACATCAGTTTTTGTGATTGAAAATATTTTAGAATGACATGATTACATCAAGGAACTCGATTACTTTCAGTTATTGAGACTTGAGAACACAAACTTGTATGTTTTTTGCCATTCTTTCTAGTGAGATGTTTCGATTTCTAGGAAAATTTTCTCGTGCACGTCCTATATGAAAAAACAAATTTGGAGGCCAAACAGTGGGTACAAACCTCAAAACGGAACTGCTTGGACGTATGAGGTGTGAAATGAAATATGTACTCCTTGAGATGGATCGGATCCTACGTCCAAATAAATGGGTATGTAATAAATAATCCATGAGTTCAACTACTTTGTCGATGCCATAGAAACCATTGCTTAAGGTATGAGATGGAGTTGCGAGAAGCATGACACAGAATATAATGAGGACAAGGAAAAGCTGCTGATATGCCAGAAGAAACTTTGGTACTCAAAAAGAGTGTCAGCCAATAACTGAAAAAAGGTAACTAATATCTACTTGAACTGCAAGCCCTGAGAAAATCAGGAGAGGCATTTTCACTTATTCACTTAGAGGCTGACATAAGGAGCAGAGCGTTCACTCCGCGTTGCCGGAGGCCTCATGTTGATATCTCTCCTTTGAGCTGGATATTATCTTTGCTAGTACTGCCTGGATAGCTTAGCCAATATTTTCCTCTTCGAGGGTCTTTCGCCAAGGGAAATAAAACAAGAGTGGAATTCATGGTGACATATGGAAGGAAGGCGTTATGGCTAATGAATTTCAATTGTACCCAACTGGACACAAATAGGCATAATATTTTGTGAACTAGCATAAATCCTCGTGCGTTCATGCAAAGCTCTGTTCTCAAAATTAAGCAGCAGTTTTCATAGTAAAATACTTACCATAATCGATACTACTTTTATAGTTATTTGAGTTCAAAGATGAACCAATATGTACACATCCAATTTCAATTCGCTCCCAGAAACCAGAAATTCTTGAGCCTGCAACCGAGTTCAATAATAGCCAAGTTTGAAATATTAGGACGATCAAAGAATTTTAGATTCATGTTCTAGCGTGTTTCTTTATTGATTTGATCTGGATTTTGGGTTAGAACCAACCATACAGTTTTCAGATTGTAAAAATTCGAATGAATGAACCCAACATTTTCCTTCAACATTTCGTTCCGAGTTGAGTTATTAGATTGGGTCAGGCCTTCTTACTAATTCGGATTGACTAGCCAGAATCCTTTTAACTACCCTTTTTTTTTTGTGTTGGGGACTTGATGGATAAGCTAGATTGGACCGAGCAATACTCTCCGCTGGATTTGCTGCCGTGGTCCATTGCAGCAATTCCCACAGCTTGATTTTCGAAGGATAACACGAGAAACGCCGGCCAAACAACAGCAAAATCGGAGAAAATCCAAAATCTATGTGCTCTATCCCACTCCAAGATGAAATGCCGTAGAAAAAGTGTTGCAATTCAGAGGTATTGAGCTTGTATCCTCTCTCTGTTCTCTTCCCACCACAACTTGGCACGGACTTCGCCAAACCTTTCACGGCTGCAGAACATCGAACAACACGCTCGTATTAGACCATTAGCGGTGCTAAGATTATATTGGATGTGGTTTTTCATGGGTTACCCTTTATCTATACATATATAGGTATTCTGTGCAAGATGTCTTATTTTTTGTTCGGTTGAAGGGAAGATGGCAATGATGGCGAATTAATGTGGCACGAGAATATACAAGGATGAAGGGAAGGTGGTCATTACCTAAAGCGGACACGGCGGAGCTCCCTCGTGCCATCGGCCAGTTCTCTGACGGTGATGTAGACTCCATGTTCGTCTTGCTCCACCCATTCCGTAACCTCGAGATCGCTAGTGTTGCTTATTGAGATGGAGGCCTCGTCTCTGGAGGATGTGGTTGTCCTGGATGCATCCATCGAGCAAGCTTCCCCTCTGAATCCTGGAACACCCGCTGCACCTCCGCCACCAATAGCAGGATGGAAGTGGTGCTGGAAGACGCGCTCGCTGGGATCTGGAACTGATGGCAAGCAGGGTCCACGTGAGGCCATAGTTGCCTGCCTACTGGTCCCAGGTAACAACCGCTGTTTGCTTCGGGGCGGTGTGATAGGACTATCCCTTGTTGATCCTACTCTCGAATAGTTTGAGTCTCGCTGCAAACAAACGAATTGATTGACATGTAGGAAAATCAGCATAATTGTAACGGACAAGCATTTACTTCAACACCTGACCTCGCCATCATCGGATCTCGGTGGAGTTGGAAGGGCCTGGCTGCTAAACCTTTGTACATTGTACAACTCCATGATCCGGTCATAGTTCTCCCCCCACCACCTCTGTGCTTGCCACTTATTAAACATCTCACGGCTGCTAATGATACATTCATATCAGTCGCAAGTTTTCAAAACACTTATATTGAAACGAAATGTTATGAATTGCTTGACTAAACCTGAAACGAATGCGCTTGAGATCATTCCCAGCTCCTCCGGGGAGGGGCACGAAGGTGAGATGAACACCAGGCTCCACCTGAGCCATCCACTCCCTGGGTTCTCCATTGTCCTGTTCCAGCACCACATCCTCGTCCGGCGGGCCAACCCCTGGGATCCACTTGGGCCTGTACCTTGCCTCGGACTCGGCGTCGCGGTTGATTCTTGTAAAGTCCGAAGAAGGGGTTGAACTCACGCTTGCAGACCGCATGTATGTATACTGCGCTGCGTCCGACGTGTCATTGTCGAGATATGTCGCGCATGGAGCACGGTGATGGATGCTTTTGCCGCGATAAGAAGGGGAGCCGCCTGGTTTGGTCTGCCGACTTGTTCCCGAAATTTTTAACACCATGTCCTTTATCTAAAAAAGATATTAACAAATCCACAGAATATTTTTCAGAAAGAAAAAATCTCAGTATATATATGATATAATGGATAAGCGATTTTGCAAAAAATACATCATTTTACTTTATGAGAAATGGCAACCTGTTGTTAGGGTGTATACGGATGGAAGATCGATCATCTTTTAGGGTATTAATTTTGGACCCGTTTTGCGACTTGTGATATTAGATAGTCCTAGCACAAAAAGGCTCAAACTAAAGCATGTGCCTGTGTGGGGGACAAGGTAGCTTGATTCATCAGACTGTCAAGTGTCCATTGTTCAATGCGATGTTCACCTAGAACTGAACACAGTGGGCCAAAAATAAATAGGACCAGCTGGAAAACAAACATCCAATTTTCTTTCTCCACGGGAAGTCGAAGGTACCATCAACTAACGTACCGGTCGGGTGGTGTTGGCTGTGCAGTGACCACTGCAGCATGTGGATTCCCAGCACTTTCATGCTGGCCAAGACATCATGATGCCAAACCCAAGAAGCTCTATTGTAGATCCCTCGTGTACTGTACGTCCCCCATCGTCCTTATTAGACATGGACAGTGGGCCCACAACCCACTCCCGATGCAGAGACCAAGACTACTCCCTGCGCCCTCCGCACCGCACAGACCCACCCTCCCACTTTATTCTTTTCTCGTGGGCTTGATTTGCTTTGGGTTATGACCTCCCAAACCCCACCCAACGCAACTCTTTCCGCCCCAACTTGCCCTTTCAAAAAGAGACGGTATACAAAACTCGTTCCAAAAATACAACAAAAAGAAAAAGAAAATAAAAAGTAGCTTAAACGAATAATCTAAGCGAATGAAGAATGTCTTTAAGGACGAACATGCAAAAGACGAGTATCTCCCCTTGATATCGGACTCCATACCCGAGGGAATGAAAGAAAGAGATCAGGCCTCGTCCTCCACTTGACCAACTTTAATCCCATGACTGGACCAACGTTCCCCTGCTCTAATTCCCGTCCATTTCCTCTTTTTTTTTTTTCGTTTTTTCTTTTGTTCTCATCTCGTATTATTAAAGCCTGAGCCTGGCAGTATCTAAGTTATACATTGGACTGCAGGTGAATCCGGTCAGGGTGCTCAATGGATCTTTTTTTCTTCTCCGGGTTTTACCTGCGCTCTTGGTTCTTGTATTTCGTATATGTTGGTCCCTAGTTTATTCTCGCAACTCAGATATTGCATGATAGAAACTAGTGCTCGAAGGGATAATGAAGGTTGGCGGAGGGGAGAGCAAGAGACCTGTGAAGTCAGGCTTTTGACGGCGTCTTTGGCACTGGGAGTCGCGGCACATGCGGTGCCGTCATCCCCGCCATCGTCCAGCTGCTTCGAACACGCGATGCAGGCCAGCATCCTTCCAGTCGCCGTCCTGGGTTATTCTAACATTGGACCTGTTTCACATGAGACAAGACATCCTGCTCACGTTTCTCTCATTTGTTAGCAAAAAGCGAACTCAAATCCAAATGCAGACGGATTAATAAGATGAAACAAACAATTGGCAAGAGAGCTCAGCAGTAAAGAAAACACTCGTGAAGACGTTTGTGAGACAACATTACATGCAAACAATATAATAATCAAGAAAAAATAAAATGCATAACTCATTTACTGAGTTAGCACTCGAGAACCAAGTACTTTTCAAAATCTCGTAAATTATTTTAATAAATTAATATTTTTTTTAATTAAAATTAATCTTATAATAATTTAATATTTTAAAAATTATTCAATTTTTTTTATAATAAATTAATTTAATAATAATATAAAATAAATAATATTAATTTTACAAGAAATTTTTTTAAAAAAAGGAAAGGCCCTGTGAGAATCAAAAGAAATCGAAACCCAAACGCAAGAGTTTTGGTCAAAAAATCTCGCAAAAACTGTGACAGCAGAGAAAGGGAAAAAATAGAGCATGCAAGAAAAATCAATTAGCGGAGGGGCAGGTGCGGGATCAGGAGACAGCCTCCGCCCAGGCACTAAAACGACACAAAATCCCCACCGACCAATAACAGGGCATCGTGTATCCTCGTGTTTGAAATCACGAATTGCGCAAATTATTGTATCAACAAATGTCGAATAAAATAATAAGGACAGGAATACGATGTGCTTTAATCGTGCAAAAAGAGACGAGATCGGAAAAAAATAAAGGGGCAGAAGGTTCTGCCAAGGAGAACAGTAGGCACGCGATCTCTAAGGCTAAGCAGCGCCGGGGTACGTGGGACCCTAAACAGGGCTTTTGTTTGGCCTAGACTCGGGGACATAAGAGATACAGAGAGAAGAACAAGACGACGAAAAAGAAGAAGCAGACGACGACGAGAGGGACGCCTACCTATCTTATCTATCTACGTCCTCTGCACTAGAATTCAAGAACAGGATCGACGAAAATAGAAACAGGAATTAATTCAGCATCACATGCACGGTACGATCGGGGAGCGGAGAACACTTAACGTTTAACACGGACGCTGATTGTTTGATATCTTTCTCAGATGATATCTGCATGCATGGAGATCAAATCTTGCGACTTCTTTGAGTTAATCCATTCCAAAGAAGCCCTAGTCAGGTTGTGAACATTTGAAATTAAGGCAAGAAACGATCGAAAACCAAGCGAAATCAAAAGGGAAAACGAAATCAAGAAAAAGAACAGCCGGATCGCTTTGATTACCTTCTCAGATCTCTTTTTTCAGAGATTTCAGAACTTCCCAAAGAATCTCTACAGATCGATCCCGCGGAAAACCTGGATCCATGCAAAAACCCTAATCGTCGCTCCAAACCATCAGCCTCGCTCTAGGGCTGGAAGCAAAGGAGATGGGGGAGGAGGAAAACTGGAGATCTGCTAAATGGTGTGCGGGCGGCGGATAATCGGTAGGGGAGGCTCGAGCGGAGGAGAGAAATGGGCGGGACTCGAATTTGGACACGAGATGTACACGCCCTCGGTCCCTACCAGCGTATCAGGGGGAAGCACACCTTCTGCCACCCTATTTATAGCCTCCAGTGACGCTCCTTGTCTTTACCGCTAAAAAAACCCCACTGTTGTCGGGAAAAATAACGATATTACCATCCGCCGTTTCTGACGGAAATTCTTAACGGCCGGAACGTTCATTTGGGATGTGTCATGCGTGTCCGAGACATAGGAGTCTGGATTTGAAATATAAAAGAGTAACGGGTGTAAACGAAAGATTCATCCTAAATCTGAGCCGTCCAATCGAAGTGAGAAGGTCTAATCTGGATGATGGAGGTTTCGTCACGGGTTCGGGTCCTATGGCAAAGTACACGTGGCAGAGACGCAGTTGTTTTGATTGACTGATGGTACCCGTCGGATTGGTGGTGTCTTTCTTGGGATCCGAACCCTAAGAATTGAGGCCAGCAAGGTGGACATGCAGGATTCGGTCACCGGTACGGCGCAATGAATGTTCTGAACGTCAGGGATGGGCCCTTACGCTTTGACCCAATTTGTCTGTTTTTTATGTTTTGATTGCTCCAGTAAAAAAAGAAAATCCCATTTTTTGCAGGTTATTTTTGAAGAAAAGAAAATCCAATGATAATTGACAATAACGACCTGGTAGAGGATCAAATTTTACCTGATTTAATGTAGACATAATTTTTTATAAGTCCATAACAAATTTTATAATTTTTTATTAACCTAATAAAGTTTTTAATTGCTTTTTAGCCTCTTCAAATTCTTTTTCGACTGCTCTCCACCAAAAGCGTCCCTCGCTAGGCATGCGTACTTGTTTGTTTGCCGCTTGCCCACCCGCCCTGCTCCACCCGTGTCCGCTCACCCTCCTGCTTGTCCCCCCTCTTCCCACCAACAAACCTTCTCCTTGAGCGCTCCACATCTGCACACCTGCGTCACGTACTTGTCAATCACCCTCTCGTTGCCCCCTCGTTGGCAAATCCCAAAAGTTCCCTCCGAGTCGTGTGTCACTTCCGCTCCTCCAGATGCGCCTTGTTTGTCCAACAGAATGGGTTGATAAGAAAAAAAATAAAATTGTTGGGCTGAAAAAAATTCTTCTTTATTTATTTATTGAAGAATAAAAATGTGAAATATTCGTAGCTGATGTGCAATTGTTGATTGTCTGCAAAGGGACACAAAAATTTGAGGACTGAAAAGAATTTTTTTAAAATTTTTTTTTTTATTTTTTTAAAATAAAAATAGGGAAATATTTATAGTTGGTGTGCAATTGGTGGTTTGCTTGCTAGGATCACGGATAGGGGTGTGCATTCGGTTAAAACCGAACCGAACCGATTCGAACCGAAATTTTTAAATTTTTAAAATTGAAAACTAAACCGAACCGAATATTATCCAAACCGAATTTCGATTTGGTTCGGTTTAAACCAAAAATCGAAAATCTAAACCGATTTTATTTTTTTAGTTTAAATTTAATTATATTTAAACTGAAATAAAAAATCAAAACCAAAACCAATATTATGTATTTATATATAATATGTAATTCGGTTCGTTTCAGTTTTTACATTTTTCAAAATCAAAAATCAAAACCGAACCGAATTTTAAATTTTTTATTTTTCAAAACCGAATTGAACCAAAAATCGAATAACCCGAATCAAATTGGTTATTCGGTTTCGATTCGGTCAGTTTATTCAGTTTTAACCAAATAATGCATAGTCCTAAACACAGGTGTTAATGAGCCGAGCGAGCTAACCTTGACCTGAGCTCAGCTTGTTTGAGAGATGGTTGATTCAAGTTCGAACTTGATTCAATGTAAACTCCAGTAGCTCGAATTCAATTCGATTTAGCTTGTAAGGTCAAACAAGTTGAAATCAAGTCGATCTCAATCAACACAAATCCACAAACTATAGTAGCAGAATTGCAAGCTCGGGGACGAGCCAGAATTGCAATAGTGGGGTCGGACCGTTGAGAATATGCAACACCTTGGGATTGGGCTTGGGGGAAGACAAGAAGTACAGGGTTAGGTTTGTGGGTGGACAAGAGCCCAAGTTAGGCCATTGGAGACGTGTGGTAGCACATAACTGGGCTCAGGGCCATATGGGAAGAATGGTGGGGTCGAGTCTTTGGGAACACATGGAGCGGGGTCAGACTCTGGGGTGTATCATGAATGAGAAGAAGATTAGGGTTTGTAAGAGAAAATATAAATATTTAATCATATAAATATTATATTTATATACTATATATAAAATCTAAAAAAATATTTGAGTCGAACTCTTGAGATGAAACCAAGTGAGCCAGTTCTAGCTCAAGCTCGAGTTTTTTTCTAACAATTCAAACCGAGATCGAAGAGCTTAGGAGTTTCGAGCCAAATTGTCATCTTAGTTACTAGGCACTTAGTGTGTTTTACTACGTAATTGAAACAGTCAAATATTATCTATGTATTAAATGCAATAGTTGTAGAGATTGAGGGAGCTTTTAATATGAGATGCCTCAATTTTGTGTGACTAAATTTTGATATAATTAGTTATTTTAATTTAATTAGTCATACTTGACACGGAGTGGTTTATTAGATCGATTGAAAAGTCAGATTAGGTTAGCACCTCTTATAAAGGGATAAAAGCTCGAAAGCTTGCTAGCCACCACGTGCCTCCAATATTCTCCTACAATCATGGCTCCATTCGTATGATTTCACTATTTTAAGGGGTCATTAATGCATGCATGATAGTTACAACTAGACATTCAATACTATATCTATTACTCATATCATATATTTAATGATGTAATTTTAATCATGAGTATTTAATAGCAAAGTCAATATCCCTGTCAAGCCGGCAATCACTTGTACATCACTGGCTATTAATGTTGACAATAAGCAGGAACATTAATGGAACATTTCTTAATATCTCTCTCGTGGAACCTTCATAAGGTTATCTCAAAGTTCACCTTCTCCCATCTTTGGTCACACCAAACTAGGCTAGGTACATAAGTCCTAGAAAGGAGAACAAGCGTAGGATTTTTGATAGAGTTTACACCTTCTGCATTCTAAATATATCACTCCACATATATATTATCAAAGCACTCTGATACAAATGTTCGATAATTTTTGTCTGAGTCTCCATCTTTGGCTTAGACTTATTTTGTAGGTGAAATATTAAGCAATAGTGATCTAGAACTTAAAGCATATGCCATTTTGATCCAAGACACAACAAGTTCATGCTTCATTAGTGCAAATTAGAAAATGTTTGAGAATAGTATGATTAATGTTATTGATAGAGTGTGCTTCATCCAATGATTTTGGTTAGAAAGACTCCTTGAGATTGATCTACTAGAACAATCTCTTGCTAATCTAAAACAAAATAAAAAGTGAAAAAGACCACCAAAAACTCTCAGGTGACGGCCTCTCTAATACTCAAATTAGTTGCATGCATGCAAAATATAGTGTCGAGAAGAAAAAGGCATTAATCTTTACTTTTTCAAACATGAGGTACTTATAGGGTGCAGAGCATATCTAGATCCCTTGATTTGGGATAGTAATATCATCATATTACTCATAATAGATAGGTATAGATCCTAGATCTCTCAAGATCTTTTTCTGAATAAGTCCATAATGATATGGACTTTGCCCTGCTCACACCGAGGTATTCGAAGTTAATAATAGCTTAGTGTAATCTCTTTACATAATGCTCGATTGAGGATACTGAACTTCTCATACTTCAGTGTTGAGATGAGTTATAGATTGAACTTTGGTTTGGCTGTTGTCCTTGCAATCCTTTCACTATGTAGGGCATTGGTTTTACGAGGCTTGAGGGATGGGCACATTCACAAAAAATAAGCTTGAGAAGGAGGTGATCCTACTTTGTTCTCAACTTGAATCTATTCAACTTAGCTTGGAAGAGATGATGAAGAAGACAAAGGGGGAGAAAAACCTCCTTATAGCATAGCAGGACTCAGTTTTGTCTGGTCTACAGGACTAGGAGATTCGGCATTGAGCCACCTTGGACAATGCTAAACTAGAAGCAGTTGCCATGTAACTCTAGATTAAGGAACACATCGATGCTTTGAAGCTGATCCGAATGCAGGTAGTTTGGGTGCATAAAGCTAGTGATGAATATCTCTGGGAATATGAAAAACTCACTATCATATCTTTCAAAGAAGGGTACCTCATTTGTTGAAACACTATGTAACAAATTCACCATGACTCCGAATTTGAGCTTAATGACCTTTGAGTTAAAATTTATGATGACTTAAGGGTTTGGTGCCTCAAGTAGGAGTATAAGGATCTCATCTAGAGGGAGGTCATGGTAGTAAAGACAAGAGAGGCTGAAGAGGACGTCTTAGGGCTAGTCGAGCTAGCAGAGTCTCCTAAGCTTGATCTATTTCTGACTAGTTATACTTCTTGTCATTTGTGAGAGAATTTTGTAATAGTCCTAACTCGAAACTTAATAGAAATTTATCTTTTTCTCAAAACTTTGGTTTCACTGGCTTGGATCTTTTAATTGAAGTCTTTCAACAACATCTCTCTCATTGAACTAACCTCAATCGGCCCTATTCTAATGTTTCCTTAGGCCAATCACTTTAGCAAGTAACCTAACTCATTATTTTAAGGCCAGACTAATGTTTAAGATGTTAAAGACTCACCCCTTAGGTTACGCTCTGGAACTCCAAGAGTCAAGTGCTTCTATCCTATGA
Source organism: Trichopus zeylanicus subsp. travancoricus (assembly GCA_005019695.1). NCBI lineage: Eukaryota > Viridiplantae > Streptophyta > Magnoliopsida > Dioscoreales > Dioscoreaceae > Trichopus > Trichopus zeylanicus. Next base: position 148,684 of record RXID01021999.1, on the reverse strand, counting down.
CTAAGATCTTCTTGAGCAGAGTCAGGACTTTGAATAGCTTGAGATTTGATATCTCAGTCAAGTGACAAAAGTACCTGGTTGGATTATAGGGCCAGTAGAGCTAAGTTTTTTAAGTAATACCTTGGTGGGATCACCAAAGTATATAGTTAGATTGTAGGATTAGTAAAGCCAAGTTTTTTAAGTAATACATTGGTGGGATCACCAAAATACTTGGTTAGAGTGTAAGGCCAAAAGAGCTAGGTTTTTTGAGTAATAACTTTAGTGGGATAATTGAAGCACCTGGTTAGATCATAGGGCCAATAGAGCTAGTTTTATGAGTAATACCTTGGGGGTAGATAACTTTCTGAAGGAATAAAAATTGTAGTAAAAAATAAAATCTTCTAAGATTATCAACATGCTAGGCCTGAGGGAGCACTTGGTCATCTAGTGATTGATCTTGAAAGTTTCTAGTCCCACAACTCTGAAGATCTTGAATGGGCCTATCTAGTGTAGAGATAGCTTCTTGAGACTTGATTGATTAGTTCAACCTGACAGAGCACCTAGTTGCCTAGTCATAGTTTCTAATTATGAACTCTAGCATTATTATATTAAGCTACTCACTACTGGTACTTAGCTATTCTCGTGCAAACTTTCTCCCAAACTTCCAAGATGAGGTCTTTCTCTACTCAAAGATTTGCCTTATTCATCTTAGGATCATGATTTTTGACTCATGGAGATGTAAATAGAATCTCTATAGGTATGACTGCCTCGATCCCATAGGCTAGCATAAAGGGCTACTCCCCTATATTTGTCTGAGGCATACTTCAATAGGACCATAAGACGTGTGACAACTCTTAGACCTAGGTACCCTTTGCCCTTTTGAGGTGCTTCTTTATACCTGAGAGAAGGGTGATTTGTTACCTCAGCCAAGTTGTTAGATTGGGGTGCGCTACTGAGGTAACTTGTATTCTATCTAGAGATTGCTACAGTATTCCCTGAATCTTATACTCTCAAACTACTTTCTATTATCTGTGATCAACATACATGATAGTTTGAATCTACATATTATGTTTTACCAAGAGAACTCTTGGATCTTTTTTTTGGTGATCGTAGTGAGTGGTTTAGCTTCCACCCACTTGATAAAGTAATCGATGGTGATTATTAAAATTTTTTTTTGTCACGAGGTCATTAAAAAAGGACATAGGATGTCCATTCCCCATTGGTCAAAGGACCAAACTATCTAAGTCTATTGGAGTTGAATTACTAGGTTCTAGCACATCAAGGCATATCTCTAGCACTATTCATATTTAGAAATGAACTCAGATGCCTCAGTAGTCATATTAAACCAGTGGTACCATTGTCTAAGGAGCTTGTGTGTAAGAGCTCATTCCCCTCCATGGCTCCCACATATTTCTTTATGAACTTCGTGAAGGGCATAATCAGCTAGTTTAGTCCTCAAAAAATGGATGAGTGGTCTTGCTAGTGACCTTTTGTGTAGGGCTCCCTCTATCAAGACAAAGTTTGGAGCTAGTATCTTAATCTTTCAAATGTCTCTTGGATCCTCGGGAGTCATCCTTCTCTTAGATAAGAGATTATGGGATTCATCTAGGTGGGTTCTCAGTCTATAGCATTTACTTCAGTAGCCTCAAAGTAGCTCGACTACTAGAGGTTTTTCACAAAGATTTACCTCAACATTGAATTTGGGGAGGATGAAGCTAGCCTTGCAAGAGCATCTACCTCAGTATGGCTATCCCAAGGTACCTGGTAGATCTCTACTCGATCCATTTTTGCCATGAGTTTTTATGCTTCAACCAAGTATTATGTCATGACTATATCTTTGGCTTTATTTTCCCCAGTAACATGCAAGCACACAAGTTGGGAGTCATTGAATACTTGAGTTTTCTAGCTCTTGCTATAAGCGTCATGCACAATCTGAGGAGAAAAGCCTCATACTCAGTGGTGTTATTTGAAGTCTCGAATCCTAATCAAGTTGAACAATTAGCTACTCATCCATCTAGCTCTAGAGGATGGCTTTGATCCCGTAGCCTGACTCACGCAATGAACCATCAACTTGAACATCCTATGGTTTAGACTCTGATCCTATCAGGTACTACATAGTTTCCATCAAGAAGTTTGCTAGTGCCTGGGCTTTGATATTCCTCCAAGCTCAAAAGTTATATTAAATTAACTTAACTCGATGGACTATTTGAGCAATCTTCTCGAGGTGTCCAATTTTTGCAATGTTTGCCAAAGTAGGAGATTGTGAGGATGGTGAATGGATGGCCTAAAAGTATGAGCAGAGCTTTTGAGCTACAAGCACTACTGCATAAAGTCTTCTTATGTTTGATGCTGAAGTCTGAGCTCATTACTTACCTACTACAGACTGTGATTAAAATTTTTCTTGGTTAGGATTAGCCAATGTCTTGGCTAACTTAGCTAAAAAAATTAGCTTTCGCATTGATGGACTGGGAAACTTTCATTATTTGGACATGTGGGATTTATCCCATGAATTTTCGAGCCTTTTCATGGTATTTTAACAACTTAGATTTATGAATTTTGTATCCACCTCCCACTTGACTGATGACCAATTGCAAGTCACTGAAAATACATGGGCATGATATTCTCATGTTGAGAGTCATTTCTAGTCCTGTAATTAGGACCTCATATTCAAGCTTATTATTTGTACATAGTTTCGAGAGGGAATAGGAGTATTGTAAAATATCCCCATTTGGGGTAACAAATATGAATTTGATGCTTGCTTTAATTTATGGAAGCTTCGATCTGATTTCTAGTCTAATGGATGATGTTTCATCAAAGTATAGTTTCTAATAAGGTACCCCTTTTTCAAAAAGAAGGATTTCTTTATTAGGGAGTTTACAACTCAATGGAGAGTCATTTGGCACTGGGTAAGCTACTAAAAAAATCAACAAGTACTTGTCCTTTAACCACCTTTTGGGGAGTGAATTTAATATCATGCTCCCTGAGGATTAAGGCCTATTTTGCTAATCTTTCAGTAAGTATAGGCCTAATCATCAAGTATTTTATGGTGTCATTCCCCAATATTAAACTAACCTGATGAGAGAGTAAATAATATTTTGAGTTTTTTGACTGCAAGTATGAGTGCTGGACAATATTTTTTGATGGGAAAGTAGTTTCTCTTTGCTCCCACTAGTATTCTACTCAAATATTAGAGTATATTGTTCCTTCCTTTTTCATTATTTTAGGTGAGAGAGTGCCCCCAGGGACTCATCTATTATGGTTGTGTAGAGAATTAAGAGTCTAATAGGCATGAGTGCTAACAAGACTGGTTGGAGAAAGGCTTGGATCTTTCAGAGAGGTTTGAAATGATCTCAACTATTTCATGCTGTTGGGTGGTGACATATCCAAGATGGCTTTGATTTTAGAAGGATTGATTTTAATTCCTCTATGTATGATAACGAATCCAAGGAACTTCCCCAATGAGACCCTAAAGGCACATTTTATAGGATTCATTTTTAACTTATATTTTCTAAGGCAATCAAAAACTACTCTTAGGTCTTGGATGTGCTTGACTTTAGACTTAGTTTTGACTACCAAGTCAGCCACATAACATTCAACCAGCTGATATATAAGGTCATCAAAAATTTAGGTCATAGCCCTTTGATAGGTGGAATTTGCATTTTCAAGTCCGAAGGGCATCCCTTTGTAGCAATAAATTCTAATTGGAGTTCAAAAGGCTGTATATTTTTCATCATTAGGATCCATCTTGATTTAGTTATACCTTAAAAAATCATTCATAAAGGAGAATAGTTCAACATTGGCTATATTATAAATCATGATTTTCATGATGAGTAGTGAAAAATCATCTTTTGGGTAAGCTTTATTTAAGTCCCTGTAGTCCACACAAATGCGAATTTGGTCATTCTTCTTCTTGACTGGTACAAGCATAATTTGGATATTTATCTTCCTTGATGAAACCTACTTTAATCAATTTCTTTGTTTTTTCTATCACCTTTTATTCTAGGTCAAGTTTCATCTTCCTAGGTACTTGTTTGGCAGGTGGAAGTTTAGAATTAATAGCCAATCCATGGACTGGACTTCAAGATCAAGTCCAAGCATCTCCCTGTAGATCTATGCGAAGCAGTCAATATATTTCTTAAGTACTATTTTGAGTTGGGTTTGGCTTTCCTCTAAGAGTTGTGTGCTAATAAAGGTTGGCCTAGGATCTTTCTTTAAACCTAGATTGATTTCCATCAATTCATCAATTATGGCTTGCCCCTCATCCTCAAGTTCTGGTGGAGCTTCTTTTGGCTTGAGGATTATCTCTTCACCAAGTGATTTATCATATTAGGACCTAGCAGGAGTTCCTCTCTTGGTTTCAGGGCATTTCATCTACATCATACCCCTTTCTTTAGGTCTTGATGAACTTTTGTTGAGGACATTATTTTCTTGTGGTATCTAGTGAATAGTGAATACATTGATACATATAGTTTGTGTATCAAAGGCATGAAGGATATTTGATTGGCCTCATTATCAAATAGAGATCCAATGGTAACTATAAGGCATGTATGGACATTTGGGGTAATGTAGTCTAGCCTTTTGGAATTCTTATTTCCTCTTCTAGGAATATAAGCACACTTTTATGGTGGATCCCATAGGTTTTTGAAGAAATAACTTTATTCTTTTATTTATCGAAGTTTGCAGCTAGATTTTTTGATTATTTGATGAAGAGTATTCGAAAATATTTAGGTGTGATTATTGGCTAATAGTCACCATCATATTTTGGATCTTTAGCTTTTAGGATTTCATGCATGCTTGGGACATAGAAAAATGCCTTATAAAATAATATCTCCTTTTCTCTCTATGTTGTTGGAGAATATAGAAGGTTATTAATTCCTCCATAATATTAGTACTTAACTCATCTAATGGCTTAAGTAAGCCTTTTGGGATTTTAGTAACAAGGAGAGTGTTTTCTATTTAACCTTTGTTATGGTCTTCATCAGAAGAATAACCACCCAAGTTTCTTCATCTGAAGAATTTGTATCACTCCCTATGTGAGGAGGGGTGAAGATCATACTAGCAATCTTCTTCTTTACTTGACTAATGAAAATAGATCCCCTATCAGCATGAAATATTTGGTAGTATTTTATATCATCATAATGTACCTCTCAAACATCAAAAAGATGCATATTTTCATCAATTTGACATTCTTTACCATCCTCAAAGTATTTGAGATATTGATGTAGGATTGATGACACCACTTTATTTTCATATAACCATGGTATTCCTAATAGTGCTTTGTATGACGCATCAGTATTGATGACAAAGAATTTAGTGTTAGTCATCAATTTGCCTATTTTTAGTGGTATGATTATGATTCTAAGAGCTCTTTGAATATTTTGATTAAACCCTTGGATGCTTATAATTTCAGATGATAGGTAGCACACATATAAAACTAGAGCCCTTAACAGGTGGAGAGTCATCAAATTAGCTAAGGAACCTGGACCAATAAGGATGTGATTGATTTTGATCTTATCACTATTTCCTATGATATATAATGGCCTATTACAATTTGTTGTACCTATTAGCAGGTCATCACTTATGAAAGTAATAGTAAGAGTCCGATGAGCATACAAAGACTCCTTCATTTCCTCTTCAGCAAAGTATACTTGATAATTAGTTGGGTTTTGCAAGATATGCACAAATGTGTTCCTAAGTTCTTGTAGCATCATTAGGGCATCAAAGATATTTCTCATGATAGGAATCTTCTTAAGATGAGCTACTATGTTATATTCTACCTTCTTGGGTGCAAGTTCAGCTTGCAAAGGCTTGGCATCCTCATTTATCTTAATTTCTTTGTCCTTGTCTCAAGGACCTTAGGCACTGGAGCTTGTCTTGGGGGTAGCACTTTACCATCTTTGAGTCTTATTTGGTTTACATTCTTTAGTTGAATTCTAGCATCATGAAACTAATAAGGCTCTTCTTTAGAATCACTACCAAGATTGATCATGTGATAAGAGGTGGTGGATCCTTTGCTCTAGTTGGTAGCTTTTTGGATATCTTTAGAAGATGTAATTGGATGATAATTATCCCATCCAACATTAGAGTTAGGCATATGGGGCTTCCTTATGGAGATTTCTTTAGAGACACTTTAGATGAACCTTTCTATTTTGTCAGTTGGCATGACATTCATTAGGAATTTGTATTTAGGGCATTTCTTTCATGGATGTTTGGATTGACTTGTTGTAAGAGTTGAATGGGCTCCAACATTAGCTTGCTTGATCCTTTCCTGAAATGCATGCTTCTTCTTTGGGCGCTTATTGATACAAGGCCTCCTCAAATGATCATAGAGTTATTTTGATTCAGACATAGAGTCATGTTTATCTTTTGTGTCTTGTGTATATAATTTCTATAAAGTTGGTAGAATGCATCCTTCCATAGGTTCTAGGATTAGAATTTCACCAAATCTAATGGATTGACCATCTGCTACTAGATCACATCATGGCAATTGGGATGACTACTCATCAATATTTACTTCAGATATGTGAGTCACCATGCGATAAGAAGTAGTGAACTCAGATAATTATCTTTGATAGTATTTGGCTTTCTTGATATGTCTCTGGAGTAGGTGGCATGAGTGACCATTTTGATCCTACAAAGAGTTGGTAGGTGATTCTCTGCCACCTCTATGGGGTCTTTTGTGTGACTTTATCTTTTTTACTAGCACCTTTTTCATCCTCTCAATTTTTTTATAGAGCATGATAGTTGCACTTGAAATGCTCTCTATGTAGGCATCTGCCTACATGCATTCATTCAACACTTGCATTTTCCCCTTGATAAATCTCATATTCATTTCAGCTACCTCTTTTATAATATCTAGCTATAGTTTAAGCATGCAATAATCACATTTGTGGGTGAACTACTCTCTAAGATAGTCATCTCAGAGACAGCCCTTGTGTAGACCTCTAGGCTCTTTCATTTCATAAATAACATCCTCCATGAATCTATTTTCTTTCTCCTACCTTGTATTTTAGATTTCATTGTCACTGAAATGACAGGATGACTCCATTGACTTGTATGATTGTAAATTCTCCACAATAAAAATGGGGCATATGTCTCTTTTGGGAGTTTATCCTTTGCGTTCCCAGTGCCGAATCCTTCAAATTGAGCTCTAAGTTCATCAAGGAGGAACTCCTCGAGAGTAACCTAATTCCTTTATTTTTGGATGCATTCCTCTAGGCCATCAATGTATTATTGGATCACTGATTTCTTGATATTGTATTCATCTTGCTGAGCCAATTTCTTTTTCGTATTTTTATTCTTTTTCTTTTTGATATTTTGAGTAGGTAGGGAAGCTTGTTTTGATGAAACTTTTCTTATCACCATTCTAATTTTTCAAAATTTTTAGTTGTCTTCTTTATCAGCTTCTTTAGATTTTTTGAAATATATATATTCCATAAATGCTCCTACTCAGGTTGTGGGATCGATTTTGGTGGCCTGGGATAGCAAAAACCCAGATGAGCGATCACGAATCACAAATCAAAATTTATTTTAATTTAAGGTGTGCTATTAGGTGTTGTGGGAACATGACTTTCAATAGGCACAAGCCCTTATTGTTAATTACCCTTATAATTATTAAGAACTTCCTAAAGTAAAAAACCTAGTTAATAAAATAGAGACACAAAAAGAAAAGAAGAAAGCATTTGGTTAATTTTGAGAAATGATATATGACTTAAGCCAGGGCAACCCTCACTTTACAATAAATTTCAACATAAAATTATGGAAAACATATAAGAAATGAAGAAAGAAAAAGGGTGGAGAAGAAGATTTGATATGCTACTTCCTTGCTGCCCTTGTGCTAGACTACATAACGTTCGACCCAAATCGTAAAAGGGAATGAGAGAAATTTGAGGTGTTTCCAATGGTTTTGAGCATTGGTGATAACTATGTGATTTGGAATATTTTCATTAACCAATAAGGTATTGGTGATAACTTCGCTTAGGTTGAAGTATTTTTATTAGCCAATAAGGTGTTGATGATAACTCCATTGACCTTGTAGTATTTCCACAGCTGATGAGACATAGGCGATAACTTCGTTTATTTTTTCAAAGTATTTTGATAACTCATAAGGCATACACGATAACTTCATTTATTTTTGAAGTATTTTCATATCCGATAAGGCATAGGTAATAATTTTTTTGATTCTTGAAGTATTCTAATAGCGAATAAGGTGTAGACAATAACTTCATTGTCTTTTTTTGGAGTGTTTCCATGGCTAATAAGGTATAGGCGATAACTTCATTATTTGGGTAGCATCGCCAATATCTTGTGGGGTTAGGTATAGCTTTGAGAATAGCATTATCAATTACTTTTGGGGTGGACTAGCTTGAAAGGGGCGTCATCAACTACTTTTGGGGTTGACTAGTTTGAGAAGCACATCGTCAACTACTTCTGGGGTTGATTAGCTTGAAAGGGTGCATCACCTTCTAGAGTTGGTGAGCTTGAAAAACGGCTAACAATTTTGAGTGCATTGTTAGTTAACTTCATTAATTTGGTAAAATCACCAATGGCTTGGAGGGGTTGGGTATAGCTTTGAAGTGTAGTTGATAGCTTGGAGCATGTGGGTGATTAACTTCTTTGATTTACCAGCATCACCAACAACTTATGGGGTTGGATATAGCTTTGAAGATGCATTGTTAATGGCTTCTGTGGTTGATTAGCTTCGAAGTGTAGGCAATGACTTTGAGCGTGTTGACAATTAACATTTTTAATTTGATAGCATCACTAACAATCTATGGAGTTGGCTTTGGAGTGTTGCTAAACACTTTTGTAGCACACCTAGCGAGACTCATATTGACCTTATTTAGTCCTATTCGAACTAATTTTGGTTCAAATCAAGATGGTAACATCACTCTTTGTTCATAGCTTTGGAGTATTGTTGAAGGTTTAGTGCTCCTAGTGGGACTCAGTTTGATCTTAATTAAATTTATTGGGAATAATGTAGTTGGGTCTGAGTTTGATTTTATTTAACTTGAGTCAAGTTTGACCTTGTGCTGGACCTCTATAGAGTTTGGGTCTGCTGAATTCGGCTCAAGTTCAAATCAGTTTAATTCAACTTAGTTTTAGTTTAGGCTCAGCCTGGTCTGATTTTGGTTTGACTCTGAGTTTGTGTTTTTAGTTTGGACTTGATTTAACTCAATTAAGGTTTGACTTGAGTTTCATTCAATTTAGATTTAACTTGATTTTAAACTTGGATTTTTTAGCAGCCAACTCGATTCGGGCTTTTAGTCCATTTGTTTGATTAATTTAAGTCAATTTGAGTCAACTTGACCTTTGCCCATTTATTTTGGCTAAGTTCAATTTCAATATAACTTTCAAGTTAAGTAGTTTGATTTGAGGGTGTTTAGCTATTTATGATAATTTTAAGTGGACCCATGATTTGGCCTTAAATATGCAAGCTTGATAGCTGACTAAGTGCAAGCTCAAAAGCTAGCATAGAAGTGTAAGCCCAAAGGCTGGTTAGGTGCGAGTTTGAAGACTGACCTAGATGTGCACTCAAAGGTTGGCTAAGTGCGAGTGTGAAGGCTGGCTTCGATGCATGCCTGAAGGCTAGCTTGGTGTGAGCCCGAAGGCTAACTTAGTGTAAGCTTGAAATATGGTTGACAAGTGAGCTCGAAGGCTGGCTAAGTGTGAGCCCGAGGGCTATCTTGGATGCTAGCTTGAAGGCTAGCAAAGTGCGGGCTCGAAGCCTAGCTTGGATGCATGCTCGAAGGTTGGCTTGATGTGGGCCCAAAGGCTAGCTTAGATGCTAGCCCGAAGGTTGTCTTGGATGTAAACTTGAAGACTGACTAAGTGCAACCCTAAAGGTTGGCTTAGATGCGAGCCCGAAGGTTGGCTTAGATGCGAGCCCGAAGGTTGGCTTGGATGCGAGTCCAAAGGCTAGCTTAGTGTAAGCCCGAAGGTTGGCTTAGATGCAAGCCTGAAGGCTGGCTAAGTGCAAGTTTGAAGGCTAACTTAGTGTGAGCCTAAAGCCTGAATAAGTATGAGCTTGAAGGTTGGCATGGTAGGACATGGGTTCATCATCTTCACCGTCATCTTGGAGGGGGTTGTGGGTGGCCACAGCAAAGTCATGGATTCAATATCTTCACCGCCATCTTCCGGGGGGGTGCAAGTGACTATGGCGAGGTCATGGATTCGTTGTCTTCACCATCATCTTCGAGAGCTCATGGGTGGGCATGATAAGGTCATGGTGTTGAAGAGAAAGTCCTTTTTCTTAGCAAACCTTTTTATTATCTTTTTCCTTTTATTTCTCCTTTTCCCTTCTCCCCACCAAATCGTGCTCTACTTCTTGCCCCTCCCATGACTAGGCCATGGTGGCCTGGTCATTTCTCCAGCCTGATCTAGCTGGCCTTTGCTATGGCGGGGCGAGAGGCGCCCCACCCTCCCTTTCTTCAGTTGGATTTGACTAGAGATGGCAGGATTTGGCCGGCTCTGGCCACGGTGGGGCTGGAGGTGCCCCGTACTTCCCTTCTCCAGTCGAATCTAGCCATATCCTAGTCAGATCTGGCCAACTTTTATCATAGCAGGGTTGAGATCGATGGTGGTGATGCTCAAACTTGGTGGCGGCTTCTTCCAGTGAGGCAATGGAGATGAGGCATTAGTAAGGCAGACACAATTAAAGTTGAGGTTGTTGATCTATTGGGCAATGGCATCCATAGACTGCTTGTTGGAACCCATAGACATCATCTTCTCGACTTGGCTGGGTAGTTGATGTAGGCCAGTTTCACCCTACCTCATCAATGATCCATTGGTCATTGTTGGTGAAGAGTGGTAGGGCCAACACCAACAGGATGAGATTCTTCAGAGATTATGAATAGTGGAGGCTGGAGGAGTCATTGATGCAAGGCAGAACTAAAGAGGCCAGTGGGCCTCCAAGGAGTTGATGCTAGGCCGGTGGCAGAGTGTGGTATCTTCTAAGATGTGGTGCGATGGTGGCTGGCCGAACCTAATCAAGTTTAGGCAGTGATGGTAGGGCAAGGATAGAGTTGATAGCATATTAGTATGAGGTCATATGTGGGCGAGTTCTCAGTTAGTTGGCAAAGGAGACATCCCAGGATCCTTTAAGAATAAAGCAACCAAAGAGCAAAATAGAGAAAGAGGATGAGCTAAGTGCACTGACCTCTTCGAGTTTGGCTTATCCTTTGTTCCTGATTTCTTCTTGACTCTCCACATTCTAATCTCCTTCTTATTTTGTTCTTCTAATCCTTCTTCCTAGTTTTTTCTTTGTGCAAGTTTTTAAATCCTTTTTATAGGCTTCAAAGAGGATTTTGAAACCAAATTGAGGAGATTTGATGAGTGTGATTGGATCTTAATCTCTAGATTGCTTTCATTTTGGAAACAAATAAGATTTGATTGTGGATGAAATTATATGCCAAAACCTTGAAATTGGCATGTAATTGATTGGGATCTGTTTCCTTGATGAGAGGATTCACATTTTATATCATTATTGGATGATGAATTTTAAGGGGGTTTTTATAAAATTTTTCAAAAAATTAGACCAAAGTATAATTTTATAAATTTTAGGGATTTTTTTGTAAAATTAACATATTTGTAAAAATATTAAAATTTTTAAGATTCTTTTTTGAATAAAATTTGAACTTATTTATAATTAAAAATTTTGATTTGTTTATTTACAAATTTTTCTAAAAAAATTGATCAAAATATAATTTTATAAATTTCAATAATTTTTTATAAAAAGACCATAATTGTAAAAATTTTAAAATTTTTAGTGTCCTTTCTGAATGAAATTTGGGCTTATTTGTAAGTAAAAATTATGAGAAATTTATTTACAAATTTTCAGACCAAAATGTGACTTTATAAGTTTCAGGGACCTTTTTACAAAAAGGACATACTTGTAAAAATTCTAAAATTTTCAAGAACATTTTTGAATAAAATTTTGGTTTATTTATGAATAAAATTTTTTAAGAGATTTATTTGTAAATTTTAATTTAGTTCAAATCTTATTTTAGCCTTTGATCCTAATTTGGGTCCAGATCCAATGTCTGAATTTGATTTATTAGGAATCCAACTCAAATTTAGAGTAAGGTTTCAAAATCTACTTAAACATGGATGTATATTGTGCTTCTTCCTCGAAAAGGAGTACGATAAGTGATTTATGCATCTTAAACACCGTGATATGATTGATATATTTGGTGGGTGTTTCAAGTATTGCTAACTTTGAGAGAGTTAATTCACTCTCTCACCCTCTCGTTATTGCCTTTTGACCCAATTCTTGAACACATAGCATCTTCAATAGTATGAACTAAGAATCAATAGTAAGGATAGTAGTTTGGGTGATCCTTTTTGTTAGCTTCATTTGGCTTTTTGCATTCTGGTAATTAGTGACTGGGCATTAGAGCATCCTAAAAGATCTTGTCCACTATCTCTCTTTTAAAAGAGTACTTTTTTTTTGAGCTTCTGTTGAAAATTATTGGATGGTTCTACTTCTCCATCTCCTATAAGAGTTGGTAATTTTTAAAGGTTACCTATACTCATAGTAGGGTTTGCAGGTTTTTTCTATTTACTCATTGTGAATACTGCCCACACATTTTCGGAGAGCTCCCCTCACTTTGTCTTATCTTTTTCTAGTTTTAAATTTTGTGAACTAGCTAAGGTTAGTGGGATAATTCTCTCCAACTTCTTGACCTGCACAATAAGATTTTGGAAAGTATGAATAGAAAAAGCACATAGATAGGGTGCCATCAAGTTCTTCCTTATGTTATTAAGGACTATACTTATAGCTTTGAATTATCTTATGGATTGTTTACACCTGATACTAAGGTTTCTCCATTGTGTAATATAATCCAAAATCGATTCATTGTCACATTTTGATGTTGAACAAGGGCTGCAATGGTCACCTTCTTGTTGACTCCTCCAAACCTAATTTTGAAAACTTCTTTTATTTGTGACCAAGTTTGTATGGACTTTAGTTGTAAACTGGCATACTACTCAAACGCTATCCTGGTTAAATTTGCTGAAAATTGATGAAATAACAATGAGGGGTTATTACTTGAGTCCCCACATAGAGTCATGAAATGAGTTATGTATTATTTAGATTACCAATGCCATTAAATTATTTGACTCTAGGCACTATATAGCCTTTAGGATATGATATTTGGTCATGATGATTAGAGTATGATTTGTCTGTATTATTTATCATACCCGTGTCATTTTCTTGTCTTAGTTGTGTAACCACCATTTGGTGCACTTGCTATTGTATATATACTAGCAGCTCTATCTTGTTGGGAATCCTTGAGATGATTGGGTATCTCTTGTTAGTAGAGCAGGCACTTATGAAGGGCCTACATTTCATGGATCTCATCTACAAGGGGTTTCTCTTTTGCCACCTCTACAGCTTTCTGAGATGATTATTGAGATCACTTCAACTTATCGAGCTTCTGTCTCATTTGTAGCATCATCTCCATCAACTCTAAGACCTTCTACGTAGCTTCATCTTTCTCTTTCCATTGTTTTCTCAACTATTCCCATAGTGCTTCTATGGTTACTTCCTTAGCTTCATCAAGCAAGCACAAAAAGGTGGATTTCATAGGTAGTGATGGCAGTGGTGGGTTGTGTTGGCACATCGGCAAAGGTTTGCAGAGCTCCAAGTGAAGTGGTGTGAGACAAAGATACACACAAGGCAAAGAGAGAAAGGGAGAAAGAAAAGAGCAAGCTAAGTTTTACCTTTCTTAATCTTCGATTCTTGTTACCTTCTTTCAAACAATGATTCTTTGATTATCCTCCTTAATGATCGCCTTTTCCCTTTTGTGATTTCTTTTTTTTTGCTGATATCTTTTTCTTATGTCAATAGGGTTTATATAGGGTTTAAAGAGATGGAGTTGGGTTGAAGCTCAATCTCATTTGTTTTGAAATTTTGAATGATAGATACGTGTGTAGATAGATATGGATATGGATTGATATTGGATAAGTCTTTGGAGGATTGGATGAGTTTGTTTATTGTGGATGGTGAAAATTTGAAAATTATATTCACCATGGATATTAAATTGATAAGGGGCTATTTATAAATTTCTTTTGAAAAATTTGGGCCAAATTATAATTTTATAAATTTTAGGGGTCTTTTTTTAAACAAAAGACTTATTTATAAAGTTTTAAAAATTTCATGATTCTTTTTGAATAAAATTTAGACTTATATATAAAGAAAATTTTTCAAGGGATTTATTTACAAAAAATTAGGATTTTAGGGATTTATTTATAAAAATAAAATTCTTAAAGGGTTTATTTATAAATTCTAAATTTTATAACGATCAAATTGTAATTATTGATCTTTTGAGGAGTTTATTTACAAACATATTTTTTTTGCGGGGAATGGTTTATAATTTTTAAATTTTATTGGGATTTTTTATAAAATTTTCATCCCAAAGACTTATTTACAAGAAAAATCTAGCTGACAACCTATTTATAAGAATTTATTCAGTCCAAATACCTATTTACTTATATATTTTTATTTTGGTCCAGATTTTGGATGAAATTTGAGCTCAATTTTGATCTAAACATCCAACTCACTCAACCTACTTTAATTAAGCTTGGCTTGAGCCTGAATGTCTCAATGATTGGGGTTTGAATTAAACTCTATTTTCAGTCAAATTTGACTATGATTCAAATTTAATTGAGACACACACTTGAGCCATAATTTGGTGGTATATAAGTTTTAGTTTTGATCATATTTTAATCAATTGTAATTATAACAAAAATCTCCTTAAATAGCAATGTTGATGGGCATTTGTGACATGGTTTAGGTGCCCAATTCTCCTAGGTTTGGTCATTTGAATTAGGGTGGCTGTGCAATTTGCAAATGAACATACGACAACTCTAGAGGAGAATAAGGCTGCAGGTGGCTGCAAGCTCAGAAGAGGAGAGGGAGGGGGAAGCAATAGAAGAAGAAGCATGGGGACGAGGATGGCTCACAAGAAATGAAGAAAGAAAAGCATAACGAAAAGTAAAAGGTAGGAGCTGAAATGGGGCTTACATCTTTTCAACTCTTTGATGATATTGTCTTAGTCTCCTTGATACTGAGATCTCCTTCAAAATTTTTTATTCAATTTGTGTAGAACTTTTCCCAAGAATTAGTTCTTGATCCTCTCAAATTTGTGTGCCCTAGCCCTCTTTTTATCGAGTTGAGAGAATCTACCAATTCAATCAATAATCACATTTATTTTAAGATTTTGTGGACATATTCTTCACATAGACCTTAGATTTAGATCTTTGATTAATAGATTCTGAGATTGTAGTCCCCTAACTGAAAATTCTATTGATCTCTGATGAGGTTGTACAAGTATTTATTCCATGTTGATGATTTTATAAGTGGCCAAGAGGATCTTCCAATATTCAATTGAATTCTCAATGAAATTTGAGATTTGATGAATATATTCTTATTGTTAGCTCTCAAATTTGGATATTTGATTAATATCCTCTAAGACTGCAATCTCCTAACCAAAAATCTCATTAATTCTTGATGAATTTGGAGAGGACTTGTTTTCATTTTTGCAGATCGTGCTTGGACCATATGCCTGATCGAGGGACTGGTTGTTTGACTGGGCATAGACATGCTCGGCTTGTGAGGCTTGGACACTTGAACCTCTCAGGTTTAGGCATATGAACATAGTTTGATTTGGGTGTAATTTTCTAACTTTTTCTACTTCGAATTAGATGTCACTCATCACGAATTAGGCTCAAAGTTTGACCCTAATTCTTATTAAACTCAAACTCAAAGCTTGGATTATAAAATTAACTCAAACAAATTCCCCCTTCATATCCTTTTCTTGACTTTTGATGAGAGGAGAGGGTGAGAATAATCTTTAGGTGCTTCCAACATTTTAGTACTTGGCTATATGGGTTTGAATTACCACGTGAAAGTGGACTCAATTCACCATGTGAAGTGGACTTGAGTCACCATGTAGAAGTGGACTTAATTTTCCATATGGAGTGGACTTGAGTTGTCACGTGAAGATAGATTTGACTTGTCATGAAATGATGGATTCAATTTGCCATGAGTGAGTGGACTTAGTTTGTCAAGTGGAGCAGTCTTGAGTTAACACATGGAGTGGACTTGAGATGCTACATAGAAATGAACTTAATTTGCCACATGAAGGTGGACTTAATTCTATTGTGTGGGAGTAGACTTGATTTGTTACATAAAAGTGGACTTAATTACCATATGAATGTGAGCTTGATTGCTACACAAAATGGTCTTAAGATACAGACTTGATCCCCCAACAAAATAGTCTTAATTTGTCATTCAAAAGTGAACGTGATTGCCATAAAGATATGGGTTTGATTGCATGCAAAATGGACTTAATTTGCTACTTGAAAGTAAACTTTGATTGTTATGAAGATGCGAGTTTGATTACCACACAAAAGGGACTCTATTTGCCACTTGAAAGTGGACTTGATTGCTATGAAGATGTAAGTTTGATCATCATATAAAATGGACTTTGTTTGCCACTTAAAAGTGGACTTGATTGCCATGAAGATGCAAGTTTCATTATCATGCAAAATGAACTTTGTTTGCCACTTGAAAGTGGGCTTAATTTGCCATGTAAATACCGACTTGATCATCATGGAAAACTAGACTTAATTTGCTAGTTGAAAGTGGACTTGATTGCCATGAAGATGCAGGTTTATTCATCATGCAAAATGGACCTTGTTTGCCACTTGAAAGTGTACTTAATTGCCATGAATCATGGGCAAAGGTAACATCACATGTCCCTTTGGATGTCATGACAACTAACATCTTAATTATCCACTTAACTTCCATTTTAAACATTGGGAAGAGAATTACCCATGTTCCCTTCTATTTTTAGGTGGGGGAAGAATCCTTGATCAGTTTCACGTTCTGATCCCTCGGTTACACATTGCCTTGGTGGGCTTTTGACAAGAGGATTTTGATTTTATTGCCCACAACCTTTTGATGGTGGGAGAATGAAAATCTCGCTTAGTGTTAGCTCGATGGATCAGATGTCCACTCCAAATGCTTCAACACCATGTTTTCACTTAAGCATTTAAATGAGAGAAGACTTGACTTTACCATCTTCTTTCATGGGAAGATGGATTTAATGTTTGCTTGAGATGCTTAGGGAATATGCCCCCTAACATCATCATGTATTTGTTTTGGCAGAAAGTTGTTGCATATGCTTGAATGCTTTAGATGTGAGCATTTCCCATTTTGATCCCTACATAGAATAGCAAAGGAGTATGGTGCTTGTTTTTTGAGAAAAACATCCCATTTTGATCAAAAGGAGTTTGACTTTCCTATTCAATAGGCTAGAGCCCTACATCCTCAATTGGAGGACAGCCACTTGACAACAGTTAAGGTAAATCCCAATCTATATTGGAATGGCTCCAAAATTGGGAACAAAGGGAAAAATTTGCCCCCATTTTTTATCACTTCAGGTAGTGATTGATGTCTTGACTAGTTGGTCCTAGCGATTTGACTTTCATTGCTGTGAGGGTTATCTTGAGAGAAATCCTGAAGCTTCTTTACCTTGTCATCCCTACTGTCACATGGCCAAACTTCTACCCTGAAATTTTGCCCGTGATGGCGCCAAGGTTCACCCACCTCAGCCCGCCAAACTTGCACAAGCGCACAAGAGTATAGAGGAGAAGAGAAATATAGTAACCTTTCCAACCTTTTATTGCTCACATAAATGGAATACAACTCTAATGCGGAGTGACACTACAAGTCTCTCTACCTGTGTGTGTCTCAGCTCAATAGACCCCATAGTCGATTTATAATGCACACATTTGGCTGTGAGCCACCCATGGAGATCATGGAGAATATGCTTCCATAATGTTCTCCCTGCAGTCCACCTGTTGGAGATCATGGAGAATATTCTCCACAATGTTCTCCCTACAGTCTAGCTATTGGAGGTCATGGAGAACATTATCCACAATGTTCTCCCTGCAGTCCATCTATTGGGATCATGGAGAACAAGATCCACAATGTTCTCCCTGCAGTTTCCTTGACTCCCTCCAGCTGTAGCCGCCTGTCCCATGAGCCCTCAATTGCCTTTTTGCTGGCCACATGTCCCTTGACAGTTGCAGCTCTGATTCTTCAGCCTGCAGCACCAAGTGTTCAGGCTGTTCACATGCTCCTGTAGCTCACTTTAACCAACCTGTCCTGCTGATCACTCTACAGGACTGTTTGGGCTGTTTGGGTCTCCATCCAAATATGTCGTGACTCCATCACTTGCTGCTATGTGTGCTGCCCACGCACACATATGTTGGAGGCAGTCCATCGCCTCGCATGATCACGCACTCCCTCGCATGATACTCCTCGCAGTGGCACCAACCATCATTGTTGGTTGTATCCTCATATGTGTGCTGCCCGTGCACACATACGATGGAGGCACTCCATTGCCTCCAAGATCATGAGGTCTGTTACATGATCTCGTTGTGGTGGCACTTGCCACTCACAACGGGTGTGACAAACCACCCCCACCAGGAGAGTCCGACGTCCTCGTCAGAGTAGAATCCATGTACTCCTTGATTTGTATCTCAAATTGCCATAGTGTAGAGTCCCGCTCCCACATGGCATCAGCCTTGCTGTCGCCTTTCCACATCACAAGAAAATCAGTCCGTTGATTCTTCTTGCTTTGCCCCATAGTCCAGTGTGCAAGGATCTTCTCGACCTCCTTGTCAAACTACTTTTGAACTACTAATAGAGCTTTCTTTGCTTACTGTCTATCTCCAAGCAAGTCCCTGTTGAAAGGTTTGAGAAAGCTAACATGGAATGTTGGGTTTACCTTCAGCCTGTCGGGTAGCTTCAACCGGTAAGCAATCTGCCCAACTTTCTTCATCACTTCGAAGGGGCCGTCATACCTTGGTACCAACCCATGATGTATGGTCTTGTTGCTGATTTTCTTTTATATCTATGAAGTAAGTTTCAGCAACACCATGTCCCCAACCTAGAACTCTAATGAATGCCTTCGTTCATCCACATGCCTCTTCATGCGTTTTGCTGCCTTGCGCAAGCTGTCCCGAGCTTGTTCTATTAGCTCCTCCTTCTCCTTGGCGAAGTGATAGGCAATAGGGCACTTTCCTTGGTCCATTGATTGAGCCAACTTGAGAGGAGTGAGAGGCTGCTATCCCATGACAAGCTCTGTAGGACTCATTCCTATAGCCGATGACCTATGGATGTTATAACAAAATTGGGCTGTGTCCAACAGCTCCAACCAATTCTGCTGGCTGGCTGTCACATAATGCCTTAAGTATTCCTCCACCAAGGCATTGATGCACTCTGTTTGGCCATCTGTTTGCAGATGATTAGCTATAGAGAACTTCAACTCTAAACCCATCAAGTTGAAGAGTGCTGTCCAAAACCTGCCCATGAATCGAGCATCTCGATCACTCACAATGTCTTTCGAGACACCAAAGTGCTTCACCATATGTTTGTAGAATAGCCCAGCTGCTACCTTTGCTGGACATGCATGTGGTGTTGGCATGAACACTGTATACTTCGAGAGTCGATCCATGATAACTAGCACTGAGCTCATTCCATCCACTCTGGGAAAGCCCAAGATAAAGTCCATGGAAATGGACTACCACGGCTTCTCTGGAATAGGCAAGGGTTGCAGCAGCCCTGTCTGCTTCTTCCTCTCTGTCTTGTCAAGCTGGCACACAAGACAAGTTTTGACATACATCTCGACGTCTTCCCCCATTTTTGGCCAATAGTATGACCTGGACAAGAATGCCATCATCCTTTGCCGTCCAGGATGTCCTGCCCATTGAGGATCGTGAGTCTCTCATAGCAGCTCATGCCTCAGCCCTCTCGCCTTCGAGATGTACAACCTGTTGCCTCTAGCATACAACAAGTTATCTTTAAGCCAATAACACTTAAGTATCCCTTCACATACCTCTCCCTTGAGTTGGACGTATGCTGGGTCTACGTCGGCTTGCTCTTTAACCCTCTCCAGCAGGGTTGACTGCACTGTGGATAATGTAGCTACATAGCATTGCACCACCACTTGGTTTTGTCGCCCAGGCTTGTGCTCCCACATGAAATCAAACTCGGACAAGAACTCCTACCACCGAGCTTGTTTGGGGGTCAATTTTTTTTGGGTCTTGAAGTAGGTGTTTGCAACATTATTCATCACAACCTTAAACTTTGTTCCCAGTAGATAATGCCTCTAAGTGTCCAAGCAGTGCACCACTGCTGTCATTTCCTTCTCATATGTGGTGTAGCGTTGCTCCGGATCCTTGAGCTTGTGGCTCTCAAACGCCACTGGGTGTCCTTCTTGAACAAGAACTCCCCCAAGAGCATGATCTGAGGCATCTGTATGTACCTCGAATGGAAGTTCAAAGTTAGGCAATTGTAGCACCGGCTCCGTTGACACTGCTACCTTCAGCTGGTCAAACACTTCTTGGCATGAGTCCGTCCATGCCCATTTTCAATAATTCCTTAGCAAGTCAGTCAAGGGATTCACTTTCCTTGAATAACCTTAAATGAATCTTCTATAATAGTTAGCCAAATCAAGGAAATAATGAAGACCTGATACCTTTGTTGGAGCCGCCCAATCAATAATTGCTTGAACCTTCCTCTCATCCATTTGTATTTGTCCCTTGCTCACCCTGTGTCCAAGGAACCTGATTTCTTTCTGATCGAACTTGCATTTCTCCTTCTTGATAAAGATCTTGTATTCTCTAAGCTGAGAGAATACCTTTCTAAGGTGGTCGACATGGTCCGCCAATGTCTCCGAGTAGATGACAATGTCATCCAAGTATACCACCACGAATCGAACCAAGAACTCATACAATACTACGTTCATCAAGTTGCAAAAAGCTGCTGGAGCATTCGTTAATCCAAAAGGCATGACTAGGAACACAAATGAGCCATACCTCGTGACACATGTCATCTTTGACTCATCTCCCTCAGCAATCCAAACTTGCCAATACCCCCGATCGCAAGTCCAACTTGGTGAAGTATGTCACCTTAGCCAATCGATCGAACAAGTCACCTGCATTCGACACCGGGTACTTGTTCTTGATAGTCACCTTGTTTAGTGCCCGATAGTCCATGCACATCCGAAGTGAACCATCTTGTTTCTGCTGAAACAACACCGGAGCACCATATGGGGCTTTCGACGGTTGGATCAGTCTTGCATCCAACAGTTTGTTGAGCTGCTTTCTCAACTCCAAAAGCTCCCCATTTGCCAATTGATAAGGGGCTTGAGCAGGAGATTTAACACCTAGCTTCAGCTCAATCTTGTGGTCAACTGCCCTCCGGGGGGAAAGTTCGTTGGGCAGTTTTGGTGGCATTACGTCTGCGTAATCCACCAGGATAGTTGCAACATCATCAGGTACCTCCATGATGATCCGGTTGTATCTCGATTAGTGCTGCAACATAGGTGGTCTCACCCCTCTTGAGACCTGCTTTCAGCTATTGAGGAGACTGCATACCCGCTGCTGCAATTTTCCCTCCATACGCTGCTTGTACAAAGCATGGTGATTCCTCCACAGAAATCAGCATACCTGATAAGTGAGGCATCAAGCTAGCCTTAGCTTGGATGAAGGAGTCTATCCCCAAGATAAACTCAAACTCATCAAGCGCCAAGACTGTCACACTGATCTCTCCCTCCCAAGCTTCAACTTTGAGGGTTGCACTGGCCATTTCGTGAATCAAAGTTGGCCCGAGTTTACCACCTTCACTTTCCATGAACTTGGTTGCACCTGCAAACCAAATTCACTTACCAACTTATGGGAGAAGAAATTGTTGGTCACCCCTATGTCCAGCATAGCCAAAAACAGGCCTCCCATTTAATAGCACCGATGCATACATCAACCCTTTGCAAGGTGGATGCCCTTCTACCGTCATTGAGTTGAGTAGCTACAATGGATTCATGCATGGTGTTGCTGCCACACCACATTATTCTTCAGATTCTCTGAGAGTTAGAGCAGGTAGCTTTTCCCTCCTTGGAGATTCCCTTGCCTGATGAGGACCATTGCATATAAAACAGCCTTGCTCTTTGTTGGTGGGCTGCAGCTTGGACTGGCTCGATTCCACAACCTTCTTGCCCTTACCCTCGAGCTTCTTGCCATCCTTCTCTGCACGCCCCATCTTCCTTCCATCCATGGCCTTCTTTGTGGTTGTTGTCAACTTAAAATCCACCAAGCCTTCTGCAGAAGAAATGGCCGAAGGAAGATCCCTCACTCCTTTCCGTTGGAGTTCAGCTTGAGCCCACGGCTGCAAACCAGAAAGAAAGTTGAACAACTTGTCCTTCTCAGATATGTTGGTGATGTCAAGCATGAGGGAGCTGAATTCCTGCACATACTCCCTTATGATCCCCGAATGCTGCAGCTTTTTCAGGGATTTTCGTGCAACCCACCCTATGTTGCACAGAAGGAACTATTTATTTAGTTCCTTCTCGAGGATTTTCCAATCCTCCAGCTGAGCTCTCCCAGCTCGAGCATTCTCCAATGCTCTAGTACGCCACCATAACTTGGCATCTCCACTCAAGTACATACTGGTGATGGTGACTTTCTCCCATTTTGAAATGTGAGCAGCCTTGAAGTATTGCTCCATATCCCACAAGAAGTTCTCCAACTCCTTTGCATTCCTGCAAGCATTAAAGGAATGTGGTTTTGAGACTCTTACCTTTGAAGGAGCTCCGCCTTCAATAGTGGAGTTTGCCACCGCTCTCTTTACCACCATAAAGTCCTGTTCCAAGGACTTCAGACTTGATCTCATGGAGTCCATGATCGTAGCATACCTTTCCTCTACACTTTTCACCTCACTTGCAAGGGCCTCCTTGAGAGCAGCATTTTACCTCTCTTGCCAAGCCAACTGCGCCCATAAGTTGCCCGCATCTTCAGTTGGAGGATTTCCCAGCATCTCCTCGATGCGAATCAACTGATCCCGAAGCTCCACTTGGGTCAGCATGTCATTTGTTGATCTTGGCTTCAGCTGAATCTGGTTATCCACCAAATCGGGCTCTGATACCACTTGTCACAAGGTCAAACTTCTACCTTGAAATTTTGTGATGATGGCACCAAGGTTCACCCACCTCAACACGCCAAACTCGCACAAGCCCACAAGAGTATAAAGGAGAAGAGAAGTATAACAACCTTGCCAACTTTTTATTACTCATGTAAAAGGAATACAACTCTAATGCGGAGTGACACTACAAGTCTCTCTACCTGTGTGTGTGTCTCAGCTCAATAGACCCCCTAGTCGATTTATAATGCATAGATTTGGCTGTGAGCCACCCATGGAGATCATGGAGAACATGCTCCCATAATGTTCTCCCTGTAATCCACCTATTGGAGATCATAGAGAACATTCTCCACAATGTTCTCCCTGTAGTCCAGTTGTTGGAGGTCATGGAGAACATTATCCACAATGTTCTCCCTGCAGTCCACCTGTTGGGATCATGGAGAACAAGGTCCACAATGTTCTCCCTGTAGTTTTCTTGACTCCCTCCAGCTGCAGCCACCTGTCCGATGAGCCCTCAATTGCCTCTTTGCTGGCCGCATGTCCCTTGACAGTTGTAGCTCTGATTCTCCAGCCTACAACCATGTGTGTTTAGCTTGTAGCGCCAAGTGTCCAGGCTGTTCACATGCTCCTGTAGCTCACTTTAGCCAACCTATCCCACTACTCACTCTACAGGACTATTTGGGCTATTTGGGTCTCCATCCGAACATGTTGTGACTCCATCACTTGCTGCTATGTGTGCTACCCACGCACACATATGTTGGAGGTAGTCCGTCATCTCGCATGATCATGCGCTCCCTAGCATGATACTCCTCGTAGTGGCACCGACCACCATAGTTGGTTGTATCCTCATATGTGTGCTGCCCGTGCGCACATACGATGGAGGCACTCCATTGCCTCCAAGATCATGAGGTCCATTACATGATCTCGTTGTGATGGCACCTACCACTCACAACGGGTGTGACACCTACCATGCCTCGATGTCACTTGTCATACAAGGAGAGGTAGAGCAGAGGATAGAGTAGAAAATTGCTGCTTTTGTAAGGCTTATCTTCTAGAATGCCAAATTGGCATGTTTGTGTAGGGACAATATAGCAATTGGCTAGATCAAAGAGCAAATATCTTGATCAGTGCTTGTCAATTTGTAGCACCTCATGCTGATAGTTCATCTTCTAGAATGCTAGACTAGCGCATGAGCTTCGAAAGAAGTAACCTTATGAAATAATATTCTCTCTCTTCTTTTACTTTGATCATGATTCTAAGGAAAATATTTTAGTAGATAGGTGATGTATCTTTTCATTTTCAATTAAGGCCTCTTACTTGATTTGGCTTATTGAAGTTTAAGAATAATTTTATCTCATGATGTTAATAGGTCACTAACAGACCTTCCCTTATACCTTTTCCCAAGTGTAACATTTTCATTAAGAACCTATTTTTCTGGTAACTTCACTACTTTTACCATCTTCCTATTAGTTAGTTACTTCTTTGACTTGGCTTTGATCTTGGATGCCTCTTAACCTCAATTTCTAAGGTTTATATACCTGCAGATGCCATATGATACTTACTCTTTGGGTAGTCTTTTTTAGTTGATAATACACCACGATGAGGCTATGCTAGTCCTTCGAATTCCAACATGTGATCCAATTTTCTTTCCCATTTTATTTATTTTATTTTTTTAGCAATCTCATTCCTCTTTTGAGGATCTAAGGTTTGCGAGCTCACAGATGCTAACCGGTTCTATACTCTTTGAGTTTGATTCTCTTGGTTTGGTTTTCCATATGAGATTTGTCCATTTAGGGTTTTTGTTTTCCATTGTTTATTTAGAGGGTGATGTTCTACCTCTAGGAGGAAATTCCCAAGTGGTTACATTCTGATTATTACTTTTCTATGTTTCAAGAAACTTTCCCATCAGGCTTCTAGTTGTAGATTGATCACCATATTTCCAAACTTACATTCTTAAAGTTAACATAGGGTGTTGATGGATGGGGAAGGTACAGGGATCCCAACTCAATCATATTTTATCATTGGCCATCCTTGTCTTCAAATATTACCTTTTTATTTTCAGAGACCTTATCTTTAAACTAGAAGGTAGTTCATCTAAATACTAAATAAATTTTTGTTTTATGTTTCCCAATGATTTTTTATTTTATGTTTTACCTTAAGAAGTATAGAATACATTTTTCATTAGTTAGTTTTGATGTGATTAGATGTTTTGTCATAGGCTAAACATTTTTTTGATTTTGTGCTTTTCAAGTTCATGCAACTATTTAACTCTTTCATGCTGAAGATTTGGTGCAAGTAATCTTTTCCTTATCCATTAATCACTCTGGCATTAGAAGATGATATTTACTCCTTTCTTAGCTGAAGGGCATTAAACACACATCATTTTTGTCCTTCTCTAGCTCTTATAGTGCTATCAAGGAGTTGGAGGTCAGGATTGTAGTATCTAACTTCAAGTTTGATCTAATATTTCAAAGTCGATTGAATGCCTTGTTGATCCTTCCTTTGGTAAGTTATAAGCGATGAAAAATTGACTTTTTCCTACTGCTTAGTCTTTGAAAGACTGATACCCTAGTTTGTGCCAATGGTCCTTCATTTCATCATTGTTGTTCGTTGCAATAAAATTTGGCCTTTATTGCTTGGGCGAACTCGGCCTTTGTACCCTAGGTGGATTTGGTCTTTGCCTCCTTGGTGGACTTGCTCTTTACCCCCTTAGGTGGGAGGTGAGGGGTTGATCTAGTTTATAGACGATCAATTGACTTTTCACTTATTGCCAAGTCTTTGGGAGATGATACCCTAGTTTGTGCTAATGTGTCTTCTATTTCATCATCAAGGGTTGGCACGATGAATTTTGTCATTTTTCCCCTAGACAGACTTGGCCTTTACCCCTTGGATAAACTTGGCGTTTGATCATCTTGGGTGGGCTTGCTCCTTGCTCTCTGGATGGGAGGTCTTTGCCCCTAAATAAGAGGCCTTTTCCTCATGGATGGAGGTTTTTGTATCTTGAATGGGAGATTTTTTTTTCCTTTTGATAGGAGGTCTTGACCCCTTGAATGGGGGATGAGGAGTTGATCCATATTTATGTGGACTCTAGTTACCTCCATGGTGATCATCGATTGAGGAAGTATGTCACAAAACTTTCATTGAGGATGGTGTAGATTGGGGCAAGCAGATCATTTGATGATGCCATTTTCCTTTCTTTTAAAGGAAAATCAAACATTGATTTTCAATTTTCTTTGTTTTGATATGTGTCTATATTAACTAGGTTTCTCTACTTGGAGGATAAGTGAAGTACTATTGGGTATGTCAGAATTTGTGGGATCAAAATTAGTAGCTCAAGATGGCAAAGACCCTGGCGAGCGACCTCAATGCATAAGTCAAAGTGTATTAATTTAATTACATAACCAAGTGTTGTGGGAACTAGGGGATCAGAATCAGCAACTCGAGATAGCAGAGACCCCGATGAAAGACCTCAATGCAAAAATTATAATATATATATATATATATATATAAAATTTAAAGTGCATAATTAGGTGTCATGAGGATATTGACTTCCAATAGGCATAATCCCCTATTGTTAATTGCTCCAATAATTATTAGAAACTTTCTAAAGTAAAAAACCTACCTAATAAAATTAAGACACAAAAAAAAAGAGAAAAGTTTTGTTTGATTAATATAAGAGAGATGGCATATGGCTTAAGCGAGGGCATACCCTCACTTTATAATAAATTTCAGTATGAGATTATGAAATAAACACGAAAACAAAAGACGATGGAGGAAGTGGGAAGGAAGCTCTAATGGTTGCTGTTATCCCACTCCCATGTATGTTGGACTATGTGACATATGTCTTAAATAGGTCTTGACTTAATCCTCAACAGATGTTGATAACTTAATATGGTGGTATCATCTGGTGGGACATGAAGGAAATTCTTGAGGTGTGGTTGGTAGCTTGGAGTGTTGGCGATTAACTCCTTTTGATATCATTATTGATAGCTTGTCAGGTTTAGCCTCAAGTGTAGCAGATAGCTTTGGGCATTAGTGTTTAACTTCTTTTAATAGCATTACCAATATTGGCTTTAGCTTAAAGTGTGGCTGATAGTTTTGGATGTGATTAACTTCTTTTGATGGTGTTACTGATGGCTTGTCAAGTTTAGCTTTCAAAGGGAGCATTGTCGACATCTTCCAGGGTTGATTGGCTTTAAAGATGGTGTCATCAACTATTTTTGGGGGTTGACAAGCTTGAGAGGGTGCATCCTCAACTTCTTTTGGGGGTTGACTAGCTTAAGGGCATGTCATCAATTGTCTCTAGAGTTGACTAGCTTGAGAGGTGTATCATCAACTGCTTCTGGGGATGATTATCTTGAAAAGATGTATTATCAACTACTTTTGGGGTTGATTAGCTTGACAAGGTGCATTGCTAATTGCTTATGGATTTGATTATCATGAGAGGTGTATCATTAACTACTTTTAGGGTTGATTTAGCTTGAGAGGGTGTATCATCAATTACCTTTGGAGTTGATTAGCTTGAGAGGGTGATCAATGACTTCAAGCATACTATTGATTGACCTTGTTTGGACAAGGCATCTTGGTAGACTAACTGAGTGAGTTCAAGCCTACTTTTTATCTTCTTTGATTTGAAAGAATGCTTAACAGCTTTGGCTTATGCTAACCATCCTCAATTTAGTGATCAATGGCCTTTCTTGACTTGTTATTGATCAAGTATGAAGTATCATCAACTAGCTTTGTTTGATCTTTATATCCCACCTTAAGTTGAGTTTCCATTGGATCCTTAATGGATTACACCCAATGGGACTTAGTAATTAGTTTCCTTCCTTGGCTTGTCATCAATTAGGTCTGAATTATTATCGATAGCTTCTATAGCATGCCCAATGGGACTCGATAATTGACTACCTTTATTGGCTTGCTGTCAATTGGGTCTGAGGTGTCACCGATGGCTTTCATAGCACACCCAATGAGGCTTTGTTTGACTCAATTTAGTTCTATTCAAACTTGCTTTAGTTTAGGCTAGGCTAATAGCATTGCCCATTACTGATGGAGTTATACATAGCCCTAGAGTGTTGCCAAAGGCTTTCATAGTACACTTCGTAGGACTCAGTTTGGTTTAGTTCTATTCAAACTTGCTCTAAGTTAGGCTTGTCCTATGTTTTGGTTCATATTTTAACCTATTTTCAGTTCAAGTTTGGTTTGACCCAATTAGGTTTGGGTTTGAGCTTGGTTTGGCTCAATTTGGACTTGGTTTGACTTGATTGGGTTTGGGGTTAAATCTCGACTTGGCGTAATTGGCACAAAGTTTGAGCTCAACTCAGATTCATTTTGACTTGACCCAAATGTGACCTAATTTAATCAAGATTCAATTTGAAATTATTTTGATTTAGTTCAAATATTATTTAACTTGATTAGAGTCTAATTCAAACTCAATTATGCTTTTGGGTTAACTTGGTCTGATCCTAAATTGACCTAGATTGGGATTGATTGAAGCTTGACTTGATTTGGACTAGTTTTATTCACTTATTCTTGTATGTTTGGGTTCATTTGATGCTTTATTTGAATTAATTTGATTTTGTTAATTTGTTTGGCCACATTGCCTTGAGTTCAATATGATTGAGTTATTAAATCAATTTTCTTATTCATCAATTTTGGTTCGAGAGCCCTCAAACTACTATGATGATATTACGACAAACCTAAGGGCTAACCTATAGTTCAAATGGCTATGAGTTTATGGGTTGGCTTAAGATGTTCAGTGAGCTCAAGGACTAGCCTATAGTATGATGGCCATGAGCCCGAGGGTTGGCTTAAGACATTCGATAGCCCAAGGGCTGGCCTATAGTGTAATGGTTATAAGTTTGAGGGCTAGCTTATAGTCCAAATAATAGCAAGCCTAAGGGCTAGCTTATAGTCCAAATGATTGCAAGCATGAGGGCTAGCTAAAGACGTTCAACGAGCCTGAGGGCTAGCTTGATTTGGTAAGCTCAAAGGCTGGTATGATTTGGCATGCTGGAAGGTTGGTTTGATTTGGCAAGCTTGAAGGCTAGCATGATTTGGCATGCTTGAAGGCTAGCATGGTTCGATGAGTCTGAAGACTATCATGATTTGGCAAGCTCGAAGGTTGGCTCGATTTAGCAAGCCCAAAGGTTTGATTTGTTTGACAAGCTTGAAGGTTGGCATGATTTGGTGAGCCCGAAGATTGGCATGATTTGCCGAGTCTGAAGGCTAGCATACTTTGGCGAGCTTAATGGCTAGCTTGATTTGGCAAGCCTAAAGGCTAGCATGATTTGGTGAGCCTAAAAGCTGGCTTAGTTTGGTGAGTCCAAAGGCTAGCTTGATTTGGTGAGCCTAAAAGCTAGTAGGCTGGCATAATTTTGCAAGCATGAAGGCTGGCATCACTTGGCAAGCCTGAAGGCTGGCATGATTTGGTGAGTGTAAAGGCTAGCTTGGTTTTGTAATCTCAAAGGTTGTCTTAGTTTGATGAGCCTGAAGGCTAGGTTTGTTTGGCAAGACTAAAGGCTGGCTTGATTTGGTGAGCCTGAAGGCTGGCTTAGTTTGGTGAGCCTGAAGGCCAGCATGATTTGGTGTGCTTGAAGGCTGGCATAACTTAGTGAGCTCAAGATTGGCATGATTTGGCAAGCCTGAAGGCTATCTTGGTTTGGTGAGCTAGAAGGCTGGCTTATAGACCCTATTGGTGAGCTTTTAGTTATTTTAATTCTCTTCATTCTTCTTCAAGTTCAAGTGACCTCTTATCATCATCTCTCCTTTATCTTCAAAGAACTTCATGGTGGGCTTCAAAATCTGAGTCTCCTTGCAATGGGTGGCATCATGGTATGCAATTGGGACCATTAGTGGCCATGGTGGTGATGGAATATATCAATGTGAAAGGGACTGTGGATGGTCGTGGTGGTAATGGAGTGCAATGGAGTTTGTCGATATGTAAAGGACCATAGGTGGTCATGGTGTTATTGGAGTTCATCAATGTGAAAAGGACCACGGGTGGCCTTAGTGATGACAAAGTTTGTCAATGTGCAAAGTTGTGAGTGGCTGCGATATTGATGGAGCAAAGGGAGCACCCGTGGTGAGGTTTAGATGCTCATTTCCCTCAAGTTTAGATGCCCGAACACAGGCAGCAATGCATTCCTTGAAGTGGCAGCTAGAGCATGGGGCAGCCAAAGAATAGAGGTAGAATCATGGGGTAGCAATGGAGGTCGGATTCTTGTGGGAAGCAAGTGGGAAGGAAGGGTAACACAAAAAAGAGAAAAGTTGAAGAAGGAGAGAAGCCTTACATCTCTTCGATTTCTTGAGGATGCTCCCTTAGTTGTCTTCTTGACGGCGAGATCTCCTTTCCCTCATAATTTATCCAAAGTTCCTCCTTTAGTTCACGCAGAGTTCCTCCAGAATCAATTGTTAATTCTTTTTTTTTGTGCTATAGCCTTCTTTTTATAGGGTTTAGAGTTGCTTCAATTTATGCCATTGATTGATTTGGTTTCAAGATTTAATGGATATATTCTTGGCATAAACCTCATATTTGAATTTATGATTGACAGGTCTTGAGATTATCATCCCCTTGATTGAAAATCCTGTTGATTCTTGATGGATTCGAAAAGAATTTATTTTCATTTCTACAGATCACACCCAAACTGGACACCTGATTGTGAAAACAAGTTGTCCGATTGGGAACAGACATGCTTGGCCTATGAGGTTTAGGTGCCCAAACCTTATGGGTTCAAGTGTCTGAACACGGTTCCAATTGGGCCTAATTTTTTAGCCTTTTCTACTTCAAATTGGACCCCACTCACCATAAATTAGGCTCAAAAGTCCAACCCTAAATCTTGTCAAATTCAACATTAGAGTTTGGTTACAAAATTGACTTAAACAAATGCCCCCTTCACATCCTCTTCTTGAGTTTTGATAAGAGGTGAGGATGTGAATAGAGTGGACTTGAGCTATAGAAGTGGGTTTAGTTTGTTGTGTGGAGGGGGACTTAATCTGCCATATAAATATGAGTTTGATTGCCACACAAAATGGACTTAAATTTACCACATGCATGATGGACTTGGTTCACCATATGGAAATGATCTTAGTTTTCCATGTAAAGATGGACTTGACTTGTAATACGATCATGGTCTTAATTTGCTATGAGAGAGTAAACTTAGTTTGTCACATGAAATGGCCTTTGGTTGCCATGTAGAGTGGACTTAGTTTACCACAAGTAGTGAACTTGGACTGCCATATAGAGTAGGCTTGAGCTACCAAATGGGGTGGATTTGTTTCACCATAGGGAGTGAGGCTAGTTCACCATATTGAGTGGATTTAATTTTCCATACAAAGTGGCATTGGGTCACTACATAGAGTGGACTTAATTCGTTATAGGGAGTGGACTTCAGCTACCACATAGAGTGGGCTTAAGCTGTGACATGGGGCGGACTTAATTTATCACAAAGAGTGGGCTTGAGTTGCCACATTGAGTTGACCTAATTTACCACTTCGAGTGGGCCTAAATTGCCATGTTAAGTGGATTTGAATTGCCATGTTGAGTGGGCTTGAGTTGTCATGTTGAGTGAACTTAATTTGCTACATGGAGTAGACTTACCATGAGGAGTGAACTTGAGTTGCCGCATCGAGTGGACTTAATTTGCCACATTGAGTAGACTTAAATTACCATGTTAAGTAAATTTGAATTGCCATGTTGAGTGGGTTTGAGTTGCCACATTGAGTGGATTTAATTTGCTACATGGAGTGGACTTGATTTGCCATGAGAAGTAGATTTGAGTTTCTACATAGAGTGGACTTAATTTGCCATGAGAAGTAGATTTGAGTTGCTACATAGAGTGGACTTGATATGCCATGAAGAATGGACTTAAATTGTCACATGGCATTTTGTGCCCTGTTTTGCCTCGAAAAACATGGAGTGCATATTTGACTGAGCATTCTTTTTGAAGAAGCTAGATGTTCCATCATATACAAATATAGAAATCTTCATCTTGTTGTTGTTGCCTTCAAATGATCATGCATAATACCTCTTTAGAAATTGAGCATTGATGAGTGACATAGGCCTTTCTCCTTTGTTATCAATCAGTTGGTAGAATCCCCCTTTGAATATCCTTTGAATGATATAAGGGCCTTCCCAATTAGGTTTGAATTTACTTTTCTTGCTTCGATTTGGGATTATAGGTTTTCTCAAGCCCAAGACGATTTTTCTTTTCTGGAAGGATATGAGCAGGGTCATTTTGT
Source organism: Trichopus zeylanicus subsp. travancoricus (assembly GCA_005019695.1). Classification (NCBI taxonomy): domain Eukaryota; kingdom Viridiplantae; phylum Streptophyta; class Magnoliopsida; order Dioscoreales; family Dioscoreaceae; genus Trichopus; species Trichopus zeylanicus. The sequence goes on along the minus strand of RXID01021999.1, from coordinate 116,478 downwards.
TGTAGGGCCTAGATATTTGATGCTTGATACATCTCTAATTTTTGTTGAGCCACAAGCCTTGTTTCATCCAAGGAGTCTAGCTCATCTAGACAAAGATGAAAATTATCTTCTCTTGTGATTTCCTATTGTAAGGCAATCTTGAGGGAGGAAATTTGTACTTCCAAGGGCATTACTACTTCAGTTCTAGACATCAATGTATATGGCATTGATTGGGTGGGGCTTCGGTATATGGTAAGATAAGCCCACAATGCCTCAAAAAGTTTTTGGTGCTAGTCTTGTATATTTCAAATAATTACTTTCTTCAATATTCTGGAAAGGGCCTTATAGAATACCTCTATGAGGCCATTTGCCCTTGCATTATGGATGGATGAATATCTCTAATCTTTCTTGTGATGATGTGCAAATTTCCCTACTTGAAGCTTCTAAAGGATGGTCTATTATTAGAAATGATCCTTCAAGAGACACCAAATCAATAAAAGATGTTCCTAAAAGAAATGGATGATAGTATCCATTTTCACTTCTTTTAATGGAATTACTTATATCCAATAAGAGAAATAATCATTCACCACTAATATGAAGCGGTGACCTCTGGGAGAAGATGGATCAATTGGGCTAATTATGTTCATATCCCGCACTTTCAATAGCCACAAGGATATTACTAGATGTAGAGAATTTGGATGTTGATGAATAAAGTCAATATGAATTTGGCATAGGTGATATTTTTCTTATATATTCAAAGCAATCTCTCACCATCATGAGCCAATAGTAGCCAATACACTTGATTTTTATCATCATTTTTAGGTCTAATTGATGGACATCATAAATCTTAGAGTGTAGTTCATATATGACTTCTTTAGCCTCTTTGTTTGGAAGACAGTATAGAAGTAGCTAATCAAAAGACCTTCTATAAAGGGTATTATTGATGAGTAGAAAACATGTAGCCTGCTTCCTAAGATGGATTTGGGCCTACTTATTTTCTTGGAGTTCTCCATTTTTGAGATAGTCAGTAGATGGTATTCTCCAATCTGTCACTTCTTCTATAACTTTAGATTTAGCCTTCTTGTGTTTGATACTAAAGACTGAGTTTATCACTTATCTGTTACAGATTGTGCTTAGGATTTTTTTTCTTGGTTAGAATCAACCAGTGCCTTAGCTAACTTGGCTAAAGAATTAGCTTCTACATTGATGGATCAGGAAACTTTAGTTATTTGAGCATGTGAGATTTGTCTCAAAGTTCTCAAGCTTTCTTATGGTACTTAAGTAGTCTAGATTTGCAGACTTTATATTTCCCTTCCATTTGATTGATGATCAGTTGTAAATTACTAAAAATATGTATGTGTGATATTCTCATGTTGAGGGCCATTTCTAGTCCTACAATTAGGGCTTCATACTCAGCTTCATTATTTGTGTATGGTTTTGAAAGGGAGAAGAAATATTGTAAAATGCCCCCATTCAGGGTGATAAATACAAGTCTAATGCCTACTTTGATTTGTGAAAGTTTTGGCCTAATTCCTAGTCCAATGGATGATGCCCAATTAAACTATAGCTTTTAGTAGGATTCTCCTTCCTCAACAAGAAGGATTTCTTCATCAAGGAGTTCACAACTCAATGGAGAGTTGTTTGGCACTAGGTGAGCTACCATAAAATTGGTGAAGGCTTTCCCTTTAATTACCTCTTGGAGAGTGAACTTAATATCATACTCCATGAGAATTAAACCCATTTTTCTAACCTTCCAATGAGTATAGACTTCGCTATTAAGAATTTTATAGGATCAACCTTTGATAATAAAATGACCTAATGAGAGAGCAAATAATCTTTGTGCTCTTTGACTATAAATATGAGCACCAGATAATGCTTTTCGATGGGAGAGTAGTTGCCTTCTAGCCCTACTAGCATTCTACTCAAATACTAGAGTCAATTTTCTTTTCCACCCCCATTATTTTGGGTGAAAAGTGCCCCTAAGGATCCTTCCATTGTGGCTATATATATAGGATTAAGGGTTTATTAGGCACAAGTCCTATCAAGATTGGTGGCTTTAGGAGATGTTGTTTAATTTCTTCAAAGACTTACTAGGATTCTTGATCCCAAAAGAATGGAGCATCCTTCTTCATCAATTTGGAGAAAAGCTTATATGTTTTGAAGAAATTTGAAATGAATCTCCTTATGTATGCGAGTCTGCCTTTGAATGATCTCAACTACTTTATGTTGCTAGGTGGTGGCATATCCAAGATAGTTTTGATTTTAGAGGGATCGATTTTAATTCCTCAATGTCTAACAACAAGCTAAGGAATTTTCCTTATGATACTTTGAAGGCATATTTCATGGGGTCCATCTTTAGGTTGTACTTTCAGGTTATTGGCCATAAGGGCAGCAAAGGTTTTGGGAATAGTTTTAGGTAATAATGGGTAATCTTGTCACCGTGGAGCATAATGTGTTGTTAGGAGCTCCACAAGGTGTGGAATTATTAGGTGGAGATACATCTTAGTAGTTTCACAGTGGGTTTTGAGGCTAGTTTGGAGATTGTCTCTAGACTGGTTGGTAGGGAGGCATATTTCTAGGAGGGTAAGGTAGTCGAGAGTATGTAGGTTGCTCAGCTGAGTTTGTGGATGGTAGGTTGTTGGTTGCGGTGGTTGAGGAGGTGTTTGTAAGGCTTAATTGATCTAAAATTTATCTATGTGAATCAATCCTTCAACCACTCCTATCTTCTTTGGAAGTCCTTTATTTTCATGAATTCTATATTCTCCTAGGAACTTCTCTTACATTGCACTTTCTAGTACAAGACATCAAGAGAGTAAATATCATATAACAGTATTTTAGCGTTAAGTGTAAGAAGAGAACTTTCAATTAACAAACTAATTTGCTATTTTTCAATAAGGGAAATCCGAGATGTCATAGCTTTTTCTCTTCAGCAATTGGTGTATTCCACAAATGTGTTACCATTATGCATCTTCTTTGATATTAACTTGATGATGTCTAGTCTATGGACCACTTGATGGGCATACTGCTCCTTGAATATGGTGAAAATAGCATTGAGTGATGAGAACTTCTCTTAGGGTAAGCTTACAAAACAATTGAGGGTTGCAGGACTTAAAGACTTCTAAAACAGGTAGATCATCAATGGTTCATTGCTCGACCTTGTGCATTGAACATGAACCATGTAATATGGTGATTAGGATCACCCATCTCATTATATATGTTTGACATGACTTTTGCCACAATCAAATTCAATTAAAATATGATTAAAATTGAGACTAGTATGTCATGAATTTATGGCTCAAATGTGGGTCTTAGTTAGACTTAAATCACGTTTGAGTTTAACCAAAAATTAAGCTCAATTTGGATCTAAATCATTAGGAATTCGAGCTTTAGCTAGGCCAAATCTAAATAGGCCGAGTGGACGAGATTTTTGGATCAGAATTAAGCCCAAAATTCTTTTCAAATTTGGACCAAAATGAGAAAATATAAGAGTTTTACAAATAGGTCCCCTGTACTGAATAAATTTTCATAAATGGATCTTTGATCATATTTTTCTTATAAATAGGTCCATTGGGTAAGGATTTTATGAAAATGTCTAATAAAAACCTAAGATTATAAATCAATCCTACAAAATTTAGGATTTACAAAGAACCCCTCAAGAGATTGATAATTATAATTCCATCTTTATGAAGTCTAGGATTTGTAAATAAACCCTTCCAAAAATTTTTATTTATAAAAAAGTCCCTAGAATTTATTTTTTATAAATATCCCTCAAATAATTTTATTTGCTAATAAGTTTAAATTTTGTTCAAAAAGGACCTTGAAAGTTTCAAAACTTTATAAATAAATCTTTTTTTACAAAAAGCTCCTAAAATTTATAAAATTATAATTTAGCCTAATTTTTTTAAAAAAATTATAAATAACTCCCTTATAAATTCGATATCCAGGGTTAATACAATTATCCATTGTCAACAAATAGATCCAAAGAGTTATCCAATCCACAACAACCTAATTTGAACAAAACTCATCCAAGATAAACGAAAAAAAAGAATAAATAAGATCTTGATTCGAAAACTTGAATTATGTCCATTCCAATCCGACATGACCTCCTCATTGCCTATAAAAAGAAGACCCCTTTTGAACCTGAAAAAGAATGCAAAAGGGTTAGGATACCATATCGGAAAGTAGAGCACAGTAAGTTAGAGAATAAATGGAGAAAAGAAGAGGCAAGTATTTTTCTTATCTTTTTTTTTCGCTACTAAACTTGCCCTTCTTCTTCCCTCTCTCGTTCCTCGCCCTTGGTCCTGTATGGCTTCACATAATATCCATTGCCTTGCTAGAACTATTGCCTCCACCTGTGAGCTTCTTCACTCTCCACTCCATCTCTGCCCAAGAAATCGTGCAAGGTGTTTCTCCCCAATCCAGGTTGATGTCTGCAACCCAAGTTGAAATCCAATGGCTTGCTTTCGCCTGCCGCTCCTACATGCCCTGATCTTGATAGCTTGCAGCCAAACCTTCCTCCATGACTCCTTCTCCTCTGCCATGACTGAAGAGGTGGAGGAACCCATGAATCTCATGGATCCCAAGAGTTTGTGATCCAACCTAGTGTCCGCTCTAGTCTAGAGCACCTACGTCCCATCTAGCCCATCAGTCATCGCCGCCTCCACCTCTAGCCCTTCCTTGCAACCACTTGTGAGTTGTTGGCCATTGCCGCCTTTGCCTCCATCCCTTCCCCTTAGCCACCTATGAGACACCACCTAATCGCCACCTTCTCTTCCTTGCACACAATCCTGCCTTACCGCTGAGAGAAATGGTTGGATCTAACCTGGGAAACAGTTGGATTTAACTAGGAGGGACTGTGAGTCTACAACCCAACTAGCCAAATGCCAAAAGAAGGCTAATCAAGTGAGGTTTACCAAGAAAGAAATCTAAGAGGAAAGGGCCCTTGTGAACCAATCTTTGCTACCACATCAAAGAGAAGGTGTGACAACTCGCTCTATAAGTAGACTCTTGAATGAGATGACTCGAATGATGGAAGAAATTAGCCTCAAGCCTAGACCTAATTCTAAGATATAGAACATCATGTTCTAATGGAAGCCTTGGCCATAATTGAAAGCCCCAATCAAGAAGTGACCATAGAAGCACTGCAAGAATAGCTAAGATAGTAAAGCAAATAAAAAAGATGAAGCTCAAAAGAAAGTCATGGAGTTGATAGAGATGATGCTACAAATGAGTCAGAAGCTCGATAAGTTAGAATGATCTCGACTGCCATCTCAAGCAGCAAAGGCAGCAGAAGGCACATGTCCTATAGATTAGATCTATAAAATGTGGGCCCTTCGCAAGCACTGTCCCTAGTAAGGGATACCCAATCCGTGATTTTAGGGACCCTTGATAACATAAAACTCCCAGCATATATACAATAGTAGGTATAACAAATGGTAGTTGTACGATTGAGTTAAGGATGTGAGATGGGTATGGTAAACGATGCTGACAAACTATACCCTAGCCATCATGACCAAGTACCATATCCCAAAGGCTATACAATGTCTAGTTTCAAATAGTTTAATGGTTTGGGCAATCCTTAATAGCATATAGCTGACTTTGAAACATTGTGTGAAGATTCAAGTAATAATCTCTCATTGTTACTCTGTTAATTTTCAGCAAGCTTGATAGGAGTAGTATTCGAGTGGTATGATAGTTTGTAACCAAAATACATACAAACTTGGACACAAATGAAGGAGGCTTCTCAAATTAGGTTCAGAGAAGCCAGTGATAAAGTGACTATTGCAAACCTTGTCTTAGCATCGAAACATGACAATAAGTTAATTCTGGATTAAATCATATAGTGGAGAAATCTAAACATTAATTTTAAACAACCCATGAGCCAATTTGAGGCAGTAAACCTAGTACTTGGCAACATAAGGGGAGAATGGATGATACATTATCTAAGCACCTCTTCCATCCATACCTTCCAAGACCTAATCATGCAAGTCAAGAAGCTGAAAAGAATTGACCCACTAGCCTTATCTAGTTCACAAAGCTTCAGACCAGAAAAAGATAAGGCAAAACATAGAGAGTTTTCCAAAAATGTGAAGGTTGCATTCACAATAATTGAGCAAAAGAAACCTCCAAACTCCACAATGAACAAGGATAATCCTCAAAAGACACCAGTTCTTAGAGGAGATGAAAAAGTAGAATGATCCAATGATTTCCAATAAAGGCTCAGAAAGAAATATTCTTTCAAAAAAGAAAGAGTTGGCAAAATCTTTCAGGATGCCCTAAAATTAGACCTCTAATTACCAAAATCCAAGAGGGTAGGCAAGGCCAATAAAATAGATAACCCAAATTATTATCCTTACCATAGAGTATTAGGGCATACTATTGAAGACTACTATGTATTCAAGGATTGGGTCAAGAAGTAATACTAGGAAGACAAGTTAACTCTCTCAGAGGTAGCCCAACTTGAAATGCCCACCGATCACATCAATCATATTACTGTGTTCGAGGACTATAAACCACTTGCTGAAATTCTCTTTGGAGAAGAAGCACAACATACTCCTAAATAAAGGCACTTATGGAGCTGAAATTCTCTTTGGAGAAGAAGCACAACGTACTCCTAAATAAAGGCACTTATGGAATATCTATATTCCAAAAAGGCAAAAAAAATAATGAAGAAAATGATTAGAAGCCCTAAAGAGTCTGGGATGGTGATGAAAAATACCTCATCAGAACAAACCATCTAACCTGCTTGAAGCTTCAAGAAGAGAAAGAATAGGAGCGAGAACAGGAAGCTGGTTTAGCCAGATGAATACGGTGTTAAGAAATCAGCCATCCAATAATACATCAATGCCCTGGATAAATATGTTCAAGGAAAAAGAAGCCAAGTAACTCTTGAAGAATTCTTCCCTGATAAACTCAAAGCTTTACTAGAAGACCCTGATGTGGAAAATAAAGAAAGTGAACTTTCGATGGCAATGTGCTCTGCCATATTTACTGTTGGAGGTTTACAACTAAGATGATCTTTACCTTGTTGCTTCAATAGTAAGAAAATTTAGGATGCAAGGCAAGAAGAAGAGAATAGATTCGTTGAGGATACTATTAATGGAATAAGAGATCCCATAGGTCTGCTTGAGAGCTTCTCTAGAGATAATTATCTTAGAGAGTGGTTCGTCCGTGAGTACAACTATGGCATACTCAAACTATAGCTAGATACTATAAAAGAGCTAGCTACAACTAACATTGTTAGGAGGTAAATCCAAATGATAAATGAGCATATGAAGGCTATGGCTACTCATATGGAGAGCGTGAAAAAAACAACTACCATGCTCTATGAGAAAGTCTAGAGGATAGAAAAGGTGCTAGAAAAAAAGACAAAGCCATACAAAAGACCTCATAGGGATAATGACAAACCACTTATTGACCATCCTCAGGATTAGAAAAACCATTCATGCCACTTATGCCAGAGATGGGTCAAAAAAGCTAGACACTATCGAAGAGAGTTATCTAAGTCTATGACCTTTTGTTGCATGGTGACTCTTACATCCGAGGTGTATGTCGGTGAGCTACTATTAGGTTTGGTAATCCAACAATAAATGCTCAACCTATTAGGTTTGGTAAGCCCCAATCCTAAATATGTCGAAGGATGTGCTTTCCAACTTTAGAGAAATTATGCATACAATGCACGAACAATGAATATGATTTCATGTCTGACTCAATAACTTTATGGCCATTTTGAAAGTTCCTACACCAATAAGTGCCAAAGGAAGAAATAGGGATTTCAAAAGAGGATCAAGCAAGCCAATGCTAAAGCTCATTCCACCCCTACATCAAATCAATCTGAATATTCATAATCAAGCCAATATGAATATCCACGTTAGAAACATCCTAAATATAAAGTCTTAAAGAAGGTTATGCCAATAAATAAAGTAGAAGGATTCATCCAGTGAGTCTCTAAAAACCTCTCTATGAGAAAATCCCATGTGCCTAATTCTAATGTTGAATGGGATGATTATTAGTTAGTTACATCCTCCAATAATATTTAGCGAAATTATTGACTGAGGGCAAGGGTCCACTACCTTTTGTCACATGATTAGACTTGGGAGTGATTCCAAAAATGAACCTTATTGGTCTCATGATACTAGGTTTCAACTAAGAAGAGCAAACTAGATACAACTCCAAGGTGGGAAAGCGCTACCTCTGAGACAAACACCAATGCTTAGGGACAAGAATATCCCTAAGGACAAGGAAAAGGAAATTCAGATAAATGAGGGCATTAAGACTTTCTACGCTGAACCCTCACTCAAAAAGATGGAATATAACATAGCAACCCACCTCAATAAGATCCTTGCTATGCTAAGTGTGTTTGATACCTTGATGATGTCATAAGAAGTTAGGAATATACTAGTGCACATCTTACAAAATCCAGCCAACTACCTAGCATATTTTGCTAAAGAGAAGATAAAAGAATCTCTGTATGCATGCCAAACTCCTGCCATCACCTCTACAAATAATGACCTGCTACCTAGAATAACAAATCATAATAGACATTGTACATCACAGGGAACAACGATTGGATCAAGATCAATCACATCTTGATTAACCTAGGTTCCTCAGTTAATTTGATGACTCTACAAACTCCAAGAAAGAGAACTTTGGATGTGTGTCACCTATCTTTCGAGATTATAACCATACAAGAGTTTAATCAAATAGCCAAAGATCTTTAAAAGGCATAACTATCCCTCTGAAAATAGGTGAATTAATGATAGATACCAAGTTTTATGTGATTGATACTAACGCATTATATAAAGTATTACTAGAGAGGTCGTGGCTACATGAAAATAAAGTAGTACAATCAATACTACATCAATGCTTCAAATATTTTGAGAATGTGAAGAACACTAAATTGATGAAGATGTACACCCTTTTGATGTTCATGAGGTATGTTATGATAATGTAAAATACCATTAGAGATCCAACATTGATAGGGGGTCTACTTCCATCAGTCAAGTACATTAAAATATTACTAGCCTGATCTTTGCTCCTCCTCACCTTGGAAGCAATTCTAACCCAACTTCTTCAGATAAAGAAGCCCCACAAGTCTACCTAGGTGGTTATACTTATGACAAAAATGACAATAGAGGTCAAACAAAAAATACTCTCCTTACTACTAAGGTTCCAAAAGGCTTATTTAAGCCATTAGATGAGCTAAGCCATCAATGTCGTATAAGAATTAATGACTTTCTACATTATCATAGGCACAAAGGATAAAAGAAAATACTATCTTACAAGGTGATTCATTGTGTTCTAAGTATACATGAAATCCTTAAGAACTAAAGATCTAGCAGATGATGGTGATTGGGCTTAAATATTTCTCAAACTAGCTTTGTCAGATAACCAAAAAATACAGTTGCGAACATCCACAAATAAAGAGAGAGAGTCGCACTTTCAAGAATCTATGGAATCCACCCCAAGGATATGCTTACATCCCTGGAAGAGGAAACAAGATTACCAAAGGACTAGGCTATATTACTGTAAACACCAACATGTGTCTTATGGTTACCATTGAACCTCTCTCTAATATATAGGATAACCAAATGATATCAATACTCCTTGACAAGTGCACCGTGGTGGTTGTAACTTTTCAGACATCATAAGAAGGTGACATTCTTGATGGAATTTCATCAGAACAAAAAGAAAGATGGCATGATGCAACCAAAATGCCTTCAGATGAACCTTCACCAATTCTCACTCGACATGATGAACCACTTGATGAAGAAATAATCCTCAAACCAAAATAAGCTCCACCAATAATGGGGGAGAAGCTACAGTAGATGAACTAATGGAGATCAACCTAAGCTCAAAGGAGGACCCCAAGTTGACTTTCATCAACACTCAACTTTCAAAGGAAAGCCAAACTCAATACAAAGTAGTGCTTCAAGAGTACATTGATTGCTTCACATGGAGCTATAAGTAGATGCTTAGATTAGATCTTCAAGTTACAATCCACAAGCTAGCTATGAATCCTGAGCTTTCACTTATCAAACAAGCACCTAGAAAGATGAAACTTGACCAAGAATAGAAGGTGATAGAAGAAACAAAAAAATTGATCAAAGTAGGCTTCATTAGAGAAGAAAAATACCTAGATTGGGTGGCAAGCATTGTGCCAGTTAAGGAAAAGAATGACCAAATCTATATTTATTTAGCACACAAAGACTTGAATAAAGCATGTCCAAAAGATGATTTTTCATTACCAATGATGGAAATCATGATTGACAACATGGCTAACTTTGAAATATTCTCTTTCATGATGGTTTTCTAGGATATAACCAAATCAAGATGGATCCTGATGATGAGAAACATGTGGCCTTTAGGACACTAATTGGCATTTACTGCTACAAGATGATGCCCTTCGGGCTTAAAAATGCAAGCACCACTTATCAAAGGGTCATGACTCAAATCTTTAATGACCTTATATACCAGCTAGTGGAATGTTATGTGGATAACTTGGTGGTCAAAACTAAGTCCAAAGATTGACACATCCAAGACCTAAGAGTGGTATTCGACCACCTTAAGAAATATAACCTAAAGATGAATTCTATGAAGTGTGCTTTTAGGGTGTCATCTAGAAAATTCCTTGGCTTTATTGTTAGGCATCAAAGGATTGAAACTGATCCATCTAAGATCAAAGCTATCTTGGATATGCTACCACCCAATAATTTAAAGCAATTGAGGTTACTCCAAGGTTGATTCACACAGATAAGAAGATTCATTTCAAACCTCTCTAGAAAATGCAAGACTTTTTCCAAGTTGATGAGAAGGACACTCCATTCATTTGGGATCGAGATTGCCAACAGGTCTTTGAAGAGATCAAGCAAAATCTCCTAAAGCCACTAGTCCTGATAGCACTTTTGCTCGATAAACCCCTTATCCTCTTCATGGTTATAATGGAAGGATCTCTTTGGGCACTTCTAGCCTAGAATAATGAAGAGGGTAAAGAAAATGTACGCTGCTATCTGAGTAGGATGCTAATGGGGGCAAAAAGTAACTACTTCCCCATCAAAAAGTATTGTTTGGCACTCATATTCGTGATCAAAAAGCTGAGACATTATTTTATTTCTCATCAAGTCATTTTAATATCAAAGAATGATTCGATAAAGTACCTGATGACTAGGCCTATACGCACTGGGAGGCTAGCAAAATGGGCTTTAATGCTCATAAAATATGCTATAAATTCACTCCTCAAAAAATAGTCAAAGAATAATCCCTCACCAATTTTCTAGTAGCTTATCTGGTACTGGACGATCCTTCTCTGAGCTGTAATCTTCCTAATAAAGAAATCCTTTTGGTCAAAGAAAGAAAACCTTACTAGAAACTATACTTTGATAGAGTAACATCCATCAAACTAGGAATCAAACCAAAGCTTCTACAAATCAAAGTAGGCATTGGACTCGTTTATGTTACTCTGAATGGGGGCATTTTAAGATATTCTTATTCCTTCTTAAAACCATGCACAAATAATAAAGCTGAATATAAAGCTCTAATTACAGGACTGGAAATGAACCTCAATATGAAAATATCATGCTTACATATTTTTGGGGTTTCACAACTAGTTATCAGCTAAGTCCAAGACAAATATAAAGTTCATAGACCTAATCTCCTAAAATACCATGAAAACTTTTAAGAGCTCATAAGACAAATCTCACATATTCAAATAACTAAGGTTCCTTGGTCCATCAATGTGGAAGCTAACTCCTTAGCCAAACTAGCCTAGATACTGGATGACCCTGATTAAGGAGAAATTCTAATCATAATCTATAGTAGATAAGTGATGAACTCAGTATTTAGCATTAAGCACGAGAGGATGAATCTAAACTAGTAGAAGAGGCAATAGATTAGAGAACATTTTTCACCAACTATCTCAAAAGTGAAGAACTCTCAGAAGATAAATCTTCATGGACATAACTCAGAAAGAGGACCACAAGCTTTCTACTTATCAATGACACTCTTTATAGAAGGTCCTTCAACTAGCTACTTCTGCATTATCTCTCAGACAAAGAGGCCAAAGAAGTTATGTATGAATTGCATTTTGGGGTCTATAGGGCTCATCAATCGAGCCCAAAAATAATGATGAGGATTAAGTGTATGGGCTACTATTGGCCCACAATGGTGAGAGATTGTATTGAATATGTGAGAAGATGTCACTTATGCCAAATTCATGGTGATGTCATTCATCAACACCCAAATCCTTTATATCCAATAGTGTCCTCATGTCCATTTGAGATACAGGGTATAGACATCATTCGTCTAATCAAACAATCTTCTTCTAGAGGCCATCGCTTCATACTAGCAACAATTGACTATTTTTTTCAATGGGCTGAAGCGATTCCATTGAAAGAGGTAAAAGTGGATGCTGTTATCCACTTCTTTCAAGAAAATATTTTGTATTGATTCAATATCTTTCGAAGGATCATTTTTGATAATGGACCATCCTTCAAAAGCTTCAAGGTAGGATGATTTGTGCATCAATACGAGATAGATTGGAGATATTCATCCATCTACAATATGAGAGCCAATGGACTCACTAAGTCATTCAACAAAATCCTCTCCAAGATCTTGAAGAAAGTTGTTGCCAGAAATAAGAAATACTAGCACCAAAAGCTTGCTTAGGCATTGTAGGCCTATCACACCTTTTATCAAACTCCTGCCTAATCAACACTATATAAATTGGTATTTGGGACTAAGGCAATCTTGCCACTAAAAGAATAAATTCTCTTTCTAAAGATTGCTTTGTTAGAAAAAATCACAAGAAAAGACAATATTACCTGGATGAGCTAGACTCCTTGGATGAGACAAGACTCATAACCCAACAAAACTTGAAAATGTATCGAGCACAAATGGACGAGGCCTACAAAAAGATGGCTTGGCTTAGGTCCTTTCAGAAGGAAAAAATGGTCTTAGTTCTGAGAAGACCCATAATCCTGAACCAAAATAAGAAATGCAAGTTTAATTGGGAAGACCCTTATATTGTCGAAAGGATATTTGAAAGGGGATCTTACCAACTAATCTATGATAAGAGGGAAAGGCCTATGCCACCAATCATTGGCCAATTCCTCAAAAGGTACTATGCCTAAGCTCTGGAGGCAACAATAATAACAATCAAATTGTGTATATTTTGTCCATGATAGAATGTCAAACTTTCTCAAAAAGGAACACTCGGTCAAATATGCTCTCCATATTTCTTGAGGCAGAACATGGACACCAAACTCCATCTATCTTGCATGATGATCAAGTCTGCATCTACATGGCATATTAACCTCATTTCTACATGGCACGTTAAGTCCATTTTGCGTGATGATCAAGTTTGCATCTACATGGCACATTAAGCCCACTTCCATGTGAAAACCTAAGTCCACTTCTACATGGCAATCAAGTCCACTTTCAAGTGATAAATTAAGTCCATTTTTACATTGCAAATCAAGTCCAGTTTTATATAACAACTTAACTCCATTTGCACGTGGCAAACTAAGTCCACTTTCACATCGTAAATCAACTCCATGTTATATGGTAATTAAACCCGTATCCACATGGTGAATCAAGTCTATTTTCACTTGGTAACCTAAGTCCACTTTTACATGACAAACCAAGATTATTTTCATGTGGCAAACTAAGTCTACTTCTATGTGTCAAACTAAGTTCACTTCGACATGAAAATCCAAGCCCACTCTTGTGTGACAATTCAAACTCAAATAGTCAACCCTTAAAATATTGATGTTGGGGCAAGTACTTAAAATTGTTCGCATTCTCTCCTTTCACCAGAACTCAAGAAGAGGTTGTGAAAGGAGCAATATTATTTGAGGTAATTTTTGCCACAATCAAATTTGATTGAAATATGATTAAAATTGAGACTGGTATGCCACAAAATTATGGTTCAAAATGAGTCTTAGTCAAGCTTAAATCGTGTCCAAGTTTGACCAAAATTGAACTCAATTTGGACCAGAATTATTGAAAAATTTCGGCTCTAGCTAGACCTAATCTAAATGGGCTGAGTGGACCAGATTTTTGGATCAGAATTCTACCCAAAATTCATTCAAAATTTGGACCAAAATGATAAAATACAAGAATTTTGGAAATAGGCCCTTAGACTAAATAAATCTTTATAAATGAGTTTTTGGCTTAATTTTCCTTACAAATAGGTCTCTAGGGTAAGAATTTTGTGAAAAAATTTAACAAAATTCTAAAATTACAAATCAGACCCAAAAAATTTAGAGTTTACAAATAAACCCCTCCAAATTTTTTAATTTACAAATAAACCCTTACAATTTCAACTTTTTTTTGTAAATAAGTCTCTCAAAAATTTTTATTTGTGAATAAGTTTAAATTTTTCTCAAAAAAGATCTTGAAAGTTTTGAAAATTTTATAAATAACTTCTTTTTATAAAAAACCCCTAAAATTTATAAAATTATAATTTAGTCCAATTTTCTAAAAAATTTGTATAGCCCCTTATAAATTCAATATCTAGGGTTAATACAATTTTCAAATCTTTATTATCCATTGTCAACAAACTCATCCAAAGAGTTATCCAATCCACAACAACCCAATCTAAACGAAACTCATTCAAAATAAATGAAAAAAAGAATCAATAAGATCTCGATTCAAAATTTTGAATAAAGTCCATTCCAATCGACGTGATATCCTCGTTTCCTATAAGAAGAAGACCCCTTTTGAACCTAAAAAAAAGAATGCAAAAGGGTTAGGATACCATACCAAAAATGAGAGCACAGCAAGTTAGAGAGCAAATGGAGAAAAGAAGAGACATGCATTTTTCTTATCTTTTTTTTCTCCGCTAAACTTTCCCTTCTTCTTCCCGCTCCTTCCTTGTGCTTGCTCCCATACAGCTTCACACAATGGCCATTGCCTTACTAGATCTGCTGCCTACACCAATGAGCTACTTCCCTCTCCACTCCATCTCTGCCCAGAAAATTGTGCAAGGTGTTTCCCCCCATTACTAGTTGATGTCTACAACCCAAGTTGAAATCAAATGGCTCACTTCCACCTACTGCTCCTGCATGCCCCGGTCTTAATTGCCTGCAGACAAACCTTCCTCCATGGCACCTTCTCCTCTACCATGATTTAAGAGGTGAAGGAACTAGTGAATCTAGTGGATCTCGAATGTTTGTGATACAACCTACCATCTACTCTGGTGTAGAGCACCTACATCCCCTCTAGCCCACCAACCGTCGCTGTCTCCACCTCCTTGGAGCCGTCCTGCCTCACCACCAGGAGAAATGGCCGAATTTGGCTAGGGAAATGGCTAGATCTAGGTGGAGAATGGACCAAGCCACCATGGCCCATTCGTGAGAGGAAAGAAGAAGAATAGGGGGTGCACAAGAGCTTGAAGAAGAAGATAGAATAAAATATTAAAAAACCTTGTTGGTAGAAAAAAATAAAAAATTTTGGCCAAAATAGAGGAGAAAAGTTTCAAGTTTGATAAGAGGAAGAAATAGGGAAAAAAATAAAAGAAATAAAAAGTTGTTATGCAAAAAAAAAAAAAATTGGCAAAAATAATAATTAAAAAAAGAGTTTTTGACATCGTGGCCACCCACAATCCTTAGTACAACAATAGAGCTCCATCAACACCATGGCCACCTACAACAATGGAGCTCCATCAACACCATGGCCACCTGTGACCCCTCAAAGATGGTAGACTCTCGATATCATTGCAGCCACCCATGACCCCTCGAAGACGGTGGACTCTAGACATCACTATGGCCACTCGCATCCTCCTTAAAGACAACAAAATCTTATTGCACTAAGCTAGCCTTCTGACTCGCACCTCAACCAGCTTTTGAGCTCACACCTTAGCCAGCCTTCAGGCTTGCACCCAGCTAGCCTTCAAGCAAGCCTGAAGGGCTCGTACTAAGCAAGTATTTGGGCTCACACTCAGCTAGCCTTCAGGCTCAAACTCATTCAGCCTTTAGGCTCACACATAGCCAGCCTTTGGGCTTGCACTTAGCTAGTCTTTAGGCTCACACTTAATCAACGTTCGAGCTCACACTCAGTCAGCCTTCAGGCTCACATCTTTGTCAGCTTTTAGGCTCGTACATCAGCTAACATTCAAGCTTGCATCTAAGCTAGGCCACAGGTTTACCTAAAATTATCATAAATAGCTAAGGACCCTCAAATTAAATTAATTAATGTGAAGCAATTTAGTCACATTAAAATTGAACTTAGCCAAAATAAATGGACAAAGGCCAAGTTAGCTCAAGTAGGCCTAAATTAACTAAACAAATGGACTAAAATCTAAATCGAGCTAGACTCCAAAAAAATCCAAATTAAGTTATCCTAAACTAAATAAACTTTGACTCAACCCTAATTAGACTCGAGATATGTTAATTTAAAATCAAGTTAAGTTTAAATTAAATCCAATTTGGATTAAACTTAGCTCAAATCAGACTCTAATTGGATTAAATCAAGTACAAACTAAAAGGGCAAATTTGAAGTCAAACTAGAATCAAGTTAGGTTAAGCCTGAACTGAAACTAAATCGAACTAAATTGATTTGAACTTGAGCCAAAGTTTAGCAAACTAGAACTTAATAAAAGTCCAACATAAAGTCAAACTCGACTCAAATTAAATGAAATCAAACTCAAACCTGAACTATATTAGTCTCGATGAAACAAAATCAGATTGAATCGAGTCCTACTGGATGTGTTGAATCTTCGGTAATCCTCCAAGGTTATGAACAAAAGGTGATATTACCATCTTGACTTGAATTAGAATTAGTTTAAATAAAACTAAATAAGGTCAGATTGAGTCTCACTGGGTGTTCTACGAAAGTCTTTAGCCACACTTCAAGCTATATCCAATTTATAAGTCATTGATGATGTTATTAAACCCAAAAAAAAGTTAATTATCAACATGCTCAAAGCCATTGATCACACTTCAAAACTAGTCAACCCCAGAAGTTGTTGATGATGCATCTTTGAAGCTAAGCCAACCCAAAAGCATTGACAATACTTCAAGTCAAACCAAACTAAGGTAGGCTTGAACTGACTTAGTCAGTCAGCCATAATGCCTTCTTTAAAAGAAGTTAATCACCAACACACTCAAAGCTATCAGCTACACTTCAAAACTATACCCAACTCCACAAGTTGTTGGTAATGCTATCAAATCAAAAAAGTTAATTGCCAATATGCTCTAAGCTGTCAGTCACACTTTAAAGCTATACTAACTGCATAAGCCATTGGTGATAATATCAAATCAAAGAAGTTAATTGTCAACACACTCCAAGTTGTTGGCCACACTTCAAAGTAATACCCAACTCCATAAGCCATCGATGATGCTATCAAATCAAAGAAGTTAATTGCCAATGTGCTTAAAGTTGTCAGCTACACTTCAAAGCTATACCTAACTCCACAAGCCGTTGGTGACACTACCAAATCAAAGAAGTTAAGCGCCATGATGCTTAAAGTCATTGGCCATACTTCAAATCTAGTAAACTCTAGAAATAGTTGATGATGTAGTCCCAAAGGTAGTCAACCCTAGAAGTAGTTGATGACATGCCCTTCAAGATAATCCTAGAAGCAGTTGATGACACGCTCCTCAAGCTAGTCAACCTTAGAAGCAGTTGACAACATGCTCTTTAAGCTAGTTAACCCCAAAAGCAATTGACAATGCACCCTTCAAGCTAGTCAACCATAAAAGTAGTTGATGATGTGATTCTCAAACCTATACCCAACCTTATAAGCTGTTGGTAATAATATCAAACTAAAAGGAGTTATTGTCTATGTCTTATTGGCTATAAAACACTTCAAGGTCAGCTGTATTATTGCTCATGCATTATTGGCTAATGAAAATACTTCAAATCATGAAGTTATCGCCAAAGCTCAAAGCTGTTGAAAATACTTCGAACTCCTTCTATTTTCTTTCGTGTTCCATCTAACAATGCCATCACCACCTGCCAAAGACCAAGTCCATTTGGGCCAAACACCATTTGGTCCAATGTAGGGGAGTGGGGTAGCAGCACACATCAAAGCTTCTTCTCTATTCTTTCTTTTCTTTACTTTTTTCATGTTGTCTATAATTATAAGTTGAAATTTCTTATAAAGTGAGGGTATGCCCTTACTTAAGTAATATATCCCTTTCTTAAAATTAATCAAATGCTTTCTTCTTTTCTTTCCTGTGTCTCTATTTTATTAGTTAGGTTTCTTAGTTTAGGAGATTTTCGATAATTATCAGGATAATTAACAATAGGGGCTTGCACCTATTGGAAGTTAAATATTCCCACAACACCTGATAGCGCACTTCGAATTAAAGTAAATTTTGATTTATGATTCGAGATTTTTCATCAGGGTCACCACTATCTTAGGTGGTCAATTTCAATCCCACATTATAGATGAAACATAGGTGCATTGAAGCCAATAGGAAAGTTAATGGTGGGGAGACAAACATTAGTCACTACAAGTATAGTGGCATATGAAAACTTATGCATAAGTAGATTCTTGAGAATCTATGATATTCATTCCTTGATTACTTCTACTAATGAAGGTTGCCTAATAGACAAGTTTTCTCCTTGCACAGATCTTACGAAAGTACCATGTTGTGGGAGGTTAGATGCAACCTCACTAGTAGCCTATTGCTATCTAGCTACGTACTTAGCTCATTTATATAAAATCTACTTTTGTTTAATGAAATTCATAAGCTCTAAAAAATCAAAAGTAGAAATATTAGCATGCTTATCAATCATAGTTGTCAAATAATTTTTGGGAATTTTAAGGTTCAAGTTGGAGTTATTGTTATTTTGCAAGATATAAGGCACTTTCCTATTTCCTCTAACCACATCTGAATTGAGAAGTGATTAGAGAGGACATTCTTTGAGAGATTAATCCCTTAGCTAACTTAATCAAATCTAATGGGATGCAATTCCTTAGCCTCTTTAAGGGAAAATGAGCATAGCTCACCCATTTTTTAGGTGGGAGTTATGGGGGTCTAGTCCAGTGTCATGATCAACCTAAGTCACACTCTAGTTTTAAGGTAATATTTTCTTAATAGTCATTGCACTAAAAAATAGAGGACTCACAAGGTCTACCATTGACTCAAGGCATGAATCTTGAATTTTCTCACCAATGATTTTGAGTTAACAACGCAGATAAATTAAACAAGCATGCACAATTAATGAAACAATCAAAAATTGAGAAACAAATTTAAAAATCTCAAAGAGGATAAATGTGAAAACCCCACCTAGCTTAAGGATGTTCTATCGTGATCGCCATTCTATAGGTCTTCCTAGAATTTCATGTTACTGAGGTGCTAAGATTCACTACCTAGCCTACAAGGTGGATGACATCTATAGAAATAAATCTTCTTCAAATTCATCAAGAATCAATGGGATTTTCAATTAAGGGGATTGTAATATCAGAATCTATCGATCATATATCCAAATTTGAGATCTATGGCAAGATCATATTCCATCAAATCTCAAAATTCATGGAGAATCCAATCGAATCTTGAAAGATCCTCTTGGCCACTTACAAAATCCTCAAGATGGAAACAAATCCTTGTCCAATCTCATTAGAAATCAATATAATTTTCAGTTCAGGAAAGTGCAATCATGAAATGCATCAATCAAAGATCCAAATTTGAGATCTAATCCTATCAAATTTGAAATTTAAATCAATCAAAGATCTAAATTGATGATCCCCTCAAGAAAAAGAGGACTAGAGCACATGAATTTGAGGAAAATTATTGGGAGAATTCTGGAGTAATTCTTGGATGAATTTTGAAGAAGGAGAGTGTGAATCAAGAAAGAGGAGATCTAATCATCAAGGAGGAGACTAAGAGGGTGTCATCAAGGAGTCAAAAGAGATGTAAGGCCCCTACTCTTATCCATATTATTTGTACTTTATTCTTCTTCCTTCTCTATTACTTCCCATAAGCATCCTACCACCGTTGCTGCCCCATACTCTTTGTCCTAAACTCTCATTATCCCATATTTCTATTGCTCCATGAAGAATGATCGGCTACCCACATTTGGATGACTGAACTTGAGGGAACTGGGTGCCTAAACTTCACCAAATGCATCCTTCCATTCCACCAATATTGTGGCCACTTGTGACTTTGTGCATCAGTGAGCCTCCACCAATACCATGGCCATTCATGGCCCCCATATGTCGACAAGTCTTCATCACCACCATAATCATTCATGGCTTTATGCGTCAGCAAGCTTCTACCAATATGGCAGTCACCCATGGCCCCCATATGCCAGCGAACTTCTGTCACCACCGTAGCCACCCATAGCCTTGCACATCAATGAATCTCCACCAACACCACACTGATTTGCAGCTCTCCCATATATTGGTGAGTCTACATCACCATCGTAATCATCTGCAGCTTTGTGTGTCAGCAAGCTTCTACCAATACCATACCCACCCATGGCCCCTATACACTGGGGAACTTCCATTGCTACCGTAGCCACCTACAGCCTTATGCATTGGTGAGATCTCCATCATCATTATGACTATTCATAGTCTCATCATGGCCATCTGCAGCCCCATCTCTACCATGGCTCCCTCTACTAAAGAACTCAAACCTTGAAGCCCACCAATTCGCGAGGACTCACTTGAACTTAAACAAGAACAAAGAGAACTAAATAACTAAAACTCATACTCAGTTTAGGGCTAGCCTATGGGCTCATAAATTTAGACTAAGCCTAGCCTACAGGCTTGTTGGATGTCTATTCAAACTATGACTAGATTCCGAGTTCACCAATCATCTACTGCCCTGCAGGCTCACCAAATATCTATTTGAACTAAAGTCAGCTTGTCAAGAGTCTATTCAGACTATGGTCAACCTGTGGGCTCATCGATCATCTACTCAGTCTAAGGCCAGTCTACGAGGTCGTCGGATGTCTACTTAAGTTAAAGTCAATCTTATGAACTTGTTGGATGTCTATTCAAATTAAGACCAGTCTTCAGACTCACTAATCGCCTATTTATACTAAGGTCAACCTGCGGACTCACAAAATGTCTATTCGAATTAAAGCTAGCCTACAAGCTCGTCAAATATCTATTTAGACTATAGCTAGCCTATGCACTCACCGATCATCTATTCAAATTACGGCTAGTCTGTGGACTTGGCAGATGTCTATTCTGGCTAAGGCTAGTCTGCAAACTCGCTAAATGTTTATTAGAACTAAGACCAACCTATAGGCTCACCAATCACTTATTTGAGTTAAGGCCAGCCTACGAGCTTGCCCAACATCTATTCTGATTAAGGCTAGTCTGCGAGCTTATCGATCATCTATTTAAACTAAGGCCAACTTACAAGCTCGCCAAACATCTATTTAGATTGAGGCTAGCCTAAAGACTTGCTGATCATCTATTCAAACTAAGACCACCCTACAGGCTTTCCCAATATTTATTCGGACTAATATTAGTATGTGGACTCATTGATCATCTATTTGAAATAAGGACATCCTGCGGGCTCGCTGAATGTCTATTCAGACTAAGGCTAGCCTGTGAGCTCATTGATTGTTTATTCGAACTAAGACCAGCTTATGGGCTCACCGATTGTCCATTTAGACTAAGGCTAGCTCACCGATTGTCTATTCAGATTAAGGCAGCCTATGCGCTCGTTGATTGTCTATTTAGACTAAGACTAGCCTATGGGCTCACCGATTGTCCATTTAAACTAAAGCCAATCTGTAGGCTCATTGATCATCTATTCAGACTAAGGCTAGCCTATGGGCTTGCTAAATATATGTTTAAACCATGTCTAGCCTACAGACTTGCCAAATATCTATTTTAACTATAAGGCTAGCTTGCAAGCTTACTGTAATGTCATCATGACAGTTTGAGGATTCTCAAACCAAAATCAATGAATATAAAATTAATTTAGTGATTCAATCATGTTGAACTCAAGCTAATATGGCTGAAAACTAATGAACAAAAGTAAATTGACTTGAACAAAATATTAAATAAACTCAAATGGACCAGAATAAGATGGACTAAAGCCAATCTAGATAGGCAAAAAATTGATCTATTAAATGACTAGTATTTAAACAAGCAATTCAATTAACCCAAAAACAACACTCAATCATAGTCGATCAACTAGTACCCTAATTGGTTATCTAGTTTAGTCAAAAAATTGACATCTTTGGCTTAGGCTCAATCCAAATTGAGTTGATTCTTGATCAATCCAAACTTGGGTCAGTTCAATATTAGACAAAGTTAGCTTGAGATGAAAGCAAGGTTTGAGTTAGATTCCAATCGAGTGAAGCACCATTCAAACTAAATCAAAGAAAGTTTGAATTGAAACTACATTTAACTTAACTCAAAACAAATTTGAATTGAACTCTAATTGACTTAAGCCATTTGGATCCGAATAAAGTTCAAACCAAGTCCCAGCTAGGCCAAGCCAAATTCGAACCTAAATACAATCGGGTCGAACCGAGTCCCAACTGGGCCAAGTCAAGTTTGGGCCATGCCATTTGGGTCAAGACAAGTCCAAACCAAAACCCAACCAAGTTGAGTCAAATTCAAACTAAACCCTATCAGGTCAAGCCAAGTTTGAATCAAACCCCATTCGAGTTTAAATCAATTTCAAATTGAACCCAAGTCGAGTAAAGTCGAACTCAAACCTAAACCAAAATATGTCAACCTAAACCAGAAGAAGGTTGAGTCCAACCTAAACTAGAAACAAATCAAATCTAAACCAAACTAAGTCCCACTGGGTGTGTAACAAAAATGTTTTGACAGCACTCCAAGGCTATGCCCCACCCCATGAGAAGTGGGTAATGCTACCAATCTGACCAAAATCAAAACTACTTTGAATAGAACTAAGTTAGATTAAATTAAGTCCCACTAGGTGTACTACAAATACCTCTAGCAGCAATCCAATGCAATGCCCAACTCCATAAGTAATGGGTAATGATACCTTCAAACTAAATGAAGTTATTACCTATGCCTCATTGACTAATTGAGATACTTTTAAAAAAATAAAGTTATCATCAATGCCTTATTGGCTAACAAAAAATACTTCAAACTAAATGACATTATTGCCAATGCCTCAATGGCTAATGAAAATACTTCAAACCAAATGAAGTTATTATCAATTCCTCATTAACTAATGAAAACATTTCAAATCAAATAAAATTATCATCAATGCCTTATTGACTAACAGAAATATTTCAAACCAAATGAAGTTATCACAAATACCTCATTAGCTAATGAAACAATTCAAATCAAATAAAATTATCACCAATATCTCATTTTCTAAAAAAAAAAACTTCAAACCAAATAACGTTATTACCAACACCTTATTGGCTAATAAAAACACTTCAACTGATGAAGTTATCACCAACGCTTTGCTAGTTAATGAGAAAATTTTAACCAATGAAGTTATTGCCAACTCCTTATTAGTCAATGCCTTATTGACTAATAAAAATTATCTCCAATGCCTTATTGACTAATAAAAATACTTTAAACCAAATGAAGTTATCGTCAATGCCTTATTGACTAAGAAAATACTTCAAAACAAATGAAATTATCACCAACACCTCATTGGCTAATGAAAATATTTCAAACCAAAAGAAGTTATTGCTAATAACTCATTGGCTAATAAAAAATTATCGCTAACATTTTATTGGCTAGTGAAAATATTTCAATCAATAAAATGATTGTCAACACCTTATTGGCTAACGAAAATACTTCAACTAATAAAATTATTGTCAATGTCTTATTGCTTAACGAAAATACTTAGACCAAATGAAGTTATCACCAATGCCTCAATGGCTAATAAAAATACTTCAAACTAAATAAAGTTATCACCAAAGCCTTATTGAATAATGGAAACATTTTAAACCAAATAAAGTTATTACCAATGCCTCATTGGCTAATGAAAATACTTCAAATTAAATGAAGCTATTACCAACACCTTATTGGCTAATGGAAACACTTCAACCCAAATGAAAATTATCACCAATGTCTTATTGGCTAATGGAAATACTTCAAACTAAATGAAATTATTGTTAATGCTCAGGCTAACGAAAATACTTTAGGCTAATCCTGATAAGTTGTCAGCAATGTCATCCAATGAAGTTATCACTAATACTCAAAGTTATTGGAAATCCTTCAGACTTCTATTGTCTCCTTCCATGTCCCACAGGATGACACCATCAACATCTGCAAAGGATCAAGTTAAGACCCATCTGAGTTAGATATCACATGGTTTAACTCATGGGATAGGGCAACAGCACACATCAAAGGTTCTTTCCCATTCCTTCCTTTTTTTCATTGTCATGTTTTATGTAATTCCATACTGAAATTCATTGTAAAGTAAGCATATGCCCTTACCTAAGCCATGTACCCACTTTCATATGGATCAAATGATGCTTTCTTCTTTTCTTTTTTATATCTCTATTTTATTAACTAGGTTTCTTATTTTAGGATATTTCCAATAATTATTAGGGTAATTAACAAAAGGGGCTTATGTCTATTGGAAGTTAATATTTTAAAAATAATTAATTATATACTTAAATTAAACACACTCTGATTTATGTATTGAGGTCACTTCCCAAGGTCTTTGCCATCTCGGGCCATCGATTCCAATCCCACACACCCCAGAGGTGAGCCTATATCCTTGGAAGCGAAACTAAAAATTCTAGGGATTTAGGGTAGATGACTCCTAATATCCATGACCATGATATGGTCACTATGGAACTGAAACTAATCACACAAAATAGCTAAAGACACCAAGGAGCAATCTCGAAACAACAAAATGAATTTGAGGGTAGTTTGAGTATGTAATCAGGAATTATAAAAACATAACTTTCTATAGGTGCAAGTCTCTATTATTAATTATCATGATAATTATCAGAAACATCCTAAAATAAGAAACCTACCTAATAAGATAAAAATATGAAAGAAGAAAAAGCATGATTTAATTGATTTAACAAAGGGATACATGGCTTAAGAAAGGGCATACCCTCATTTCACAATTTAATAAATTTAAATTCAAAATCATCAAGAAGAAAATAGGAAAGGCTTGATGTTCTCTACAGCTTCACTCTCATGGACTTCAACGAAATTTGAATCAAATGTGTGCTTGGCTTGATCCTTGGTAAATGTTGATAACGTCATTAGTTTTTAGGGTGTGACTGATTATTTTGGCTTGTGTCAGTTGACGCTATTAAGATCTGAAGTATCAGTGATGACTTTCTATTTGTTGTCAGTTGATTTTTTTCAATGTTCAATTTGAGATAATAATTAGTGATTTTGTGCTTATGCTAATTATTTATAATTTAATAATCAATAGCCTCATGGCTTATTGTAGATTAGTTTTAAAGTGTCACCGATAGTTCTAAGCTTGTGTCACTTGAGCTTGTAGTGTTGCCAATGATTTTATACTTATTCTTAATTGACTTTTTTTGAATACAACATTTGACTTATTGACTAAGTGAGTTCAAGTATGCCTTAGTTTAATTCAAAATAGTTAGCGATCTTGGCTTATGCTAACAATTTCTAATTTGATAATCAACATCCTATTTAGCATGTTGTCGATTTAATTTGAAGCATCACCAACAACTTTTGAGCTTATGTTGGCTAAGCTTAGAATGTGATCGATGGCTTTATGTGTGATGTTGATTGACTTCTTTTGGATAAGACATTTGACTGGCTGATTAAGTGAGTTCCAGCCTTTCTTAGTTCAGTTTAATTTGAAGAAATGATTAGTAGCCTTGGGCTTATGCTAATCATCCTCAATTTGATAATTGATGGCATTTCTTAACTTTTGTCGATTAGGTTTTGAGATGTTGTTGATAACTTTGAGCTCATTGTTGACTAACCCAAACCATATTTTGGTTTAAGTCTAATTCAGTTTGGTTTGAAGATCAAATTTATTTTCAATTTAAGTCTAATTTGATTCAATTCGATATTCAAAACTTGATTTTGATCAAGTCTGATTTGATTCAGTTTAATATTTAGAACATGATTTTAATTTGAGTTTGATTTGATTCAATTTAATTTCAATTTGAGTCTGATTTGATTTAGTTCAAGTCAGGTTTGACCTTATGTTGGACCCCTATTAGGTTCTTGATGGATCCTTAATGGGTTTTGGATCTAACCCTGATCAGGTTCTTATTGGATTCTTAATGGATTTGGGATCTAACCCTCATTAGGTTCTTATTAGATTCTTAATACCTCTTGGATCCAATCCAAATTAGTTTTTATTGGATCCTTAATAGAACTTGGATTCAACCTTGATTGGATTTTTTTCGGATCCTTAATAGATCTTGGATCCAATCTTTAATGGGTTCTTATTGCATCCTTAATGGATCATGAATCCAACCCTTAATGGATCCTTATTAGATCTTTATTGGATTCAAGTTGAAACCTTAAGTTAGTTTTGGTTCAGGTTTAACCTAATCCTAGTTCAAGTTTGACCTGATTGTGGTTCAGTTTGATATGATTTTGGTTTAGGTTTGATCTGGTATTAGTTCAAGCTTGACTAGATTTTGGTTCAGATTCAACTTGGTTTTGGTTTGAGTTTTAGTTTGGCTTGACACTAATTAGAGTTTGCTTCAAACTTAGTTTATCCAGTTAGGGTTTGGTTCGATGTTGGTTTAATCCAATTAGGGTTCGCTTCAAACTTGGTTTGACCTAATAAGAGTTTAGTTGAAATTTGGCTTGACCCAATTAGAATTTCATTTGAACTTGGCTTAACCAAACTGGGGTTTAATTAGAACTTGATTTGACTTAATTAGACCCAATTAGGGTTCGGTTTGAACTTGGTTTAACCCAATTATAGTTTCATTCAAACTTAGTTTGACCCAATTAGGGTTCAGTTCAAATTTAATTTTAGCTGACTAAAGTTGGTTTGGACCTAACTTAACCCAATTAGGGTCTAATTTAAACTTAATTTAACCCAATTATGGTTTAGTTTGAGTTTGGTTTGATTTCGGATTGACCTAATTTGGATTGATTAATGTTAGGTCTAAACCGACTTGATTCAACTTGACCCAATTTGAACTTGATTAGAATTGGTTCTAGACCCAAGTTTTTCTTTTTTATAGAACTAGACGATCCGTTGAGAAAATAGACAACCAACAAAAGGTTTTTGCCTATCCTGATTTAGCAAAACCAAATGATCCGTTGAGGTATAAGACGATAAGAAGAAGGTTTACCAATGCTAGTTCATCATAACCAGACGACCTTTTAAGGAATCAGATGACTAATAAAATATTTGTCAATGTTGGTTTATCAAAATTAGACGATTGGTTGAAAAATCAGTTGATTAATTTGGGTTTTCTGCAAAACTAACGGCTAATTTTAGTCCATCTATTTGACTTTTAGGCGAGTTCACAAATTTGCATTGAATCTATTTTACTTCCAAATTAGCCCACAAGCTAATCTTGAGTAGATTTGATTTTTAGGCGAACCCGTAAATTGACATTGAATCAATTTAACATTTAGGCGAATTCGAAAAATAACGTTGAGTAAGAAATTGGTTTTTGGGTAAACCCACATACTAATCCTACACCAATTAACTTTCAAACGAGTTCGTAAGCTAGTCTTGAGTCAAGATTTGATTTTTTGAGCGAGCCTATAAGCTAATCTTATATTGATTGATTTACATATAAGCCCACGGGCTGCTCTTGAGTTAGGATTTGGTTTTCGGACGATCACATTGGTTAGTTCTAAACCGATTGACTTTTGAATGAGTCTACAAATTAATCCTAAATTAATAAAGATGAGAGTAGAGAAATATATTTTTTTTAAAATTTTTTTTCCTTTTTCCAATAAGTTTTTAAAAATTTTCTTTCTTTTCGGAGCAGCTTCCTTTTTTTTATACAGCAGGCTCATATTTTCAAAAAAAAATTTTCTTTTTTTTTCTTTTCTTTTACTTTTTCCCCTACAGCCACTTTTATTATCTTTCTTTTGTTTTTATACTTTTTTTTTATTTCGCTAACTTCTTCTTCCTACTATTCCCAATCTCCTTCCTCTTCCATGACTGAATTCCTTTCTCCTTTGGACTGACCCTCTTCCTCTTGGCCTCACAATTGGATCTCATCAAGGATAACCGGACCAAGCCATCTCCTCCGATGGCAGTGAGGACGAAAGCATGGTTGGACCACTGAAGAGATCGAGCAATGGAGGCGGTAGGGAGAGGGTGTGGGCATCGTCTACTTTATCTCCTTGCTGGATCCAACTGAGTACGACCAGATCTGGCCCTCTACTTCAGCGATGGAGAACTATCTCAGCACAAATGATAAGGAGAGCAGCCAGCGGTGGCCTGGCAGACTGGGCAGGGAGAGACATGGGCAGGGTCGGCGCTGGGCAGAGAGAGGCGCGGCTGCTGGTTGGCAAGGCCGACGTAGGGCACGACAGCCAACATTATGACAGGGAGGGAGTGTTCATGCTCTTCAATGAGGGTGGTGATAGCCGGACAGGAGCTGCGCTGGAGGGGGAGACAGACAGGCCCATGAGTGAAGGGTTTGAGTGTTGTTTCCTATGTCTCCCAACAAGATTCGGACAGACATGGCCAAATCTGAGCCTCTATTTCTGTGACAACGGTGGATTGAGGGCAAGACCTTCATGTGGGCAACAGAGACAGCTCCGATGGACATGGATGTAGAGATCCAGCGAGCAAGAGAAGAAACCAGAGGGAACTGGCTGCTAGCAAGGAAGTCGTGCGACTAATGCAGGCGGTGAAGGAGCTGAGGCAAGTAGTTAAACCTATATTCTTTAGCGGCTTATGGGCAGTGCAGACGATGGTTGGGGTCTGATGTGGGTGATGGTCGAGGAAGGCAGATGTTGTGGTGCGAGGAAGGTTCAAAAGTGGGAGGTTCGGCCAGATAAGATGGTAGGGAATCGCTCCATCATCAGCTTCACATATGCTTTCATCCCTTTTGATTTCTGATCATCTCCTCTTATGTTTTAGGTCTCCTGGATCATCTGCGTCTCCCCTTCTTTGTTTTGCAGGATTCATGAGTTTTATAGATGATGACGTGATAATAAGATTGCAATTTGAATTTTGAATTGAGAAAAGTTTGATCCGATAATTTGAATCAATAATTTATTTTATTTGAATGCGAATAAGAGATTTAATTGTATATGGATGATGTTGGGTATAAAGTGATTGTATCATTATGTGAATCTACAAAGTACAAAGGATTATTTATATATATATTTTTTCAAAGGCCAAATTGTAATTTTGAAGTATTCAAGGTCTATTTGTAAGAATGAATTTAAGTGTTTGTTCGTAAAGTTTTGAAACCTTCAAGTTTCCTATCATAAAGTTTCATTTACAAATTTAATAAAATTCAGATTAATCTGTAAATTAAAATTTTTGAAGGATTTGTTTATAAAGAAATAGAAATTTTAGAGTGTTATTTAAAAATATAAATTTTTGAAGAGTTCATTTGCAAACCCTAAATTAGGCAAGAGTTAATACGTAATTTGAAAAAGTTTTAGGACTTTTTTGTAAAATTTTCTTAGATCCAATGATCTATTTATAAAATTCTTATATTTTCATTTTAACCTAGATTTGGGATAAATTTTGAGTCCGATTTTGATTTAAATATTTGGTCCTCTCAGCTCATTTTAGCTTGAGTCTAAATTTTTTCGCAATTTGGGTCTAAATTGAGCTTAATTTTCAATCAAACTCAATTATAATTTAGGTCTAATTAAGACCCACATTTAAGCTATAATTTAGTGGTATACAAATTTTCATTATGACTAAATTTTAATCACATTTAATTTTAGACAAAATTAACTCCAATAAAGTACATCTTTCGCATTATTTTCTTTAGTTTTCACAAGAGGAGAGTGTGTGAATGATTTTTAGGTATCTGCCCCTGCATCAACATTTTAAGGTCGACTATACTTGCAATGTAAGAGTAGATTTGGTTTGCCACATAGAAGTCGACTAGATCTACCATGTAAAGTATATTTAACTTGTCATTTAAATATGGGCTTGATTGTCATATAAAATAAGCTTAGTTTATTATATAGAAGTAGATTCTATTTGCCATATAAGAGTGGATTTGGTTTATTATATAAAAGTAGATTTTATTTGCCACATGAAAATGGATTTTGTTTGTTATATAAATTAGACTTAGTTGTCATGCAGAATGAACTTTATTTGTCATGTGAAATTGGACTTGATTGGTTATTTAAATGCAAGCTTGATCGCTTCACAAAATGTACTTTTCCTATTATATAAAAATAGATTTAATTTTTCATGTAAAAGAGAGATTGGTCACTATGCAAAAGTAGATTAATTTTGTTATATGGGAGTGAGCTTGAGTTACCACATGAAAGTGGGTTTGATTCGCCATATAAATGCGAGCTTGATCTCAATATAAAATAGGCTTAATTTGCCATGTGAAAATAGATTTGATTTGCCACTTGAAAGTGGACTTATTTTGTCATATAAATGCATATTTGATCGCCACACAAAATAGGCTTAGTTTGCCACATAAGAGTAGGATTAATTGCCACACAAGATAGATTTTGATTTTTCATATGGGTGTGAATTTAGTTTGTCATATGAAGCAGGCATAATTTATCACGTGAAAGTGGACTTGGTTCTCCATATAAAAGCAAGCTTGATCAATATGCGAAAGTGGATTGAATTTACTACATGAAAGTAGACTAGATTCACCATGAAAATCAAGCTTGATTGTCTCGTGAAATGGATTGGATCTATCACATAAAAGTGGATTTAATTTGTCATGTATATGCATGCTTGGTTTGCCATATGTATCTAATTTTAATCAGTACAAGAAATAGGCTTTGTTTGCTACATGGAAGTGAACGTAGTTTATCATATAAAAATGAATTAAATTTGCCACAAAGAACTAGACTTAATTTCCCACATGATAGCAGACTTAAATTGTAATATCAATAGAAACTTGATTTTCATGCAAAATAGAATTTAATTTATTATATGAATGTAGACTTAGTTTGTCATAGAGATACATACTTTATTATCTTTTATAGTTTTGATAATAAATAAACTTTATATTTGATCATATTTTAAGCATATATAGTTAGTAGTTAAGTGGAGCTCGAAATGAAAATTTGAAGTCTCAAGTGTACATGAACATGAAGATAATAGTGTAAATGAGGCATGATAATGGATCAATGGATGAAACTTGAAGAATTAGATATTTTGAAGAAAGCTCAAGAGATCAAGTTAGCTTATTAAATTTAGAATTTTTATTTGTTGTTCGAGTTGAAGATTTGCCATTTTAATTCATAGTTTAGAGTTTTGGTTGACGCTCAAACTTATCTTGGAATATTTTTACCATCTTATTACTTATATCCAAGATCAGTATAAGATGATGTCAAACGGGAATTAGAGTTGCAGTGAACCTATAAGGTTTTTTTATACTCGAACTTCAAAGTTCAGACACCCAAATATAATAGAAATACTATTAGGATTACTATTGATTCAGATGCCCGAATCTCTTGTTTGGATGATCGAATATCAAAAGCTATAAACTTCATGTCTCTCAAGTTTCTGGGATCGGTCATCTTGTATAGGTTTTATTCTTTCAAAACATGCCTATTCGAACACCAAAACCTGATAACCGGGCATCAAAACCCCATGACATCTGCTGTAACACCTAGTTAAATTTGACTGTTGGGATGTTTTAAAATCACAAATCTTATGGTTTGGACACTCAAACATAGCAGAGAATAGCAAGTAATGACATATTCTCTCACCAATGGATATTTAAGGGTTTGGTGCTTATTGAATAAAGAACTTTTGCACATCTTAAGTAATCCTAATATGAGAATACAAAATTCCACTAGCCCCCTAGCCTCCAAGTGCTCTAAGCTTTGCTCTTCAATTTTCAAATCTCCAAAAGCCCTTGTACTCTTTTGAGAGATCCTGTAGTGAGGCTTGAGTGTAACTTTCCATTTTTCTCATCAATTATAAATACTCCTAGATTGTTAGGAGTATTAGAGATTCAAGGCTCTGGATTGGAGTGGATATTTACTTAGTTGGAAGTGAAGTTATAACAAGGTGACATCACTTACAAAGCGATGACTTTGGGAGAGCACCCAAGTCCTCAAGATCGAGATAAGGGTCATGGAGTAGACATGATTGATCACTAAAACATGTAAAAATAGTGGTGTAATCTTTACTTTACTCAATTCCTTTTTTTGCATTTATGATTTGATTTGATTTCTTGCTTTGCCTCCTCCTCCCCTCCAAAACCCCTCGTAGGTTGATTTTTGCCTATTAATTAGTATCAGATCTTGGTGATCTTATTTTTTAATTTAACTACCTAGAGTTTTTTGATACTCTTTATGGCAAATTTCATTATTTCTCCATCTCTCCAAGAGAAGCAATCCACTATAAGACCTCCTCCTTTTAATGGTACTAATTTCAATTATTGGAGATATCGTATTAGAATTTTTATCATGACCATAGACTATGATCTTTGACATATTATGGAAGAAGGGTATACTTCACTCACCAAAATAATTGATAGTATGAGAATCTCTAAGTCTAAAGAGGAATGGAATGATTTGGACAAAATAAATAATTCTATAAATGCAAAAGCTAAGAACATCTTATATTGTGCTCTTAATCCAAATGAGTTTAATTATATTAGCATCTATAACACGGCTCATGATATTTGGTATTCCTTGAAGTTACCCATAAGGGAACAAGATAAGTAAAGGAGTCCAAAGTGAACATATTAATTAGCCAATATAAGCTCTTTTGGATGAAACCAAATGAGTTAATTTTTGAGATGTTCACAAATTTTACCGACATTATAAATACTTTAAAATACCTTGGTAAAACATATACTAATGATGAGATGGCAAAAAAAGTTTTAAGATGTCTTCCTAAGTCTTGGGATCCCAAGTCGACCATGATACAAGAAGCAAAGGGTCTTAATAAAATACCATTGAAAGAGCTTTTGTGGTCACTTATTAAACATGAGATGACCTTGAAAGACCAGAGCCAAGAGGAAGAGGAAGACAAAAAGGAGAAAGCCATAGCACTCAAGGCTAAGGAGTCAAGTGAGGATATTGAAGAAGATAGCAATGAAGAGATGGCTCTCCTGATAAGAAAATTCAAGAAGTTCTCGAAAAGAAATCACATGCCAAGGAGACCAATGAGGAATGAGAAGGCTATCACCATAAATGAAGATGCTGATATGCACACTTATTTTAAATGTGAGAAACCCCCAAGCATATGAAAGTAAATTATCCTCTAAACCCCCAATCAAAAAATTCAAGGGAAATAAGAAGAAAGCTATGGTAGCCACATGGGATGAATTGGAAGGCGATAGTGGAGAGGCTTCATTCGATGCAGAAGTGGCAAATCTATGTATCATGGACTTTAAGGATAAGGTATCTGATTTAACTTTCAAAGAATTAGAAGAAGCATTTGAAGATTTATATGCTAGACATGAGAAATTGCTTCATAAAGATTCTTCTTTGAAAAATAAATTGCATTTACTTGAAAATAAGTTTGATGCTTTAAACTTATATGCTAGTTCTTGTGATTACAAGAAGGATTGGAATGACTTGAAAAGGAATATCATTCTTTAAAATTATCTAGAATCTCTTGTGATTGCAAGATTAGTATTGACAAGTTTTAAAAAGAAAATTTGGATTTGAAAATGACACTTGAAAATTTCTTCATTGGCAATTTTACTTTAAACATGATTTTGAAAGCCAAGGGAATGTCTTAAGCAAATCATGACTTGATTTTATTTCCTCTTCTAAATCAAAAGGAACCAAGTCTACACTTATAAATGCTTCAAGTTTCAAAATTTTCAAAGATAAAGTATAATTATTGTTGTCAAAGTGGACATATATCCACTAGTTGTCCAGTAAAGAGAAACTTTTTCCTTAAAAAAATTTGAGTACCTAAGGAGATAATCCCAAAAGTCAAGGAACAAAAACTAGTTTGAGTTCCTAAAGCTTCTTCCACTTAAGAAGTTTAAGTTAGCTAAAAATGTCCCATGAGCATTAAATTTGCCACATTCTTATGGTCATTCTCTAGTTAATAAAAAAAGGTAGGATTTTTCTCTATATTAGTTTGCCATTCCTTGCAATCTTGATTCTTTGTTATTTTACTTTTTAACCCTATGGATCATACTTAAAGTGGGTTCTATCCTAATATTCTTGATTATTTTAGCTATGCTTCCACTCCAAGAATCAAAGAAAAAAATGGTTTCTAGATAGTGGTTGATAAGGCACATGATGGAGAATTCATCCATGTTTGTAGAGTTAAAAGAAAAGGATGGAGGATATGTCATGTTTAAGGATAATGGTAGAGGTAAAATATTAGTAATATTTTAATTGGTTCATCCTTTTTCATTTAGCACCGTACAGCACATTAGTCAACTATGTGATAGCGAATTTCATGTTTTATTTGAATCTAAACTTTGCATAGTTAGATATGATGTTGATGATGTAGTAGCCTTTATTGGTCATCATAATGGTAATATTTATACTATTGACCAACATGACTTGAAAAATAAAAAAATACTTTGTAACTCAAGATGATAATGAGTGGCTTTGGAATGGAAGACTTGGGCATGCAAGCATGGATACCCTAGCCAAAGCAAATCAAAAGGAGGTAGTGAGAGGCCTAACCAAGGGCAAGTTCATCAAGGATTATATATGTGAGGCATGCCAAATAAAAAAGCAAGTGAAGACCTCCCACAAGTCTAAAGCTATGATAACTTCATCAAGGACACTTCAACTTCTTCATCTAGACTTGTTTGGACCTATTGGAACTACAAGTCTAGAGATAAAAATTACACTTATGGTATTATAGATAATTATTCTAGATATTTAAAGATTTTATTTCTTTCTCATAAAAATGACTCTTTTGATGCATTTGTTGGTTTTTGCAAAAGAGTTCAAAATGAAAAAGACTACATGATTTCTAAAATTCGTAGTGATCATAGAGATAAATTTGAAAATCATTCTTTTAAAATTTATTACATGAAAAATGACATTGAGCCACTCCATAACAAAATAGAGTTAATGAAAGGAAAAGTAGATATCTTCAAGAGATGGCAAGGGTCAAAGAGTACAATCTACTTGTGAATTTTTGGGTGGAGGTCATTAACATGGCTTGCTATATCTTGAATTGAGTTTCTATTCGTCAAATTCTAAACAAAACTCCATTTGAATTGTGGAATAGGAAAAAACCAAATATTATATATGTTCATATTTTTTGTCGCAAATATTTTATACTTAATACAAAAGATTATTTATCTAAGTTTGATTCAAAAAATTTTGAAGGCATTTTTCTTGCCTACTTTACTACCTCCAAGGCATATAGAGTCTTCAGCAAGTCATCTATAGTTGTTGAAGAATCTATAAATATTGTATTTAATGAAACTAATCCTCTATTGGAGAACAATTCAATTGATGGTGATGTAGACATCTCCAAAAAATTAGAAGAAATGCAACTTAAAGAAAAAGAAAAGGGTGAGTTAAGCAAAGATTCAAAAGAAAAGGATGATGGAGATGAAGGAGGCCAACAAGAATAACAAAATTGAGATAAAGAACTCCCCAAGGTAAGAAAATTTAAGAAGAATCACCTAGAGGATCAGATTATTGGTAATTTTGATCAAGGGATAAAAACTAGACATACTATTAAACGCAATCTTCATTATATTACTTTTCTTTCTCAAATTGAATTCAAAAATCTTAATGAAGCTCAAAAGGATGCTAGTTGGATTATTGCTATGTAAGAAGAATGAAATCAATTTGAGTGGAATCAAGTTTGAGAGTTTGTTCCAAGGCCAAATGACTACCCAATAATTGGTACCAAGTGGATCTATAGGAACAAGCTAAATAAAAATGGTGCCATTGTTCAAAATAAATCTAGAATAGTGGTCCAAGATTTCAACCAAATAGAGAGACTTGATTTTGATAAACCTTTTACACCTATAACTCATTTGGAATCTATTCAAATTTTGCGTGCATTTGCATGTTTTAAAAGATCTAAACAAATTCAAATGGATGTCAAAAGTACTTTTTTGAATAGTATGTTATCAGCGAAGGTTTTGTTAACCAACCTCCTAGTTTTGAAAACTCATATTTTTCCAATCATGTTTCTAGATTGAGAAATACTTTGTATGGTTTAAAATAAACCCCGAGAGCTTGGTATGAAGCTAAGTTCTTTCTTGATTTCAAAGGGTTTTCAAAGGCATTGTAGACACTATAGTGTTTTTGTTAAAAATAGAAAATTATTTATTGGTAATACAAATTTATATTGATGATATTATATTTGGTGCTGCTAATAAAAATTTGTGCGAGATGTTTGTAAATACTATGAAAGAGGAGTTTGAGATGAACATGATGGGAGAACTAAACTTTTTTCTTGGACTCCAAATGCAACAATTGAAGGACAAGATCTTCATCAACTAAGCTAAATAAATGAAAGAACTACTTAAGAAGTTCAATATGGATAAAGCTAAGCCAATAAGAACTCCAATGAGTCCTTCAACCAAGTTGGATAAAGATGAAGATGGTGGAAAGGTTGATGAAAAGTAGTATAGAGGTATGATTTGTAGCTTATTATATCTTACTGTGAGTATATCGATATAATATCTAGTGTTTACTTATATGCTAGATTTCAAGTTTTACCTAGGAAATCTCATCTAGTTACTATAAAATATATATTTAAATATCTTAAGAACACACTAGATCTTGGTTTATAGTATCTTGGGGTTGATTGCTTTGATTTTGTTGGCCTTTTGGGATGTAGATTATGCTAGATGTCATGTGGATAGAAAGAGCATCAGTGTCATATGTCAGTTTCTTGGGAAAGCTCTAATATCATTGAGTTTTAAGAAATAAAATTTAGTGACTCTTTCTATCACTGAGGCTGAATATATGGTTGTGGGATATTGTTGCTCACAAATCCTTTGAATGCGGCAAATACACCATAATTTTGGCTATAAATTTTCAAATGTTTCAATTTATTGTGACTATACTAGGCTATTAGTTTGTCCAAAAATCTAGT
The DNA here is from genome assembly GCA_005019695.1 of Trichopus zeylanicus subsp. travancoricus. Lineage (NCBI taxonomy): Eukaryota > Viridiplantae > Streptophyta > Magnoliopsida > Dioscoreales > Dioscoreaceae > Trichopus > Trichopus zeylanicus. Next base: position 79,486 of record RXID01021999.1, on the reverse strand, counting down.
ACTACATTCTCATTCAAAACATATTGATATTTGACATTATTTCATTCATGATCATGTTTCTAAAAAGGACATTTCATTTTTTTTTATGAAGACTGATCATCAACTTGTGGACATTTTCACAAAACCATTGGATGAGATGCAGTTTTGTTTGATTTGAAATGAAATTAGAATTTTACAACTTACTTGATTTGATTAATTATTTTGAAATAGATTTACAAGTCTTATTCTTTTGCAAAATCTTTTCTCTCTGTTTATCTAATTCAAGTGCCTAACTAGAATAGTTCAAATGCTTGAACTTCTTGGTTTTTGCTAAAACATCAAAACTAGATGATGGGTTGGAGAATTGGATGATAGGAAGAATTAACCTACCCTATATTTGCTAGGTTCGGACTCCCAGACAGATAAGTTCTAATGTAAAAATGCAAAAATCTTGGCCTAAAACCCTAGGTCGGCACCCAAATTCTTTCATTTCTTCTTGAGCGATCGACTGCCTCCAACCCTTCGGTGACTCCAAGTGGTTTCTCCAATGATCTAAGGGCTCCCCCTACAGCTTCCCTTCCTTTCCTCATCTTTATGCCCCTATGTCTCTTTGATTTCTCCACAACTCCTTGTACCAAAACCCCCACCTCCAAGTGCAAGCACATCATGACTCCAACCTCCAATAAGGAACCTCAATTCCCTTATCAATTTCATTCCATAATTAATTTTACTCATTTTAGAGATCGATTTCCTAGTGCTAGGATAATTCCTCCACGTATTATTGACTTTGTAGAGCTAACCTTTCTTAACTTCTCCACCCTCTTTGTTGCCCAAGAGTGGCTTGATTTAGTATCCTCATGTGAGACTTACAATAAGGAGGATGTTCGGATTTTCTATGTCAATGCATCATTTGATTATGGTTGCACCATCCTCACCTTCTACTATGGGAATACTCTGATTATCATTGACCCTAACACATTAGCTTTGATCTTAGGATTTCCTACTGAGGGGAAAGAGGTCACCTTGACTTAGCAATGGTCTGATGCAAACCTTCTTCTCAAAATCTCTAAAGCTATTCAAAGAGATTTTAGGAAGAACTATATACAAGTACTACACATGATGAAGGCCCTAGTCTTTAATCTCCTTTCTCTTAGATCTTATGTCATCCACCATATTCTTGCCTACCCTATCCTTTCAAAGAGTAGGCATCATGATGAGTTCAATCTTCCTTACATTATGCTTCTTCTCATGGTCTAGTATATCTTACATTCCTCTACTATCCTTGGCTACCCTAACATCATCACTCGTATCTTCAGACATTTTAGAGTAGTCTCCACCTCTCAAGGTCCATTTCATTATTATACCCCACCTCAGACCTTCACCCAAGCTTCCCTTTGTCGCATGGGGTTTAACCCACAAAAGGATAATGACACCATCTAGATGCAAGATCAAACACCTGCCTCAAGTCGAGTCTAAGAGGTAGCCTCCACTATTGCTTCTTCACATGGCCTAGTACATCCTGCATTCTACCACTATCCTTGGCTACCTTAGCATCATCGTTTGTATCTTCTGCCATTTTTGGGTATTCTCCATCTCTCAAGGTCCACTTCATCATTATACCCCACCTTAGACCATCACCGAGCCTCCCTTTACCGCATGGGGTTTAACCCATAGGAGGACAATGACACCATCTAGATACAAGATCGGGCATCTACCACAAGTTGAGTCTAAGAGGTCGCCTCCATTGCTATTGGCACCAATGGAGTAGGTACTGAGACTAGAGCTACTCCTAAGGCTAAGGATGCTAGATCCTCATGGCAATCTATTGACTCAGTAGTTGGATGAGCTAACTGAGTAGCTGATCCACCTTGAAGAGATAGCTACAAGGGGTCCCAGCAAACCATGAAGTGTCTAGACTACCTTAAGGAGATGCTAACTACTTTTATGGACCAATTTAGGTAGGGGCTGAGCTCTTAGAGAATCTTTGTTTTCTTTTGTTCCCTTGTATGATTTTTTGACATATACTTGTGTTTTGATGATCACTTTTGTGGATGATTGGTGGATTGTGATATGATTATATGTTTTAGAACTTTGTTTATGCTTATGGATGGTTTTATCTCTTATAGATTGTGTTATATTAGGTTTATATGGATGTGGACTTTTATATTATTTTGTGAAACCTTGATTTAAATGGTATCAATTATGTTTCACTTATGGTTGTGGATACTCATATTATTGTTCTCCCTATGTATGGCCCTTTCTATTGATGCCAAAAGGGGGAGAAAAATAGATATGGAGAGTTATCATAGTAAGAGAAAGTTGTCATAGTAAGGGGGAGTCTTGCATGTTTAAAGTTATTAAAATTCTTGTATAATGTAAATATTCTTATATATATTATACATGACTCTAGTTGTTAAATTATTTTAAATGTAAAAATTTTCTTTAACAAACTAGATTACTTGTTTTATATTTGTGAATGATTGTCATGATCACAAAAGGGGAGATTATTGTTCTTTGTAGTTTCGATTTTGAACAAACTTTGTATTTGATCATATTTTGAGCATATGTAGTTAGTAGCCAACTTGAGCTCAAAATAAAGATTAAGTCTATTCAGAATTCTCAATTATACATGGACATGAAGATAATAATATAGATGAGGTTTGATGGTAAATCAATAGATAGAAAGAATTGGAGGTGACTTGAAGAAAGCTCAAGATATCAAGTCGGCCTACTAGGTTTAGAATTTTTATTTGTTATTTGATTTGAAGATTTGCAATTTTAATTCTTAGTTTAGAGTTTTGGCTAGCACATAAACTCATCTTGGAATTCCTTCATTGGTCTATTACTTTTATCTAGGATTAGTTATGAGATGGTGTCAAATGAGGACTAACATTACAATAAACCAATTAAGATTTTTCTATCAACTTCAAACACCTAAACTTCAAAGTTCGAATGGCCAAATATAGCATAGATAACCTTAAGATTACTAACATCTTTAGATGCCCAAACCTCTAATTTGGACGACTAAATATTAAAAGCTATAAATTTCATGGCTCTCAAGTTTCTGGAATTGGTCATCCAGTACAAGTTTTGGTCACCCAAAACATGCCTGTTCGAAAGCCAAAACTTGATAATCGAACATTTGAACTCATGAAATAAGCTATAATAGCTAGTTAAATTTGACCGTTGGGATGATTCGAACACCTGAATCTTATGGTTCAAACACTCGAACATGGCAAAGAATAGCCGGTAATGAATAGTCCTCTCACCAATGGATATTTAAGGCTTGAGACTTATTCAATAGAGAATTTTTACACATCTTCAATAATCATGATCTGAGAATATAAGCTTCTACTAACCCACTAGCCTCTAAGCGCTCTAAGCTTTGCTCTTCATTTTTTAAATTTTCAAAAGCCCTTGTACTATTTTGAGAGGTCTTGTACTAAGGCTTGAGTGTAGCTTTTTATTTTTCTTATCAATTGTAAATACTCCTAGGTTGTTAGAAGTGTAAAAGATTTAAGGCTCTAAATTAGAGTGGACATTCACTCGGTTGGAAGCAAAGTTATAAAGGGGTGGCTTCACCAATGAAATGATGAATCTAGTGGAGAGTCCAAGTTCTCCAAATCAAGATAAGGGCTATAGAGTAGGTGTGATTGCTAATTGAACTACATAAAAATCGTGATGCACTCTTTACTTTACTCAATTCTTTTTATTGCACTCATGATTTGATTTCTTGCTTGTGGGCTTATGATTTTATCTTTGGTTTATGAATTGGTTTTCATTCTCAGAAGTGATTATCATTCTATTTAGACCTAATTCACCCCCCCTCTTAGGTTAGTTTTTGCTTATCATACCTAATCACCATGCAAGAGGACTTTAATTTACTATACATAAGTGGACTTAATTTTCTATATAAATGTAAGCTTGATCATCATGTAAAATGAGCTTAGTTTGCCTCATGAAAGTGGACATTGTTCACCGTGTAAATGAGAATTTAATTACCATACAAAATAGACTTTGTTTGCCATGTGAAAGTGGACTTAATTTAATATTTAAATACGGATTTGATCACCACATAAAATGGACTTGAGATTGGTTATTTTCAAAAGTTGGTACTTTGATCTCGCCATGTTATAGATAGCATGTTTGACTTATAATCCTCATAGATGAGGCATTCGATTTTACCCCTTTGGAGGTAATCCATTCGATTCTACCATGTTAGAGGTGATAAGCTTGATTTCACCATATTAGAGATAATGTACTTTGTTTGCCCTTTTTAAGATAGAATTTTTTATTTTACCACTATCTATGTAGTATATTTGAAGTCTTTGTCAAGAATTTCATAGCTTTTGACTAGATCTATTACTTATGGAAGCAATAGGAAATATTACATATATTAGCTTCCTTGAAATGCCATGATGATAGACATTTCTTAAATATTAGGGGGAGAAAATTTTATTTGCCCCCAATATTTCGAGGTGTGAAACAAACTCCTAATCACCTTTTTTGTTTTTATGATATCTCAATTATATGCCCCTTTTGTGAGTATTTGATAAGAAAAGTCTTGATTTTTTTTGTATGTAACCTTTCCATAGTGGGAGAATGAAAATCTAATTTGATGTTAGTATGACAAATCGGTTGTCCACTTCAAGTCCTTTAGCATCATGCTTTTCTTAAACATCCAAATGAGAGAAAACTTGACTTTACATTTACTATGTTCTTTTATGAGAGGATGGATTTAATTTTTGATTGAGCATTCGTAGTAAATGCTTAGACAATATGCCCCCTATTGTCATCATTTATTTTTTGAATAAAGTTGTTGCATATGCTCAAATGCTTTAGATGTGAGCATTTTCATTTGTGCATAGAATAGCAATGGAGTATAGTGCTTGCTTTTGAAGAAAATACTCCATTTTGCTAAAAAGAAATTCCACTTTTCATTTTCAATAGGTTAGAGTCCTACATCCACAACAGGAAGATTGCCACTTTGACAATAATTTAGGGAAGGACCTCGAGTTGTATTAGAATGGCCTTAGAACCAAGGGCTAAATGGAGAGGTTTGCCCCTAGTTTTGATCTCATTATATAGTAATTGATGATTTGATTAGTTGGTCCAAGCAATTTGACCTTGATTACTTGGAGGGCTATCTTGAGGGAACCATAGAGCTTCTTCACCTTATCGTCCATAACGCATCTTAGTAAAACAAAATATGAAGCAGAAAGTTGCTACTTTCATAGGACTTATCTTATAGAATGCCATATTGAGAAATTGGAGTAGGACGGGTGTAGTGATTGGCTGAATTAGTGAGTAGACACCTTGATTGATGTATATTAAATTGTAGTATCTCAGACTGACAATTCATCTTTCAATTTTCTTCTTGAGCTTCAAAAGAAATAATTTATGAAGTAAATTTTTTTAAATATATTTTGATTGTAATGTTGGAGAGAGCTAGTAATGCAAAGCATATGTGTTTGTATCTCTTTTTTGAAAGACAAATATTGAGAGATTTATATCTTTTATTATTATTTTGAAAATATTTTAGTAAATAATGATATATCTTTTCATCTTCGATTAAAGCCTCCTACTTGATTCACCTTATTGAATTTGTCTCAGAATGTGGTAGGTCACCAATCGATGTCCCTTACACCTAATCGCTATGCAACATTTTCTTCTGGAACTTATTTTTCTAGAGACTTCTCTAGTTTTTTCGTACTTCTATTAGTTTATTGCTTCTTTGATTTTAGCGTTGATATTGAATGTCTCTCAACCTCAATTTCCAAGATTTATATTCCCACATATATCAGCCGATATGGTGGTCTTTCTTGGCTAGTAGTATATCGAGATGAGGCTAGCTTAGTCCTCCTAATTCTGGTATGTAATCCAATTTTCTCTCCCTTTTTTTCCTTCTTTCTTTTTATTTTTTTCTTTGATTTAGTAATCTCATTTCTCTTTTGAGGATCTAAGATTTGAAGCTTATAAATGCCAACTGATTCTTACTCTTTAAGTCCATCTCTCTTGAATTGGTTTTTCATATAAGATTTGTCCATTTGGGACCTTTTTTTTGTTTTTTTCATTACTTATTGGGTGGGTGGGGGGTGGGTTGGGGGGCGGGCGCCGGGCCGGGGCGGGGGGGGGGGGGGGGGGGTGGTTATCTATTACCTCTATGAGAAGATTTTTGAGAGATTATTTTTTGATCTTAGCACTATTATTTTTAAAGCAACTTTCCTAATAGGGTTTTAGTTACTTATAAATTAATTGTCATATTTCCAAACTTTCATTCCAGAAGTTAACTTAGGGCATTGGTAGATGGGGGAGGTGCAAGGATTCCATCTTTACTGTATTTCATCATTGACCATCCTTACCTTCAAGTATTATCCTTTCACATTTAAAGACCTTATCTCTAAGACAAAATGTAGTTTACCTAAATACTAAGCAAATTTTTGTTTTATGTTTCTTATTTTTTTTATTTATGTGTTATCTCAAAAAATATGAAATACATACTTGACTAGTCAGTTTTAATTTAACCAAATATTACATCATAAACTTCATAATTTGATTTTTTTTTTTATTTATATTTCAAGATCATGCAATTATTTTATTCTTCCATGCCATAGACTTGGCATGAGTATTCCTTTTTTAGGTTTAGTTCATTAATTACTCTAGTATTAGAAGATGACATTGCTCCTTTCTCAGCTGAAGAAGATTGAATGTGCATCTTCTCTTTGTCCTTCTTTGGCTCTTATAGTGTCATTGAGGAGTTGGAGGTAGACATTATAGCATCTAGCTTTGGCTTTGATCTGGCACCTTGAAGTTGATGGAACACTCCGCCGATACTTCCTTTGCTTGCATCACTTGTGTTTTCTTCCTTGTCTTCTAGAGGAGATTGTAGGCTGTCAAAAGTAACTTTTACGTATTGCTCAGTTTCTGAAAGATTGATACTCTAGTATATGCCAATAAGTCCTATGTTTTATCATCTAGGTTCAACACATTGACATTTTTGCCCCCCTTGATGGATTTGTCCCTTGCCCCATAAATGGAAGGCAAGGAGTTGATCCAAACTTATATGGGCTTTGGTTGCCCCCATGGTGATCATTAATTAATGAAGTATATCACAAACCCTTCACTAAAGATGACAGTGTGAGTTGGGATAGAAGAATCATTTGAGGAAGCTATCTCCCTTTATTTTAATAGAGAATAAATGAATCAATCATTAACCTCCATCTTTTGATGTGTCTTTATTGTGTTAGTTAGGTTTCTACACTTGAAGGAGAAGTCATTCCCACTAGGTGTGCCACAATTTGTGGAGCTAAAACTAACCACTTGAGATAGCTAGAGACCCCAAGGAGAAATCTTAAAATAATAAATAAATTTGATGGTAGTTTGAGTGCGCAATCGAGAATTGTGAAAATATAACTTCCAACAGATGTAAACCCCCATTGTTAATTATTTTGATAATTATCAGGAATCTACTAAAATGATAAACCTAGCAAATAAAATAGAGACATGAAAGAAGAAAAGCATGATTTAATTGATTTAAGAAAAGGATATATGGCTTAAATAAGAACATACACTCACTTTATAATTTAATGAATTTAAATTCATAATCATAAGAAAAGAAATGGAAAAGACTTTATCCTTGTTGTTGCCTCGCTTCCATACACTTGAATGGAACTTGACCCAAATGGATACTTGGCTTGATCCTTAGTGAATGTTGATAACTTTGCTAGATTTTAGGGTGTGACTGACTATTTTGGCTTGTGTTAGTTGATCTTATTAAGACTTAAAGTATCATTAATGACTTTATGCTTATTATCTATTGACTTATTTTGATCTTCAATTTGAGAGAATGATTAGTGGCTTTGGACCTATGGTAATTATTTCTAATTTGATAATCAACAACCTCTTGGGTTATTGTCAATTAGTTTTGAAGCATCACCAACAACTTTAAGTTTATGTCAATTAAGCCTGAAGTGTGGCCAATAGATTTATGCTAGTTGTTGGATGACTTCTTTAAAATATGATCTTCGGCTAGCTGACAAAGTGAATTTAAGTCTATCTTAGTTCAGTTTAAAATAGTTAGCAGTCTTGTCAATTGAATTTGAAGCATCACTAATAGCTTTTGAGCTTATGTTGGCTAAGCTTGAAGTGTTATTAATAACTTTATGCATATTTTCAGTTGACTTCTTTTGAACAAGATGTTTGGCTGACTGAATTTGATTCAATTTGATATTTAAAACTTGATTTTGATCGAGTTTGATTTGATTTTGTTTAATTTTTAGAACTCAATTTTGATTTGAGTATGATTTGATTCACTTCAAGTTAGTTCAATCTTATGCTGGACCTTTATTAGGTTCTTAATAGATTCTTAATGGATCTTAGATCAAACCTTGATTAGGTTTTTATTGGATTCTTAATGAATTTTTGATCCAACCCTATTGGATTCTTATTAGATCCTTAATGCCTCGTGAATCCAACCCTGATTGGATTCGTATTGGATCCTTAACAAAACTTGGATTTAACCCTTAATGGTTCTTATTGGATCCTTATTAGATTCGAGTTTGATTCTTAAGTTGGTTTTAGCCTAGGTTCAACCTAATCCTAGTTCAAGTTTGACTTAGTTTTTGGTTTATGTTCGACCTAATTTTAATTCAAGTTCGACTTGATTTTGGTTTGAATTTGAGTTTGGTTTGACTTTGATTAGGGTTTAGTTCAAACTTTATTTAATTCATTTAGGGTTTGGTTTAAATTTGGTTTGATCTAATTAAGATTCGATTCAAATATGGTTTGATCCAATTAGAATTTGGTTTAAACTTGGATGGTCTCAAGTAGGGTTTAATTTGAACTTGCCTTCACCCAACCGAGGTTTAATTCAAACTTAGTTTGACTTAATTCAATCCAATTAGGATTCGACTTGAACTTAGTTTAATCCAATCACGGTTTAGTTCAAACTTAGTTTGACCCAATTGGGGTTTGGTTCAAATTTTATTTGAACCAACTAAAGTCAGTTTGGACTTGACCCAATTATGATTTAATTCAAACTTTATTTAACCCAATTAAGATTTGGTTCGAGTTTGGTTTGATTTCAAGTTGACTTGATTTGGACCGATTAAGGTTAGGTTGAACTAACTTAAATCAACCCGATTTGAACCCGATTAAGGTTAGGCCTAGCTCCAAGTTTTTTTTTATAGAATCAGATGACTAGTTAAGAAACCAGATGACCGACAAAAGGTTTTTGCCAATCTTGACTCATTAGAATCAAATGACTAGTTGTGACATTAGATGATAAGAAGGAGGTTTGCTAGTGCTAGTTCATTAGAACTGAACGACCGGTTGAGGAATTGAATGACCAAAAAAATATTTGTTATTATTGATTCATCAGAACCAAATGATCGATTAAGAAATCAGTTGATTGATTTGGATTTTCTATGTAACTAATGACTAATTTTAATCTAATCATTTTATCAATTTAGGTCTTGTTAATGGTCCATTTGAGTTAAATTGATTTATTCAATTCATTTGATTTAGGTGAATTAGCTTAATCTAATTATGTTAACAATTTTATTTAATTTATGTTAATTAATTTGGTTTAACTAATTAGAGAACCCTAAGCTGTCAATTAATCAAAATGACTTTGGATAAGTGTGCTGGATGACTTTAAGTCGATTTGACTTTCAAATAAGCTCACAAGCTGGCCTTTAGTAGTAGACTTTCAAGAGAGTTTGCAAGTTAGTTTTGAGTTAATTTAATTTTTAGGCGAGTATACAAGATGATCTTAAGTTAATTTAAGTCTTAGACAAACCCACCAATTAGTATTAAGTTAGAAATTAATTTTTGAATAAGCTTATAGATTAGTTTTGAGTTAAATTTTAATTTTCAGATGAGTCTGCTGGCTAAATTTGAGTCAAAATTTGATTTTTGGTGAGTACACCAACTAGCTAAATCAATTAATTTTTGAACAAACCTGATGATTGATCCTAGGTCAGTGAAAATCAATCAGAAAGGAATATATTTATTTGATTATAAATCTTTTTCCCCTTTTATGTTTTCAGGACACTTTTTCCTTTTTTTTAATTTTCTCCTTTTTTTTTATACAACAAGCCCGTACTGTTTCAATTTTTTTTGCTGTTTTTTATCAGCTTTTTTTCTTTTCCTTCCGTTAAGTTTTTCTTACAGCCACTTCCATTCTCTTTCTTCTTTTTACTTTTTTTTTTTTTTCCCAATCTTCTTCCTCCTGTTCCCAACCTCTTTCGTCGTCCAGGGCCGGATTCCTTTCTCCTTCGGACCGACCCTCTTTCTCTTGACCTCACGGTCGGATCCCGTCAAGGATGGCCAGAACCAATCTTCTCCTCTAGTGGTGGTGAGGGCGAAAGCATGGCTGGGTTGCTGAAGAGAGCGAGCAATGCAGGTGGTAGGGAGAGGGCGTGGGCATCATCTGCTGCGTCTCCCTACTGGATCCAACCAAGTATGGCTGGATCCGGCCCTCCTCTCCAGCGATGGTGAGGTAGCTCGGCATGGACAAATGAGGAGAGCAGCCAGCGGCAGGCTGCTGCTGAAGACAGCGGTGACTAGGCGAAGCGGGCAGGGTGGGCCGCGGGCAGGGTTAGCACCGGGCAAGGAGAGGCGTGGCTGCTGGCTGGCAAGGCCGACATACGGAAATGCGGTCGACAGTACGACAGGAAGGGAGCGTTCTTGCTCGTCGATGAGGGCGATAATGGCCGAATAGAAGCTGAGCTGGACGGTGGAGACAGACAGGCCCGCGAGAGAAGGGTTTGAGTGATGTCTCCTATGTTTCCCAGCCAAATTCAGCCGGATATGGTCAGATCTGGGCCTCTCTTTCCATGACAACGGTGGACGGAGGGCAGGCGGACCTCCGAGTAGGCAATAGAGGTAGAGCTCCGACGAATATGGAGGTGGAGCTCCAGTGTGGTGAGACAAGAAACTGGAGGGAACCGATCGCCAGCGAGGAGGTCGAGGGACCAATGCAGGCTATGAAGGAGCTGGGGTAGGCGGTTAAAGCCGCATTCTTTAGCAGGTTATGGGCAGTGCAGACGATGGTTGGGGTCTCACGTGGGTGATGGTTGAGGAAGGTAGCTTTGGTGGTGCGAGGAAGGTTCAGAAGTGGGAGGTTCAGCCAGATACCAACCTGGGGAATTACTCCATCATCATACTCACGTATGCTTTCATCCCTTCCAATTTCTGATCATCTCCTTTTAGGTATCCTTTATTTTGAAATCAAGGTCAGGATCAGGATCATGATAAAGACTAGTAAATCATTTTTATAAATTAATATCTTCTTATTAAAATTAACTCTCTAATAATTTAAAATTTAAAAAACTATTTTATTTTTTATAATAATTTAATTTAATAATAATATAAAATAAGTAATATTAATTTTACAAGAAAAAAATAATTCTGAAAAAGGATGATCCTAATCCTGATCCCAAACCAAACGGGATCTTATACTTCAAGCCTACTTAGTCATCTTGGTCTCCCCTTCTTGTTTTGTTTTGTAGGATTTAAGAGTTTTATAGATGATGACGAGATAATAAGATTACGATTTGAATTTTGAATCAAGAAAATTTTGATTGGATAATTTGAATTAGTAATCTATTCTATTTGAATGTGGATAACAAATTTATTGTGATATGGATGATGTTATGTATATAGTGAGATTGGATCATTTTGCGACTTCACAAAAGACAAAGGTGTATTTGCTAAGTATTCTTTTTAAAGACCAAATTGTAATTTTGAAGAATTTAGATGTCTATTTGTAAGAATGTCTTCAACGGTTTGTTTGTAAAGTTTTGAAACCTTCAAGATTTTTTTATAAATTTTATTTATAAATTTAATAAAATTCAGATTAATTTCTAAATTAATATTTGTAAAGGGTTTATTTACTAAAAGTAGAAATTCTAGGGGTTATTTAAGAATATAAATTTTAAAGGGATTCATTAATAAATCCTAGATTTTGTGGGAATTAACATATAATTTGAAAATGTTTCAAAGACATTTTAATAAATATTTTCACCTCAGGATTTATTTACAACAAAAAGTCAATTGGGGATCGTTTTGTAAATATTTCTTCAATTTAGGAAACTATTTGTAAATTTTTTATATTTTTTAGTCCATATTTGGATGAACTCTAGATCCGATTTTAGTCCAAATATTTATTCTACTCAGCCTATTTTAGCTTAAGTCTGAATTTTTTAATAATTTAAGTTCGAACCAAGCTCAATTTTTGATCAAACTCAATTATGATTTAGATTTAATTAAGACTCACATTTTAAATATAATTTAGTGATATACAAGTCTTCATTTAATTTAGTGATATACAAGTCTTCATATTAACTAAATTTGGATCAAATTTAATTTTAACCAACATCGACTCAGTCACCTTTAGGCATTTACCCCATGATGAAGATGACCAAATACTCTTAGTTTATCCCAAAGAGCAAAGTATTTTTGTCAAACCAATTGTGATGCATCAATTATCGTAGCAAAATCCTTAAAAAAGATCTCAATAGGACCAAGAGATAAGAGAAGAAACAATCAAGATATCAGCTGAGCCCAAATTAACATTGGAAGAAGAATCGTTGCCAACCTCCATCAACCATGATTCCTTTTGGAATAGGAAGAAATTCTCAAATCAAAGGAGGCTTTGCTAGAACTCAAAGACCGGAGGGGGCCAAGCTATGATCGATGAATTTGTGAAAATCAAGCTAGGATAAAAAAAAAGAGCCTAGACCAACTTTCATTAACACTCAACTCTTAAAAAAGAGTCAAGTTGAATTCAAAAATGGTGCTAGAAGAGTACATATACTACTTCACTTAGAATTACACAGAAATTTCTTGATTTAAACCCTGAAGTTGCAATCTATAGATTGGTAGTCAATCCTAGGGTTGTATCACTTAAATAAGCTCCTAGGAAAACAAAACTTGACCTAGAGCAGAAATTCATTGAAAAAAAATGATTGAAACAAGGTTCATTAGAGAAGAAAAATACCTAAATTGAGTAGTAAGCATGGTACCAATTAAGAAAAAGAATGGCCAAATTCAAGTCTGTATTGACTATAGGGATATAAACAAAGTATGTCAATTGGATGATTTTTCATTTTCAATCATGGAAATCATAATTGATAACATGACTGATTTCAAAATATTCTCTTTTATGGATAGATTTTTCGGATATAACCGAATTAAAATGGATTATGATAATGAAAAATATATGGCTTATAAACTCCAATTGGCATCTATTTCTATAAGGTGATGCCTCTCGATCTTAAAATTGCAAGTGCCACTTATCAAAAAAGCAATGACTCACATCTTTGAAAATCTCATATATCAACTGATGGAGTGTTATGTGGACAACTTGGTGGTCAAAACTCAAGTCAAAGACAATCACATCCAAGATTTGAGAGTGGTTTTCAATCATCTCAGAAAATACAACTTAAAAATTAATCCCATGAAGTGTGCCTTTGGGGTATCATCAAAATAATTTCTCAATTCCTTTTTTGGACACTGAGGAATTGAAATTGATCTATCCAAAATCAAGGGAACGATAAATATGCCACCTTCACGAAAGCTAAAGTAGTTAAGGCCATTTCGGGACCAACTTGCATGCATAAGAAGGTCCACATCAAATCTCTTGAGAAATGCAAGAATTTCTCCAAACTAATAAAAAAGGATGCTCCATTTCATCTAGGACCAGGAGTATCGACAAGTTTTCAAAGATATTAAGCAATACCTATTGAGGCCACCAGTCTTGGGGGTGCCTATCCCTAACAAGCCTCTAATTCTCTATACTGCTAGAATGGATGGTTCCCTAGGGCATTCCTTACCCAAAATAATAAATAAGGTAAAGAGAATATACTCTATTACCTGAGTAGAATGCTAGTAGGGGAAAAAAATCATTATTTTGCCATATGAAAAACACCGGTTACTCCTATATTCACAATCAAGAAGCTTAGACACTACTTATTTTCTTAATAGGTTATCCTTATATCTAAGGTTGATCCAATAAAATACTTTATGAATAGACCTTTACTCATGGGAAGGCTAATAAAATAGGCCTTGATTCTTATAGAGTACAACATCAAATACAATCGTTAAAAGGCAATCGAAGGATAAGCTCTTGCCAACTTCTTCACAGCTCATCCAATGCCAAATGATTCCCTATTGAGTTGTAAGCTCCTTGATAAAGAAACTTTGTTTGTCAAAGAAGGCAAACCTTACTAGAAGCTTTACTTCAATGGAGCATCGTCTATTAAGCTAACAATTAGGCCAAAGTTAAAGCAGGTATTAGACTCATATTTGTCACCCCATATGGGGACAACCTACATTATTTCTTTTCTCTCTCGAAATCTTATACATGTAATGAGACTATGTATGAAGCCCTAATTGCAAGGTTAGAAAGGGTCATTAAGATGGAAATTCACTACTTGTATATCTTTGGTGATTCATGACTAATAATTAGCCAAATCAAAGGTGGTTATAAAGTTTATAAATTGGAGTTATTCATGTACTACAATAGAGCTCAAGAACTCTTGGGACAAATCACGTATGCTCAATTGAGGAAAGTCCTTAGTCTCTTAATGCAAAAGGATACTCCTTGGCTAAGTTAGCAAAGACACTAGTTGATCTTAGTCAAGGAGAGATTCACATCACAATATGAAGCAATAACTAATAAGCTCAATTTTCAATCTCAAGCATGAAGTAGATAAAACCAAAGTCACAAAAGAGATGACAAACTAGAAACAACCATTCATTGATTATCTCAAAAATGGTAAACTTTCCAAAAATAAATCAGCCTAGGTGTAGCTTCGAAAAAGGGTTGCACGCTTTCTACTCATTAACAATGCTCTCTATAAAAGATCATTCGATCAAGTCCTCTTGCATTGCCTCTCCAATAAAGAAGCAAAGGGAGTTATGCGTGAGGTGCATTCTAAGTATGTGGAGCCCACCAGTTAGACCAAAAATTAAGGTTGAAATTAAGCATTCGAGGTATGTCGAGCCAACCAGTCAGACCCAAAAATGAGGTTGAAATTAAGCATATGGGTTATTATTGGCCTACTATGGTGAGACATTACATTGAATATTAATGAAAATGTCATCTATGCCAAATCCATGGTGATTTTGTTCACTAACATCCAAATACTCTCCATCCAATAGTATCATCATGGTCGTTCGAAGTATGGGATATAGACATTGTTGGTCTGATTAAGCCATCTTCTTCTAAAGGTTACCATTTTATATTGGTAGTAATTAATTGCTTCTCTCGGTAGGTAGAAGTAATTCCCCTGAAAAGAAGTAAAAACTAATATGGTAATATGTTTCTTTCAAGAAACTATCCTATTTTAGTGTTCCCTGAGAATCATTTCTAATAATAAGTCATCTTTCAAAAGTTTCGAAGTTAGATGGTTTGCACATTTCACAAAAATAGATTAGAGATATTCATTCATCTATAATGTAAGGGTAAATGATCTCACTGAGACATTCAATAAAACTCTTGCAAAACTACTAAAGAAAATAATCGTAAAAAATAAGGGAGATTGGCACCAAAGACTTTCGGAGGAATTGTGGGCTTACCGCACCATATATCTAACATTGCAGGCATTAGTGTTTGAAGCCTAAGAGCTAGCCTGAGTGTGAACCTTAGAGTTGGCATGAGTTCAGAAAGCTCGAAGGCTAATTTTAGTTTTGGCAGACTTGAAAGTTGGCCTATAGTTTTGATGTGCCCGAAGATTAGCTTATGTTCAATAGGTATGAAGGCTAGCCTATAGTTTCAGTAGGCTCGAAGGCTAGTCTATACTTTCGACATCCCAAAGGTTAGCTTGAACTTTTGATGGGCTTGAAAGCTGGCTTCTAGTTTTGATAAGCCTGAAAGCTAACCTATACTTTCGGTGGACCCGAAGAGTAGTCTAATTTTGACGGATTCGAATGCTAGCCTATAGTATCAACAAACCCGAAGGTTGATCTGTGTCATGCAGTCCTAAAGATTGGCCTATAGTTAGCTGACATGAAGGTTGGTCTGAGTTCAGCAGGTCCGAAGGCCTGGAGTTGACAGATCCACAAGTTGGCCTATACACAAAGTTGTGGGTGGCCATAGTGTCGATGAAGTTTCTATCCATGTATCAAAGATCGCTAATGACCATGGTGGTGATGGCATGAAAATCGAGGTAAAAGGGCTCTTTTCTTTTTTTCATTGTGGATTGAATTATATCTCTCTTTTTTAAAAAAATAACCTTTTTTTTACTTTTTTTTTCCTTGTTCTTATCCCTGACTTAGAGGCTTTCGCCGACCAATTTTGTTGTTGGCTTGGGCGGCTTATAGCAGAGGGCAACTCGAAGCTCCTCCTTCCTTAGTTTTGGGGCTGGATCTAACTGCCTTGGTCGGATCTGACCACATCTAGCTATAGGATGTTTTGTGCTCCGGTGCAGGGATGGAGAAGCAGTGGCAGAGTGTGGTGGATGAAGCTTAGGCGTAATAGAGATGGTAGGCTAATATGTGGGAAGTGGCGGGCTTGCGTAGGGCCAACGGCGGTGGTGAAGGCTAGCCCTTGACAATGGCATGGGCAGAGGGGAGCTCAGGGAGCGGTGAGGTAGGCGACCCATAGTGGAGCTTGAGGATGCTGGTTGAAGCTTGAGAAGGGTGGTTTAGGATGGTGATAGGTGGGTGCTGCAGCAAGTCATGGGTGGAGATGAAGCAATGTCTTGCCTACAAGCCATGGGTACAGCCAGGTGAGAAGCCCCGGTGAGGCAGAAGCAAGTTGTGAGACCGACAGTGGTGTAGGGTCTCTAAGGAGGTGCAGGTGAGGCTGAAGTAGTCGAAGACGGGTTGTGTCTTGGTGCAGTGCAGTGTCTTCAACGGGATGTAAGTGAGGTCAAAGCAATCGAAGATGGGTTGTGGCTCAGTGCAGCATGGACATGGGGCATGTTTGCGACAACTACATGGATAGCAAAAGAGAAAATCCAAGGTAGAGGAAAGGGGAAAGAAGAAGAAAAGAAACAAGAGCTAAGTTCAAATTCTAGACCTTTATTACTGTCTCCTTTTTGATTTTCTTTCTTATCCTCCTACAAAGGTTCGTTGATCCTTTCTCTCTATTCTACATTCTATCTCATAGGTTTCTCCATCAATATATAGGCCTCAAGAAGATCTACAATCAAATCTTCGATTGGTGATCTTGGAATGTGGTGTGTAATTGGATCTTAATATCTTTAATTGATTTCATTTTGAAAATATATTGGATTGTGATTATAATTGAATTGAATTCCTATATTTTGTGATTGGCATATAATCCATTTATTAGGATTTATTTCTATGATGAAGAAATTCAAAATTAGTACCATATCTATCTAAATGTTGAATTTTTAGGTGGATATTTGCAAATTTTTTCAAAAAATTTGGAGCAAAAATATAATTTTATAAGTTTAAGGGTCCATTTTACAAAAAGACCTATTTATAAAATTTTAAAATTTTCGAGATTCTTTTCGAATAAATTTTAGATTTATTTACAAATAAAACTTTCAGGGAGTTTCTTTGCAAAAATTAGAAATTTCAATGATTTATTTATGAATATAAAATTTTGAAGGGTTTATTCATAAACCCTAGGTTTTGCAGGGGTAGATTTAAAATTTTAGAACTTTTGAGGTCTTTTTTCTAAAATTTTCATCTCAGAGACTTGCTTGTAAGAAAAGCCTAATCAGGCATTCGTTTGTAAAATATATTTGGTCTAGAAACTTATTTACAAAGATTTTTATCTTTTTTTTATTTTGCTCCAAATATTTGATAAATTTTGGGCCCAAATATCTTGTCCACTCAACCCACTTTACTTTGAGCCTGAATTTCTCATTAATTCAAGTCTAAATTGAACTCAATTTTTAATCAAATTTAATTGTGATTAAGGTCCAAATGAGACTCACATTTAGACCTTAATCTAATGGCATTCAATCTTATATTTTGATTGAATTTTGATTAAATCATATTTTTGGCTAAAATCAACTCAAACACATTGGTATCACCCAACGGAATGATGGCGAAGGCATCTATTGAAAATTCAACTTTGAAGAAGAAGAGAATTCGAGCCAATATGGAGATTATTGACTAAGTCATGTTCCAAAGTTAGACCTTTTGGAGAACTCAGATCATATTAGGAATCATATTAGGAGTGGATTAATGGTCCAGATCCATCTCCAAGTTTATCTCCTACTAAAAGATATGAATTAATGGATCAAATTCTTATCTGAATTAGTCTCTACTCTAACTCAAATTCAATTAGACCGCTCCTACAAATACTTTATTTATCTAAGGATTTCATAATAATAAGATAGAGAGACATAAATCAAATTCTTAAAATACCTTGTGACTGCTAAATTATTTAACCTCTTGTGATATTGGAATTTTACCTTTAATCTCTTTTTCTTTCTCATTAGTAAATTCTCTTTCAGATTTTGCTCATGGAGTAGGTTATACATCGAACCACACAAATCTCGTGTGCCTTTTTTTTTTCTTTTTTCCATTTATATATCATGAATTATGATAAATATCCTTTTTTTTTTTATCTTTTCTTTTTTTATATCGTAAGTTGTGTTGAATATCCATCTTCCGTTCTATAGGTTATTGTCCGATTATTTTTCTGACTAAGCCCCAATAGTCTACTACTTCCAAATCCTTGGTAGCCACTTTCGCATCCACAACTGATCCCTGCCATCACCACACTGCCCGCCTGTGTATTTGCTATCAACACCAATGCTGCGTTTGGCTTCGAATCAAGGTCAGGATCAAAATCAAAATAAGGACTAGAATAAAAAAAGATAATTTGGTCAAAATTTTAGTGTTTGGCTGCTGATCCGGTTCAATTTTTTTTGGACCATTTTACCCTCAAGCTACTTTTAAATCCATCGTCTTCTCCTCGTTCAACTCTCGCAAACCCTACACTACCAATCCTGATGGTCATCGATCCCGAGCTCCAAAATGCTCCCGCTGACAGTGACCACCCGCCGCTCCTCGTCCTTGTCAACAACCCTCTTGCCCCGCCACCTCGAGGCCTTCCTTGCTTTCTTTGGCTTCCACCATGCCGCCTCCAAGCTCTTCTTCCTTCTCTCTTGCGCCGGCTTCCTCTTTCTCAGTGTCCTCATCTCGCTCCTCGCAGTCTTCCTCGCGCGGTACCTCAATGCCGGATGCGAGGAGTCCTCACCGGCCAAGACTTCTTCTCTGGACACCTTCTCCGCAAATGTCTCTGTGCCGCCGATCAAGGTCCGCTAGAGCAAGATCACAAGAAGAGACGGGGAGGAAAAGGAGGAGAAGAATTGGGGATGGAGTAAAAGAGCATATTAGGGTTTCCTCGTGGCTATTGAATTCAAGAGTATTTTAGTCATTTTACAATTAAAATTTAATTAAATTATATACTGTTAGTCTAATTAAATTTTAGGTATTTGGATGGTAGACCGGTCAGTATAGGATGATCCTAACCTTAATCAAAAAACAAACGGAGCCCAAGTGGTTAACAAGTTTTCTAGGGACCAAACTTGTTGAGTTTTAGGTGTCTTGAACTCTAATTAGAGTTTTAGTTAAAGTAGGAATCCAAAGTTGGATTTAAACTTATATTATTAGGAGTTGTAATTGAGTAAAACTCAAACCCAATAAGAGTCTATAAATATATTATAATATATAGGGCTTATGGGTGGCGTAGAATTGAGGTTGAACTAGAGAGAAATAGAGAGAGAGGAATAGAGAGAATAGAGAGAAGAGAAAGACAGAGAGTGTTGGCTCTCGTGTGTGAGTCTTTCTAGTACTTCTCGATGGTCTCTCGTGGTGGTTCCTCATGGTACTCTCTTGGAGATTCTCTCTGAAGGTGGAGGCATTGCCGAGGCTTGGAGAAAGAGTTTAGTTGAGTAAAAAAGAGTGAAGTCCTTCTTGTAAACTCTTGTAAAAGACTTTATCTATTGATAATGGATTTCCCGTTGTTTTATTTTGTTATTTTCTTTTATCTTGTATTACTTCTCATTTCTTATGTTGTTTGAGAACAAGGTGATTCGTGAACCTTCCGCTGCGAATCCCAACAATTGGCATCAGAGCCTAGGAGCAAACAACCAAGATGGCAAAATCCTTACTTGAGGTGGAGAAGTTTGACGACAAGATAAATTTTGCCTTATGGCAAAAGAAGATGAAGGCGGTTCTTACTTTTCAAGGTCTGCAAAAGACGTTAGAGGGAAAAGAAAAGAGGCCGGTCAAGATAAGTAATGAAGATTGGGAGAAGATAGATCAAAAGACATTAAATTTAATTATTCTAAGCCTGACTGATGAGGTTTTGTACAATGTCATTGACGAAGAGACGACGATGGATATCTAGACAAAACTTGAGAAGTTGAACATATCAAAAAACCTCACAAACAAGTTCTACCTGAATCAACAGTTGTATGGACTGCGTATGAGCGAAGGTACAACTATATTACATCACCTGAATGCTTTCAATAAGATTATCAATGATTTGCTGAAAGTTGATGTGAAGTTTGAAGAGGACGATAAGGCGCTGATTCTCCTAATGTCTCTTTCTGCTTCGTACGATCATATTGTGACCACAATTCTTTATGGTAAAGAAACTCTCAAGATGGAAGATGTGACAACTAGTCTTCTTTCTAATGAGAGAAGAAGAAACTCAAATATTAATATGGAGTTTGTTGAAGGATTGGTGGCTCACGAAAGAGGAAGATTAAGAGAGCGTGAAGAAGGCAAGCAACGGTCCAAATCAAAATTGAAGGCGAAAGTACAATGTTATTCATGTAAGAAGTATGACCACATTAAACGGTATTGTCCTGAACGTGAGAAGATAGAGTCCTCTAATATGACGATGGCAATAATGGATGACACTTCTGAGAATAGTGCGGATGGAGACGTTCTTGCAATATCCTCAGAAATTAGCACTTCTGGTAAGTGGATTTTAGATTCCGGTAGTTCTTATCATATTTGCTCTAGAAAGGATTGGTTTACTTCTTATGAGGAGAGTAAGAAGAAAAGTACTGTTTGGTTGGGCGATAATTCAACCTGTGAGATCGCTGGTATGGGAACAGTCAAAATTCAGATGTTTGATGGAGCAATTCGTACTCTTACTGAGGTGAGGCATGTCCCCAAGATGTGAAGAAATCTAATTTTACTTGGTGTACTGGACTCAAAAGGCTATAATTATTCAACAAGAGATGGAGTCATAAAGGTGACACGTGGTATTAGAATCCTGATGAAAGGTGAGAAGTGCAGCAATGTTTATCGATTGATAGGGAACACCATTGCAAGTGGAGTTCTGATGGCTACAGTAGTGAAGAGGAAGCATGATACTCGGAGTAATTTGATGTCTCCTCGAATTACTTCAGCAGACACAGGTCATCCGAAAAGCTTCCAAAAGTACAAAACTGTAGGCATGAAGAACAAATTTGAGGTTGGCTCGAGTTCGCGTATTGAAATTAGCGAAATAAGCTAGTAGTCCAGGAGCAGAGGCTAGATGAGAGATGACGGTTGAAGATTCATGATGATGGCACGCTCGAGTTCAAGCCAAGGTGGAGATTGTTTAATTTTAGGTGTCTTGAACTCTAATTAGAGTTTGAGTTAAAGTAGGAATCCAAAGTTGGATTTAAATTGATATTATTAGAAGTTGTAATTGAGTAAAACTCAGACCCAATAAGAGTCCATAAATATACTATAATATATAGGGCTTATGGGTGGCATAGAATTGAGGTTGAACTAGAGAGAAATAGAGAGAGAGGAATAGAGAGAATAGAGAGAAGAAAAAGAGAGAGTGTTGGCTCTCGTGTGTGGGTCTTTCTAGTACTTCTCGATTGTCTCTCGTGGTGGTTCCTCGTGGTACTCTCTTGGATATTCTCTCTGAAAGTGGAGGCATTGCCGAGGCTTGGAGAAAGAGTTTAGTTGAGTAAAAAAGAGTGAAGTCCTTCTTGTAAACTCTTGTAAAAACCTTTATCTATTGATAGTGGATCTCCCGTTGTATTATCTTGTTATTTTCTTTTATCTTGTATTACTTCTCGTTTCTTGTGTTATTTGAGAATAAGGTGATTCGTGAACCTTCTGCTGCGAATCCCAACACAAACTAACTTCCCTATCTAAATGAAATGAGTAATAAATTTGTTAAATATAGCAAAAAACATATTATTATGCACTCATCACATCGATGTCAAGCCTCTAATTACTTCTGATGTAACTATAATTGTAACTATAATTGTGCGAGAATTTCCTAATAGGTTCAGAGCTCAAATTTTACTACCCAAACGTGGGTTACAATTGATTTATCAGCGCAAAACTTGAATCCCACAGCTTCATGTGAAAAAGATGACATCAGAGATTAGCAACTATCACCTTGGAAAGGATGGACAGGATTTGGAAACTGCCATTCTCTTTTTCTAGCGGATGGCCACTAGCAGATGCAGCAGTGCCAGCCATTTCTAAAATGTAGTCGAGGGCCCTTATATGAATCGGCTGCAATTGATTTTCGTGACCACTCTAGTGCCTACAAAGAGTTGGAGTAGATGATTATGCCACCTTCCAAGATGTTTTACAGCAGGATCTGCCGCTGTTTCTTTACTTCAGCAAGGATTCTACTCTGGCCTTGGTACTGCTGTAGTAGTTCTTGATAAGGAGATCCACCGCTATCACTCCCAAACCCTGCCTGTCAGCAGTGGCACTCCTTGAGTCTTGCTTCAGCATTTCCATGCAAGATTTTGGAAGTATGTAGATGCCTCCCAAGCTGTTGCACAAGTCCTCGAAGTTGCCTGCCCTCGAATAGCAAAGCCATTGAAGAAAAGGAGGCCAAGAAAGCAGAGGAAGGCAGAGGAGGAACCTATGGCTTTTTGTCCCTATATGGAGGCCAGAGAAAAAAAAATGGGCCATTTTATATACGAGTTCTTCGTGGATATTTTTGTGTAACATGTTTATCTCAAGATCTTCTTACTATAGAAACAATTGTCAAAAATTAAGTATTACCGCGACCGGATGCTGAAATATGCTGAAATAGTATTGAAGCTGATTCAGTCTAAATTGAAACCAACCAATATGGAAATGAATCTCTTATATGTAGAATTTCTTGCCCTTTCTTTTGGTTGTCAATGGTCATACACCAGAATGTAGACATGAATGATAGATCTTTTTGTTCTCTTTTTGGTAATGAATGAATGTATGCTTGAATATAAACATGAATGATAGACCAAAAATCGCAAGGGTCACTAAATCAGTAATAGATGTCTAAAAATATATGAGATTGTGTAAATCTGCAACAAATGTCTATAAATATAGAAGATTGGTTTCACATACTGATCCAAGGGTCTAGTAAAGAAGGTGAAAGATGAGTACCTCTAACTTCCTTAGTCTTCTTTCTCTCCTCCTCTTGATCCGTAGCTTCTCCAGTGTCCCTTGAGGAAACCTGCAAGATGGTTAACATCACACGTGCAACTTATGAATTCTATGTGACATCGCTCTAGGTTGTCCCCGAGAGTCAATCTGGTAGACCAGAAGGGCTAGCCGTCATCGCAGTAAATCTTAGTATTGCCAACACCACAAGCACCGTCCCCAAGGTACAGCAGCTTCTCAAGACAGCATCAGATCCAAGATTAAAGTTGCCTAGAAGCCAGTTAGATCATCTACACAAGCGCAGCATCATCACTGAGGTGGGCTACAGATTCAATCTTGGCCAAGAACTATGATGGTGTAGAGGCTGTGTTGAGCACCAACTTCTTGGGAATAGCAGATGTGGATTGTGAACAAAAGCTCACAAAAGAGCATGATGGCTTCTCTGATCTGAGTTTTACTAGTCTGTTGATAACAAGAACATTAAAAGGCTAAAATTCATCAAATTAAGAAGCAGACAAAAAATAATTCAATAGGGATAATGTTTTGAGCAAAGGGCATTGATTCCCATGATAGCGTTTGTTTCTTTAACTAGTTCTCTTTTTATTTATTTCACTAGCATAACTATATGTTCAAAAGAGGAACATTATTGGAAACAAAGGATACACTAAATCGGAAGTTGAACTCTCAGAGAAAAACCTAAAGCCAATCAGGCTCACTTGCTAAGGTCTTGACTCCTACACCATTCTTATGATTCTTCACCAAACCAAAGTTATGATTAGGCTTCATCAACAATGGATCTTCTGGGCTCTACATGATTAAGACAAAGTTGTGTTATCTTTCACCAAACAGAATTATATCCATATTACTATAGAATAGTATTAGAAAACTATGTTATTTTTCTTGTTTGTGTGGCAAATTATGGGATTGATTTCAGTAGTCGAAAATAGCGAAGACCCAGGGAGTGATCTCAAATTACAAATCAAAATTTATTTTGATTTGAATTATGCTATCAGGTATTATGAAAATATTGACTTTTAACAACCACAAATTCTTGTTATTAATTACTCCAACGATTATTAAGAATCTCCTAAAATAAAAAATCTAACTAATAAAATAGAGACAAAAAAAGAAGAAAATATTTGATTAATTTTAAGAGATAATATATGGCTTAAGGACTGGTATACTCTCATTTTGATAATGAATTACATCATAGAATTATAGAAAACATGAAAGAATTGAAGAAAGAAAAAGAGAAAGAAGGAGTGGAGAAGAAACTCTAATATGTGTTGCTGCGCAGCTCTCTTGTGCTAGACCACATAATATTTAACTTAGATTGACTCAATTTTCGACAATTATTGATGACATTGTCCAATAGGACATGGAAGAGAATGGGAGACATTTAAAATATTTCTAATAGTTTTGAGCATTGACGATAACTTCCTTGGTCTAACAGTTCACCAATGTTTTAGGGAGGCTGGGTATAGCTATGAGGTATTGCTAAAGGCTTTTGCAATACACCCAACAAGACTCAGTTTGACCTTATTTAGTTCTATTTGAACTAATTCTAATTTAGGTCCGAGCAGTGATATTACCCTTTGTTCATAGCTTTGGAATATTGCCGAAGTTTCAGCACACCTAGTGGAACTTGGTTTGACTCTAATCAGTTCTCTCGAGACTAATATGGTTCAAGTTAGAGTTTAATTTCATTTAAGTTGAATCAAGTTCGACCTTATGTTGGACCTTTATAGAGTTTAGATTTGCTAGACTTTGGCTCAAGTTCAAGTCAATTTAATTCAACTTGATTTCACATTAAGCTTAGCCAGATTTAGTTCTTATTTGACTTTGATCTTACACTTTTAGTTTGGATTTGATTTAACCAAATTAGGGTTTGACTTGAGCTTAGTTTAATCTAAGTTGGATTTGAATTGAACTCAACTTAATTTTAAATTAATCCATCTCAAGTGTGATTAAGGTTGAGTCGGAGGTCTAGGTTAAGCTAATTTGGGTTTTAATATGTTTATTTAATGAATGTTGGTTCATTTGAGTATACTTGATATTTATTTTGGTTGAGTTCAATTTTGATGTAATTGAGTTAGTTCATGTTAAGCAGTTTGATTTGAGGGTCATTGGCTGTTTATAATAATTTTAGGTAGACCCATGATCCAACTTTAAATGTGTGAACTTGAGGGCTGGCTTAGTTCGTAAGCCCGAAAGTGGGTTTAGAGGTGTAGCCCGAGGGCTGACTTGTTGTGAACCCGAAGGCTGACTAAGTGCAAGCCCGGAAGTTAATTAAGTGTGTGCCTAAAGGCTCGCTAAGGTGCAAGCGCAAAGGTTGCTTGGATGCAAGTCTGAGGATTAATTGAGGTGCAAGCATAAAGATTGGCTAAAGTGTGAGATTGAAGGCTTGCTAGATGTAAGTCTAAAGGCTAGCTAGATGCTAGCCTAAAAGCCGGCTGAGGCACGATCCCAAAGTCTAACTGAAGTGCAAGCCCCAAGGCTGGGTGAATGAAAGTTCGAAAGCTATCTTAGGTGCGAGCCCTAAGGTTGACGAGATGTGAGGCTAAAGGCTAGCATTGATGTATACTTGAATAGCTAATTTTTTGACATCGTATTCATCCAATTAAGTTAGCTTCTTCTTCTTGCTTTTATTCTTTTTCTTTTTTATGCTTCGAGCAGGTGAGGCAGTTTGCTTCAATGAGGCTTTCTTCATCACCATCTCATGCTCTTCAAGGTTTCTAGTTATCTTCTTCATTAGATTCTCAACCTCTTTGAAAGATAGATGTTCCATAAGTGCTTGTTTGAGGGTACATTGTGCTTCTTCTTCAAAGAAAAACTTGGCAAGTGGTTCATATTCCTCGAACATGGTAATATGATTGATGTGTTCGGTGAGCATTTCAAATAGAGCTGCCTTTGAGGGAGTCAGCATGCCCTCTTGTTACTACTTTTGAATCCAATCTTTGAATACAAAGTAATTTTCAATAGTATGACCCAACATTCTATGGTAGGATAGTAGTTTGGGTGATCCTTTTTGTTTATCTCATTCAACTTTTTGCATTTTGAAAATTGAAGGCCTAATTTTAAGACATCTTGGAAGATTTTACCCACTCTCTCTCTTTTGAAAGTATATTTTTTTTGAGCCTTTGTTGGAGTTCATTAGATCATTCCACTTCTCATCTCCTCCAAGAATTGGTAGTTTCTGAGCATTACCCTTGTTCATAGTGGGGTTTGGAAATTTATTTTGTTCAATTGTCATAAATACAACCCTCACATTCTTAGAAAGCTCTCCATACTTTTTCTCATCTTTTTCTAATTTAAAATTTTGTGAACTGGATAAGGTTGATAGGCCAATCCTTTCTAGCTTCTTGACTTGAATAATGAAGATGTGGATAGAAGAGGTACTCAGATATGATGTCATCCACTCTACCCTTATATTGCCAAGAACTAGGTTCACTGCCTCAAATTATCTCATGGGTTGTTCACACTTAATGATGTGATTTCTCCATCGTGTGATATAATCTAGAATCGACTCGTTGTTATATTTTGGTATTGAGACAAGACGTGCAATGGTCACTCTATTGTTGACTCCTCTGAATCTGATTTGGAAAGCCTCTTTCATTTATGCCCAAGTTTATATAGATTTTCATTGTAAACTAACATACCACTAGAATGCTACTCCTGTCAAGCTTGCTAAAAATTTTTAGCAATCCTGAGTAACAACAAAGTCACAAAGTGAGTTATGTATTACTCAGGATTGCCCATGTCATTAAATTATTTGAAGCTTGGCATTGTATAGCCTCTAGGATATAACACTCAGTCATAATGACTAGGGTATAGTTTATCAGCATTGTTTATCCTACTTGTCTCACTTCCTTGCCTCAACTATGTAACCACCATTTGTTGCATCTATTATAGTATGTATGTTGGGAGTTTTATGTTATCAAGGATTCCTGAAATTAGGAATTGGGTATCCCTTACTTGAGGAGTTGCTTTTGAAGGGCCTACACTTTTCTGGATCGCATTTATAGGAGATGTACCTTCCACCATCTCTACTACATGAGATAGCTATTGAGATTGTTCTCACTTGTCAAGCTTTTTACTTGTCTGAAATATTATTTTTATAAACTCCACGACTTTCTCTTTGCTTTGTTGTCTCAACTGTTCTTGTAGTATTTTTATGATCACTTCTTATTGGAGCTTTCAATTATAACCAAGGCTTTCATCAAAACATGATGGTCTATGTCTGAAGGATCAAATTTAAGCTTTGGGTTGAGGCTAACTTCTCCCATCAGTCAAGTTGCCTTCAAAAGTCTACTAATGGAGCATGTCACAACACTTTCTCTTTGATGTGGTAGAAAGGATTGATTCACAACAACCCTCTCCTCTTAGATTTCCTCATCAATAAGTCTCACTTAAGTAGCTTTCTTTTGGCATTTGGCCAACTGAAGTGCTAGTTCATAGTCCTTTCTAGAGTCATGAAGAGAAATGACTCTAATAGTATGGGAGATCTCTTTCAATGAGTCTTTGTGTTGAGTTGCAGTCTTATGATGGCTCTTATGGTTTTGTTTGGCGATTCACCCTTTTGGCCACAATCTTAAGGCAAGGTAGTGCCCTTTGTGATTTATTTTTATCCTTTTCTAAATCACTTAATGGAATGAATGAGTTGGAGGTAGGGATGACAATGATCGACTTCATCCGAGAGATAGATTTCTCAAGTCGACCAAAAATTCCAATAGCTTTTCCCTTACTTATGATAGTCAGAATGAGCTCTTCTTCATTGATGCTTGTGTCTAAACTTGCTTTTGATGGCCCCCTATGAGGAGTTGGGTGAAGGCAACCAAAGTCAAAGCTTCATTTTAGTCTTAGCATTTGGAAGATTAATATCCTTGTTAGTTAAGGTATGACTTCTATCTCTTTATCTGAATAGCCCTTCTCATTAGAAATAATAAAATTGGGCCTTCTTTTCCTTGATAGAAGATGAGGAAAAGGCTGGTTTTGCATGATAATAACTTCAGTCAGTACAGTATTAAGTGCCTTATTGAACTAGACGACTTCAGAGATGGTCCCAAACTTGATATGCTTTTGTGGTAACCATTGACTAAGGTAAATGCATAGTTGATCCTGCTCGCAGGATGATAGTGTATCTTGGGATAGAGATGTTCTTCATTATTGTCATTTGATTCTTTCTTCAATAAAGAAAAACACAATTGATCAATTGTCAATTATAATTATACCTTATCAATATCTCTATCATATTAGATAGGTTTTCACAATTGGAGTAGAAGTCAAGTCCTATTGGGCATGTCAAAACTTGTAGGATCAATTTTGGTGACTCGAGAGTAATAGAGACCCTCGGAGCGACCTCGTTGCACAAATTAAAATTTTTTTAAATTTAAAATGCGCTATCAAGTGTTGTAAAAATATTAACTTCAAACAAGCACAAGCCCCTATTATTAATTACCCTGACAATTATTAAAAATCTCCTAAACCAAAAAACCTAGCTAATAAAATAGAGATACAAAAAGAAAAAAAAAATAGTGTTTGATTGATTTTAATGGTACATGCCTTAAGCAAGAGTATACCCTCACTTCATAATGAATTTCAATATGAAAGTATAGAAAACATGAAAAAGGAGAAAGAGAGAGAATGAGCGAAGAAGAAGCTTTGATATATGTTGCTACTCCCCTCCCATGCACTAGATAATATCGCATCTAGCTCAGATTGACTTAGTATTCGGTAGATGTTGATGGCATCGTCTAATGGGACATGAAAGAAAATAGGAGAAGTTTGAAATATTTTCAATAGTTTTGAATGTTAGCAATAACATCATTTGTTTTGAAGTATTTCAATTAGCCAATAAGACATTGTTGATAACTTCAAGGCTTGAAGTATTTTTGTTAGCCAATAAGACATTTGTAATAAGTTTATTTGCTTTGAAGTATTTCAATAGTCAATTAGGAGTAGGTGATAACTTTATTTGATTTTGAAGTGTCTCTATAGCCGATAAGGAGTAAGTGATAACTTCTTTAATTTTGAAGTGTTTCATAGCCTGTTGGGTGTAAGCAATAATTGCATGAAGTATTGAAGTATTTTCATAGTCTATGAGGTATAGGTGATAACTTCTTTGATTTTGAAGTATTTTCATATTCCATAAGGCGTAGGCGATAACATTTTTTGGTTTGAAATGTTTTCATAATCTGTGGGGTGTAAGTAATAACTTTATGAGTTTGAAGTACTTCCACAGTCCGTGAGGCATAGGTAATAACTTCTTTGATTTTAAAGTATTTTTATAGCCCGTGAAGTGTAATGATAACTTCTTCAATTTTAAAGTGTCTCCATATCCTGTTGGGTGTATACGATAACTTCATGAGTTTTGAAGTGTTTCCATAGCTAATGAGATGTAAGTGATACCTTTTTTGTTTTCAAGGGTTTCCATAGCTTGTAGAGTGTAAGCAATAACTTCATTGATTTTGAAGTATTTGCATAGCCCATGGGGCATAGGTAATAACTTTTTTCATTTTGAAGTATTTTCAGAGCCCTTAAGGTGAAGGTGATAACTTTTTTTAGTTTGATGTATTTACATAGCTTATGAGGCATAAACAATAACTTCTTTGCTTTTAAACTATTTTCATAGCCCGAGGGATGTAGGTGATAACTTTTCTGATTTTGAAGAGTTTTCATAGCTTGTAAGGCGTAAGTGATAACTTCTTTGATTTTGAAGTGCATTACCAACTGCTTGTGAAGCTAAGCATAGCCTTGGAGTGATGCCAAAAGCTTCTATAGAACACATGGTAGAACTTTGTTTAACCTAGCTTAGTTCTACTTGAAGTAGCGTCGATTCAAGTCAGGATGATAACATCACCCATCATTCATAGCTTTGGAGTATTGTTAACAATTTAGCACACCTAGTGGGACTTGATTTGACTATTTACTTCTATTCGAATTAATTTGATTCAGGTTTGAGTTTGGTTTGGAATCAGTTCAATGTTTAGCACTCCATTTTAGTTCAAGTTTGAATTGATTCAACTTGATATTCAAAAGTTGATTGAATTACGATTCACTAACTCCTTCTTGAGAGATAATAATATGTTTTGATTTTCCTCTTCCCAAAAACTTTGGTGATTGGGTTCGTGCTGATGTTTTATAGCATGACCAAGGGAACCATGTGAAATGTCTATTCCTAAAATCACAATTAGTATTGGCAATGAATGTTTAATTTACAATAATAAATTTAATTCATCAAGCTTGGTATTGATTTTTAAAAGAACATTCATCAAATATTGATCATCGACTCTAGTTGAAGTAGTGTTGATTTTGATTTGAATATAATTTAACTCAGTTTGATCATTAGGACTCAATTTTGGCTCAAGTCTAGTTTCATTTAATTTGGGTCAAATTCAACCTTTTGTTGGACCTTTATTAGATTCTGGTTTGTATATGATGGACTTTGGTCCATTTTCAAGTCAACTTGGTCTCAATTACAACTCGAATTGATTCTTATTCAACTTTGCTCAGCTTTCAATTTGATTTTACCCAATTAGGGTTTGATTCAAGCTTAATTCAATCCAAATTGGATTTTATTTGAAATTGACTTGATTTTAAATTAATGCAACTCAAACTCAATTAGGGTTGAGTCTAAGCTTATTTGGTTTAGGTTAACTCAATTTAGATTTTGAGTTTAGTTTAATTTGAGTTTGGGTTCATTTGGTGGTTCATCTGAGTCAATTTGGTTTTGCTCATTCACTTGCTCTAGTTGAGTTCAATGTGATTAATTCACTTCATGTTAATCAATTTAATTTGACAGTTCTTGATTGTTATGATAATTTTGGACAAGCTTATAGGCTGGTTTTAGATGTATGAGTACAAGGGCTAGCTTGGTTTACGAGCCCAAAACCTGGCTTAGAAGGCTGGCCTAAGTTCTGCGGGTCTGAAGGCTGGCCTGCAATTGACGGGCCTCAACACTAGCCATATTTTGGTGGGTCCAAGACTAGCCTATAGTTTTAGTAGGTCCAAAAGCTAGCTTGGGTTTGATGGGTCCGAAGACAAGCCTATAATTAGTGGGCTTGAAGGCTAGTCTATAATTTTGACGAGCCCAAATGATAGCTTGAGTTCAATAGGCCCAAAGGCTAGTATGTAATTAGCAAGTCCAAAGGCTAGCCTATGTTCAGTGGGCCCAAGGTTGGCCTATTTTTCGCGGACCTGAAAGCTTACCTAAATTCGATGGGCCTAAAGGTTGGCCTGAGTTTGGCATGTCTGAAGGCTTCTCTGGAGTTGGTGAGCCCAAAGGTTAGCCTGAGTTGGATGGGCTCAAAGGCCGACCAATAGTTTCGGTGAGCTAGAAGGTTGATCTAGTTTTGATAGGTCTGAAGGTTGGCTCAAGTTTGACAAGCCCAAAGGCTGGACTAGTTTTAGTGGGTCCCAAAGCTAGCTTATAGTTTCGGTGAACCCGAAGGTTGGCCTGTATTTTGCAGTGCTGAAGATTGACCTATAGTTAATTGGTCCAAAGATTGGCCTGAGTTCGACAAGCCTGAAGACTGACTTAAAGTTGGCAGACCTGAAGATTGGCCTATACACAAAGTTGTGGGTGACCGTAGCGTTGATGAAGTTTTACCGATATATCAAAGATCGCGATGGCCATGATGGTGATGGCATAAAAATCGAGACGAGAGGGCCCTTTTCTTTTTTCATTGCCAATTGGATCTTATCTCTCTCCTTTTTTTTAGAATAACTTCTTTTTACTTTTTTTCCCTTCTTCTTCCTAACTTGGCTTCTTCTTTTCTCCAGCAAATTCAGGTCAGATCTGGCCAATTTTGTTACAAGATTGGGCGGATTACAGTAGAGGGCAACCCGAAGCTCCTCCTTCCTTAGTTTTGGGGCTGGATCCGACCACAGCTAGCTATAGGATAGTTTGTGCTCGAGCACAGGCATGGAGAAGTAGTGGCAGAGTGTGGTGGCCAAAGCTCGGGTGCAAGGGAGATGGCAGGTCGGCATGTGGGAAGTGGCGGGCTGGCGCAGGGCCAAGGGCAACTGTGAAGGCCAATGCTTAATCATGGCATGGGTGGAGCAAAGCTCAGGGAGTGACAAGGTAGGTGGCCCACGGTGGAGTTTGAGGACGTTGGTTGAAGATTGAGAAAGGTGGTTTAGGATGGTGACAGGTGGGTGTAGCAATGAGCCATGGGTGAGAATCCCTAGCGAGGCAGGATAGGCTGTGAGACCGACGGTGGTGTAGGGTCTCTAAAGAGGTGCAAGCAAGGCTAGAGCAATCGAAGATGGGCTATGGCTTGGTGCAATGCGAGGTCTTCAATGGGATGTAAGCGAGGCTAGAGCAATCGAAGATGGTCTGTGGCTCAGTGCAACATGGGCATGGGGCATGTTCATGACAGCTACATGGATAGCAGAAGAGAAAACCCAAGGCAGAGGAGAGGCAGAGAAGAAGAAAAGAGAGAAGAGCTAAGTTCAAATTCTAGACCTTTATTACTATCTCCTCGTTGATTTTCTTGCCTCTCCTCCTATGAAGGTTCGCTAATCCCTCCTCACTGTTCTCCATTTTGTCTCACAAGTTTCTCAACCAATTTAGGCCTTAAGAAGATCGACAACCAAATTTTGGTTGGTTGATCTTGGAATATGGTGTGATTGTGATTGAATTTTTATATCTTTAATTGATTTCATTTTGAAAACATTGGATTGTGATTGTAATTGAATTGAATTCCTATATTTTTTGAATGGCATGTAATCCATTGATTGAGATTTGTTCCTATGATAAATGAATTCAAAATTTGTACTATTTCTGGATGTTAAACTTTTAGGGAAATATTTATAATTTTTTGAAAAAATTTGGACTAAAATATAATTTTATAAGTTTAAGGGTTCATTTTCATAAAAAATGCACCTATTTATGAAATTTTAAAATTTTCAAGGTCCTTTTCAAATAAATTTTAGATTTATTTATAAATAAAAACTTTGAAGGGATTTCTTTGTGATAATTAGAAATTTCAGGGGTTTATTTGTAAATATAAATTTTGAGGAGTTTAATCACAAACCCTAGGTTTTGTGGGGATAGATTTAAAATTTTAGACATTTCGAGGACTTTTTCATCAAATTTCTATCTGAAGGACTTACTCATAAGAAAAGCCTAGTTAGGCATTCGTTTGTAAAACATATTTGGTTCAGGGTCCTACTTACAAAGATTTTTATATTTTTTTGTCGTTTTGCTTCAGATATTTGATAAATTTTAAGCCCAAATATCCAATCTACTCAACCCACTTTACTTTAAGCTTGAATTTATCATTAATTCACGTTTACATTGAGCTCACTTTTTGATCAAATTTAACTGTGATTAAGATCCAAATGAGACTCACATTTGGACATTAATCTAATGGCATTCAATCCTATATTCTTGCTGAATTTTAGTTAAATCAGACTTTTGGCGAAAATCAACTCAAACACATTGATATCGCTCTACGGGGTGATAGCTAAGGTATTTATTGAAAATTCAACTTTAAAGAGAAAAAGGATTCGAGCTAAGATGAAGATTATTAACTAACTCATGTCCCAAATTTAGACCTTTCGGAGAATCCAAATCATATTAGGATTCATATTAGGAGTGGATTAGTGGTCCGGATCCATTTCTGAATTTATCTCCTACCAAAAGATCCGGATTAATAGATCAAATCCTTATCTAAATCAGTCTCTACTCTAACTCAAATTCAATTACATCGCTCCTATAAATACTTTATTCATTTAAGGATTTCATAATAATAAGATAAAAAAGCATAGGTCAAACTCTCAAAATATTTTGTGATAGCTAAATTACTTTGTCTCTTATGAAAATTTGTGATATTGGAGATTTATCTCTAATCTCTTTTTCTTTCTCGTTAGTAAATTCTCTTTCAGATTTCTCTCATGGAGTAGATCAGAAATCAAACCACGTAAATCACGTAAGCTACTTTTTTCTTTTTTTCTTTTATATTATGAATTATGGTAAATAATTTTTTTTCTCTTTTCTTTTTTTATATCATGAATTATATTGAATATCCGTTTCCCATACAATAGGCCATTGTCCGACTATTTTTCTGATCGAGCCCCATTAGTCTACTGCTTCTAAACCCTGATAGTCACTATCGCATCCACAATCAATCCCCGCTGTCACCGCACAGCTCACCTGTGCAGCTACTATCAACACCAGATGGTTAACAAGTTTTCTAGGGACCAAACTAACTTCCCTATCTAAATAAAATAAGTAATAAATTTGTTAAATATAGCAAAAAATATATTATCATGCACACATCACATCAACGTCAGCCTCTAATTACTTCTAATGTAACTATAATCGTGCGAGAATTTTCTAATAAGCACAGAGCCCAAAGTTTACTACCCAAGCGTGGGTTACAATTTATTTATCAGCTCAAAACTTGAATCACATAGCTTCATGTGAAAAGATGACATCAGAGATTAGCAACTATGGCCCTGGAAAGGGTGGACAGGGTTTGGAAATTGCCGTTCTCTTCCAGTGGATGGCCACAAGCATATGCAGCGCTCCCTGCCATTTCTACAATATAGTTAAGGACCTACTTTTTGGGCCATTAGAACCGGCTGCAATTGATTTTCGTGACCACTCTAGTGCCTGCAAGGAGTTGGAGTAGATGATTGTGCTGCCTTCCAAGACATGCTTTATAGCAGGATCTACCACCGCCTCTGTCTTCAGCAAGGATTCTGCTTTGGCCTTTGTATTGCTACAATTCTTGATAAGGAGATCCACCGCGATCACTCCCAACCCCTACCTCTCAGTGGTGTCACTCTCAGCATTTCCTTGCAAGATTTTGGAAGTACGTAGAAGCGTCCCAAGCTGTTGCACAAGTCCTCCAAGTTTCCTGCCCTCGAGATAGCAAAGCCATTGAAGAAAAGGACGCTTAAGGAAACAGAGGAAGGCAGAGGAGGAACCCATGGCGAAGTCATTATTATTTGATGAGTACCAAAAGTAGCAAGGGTCATTATTAAGAAATTATTCCATGTACTCATTTCCTTAATAAACATGAATAATAGACCAAAGATCTTAGCTAATTTTTCATTAATTTCAGCTTTAATATTTCTGAAGCAAATAGATTAATAGCAATGCTTGAGCTAGGCATAGTTATTCCCACAACGTTTTTTTAATCTCAATCTACTGCCAATGCATACAACTCACACACCTGGGCAGGCAAATCAACTCAGCAATTGTTGTATATTGCATATTATTAAAATTCTAATTTACATAAAATTTTGCCTACAATGGGCAGGAAAATTTTTAAATGTTTCATCAAAATTAATTATCCATTCAAGCAATGAGACTAGAATCTCCATAAATAAATAAAGCTAGCAGGAATACTAAAAAAACTCAAGGTCCATATGTTCAATCTAATAAAGGGGTCCAGTCTCAGTTTAAAGTATATATACATTTGAAACAAGTCCTATAATATATACATATATTGCGGGTAATGGCATTTGGGTAAAGGTCTATATGCTGAATCTATTAAAAGGGGTCTAGTCTCAGTTTAAAGTATATAAGAATCATCCAAAATGATATGATTAAGAAATTAATTTGAAACAAGTCCTATAATATATACATATATTGGGGGTAATGACATTTAGGTAAACATAATAAGCAAAAAAATGTTCGCCAAATGGCATTACCCCCAATATATATATATATTATAGAACTCGTTTCAAATGAATTTCTTAATTATGTCTTGGATGATTCTTATATATACTTTAAACTGAGACTTGCCCCCCTTTATTAGATTTAGAATATGGACCTTGAGTTTTTTCAGTATTCCTGCTAGCTTTCTTAATTTATGGAGAGTCTTGTCTTATTGCTTGAATGGATAATTAATTTTGATGAAATGTTTAAATATTTTCCTGCCCATTGTAGGCAAAATTTTATGTAAATTATAATTTTAATAATCTATTATATACAACAATTGTTGAGTTGATTTGCCTGCCCAGCTTTGTGAGTTGTCTGTGTTGGCTATAGATTGAGATTTAAAAAACATTGTGGGAACAACTAGGCCTTACTCAAGCATTGCCATTAATCTATTTGCTTCAGAAGTATTAAAGCTGAAATTAATGAAAAATTAGCTATGAATCCAGAACGGTGAAAAAAATTCAGTCACAGTTTTTAGATAAAATAAGAGAGTACCAACTTCATCATTATTATTTTTGTCTGCTTCTTGATTCGATGACTTTTAGCTTTTTAACAATCGTATTATGAACAAACTAGTAAAACTCAGATCGAAGAAGTCATTATACTCTTTTGTGAGCTTTTGTTCGCAATCCACACCTGCTATTCCCATGAAGTTGGCGCTCAACACAGCCTCTACACCGTCATAGCTCTCGGCCAAGATTGAATCTACAGTGCACCTCAGCGATGATGTTGCGCTTGTGTATATAATCAGACTGGCTTCCAGGCAACTCTTGAATCTTGGATCCGATGTTGTCTTGAGAAGCTGCTATATCTTGCGGATGTTGCTTGTGGCGTTTGCAATAGTAAGATTTACTGCAATGATGGCCAGCCCTTCTGGACTGGCAGACCGACTCTCGGGGACAACCTGGAGGATGCCACACAGAATTTGTAAGTTGCAAGTGTAATGTTAACCATCTTGCAGGTCTCCTCAAAGGACGCATCAACACTGGAGAAGCTATGGATCAAGAGGAGGAGAGAAAGATTACTAAGGAAGTTAGAGGTACTCATCTTTCACCTTGTTTACTAGACTCTTGGACCAGTATGTGAAACCAATCTCCTATATTTATAGCCATTTATGGCAGATTTAGTCAATCTCATTTATTTGTAGACATTTGTTGCTGATTTAGTGACCCTTGCTACTTTTGGTCTATTATTCATGTTTATTTTCAAGCATACATTCATTCACTACTAAAATGAGAACAAAAAGATCTTTCAAGTCTACATTGACAACCAAGAGAATGAGCAAGAAATTCTACATATAAGAGATTCGTTTTCATATTGGTTGATTTCAATTTAGACTGAATCAGCTTTGGTATTGTTTTAGCATATTTCAGCATCCGGTCATGGTAATACTTAATTTCTAGCGATTTTTCTATAGTAAGAAGATCTTGAGATAAACGTGTTACAAAAAATATCGAGCAAGAACTTATATGTATAATGACCCTTTTTTTTCTCTAGCCTCCATGAAGGGAAAAAAAAGCCATGGGTTCCTCCTCTACCTTCCTCTGCTTCCTCGGCCTCCTTTTCTTCAATGGCTTTGCCATCTTGAGGGCAGGAAACTTGGAGGACTTGTGCAACAACTTGGGAGGCTTCTATGCAGTTCCAAAATTCTGCATGGCAACGCTAAAGCAAGACCCAATGATGCAGTGGGAGGGGGCACGAGAGATAAGAAGAAGATCACCATCTTCTTTTAATACAGCGGGAGAGGGCACGAGAGATATGAGGAAGATCACCGTCTTCTCACCATGATAGATTCCTGAATCCACAAGGAAAATAGAAAGGGAACAAACCCAAAACAAGAGAATATTATTGATAAAATTTTTTTTAAATCTGGGACTATATATATAACCCTCTAATAAACTTAGAATCCTACTTGATTTAGACTAAAAATAGAATTAAGAGTTCTACTTCACATATCTTAAATATAGGTATCTAAATCCTATTTCTTACTGGGGTAGGACTGTTATTGACTTGGACTGATAAATAAATCCTAATTTTGATCAATACAAAGTCCGAATTATTCAAAATAGTAAATAAGAGACTTATAGGAATCAATCTCAGCTTTCCAACGGATAGTTATTTGCTAAATTTGAATCAATATTTTAGGAGATATAGCCTTCAGACTATAGCTATACGAATCTTGACGGATCCTAATTGAAGTTGGAATTTAACTTGAACTTGATATCTAATTTTACTATAAAAAGAATGTAGTTGTCCTACATCAGACCCCTCCACTTGTAAAAAACTTGTTCTCAAGTCAAAGATTGGAGTCTCAGTTGTTGCAATTGTATTCCTCTTGAATTCTTTCCAACATAAAACTTGATGATGTAAACCAATAAGATTTCTTCGAGTAATGACTTCAATACTTTGATCTCCTATTTTCCTTTGGGACAATCGCTTAAACTTTGGCGGGGTTCCCTTTGACCTTATTTGAAATAAATTTTTTGTATACACCAACTTATGATTTGTTATCATGGAATGAAATTATTCTTCACAAGTTTGCTGACAATTACTATAATAATCTGAATATATGATTACAAAATTTGAATCTTACATAATGATAACTCCTGTAGAAATTTCCTCCAGTTGTTCAAGAGAGTTGGCTTTTGATGAATTCAAAAAATAATCTTGAGTAGCATAGTCAATATTTTCATAAGTAAAAAACTCTTCCTTACAGCCTTCAAGATTATCAACTGATTCATATGACTTCTCATAGATAGTCTCTTGAAAATTTTTTGCAACATCCAAAGGCACTTTTGTATGATTTTCTAACTTATCAAAGAAAGAATCTTTGGGGACCTCAATAAAATCTTCATTAGTTTATTTGTCTTCCACATGATCCATAACCTTTTCTTTGATTTAATAATTTAATACCAGAGGAAAGTTACTAATATGTGAATTAATACCTCATGATTGTCTTCATTGATTTCAATTCCAGAAGCTCTTGAATTAGAGATCTGTCTCCCTTGATTTTGATCCCCTTTTGAGAACTTTATGTTGAATAGCTTAAGCATCTTTGGCCATGAGCAGATTTTTGGTTTGCCTTCACGTGTTCTTTGGAGTTGTATTTGCTCCCACCAAGATGAAGTATAACTATCAAGCTTATATTCAATAATTTTTACCTTCTTTTCTTTAGGAATCTCCATAAGCTTAAAAAATTTCTCAACTTTATCGATCCAAATAAACAAATTCTCATAACCATGAAAGTATGCAATATTCACCTAACAAAGGTTTTGGTTTTCCTGAGTAGCTTTGTATATTGATCTCCAAGACATCAAACCAAGAGCCTCTTCGATGATCAATTGATGAACTTGGTTCTTAGTTTCAATCTGTTTCAAAGCTTCATACTTCCTAGTGATAGAAGCAAGAAAACTTTGTTTGATCAAATCTTGAATTTGATAATCTCCTAGATCACCGCCCATGGAGTTGTTGCCACCAACTATAATAAATGGAGTTGAGCTCAGGAACAACGTCGCTCTAATACCACTTGATGCAACGGGAGGAGGCAGGAGAGATAGGAAGAAAATAGCCATTTTCTCTTGATGCAGCGGGAGAGGGCAGAGAGATAGGAAGAAGATTACCGTCTTCTCACCACGATAGATCCTTGAATCCATAAGGAAGATAGAAAGGGAACCAACCCAAAATAAGAGAATATTATTGATAAAAAAAGCTTTATTTAATAAAATCTTGGACTGTATATATACCCCTCTAATAAACTTAGAGTCCTACTTGATTTAGACTAAAAATAGAACTAAAAGTTCTACTTAATATATCTTAAATAAAAGTATCTAAATCCTATTTCTTATTGGGATAGGATTGTTATTGACTTGGACTGATAAATATATCCTAATTTTGATCAATAAAAAGTTTGAATTATTCAAAATAGTAAATAAGAGACTTGCAGGAACCGATCTCAGCTTTCCAACAGATAGTTATTTGTTAGATTTGGATCAATATCTTAAGAGATATGACCTTCAGACTGTAGCTATACGAATCTTGACAGATCCTAATTAAAGTTAGAATTCAACTTGAACTTGATCTCTAATTTTACTATAAAAAGAATGTAGTTGTCCTACATCACCTAAGGAGTGCCACCGCTGACTAGCAGGGGTTGGGAGTGATAGCGGTGGATCTCCTTATCAAGAACTGCAGTTGTACCAAGGCCAAAGCAAAATCCTTGCTAAAGACAGAGACAGCAGTAGATCCTGCTACAAAGCATGTCTTGGCAGATAGCATAATCATCTACTCCAACTCTTTGCTGGCACTAGAGTGGTCATAGAAATCAATTGCAGTTAGTTCATATAATGGCCCAAAGCTAGTCCTTAACTGTTGGCTTTATGGTGTCTCGAATTCGGATTTTCCGGATAGTCTTAATTATATTAGAAAATTATTTAGTGGGCCTAATCCTTATCTAGATTTATCTTCTATTAGAAGACTTAAATTAGTAGAAGTCTTATTTGAGTCAGTCTTCTACTTTGACTCAAACATCATTAGCCCACATCTATAAATACACCATTGATACAAGGGTTTCAATATAGAGTAAGAGAGATATATATAAATCAATACTCTCAATACGTCTTCTGACGGTTAGGCTACTTAGTCTTTTGTGAGAGTTGGTGATATTGGAGTTTCATCTCCATTGTTATAATCTTCTCTTCCTCTTCTCATCAATACGATATTCTCTGGATCGTATTCACCACATATATCTCTTGT
Source organism: Trichopus zeylanicus subsp. travancoricus (assembly GCA_005019695.1). NCBI lineage: Eukaryota > Viridiplantae > Streptophyta > Magnoliopsida > Dioscoreales > Dioscoreaceae > Trichopus > Trichopus zeylanicus. The sequence continues at coordinate 38,736 of RXID01021999.1, read as the reverse complement.
CTGCTATTTTCTTTTCCTCTTTTCTGTTCTTCCTCGATATCGTGAATTGTGGTGAATATCAATATTTTTCATAACAAGTAATATCAGAGTTTGGTTCAATATGTCTACTACGAAGTTTGATATAGAGAAATTCAATGGAAAACAAGGATTCCCTATTTGGCAAGCAAGAGTTCGTGCAATTCTTACTCAATAAGGATTGAGAAATACATTGGAGGACGTCAAGCCTGAAGATATCACTGAAAGTGTCTGGGAAAATGAAAAGTCTAACGCACATAGCACAATCATCCTCAGTCTCACCGATGAGGTACTCTATCCATTTCTTAATGAAACATCACCTTCAGAGTTATGGAAAAAGCTGGAGAAACAGTATATGAGTAAGTCTATCTTAAATCGAGTTTATTTAAAGCAGAATCTCTTCAATTTTTGAATGACAGAAGGTACGAATATAGTTGATCATCTTAATACTTTCAATAAACTTGTCTCTCAATTGTTAAGCATTGAAATTAAAATTGAAGATGAAGACAAGGCAATTATTTTATTATCGTCCTTACCTCCTTCTCTTGAGAATCTTAAAACTACTCTCATGTATGGAAAGGATTTGAAATTTGACAATATTTCTGTTGCCCTTCTATCTAATGAATATTTGAAAAATATTGGAGGGGATGTGTCACATTCTGAAGCATTAATTGTCAGAGGTCGTACCAAATAAAGATCAAGGGCAGGTCGTTCTAGATCCAAATCCAAAGAAATAAACTGCAGGTATTGTAAGAAAATAGGACATGTAATTAAAGATTGTTGGAAGCTCAAAGTAAAGAAAGAAAGAGAATCTCAATCTAAAGAGCAAGCCAAAGAACAAGTGTCAGTTGTTGAAGGGAGTTCTGATGATGATTTGGGTAACGTTCTCTCTATTAGTTCTAATTTCGATTGTTACCATGATATTTGGATTCTTGATTCTGGTTATTCTTACCACATGTGTCCTAATAAGGATTGGTTTGAAAACTACAAGTCTTATGATGGTGGTTTAGTTTTGATGGGTAATAACAATCCATGCAAAACTGTGGGAATTGGAACAATCAAAATTAAGATATTTGATAATATTATTAGAACTCTTACTGATGTCAGACATGTTCCTGATTTGAAAAAGAATTTAATCTCTTTGGGTGCTTTGGATTCTGCTGGTTATAAGTATTCTGCTGAAGGTGGAGTTCTTAATGTTGCTAAAGGCTCATTGATAGTAATGAAGGGCCTAAAGCATGAAAATTTGTATGAGTTAGTAGGAAAAATCGTTGTAGGTGGAGCAGCAATTTCTCAGGCTTCTTTCTTTGATATGACCCACTTATGGCATATGCGTCTTGGTCATATGAGTGAGCAAGGTTTAAGTGAGCTCAACAAAAGAAAATTATTGAAAGGCCTCAACTTATGCAAATTAGATTTCTGTGAGCATTGTCTCTATGGTAAACAGTCCAAGGTAAAGTTTAACACTGGTACTAATTGCACTAAAGGCTTAATTGATTATATTCATTCTGATGTGTGGTGCTCTTCTATTCCATCAAAATCTAGTGCTCGTTATTTTATCAGTTTTATTGATGATTTTTTCAGAAAAGTGTGGATTTATTTTTTGCATCACAAAGCCGAAGTGTTTTCTGATTTCAAACGGTGGAAAACTTCAGTTGAAAAAAGGACTGGCAGAAAAATCAAATACCTCAGAAGTGATAATGGCAGAGAGTACAAATCAACAAAGTTTCTCAAATTCTGTAAAGATGAAGGCATCAAACGCCATTTTACCATCCCAGAAAAATTTCAACAAAATGGTGTGGCTGAAAGGATGAACAAAATCTTGTTGGAGAAAGCAAGTAGTATGCTCAGTACAGCTAATCTTGATAAAGATTTTTGGGCAGAAGCGGTCAATACAGCATGCTTCATTGTGAATCGCTCTCCTCAAATAGCCATTAATTGCAAGATTTCTGAAGAGGTATGGAGTAGTCAACTTGCAAATTATTCTTCTTTAAAGATTTTTGGTTGCCCTGCTTATGTGCATGTTGTCAAGGATAAGTTAGATGCACGTTCCAAAAAGTATATTTTCCTGGGTTATGCCAAAGGCGTCAAAGGCTATCGTTTGTGAAATCCTACTATTTCAAATGTAATTGTTGAGAGAGACATAGTATTTGACGAAAGTGTTATGCTAAAATCTCTTAAGAAAGGTCCCAATGATATAATGCAAGCGGAGGTAGAGCATGTAGTTCCTTCAGAAGAAGATATTCAAGGTATGCCCAACTCTCAAGAAAATTCTAAGAATCAAGTTTCTGAAAAGACTCCACTTCGAAGATTTCAAAGAAAAATAAAGCCACCTAAAAGATATGGTTTTGAAGATATGGTAGCTTTTACTTTAGTTACTGACAATAGTGATCCTTCTTCCTATAAAGAAGCAGTGCAGGATAAGAAATCTTCTCGGTGGCAAGCTGCTATGAATGAAGAGATGGATTCTGTTCAAAAGAATCATACTTGGAATCTGATGAAATTACCAGGAGGTAATGACAAAGACATCTATTGAAGATTCAAATTCAGATAATAAGATGATTCGAGCCAAGGTGGAGATTGTTGGCTTTATGGTGTCTCGAATCCAGATTTTCCGGATAGTCTTAATTATATTAGGAAGTTATTTAGTGGGCTCAATCCTTATCTAGATTTATCTTATACTAGAAGACTTAAATTAGTAGAAGTCTTATTTGAGTCAGTCTTCTATTTTGATTCAAACATTATTAGGCCATATCTATAAATACACCATTGATGTAAGGGTTTCAATATAGAGTGTGAGAGAGATATATAGATCAATACTCTCAATACGTCTTCTGACGGTTAGGCTACTTAGTCTTTTGTGAGAGTTGGTGATATTGGAGTTTCGTCTCTATCGTTGTAATCTTCTCTTCCTCTTCTCATCAATATAATATTCTCTGGATCCTCTTCGCCATATATATCTCTTGTCTGCTATCTTCTTTTCCTCTTTTCTGTTCTTCCTCTATATCGTGAATTGTGGTGGACATCGATATTTTCCGCAACACTTGACTACATTGTAGAAATGGCTGGGAGTGCTACATCTGCTAGTGGCCATCCACTGGAAAAAGAGAATGACAATTTCCAAACCCTGTCTATTCTTTCCAAGGCTATAGTTGCTAATCTTTGAAGTCATCTTTTCACATGAAGCTATGTAATTCAAGTTTTGAGCTGATAAATAAATTTTAACCCATGTTTGGGTAATACAATTTGAGCTCTGCACCTATTAGAGAATTCTCACACGATTACAATTACATTAGAAGTAATTAGAGGCTGACATCAATGTGATGTGTACATAATAATATGTTTTTCACTATATTTAACAAACTTATTACTTATCTCATGAATCTAATGGTTATATTAGAAACATAGAAGACATGCAAATATACTTGCTCAAAATAGTCTCAAATATTTATGGTGGCTCTCAACGGGTCTCCAACATTTTTTTCAATAAATTTAAAACCCAACGGGCTATCTATTATGGCCCGTTGGGTATTTTAGACAATCTTTAAATGAACTTTTACCAAGTTCAGTCCATGAGTCCAATGGATCTTTGGGCGGATTGACAGCCCTATTTGCTAGTATAGAAATGCCAAAATAGAACAAAAGAATTTGTTCTAGGTAACGCAAGGCTTTCTCATTAGTAAAAACCAGCACAAAATTAGCTAGTAGGAAGACCTGCAAGTTTCTTTGACCAAATGTACTACATTGCTGATAACACACTAAATTAGTGACCATAAAAAAGTGATTTTTGCTGAAAATATAAATTGTAGCATATGATCCTTCTACAAAAATACAGATGGGTTCCTACATGCATCTGGTCTTCTACACATTTTCTTGTAAGTTTCTCTCCTAATTAAGATGTTCAGAAATTGTTCTATTAAGTGGCTTGTCAGTTGCCTATTTCAAAATAAATAAATACAAATAAAATTCCTCCATATTCCAGTTCTACATCAATTTTGTCTTATAACATTGGCTACAATATTTTTCAAATGTCCAACGTAGCATAATATACAAACTAAAACAACTGATCCAATTTTCAATAATGTTTGTTTCTTTAACTGATTCTTTTTCTTATTTATTTTATTACTATAACTATATGTTCATAAGAGTATCATAATTGGCAACAAAAGATACCCTAAATCAGAAGTTGAACTTTCAGAGAAAAGCCTTAAGCTAATTGACTCACTTGCCAGGGTCTTTGACTCTTGCAGCGTTCTCATGATTCTTCATCAAACCAAAGTTATGATTAGGTTTCATCAACAATGGGCCATCTGATCTCTGCAAAATTAAGACAAAGTTTCATTATCTTTCAACAAAACAGAGTTATATCTATATTACCATAGAATAGTATGAGAAAACTATGTTATTTTCCGTGTGTGTGTAGCACATATCTTTTATTGTATTTTGCTAATATGTAGCGATTCCATATTAAGCAACTTATCTAGTTGGTCCACTTCACTACAGTATCTAGTTATTGCAACAATTATGCCCTTGTCATCCTTCGCATTAAATAAGCAACCATGTTGTTTGGCATCATGAACCAATTTTGTGAAAATTGATCCATGGCAAGTCAAGGTGGTTGCATGGCCCAAAATCCAAAGACAATGCCTGCAATTAAAAAACTAAATGAATACTTATATTGAGCCACAAAATCCAAAATAGATCATATACAGTCCACATCGAGGAAAAATGTACCTTGCCTGGGTCAAAGCCACATTTATTCTTTGAGAGTTTGATAAAAATCCTAGTCCCATAATTCTTGGACCTCATAGCTGAAAAAATTATGACATCTTCCTCACCAGCTTGAAATCCATCAACCGAGTTAACTCTCACAGTAAAGGTTTCATCCCCATCGTATGCTTTGCCAAGTTTCTCTCGCATCATAAGAACTTGTGCTGAATAAGGACAGGCGATACCAACGCTAAGCCTTTCTTTGGTTCTTTCACTTTCTGCACAGCAAAATGTATGCCCGTCAATTTAGGAACTTATCCACTAATGATAGACAATAGAAAATTATAAGAAAAAACAAGTTTTATCAGAAGCTTTTCTTAAGAAAAATGCATACTTACCATGGTAAAGCATTCTCACCTATGAAGGACCACAGATACTTCAATATTATTTTTCTAGCTATTTCTAATACCATTAAAGGTTTCATGTCCAAAGTCAATATTTATAGAGGAGTAGGCACCAAACATTTGTCCAGGAAGGTAACATCATTCATGGTTCTTTTCCATAACATTTGCACCATCTAGAATTTGGTTGTCATAGAAGTTGGAATTTGGGAACAAACTTATAAAAGGGTGCATCCTGTACTGTGTATTTAATAGATGTTTCTTGTGTCTCAATCAACTTAGTCTTTTGAATAGGTTTCTTCCCAAAAATGCATTCTCCGAGACATAGTAGAAATAAATTCAATTTCAAATACATGGTGTCTGTATTATTAATAGAACAAATTAAGTGACTCCTCACCTTGCTTTGGACCATTACAGACAATTAGCATTCATCACCAATAAGAACAACATGTTGTATTACTTGAAGTCTTCTTAGAGTTTCTAGGAAATTGGCCCTACAATTTTGTAGCATGAAAGTTGAAGAATATTTGCTTAACCTGCTAGTTGGCATCTGCATGCAGATAGCTATATCTAAAACCACATGTGTCAATTTAAATATCTTCTCAAAACTACTAGGCTATAACATTCTTGCAAAGAAGTTTGTCAAATTCTACGAGTGAATTGAGAAGCATGCTAATGTCTCTCCCGCATGCTTCTGATATGCAAGCACTTGGCAGTAGCAGGAACAATGTTCAAAGGGATTTAACCAATGGTTCGATATAGTAGCAAATTTTCTTCTAACAAATGCTTCAAGAGTTAAAGTACTAGCCACTCTCCCATTGCTATGCTCTTCCTCATCTTATAAATGTTTCCCATACATGGACAGATAGTTTTCAAAAAATTCTACCATCCTATTCAAGCAATTCTTCCATCCAATCATTGTTGCAAAACACTCCAGAAGTTCTTTTGCACGATAATCTAAAGAGATCTCAGAAAGCTGATCATTAATCTACATACTATCTTCATTACCAAATAGTACCACATCTCAAAATGAATAACTACCTTCTGTGGCATACTCCGTAATCAATTTCACAAGATGTGAAGCAACTTACTACCACTGTAGTATTTGTTGGTGCACAGATAAGCGTCCTACGTTTCAAATTTTTCAATATCCACAACAGGGCACATGTTTGTTTTTGTCTTTCCAGTACTAGGAGTTCCCCCAATAAGGTTGATAGAATTCTTCTTATTTTTCATTGCCAAAATACAACTTAAAATAGCATCGTTTTGATATTTGTTATGGTTGAATGAATGTAAGGCATCTCTTGTACTGATGTCATGAAGAATAGTAGCTACTCCAGATTCAGAAACCAATGACAAATGCATATGCATCAATATCTACAACTAAAAGTTTTCCTATGTGAAAATACCTAAGAAATCATCACATAGCCAATTTAATATGAATTGGATTGGCCAAGAATAGCATCACGCTTATATTATGACCTAGATAGTAATGTATATAGATCACATAAAAAGGTGGTAGGATAGAAGCTTAATTGATGCAGATTTTAGCAAAGGTTCATACTCATATCTTTAAGTTAGCGTTCAGAATGCAGGAGTGGGAAACAAGTTACCTGGGAGGTTGGACTCAGCCACCTTCGCATTTTCCAAAACATTGTATGGGGAACTGACAGTGTTTGGGCCAATCAGGCCATCCATCCACAGATTGATGGATTTTAAAATAGTTCTCATACAAAAGCCTCCAGAAATAATTCCCAAGAAAATGACAGCTAATGATGGAACAATTATTGAACGGATAACAAGTATTACAACCACTGATATAAATAAATCCTTAAATATTAGGTAAATTGCATATAACTCCTTAAAATTTTACTAAGGAATACATTTCTCCTCCAAACTTTAAAAATTATATATCAATCCTTGAAATTTTACCAAATTATGTATTTTTTTCTTGAAATTTAAAAAATACATATAACTCCTTGAAAAATTTTTCAAATTACATATTTCTCCTTGAAACTTAAAAATTATAATTTTTTTTGGGTTACTTGATATATTGAAAAAAAATTTTGATATAAATTTTCCATTAGAATCAATAATATTTAGAAAATATCTATTTTTTGATATCGTTTAGGTTGAAATGAAAGAATAAAAACATTTCTGATTAGGTATAAATTAACGTAATAGAAAATATAAGTAATAAAAATCAACTTCAGATTTGATTTATGATTGGCTTTAGATATGCCCTAAATTGAGTTCTAGTTATAGTAAAGATTGGGCAGAAGCAAATTTAAACCAGTTCATGGTAAAATCATAATTTTACATCTTGAGTTTAAATTTATTTTGAGATTGAACTAAAATGGATTTAAACTAAACCAAGGGTAAAATATTTAGTTTATGTCTTGGATTAAAATTTAATATGAGATAAAATTTTCAACCGAATAAGAGAAAATTTTTTGTAATGACGCAGATATCAAAATCTTCTCTAAGTTAGAAGTATTTTCTTTTTTTTAATTCAATCAGAATCACATTAAACAATATATATTCTTAAAATATTATTGATTCTAACAATAAATATATATCTGATAAAATTTTTATGATTTTAATTTTTAAGTTCGGAAGAGAAATATGTAATTTGAAAAAATTTTGAGGAGTTATATGTAATTTTTCAAGTTTTAAAGAGAAATATGTAATTTTGTAAAATTTCAAAGGGTTATATGTAATTTTTTTAGTTGAAAAGAGAAATATGTAATTTAATAAAAGTTCAATGAGTTATATACAATTGACCCTTAAATATTTTACATCACTTGAAAACATGTCACTTGTATAATTTGAAGGACTATGTAGTATGCACCTACAAATAAATAACACTTGATATGGAAGCCTTACTTGGATGACCAAGTAGGATACCAAGCCATTCATTACTTGCTCAAGTATGACCAAGGAAATATTTGAACAATGAACCAGTAGTTGTGCTCTTTAAAGACATTAGTAGGAGGAACTTTTGGCCGATAAGCAAATATAGAACTTCTTTGCATCGTAACACCCCAAAACCTAAAAACATAAACTATTAAAATAAGATAAACAATGCAAATCTCCAAATACAAATATTATAATTAACCTGAAATAGAGAACTACAACCTCATAGATAACAACATAAGCCTCGAAACTTATAACAAAAATCAAAACTAACTTAAAAAGGAGAGCATTTCTTCTCGTCCCAATATAATGTGTCATCTTCTGACGTTGATCAATCACCTGCATAGGTACCTAAAAGAGGTAAAGAATAACCTCATGAGTATGTCACATACCCAATAGACAAACCCTCTACTCTCAATCCAAGGAATGCATTAAGCTTATAAGTGAACAATAATAATCAAAAAAGAATCGCAAACCCACTACATCTCAAAGGGAATACCAACAATCAAGGAATATTATTCCAAAAGGTGTAGCGCTAAATATCGATGTCCACCATAATTCACGATATAGAAGAAGAACAGAAAAGAAGAAAAGAAAAGATATCACACAAGAGATTTATGTGGCGAAAACGATCCGGAGAATATTGTATTGATGAGAAGATTACAACAATGGAAAAAAAAACTCCAATATCACCAACTCTCACAAGAAACTAAGTAGTCTAACCAACACAATATATTTTGAAAGTATTGATATATGTCTGTCTCTCACTCTATTTAAAAACCCTTACATGAATAGAGTATTTATAGATGTGTTCTAACTGTGTTTGAGTCAAAGTAGAAGATTGACTCAAATAAGACTTCTACTAATTTAAGTCTTCTAGTAGAAGATAAATTCAGATAAGGATTAGACCCACTAAATTACTTCCTAATATAATTAAGGCTTTCCAGAAAATCTAGATTCGAGACACGATTAAGCCAAAAATCTCCACTTTGGCTCAAATCCTCTTATTCTTTGAATCTTCAATAGATGTCTTTGTCATTATCTCATGGGACAGAATCAACGACCTCGAACATTGATCAAATCTAAACAGAGCTTGAACTTGTCAATCGGAATCACCTTCGTTAACATATCTACAGGATTTCTTGAATTATAAATTTTTTGTAAAGAAATCTCGTCATCTTCAATAATATCCCAAATAAAGTGAAATCGGACATCCATATGCTTTGATCTAGCATGGTATATTTGGTTTTTCACAAGATGTATGACGCTCTGATTGTCGCAAAAGATAGGAAAAATATTTTGAGAAAAACTAACTTCACTTGCCAATCCTTTTAGCCATAGAGCTTCTTTGACGTCTTCTGTAGTTGCCATATACTCAGACTCTGTTGTAGATAATATCACAGTTGACTGTAAGGTACATCTCCAACTAATAGATCCTCCACAAAGAGTGAAAAGATAACCAGTGATGGATCGTCGTTGATCAAGTTCTTCAACATAATTTAAATCAACATAGCTAACAATTTTGGCCTCTTGAACTTCTGGTAATTTCACCAAGTTTAAAGTATGGTTCTTTTGAAGAGAATTTATCTCTTCATTCATAGTAGCTTACCATTGAGAATAATTCTTATCCTGCATTGCTTCTTTATAGGAAGAAGAATCACCATTGTCAGTAACTAAAGCAAAAGCTACTATATTTTCAAAATCATACCTTTCAGGTGGCTTTATGTCTTTAAAATCTTCAAAGTGGAGTCTTCTCAGAAATTTGATTCTTAGAATTTTCTTGAGAGTTGGGCATACCTAAATATCTTCTTCTAAAGGAACCACATGCTCCACCTCCACTTGCATTATATCACTGGAATCTTTCTTGAGAGATTTTAACATAACACTTTCATCAAATAATACATCTCTCTTAATAATTACATTTGAAATAGTAGGATCCCACGAATGATAGCCCTTAACACCTTTAGCATAACCCAAAAAAATACACTTTTTGGAATATGCATCTAACTTATTCTTGACAACATGCACATAATTAGGGCAACCAAAAATCTTTACAAAAGAATAATTTGTAGGTTGACCAATCCATACCTCTTCAAGAGTCATGTAATTAATGGTTGTTTGAAGAGAGCGATTCACAATGAAACATGTTGTATTAACTGCTTTTGCTCAAAAAGTTTTGTCTAGATTAGTTGTACTGAGCATACTTCGTGCTTTCTCCAATAAGATTATGTTCATCCTTTCAGCCACACCATTTTGTTGAGGTTTTTCTGAGATAGTAGAGTGGCATTTGATGTCTTCATCTTCACAGAATTTGAGAAACTCTTTTGAAGTATTTGATTTTTCTGTCAATCTTTTTTTCAACTGAAGTTTTTCATCATTTGAAAATAGAAAATACTTTAGCTTTGTGATGTAAAAAATAAATCCACACTTTTCCAGAAAAATCATTAATAAAACTGACAAAATAACGAATATCAGATTTTGATGGATTAGGAGAGAACTATACATTAGAATGAATATAATCAATGAAGCCTTTAGTATAATGAGTACCGGTGTTAAACTTTACCTTGGACTATTTACTATAGAGACAATGCTCGCTGAAATCCAATTTGCATGAGTTGAGCACTTTAGTAATTTTCTTTTGTTGAGCTCACTTAAACCTTACTCACTCATATGACCGAGACGCATATACCATAAGTGGGTCATATCAGAAGAAGAAGCCTGAGAAATTGCTACTCCACTTTTAATGATTTTTCATACTAACTCATACAAATTTTCTTGCTTTAAGCCTTTCATCACTATCAATGAGCCTCTAGCAACCTTAAGAACTCCACCTTCAACAAAATACTTATAACCAGTAGAATCCAAAACACCCAAAGAGATCAAATTCTTTTTCAAATCAGGAACATGTCTAACGTCAGTAAGAGTTCTAATAATATTATCAAACATCTTAATTTTGAATGTTCCAATTTCAACAGTTTTGCATGGATTGTTATTATCCATCAAAACTAAACCACCATCATAGGACTTGTAGTCTTCAAACCAATTTTTATTAGGACACATGTAGTAAGAACAACCATAATCAAGAATCCAAGTATCATGATAACGATCAAAATTAGAACTAATAGAGAGAATATTATCAAAATCATCATCAGAACTCCCTTCAATAACTGACACTTGTTCTTTGGCTTACTCTTTAGATTGAGATTCTCTTTATTTTTTTGCTTTAAGCTTCCAATACTCTTTAATTACATGTCTCATCTTCTTACAATACCTGCAGTTTACTTCTTTTGATTTGGATCTAAAACGACCTATCTTTGATCTTTCTTTGGTACAACCTCTGACAATCAATGCTTCTGAGTGTGACACATCCCCTTCAATCTTTTTTAAATATTTATTAAATAGAAGAACAACAGAAATATCATTGAATTTCAAATTATTACCATACATGAGAGTAGTCTTCAGATTCTCAAGAGAAGGAGGTAAAAACGATAATAAAATAATTACCTTGTCTCCATCTTCAATTTTAACATCAATGTTTAACAATTGAAAGACTAGTTTATTGAAAGCATTAAGATGATCAACTATATTCATACCTTCTCTGATTTAAAGATTGGAGAGCTTCTGCTTTAAGTATATTTGATTTGAGATAGACTTACTCATATATTATTTCTCCAGCTTTTTCCATAACTCTGAAGGTGATGTTTCATCAAGAAACGGATAGAGTACTTCATCGATGAGACTGAGAATGATTATACTATGTGCACTAGCCTTCTGATTTTTCCAAACACTTGGTGACATCTTCAGACTTGACATCCTCCAATGTGTTTCTCAATCCTTGTTGAGTAAGAATTGCATGAACTCTTACTTGCCAAATAGAAAATCCTTACTTTTCATTAAATTTCTCTATATCGAACTTCGCATTAGACATGTTGAACCAAGCTCTGATACCACTTATAGAGTTAAATATCGATATCCACCACAATTCACAATGTCAAAGAAGAACAGAAAAGAAGAAAAGATAACACACAAGAGATTTATGTGACAAAAATGATCCGGAGGATATTGTATTGATCAAAAGAGGAAGAGAAGATTACAACGATAGAGACAGAACTTCAATATCACCAACTCTCATAAGAGACTAAGTAGTCTAGCCGTCACAAGATATTTTGAGAGTATTGATTTATCTCTCTCTCTCATACTCTATTTAGAAACCCTTACATGAATAGAGTATTATAGATGTGGCCTAACTGTGTTTGAGTTAAAATAGAAGACTGGCTCAAATAAGACTTCTACTAATTTAAGTCTTCTAGTAGAAGATAAATTTAGATAAGGATTAGACCCACTAAATTACTTTCTAATATAATTAAGACTCTCCAGAAAATCCTAATTCGAGACACGATTAAGCCAACAAAAGGAACAATCAACAAGAAAGAATATCAAAATCATAAAGTTAACTGACAATTAACCGAGAATGAGTATTAATCACCAACCAACAAGAATCCACCAGAGTTAACAACTGATAATCGAAATCAACAACCAACACCTAAGCAATCAATATCCAACCAACAGTGTATATGAGGAGAAATGCATACTCTAGGAAAATAGCTATCCTAGAGAAAAATATGGTAATGGATCATCCCAAGAAATACGATCATCCTGAATGGGTGTATTCTCCAAACCTCTTGAGAGTCGCATCCCTGCACTCTCATGTGGTGAGCGGTACTCACCCACCACAGTGAACGCATCTCCTACGCCCTCAAGAGCCAGTGGTCATCACGTCTGATAACCCAACTAATCTCGTAAGTGAATCACACCACCAGTACTAACCTGTTTATCTTTAGGGATAAGGCGATCCTATACAAATATCCTCAAATTAGCCTCTCTACAACCATGGTCAATTGAAAAGAGCAATCAAAGAAATACAATATCCAAGAAAATCATTTAATCAAATCTAAAATGATAAAAGGTTGATATTAAATATTTCAAGCTTAAATAAATTCTGCTTAAAAAGACAAATTCAACAGATTTTGAATGACTGAATTTGAAATTCAAATGAAAAAAGTCATGCCAATTCAAATATTTATTTACGGTTAGGCCCCAAAATATAATTTAGGGATAATTACCTATAACCCCCTGTAATTAGCCTTAATTACCTACAATCCTTGTAATTTCCGGAATTACCCACACCCCCTTTTTCTCAAAATATTTACCTACACCCCCTTAATTATTTTTAATCAAACTTTCCCCAAAAATTTTCGATTTTACCCTCGGTTATTTTACAATTAAATCCCTAAAAAATTATTATTTTTTATTTAAAACCCCGAAATTTGATTTTTTTCAAATAACACCTCGAAATTATTTCGATTTACAGAAAAGTCCCCGAAATTCAGATTTTTGCAAATACCACCCCGAAATTATTCCAATTTACAGAAAAATCTCCGAAATTATTGCGACGGCGGTGAGGGTGGCGGCGTGCGGGCGGCGACGCTGGAGGCCGACGGCGGGAGCGGAGGCCGAAGCCGTCTTCGCCCACGTGCCAGGGACGGAGGCCGAGACCGGCATGCCGGCACACAGGCGCGGACAGCAGGTTTGAGGCCGTCCACGCCCGCTACCGGCACGCCGGCGTGCCGGCCTCGGCCTCAGGCTCGATACGCGAGCGTGGACTGCCTCGGCCTTGGCCGTCCGTGGCCGCGTGCCGAGGCCGTCCGTGCCTGCGTGCTGGTGCGCCGGCGAACCGGCCTCAGCCTCCGCTCCCGCCGCCGGCCTCCGGCGTCGCCGCCCGCGCGCCGCCACCCTCGCGGCAGTCACAATAATTTCGGGGACTTTTCTGTAAATCAAAATAATTTCAAAGTGGTATTTGCAAAAATCCGAATTTGGCGACTTTTCTGTAAATCAAAATAATTTCGGAGTGTTATTTGCAAAAAATAAATTTCGGGGTGTTAAATAATAAAAAATAAGTTTTTAGGGGTTTAGTTGTAAAATAACCGAGGGTAAAATCGAAATTTTTAGGAAAAATTTTGATTAAATAACAATCAGGGAGTCTAGGTAAATATTTTAAGAAAAGAAGGGTAGGTAATTCCGAAAATTACGAAAATTATAGATAATTAAGACTAATTATAGGTGCTGCAGGTAATTATTCCTATAATTTAACTACAAGAATGTACCAATTTGGCAATTTATGGAAACCACCCAAGCTGTAGAATTCATATTCACACTTAGATAATAATTAAAACCTTTATATTTAATTCCCTATCAATTTCAGAAATTACCTTTCTATTATATTGTAATAGCGAGAAAAGTTAACTTATATTTACAGAAAAACCACTTGAAATATAACTAATTATAATATCAGCAATTTAATTACGTAAATACATTTTAATTTGGTATCTTACAAATAAAACTACTTATTATAATAATTTCAATCTTTATGCAATTTTGTAGAAACACCCCTAATAGAAATAGAATCCAAATCACAATAGACCAAAACCAAAATCAAAACCATGTTAGGTTCAAAACAAACCGAAATCGGATTCACCCATCCAACCCAACTTAAATTCAAAACCAAATTAATTATAAACCAAAACCAAACTCAAAATAAACCAAAACCCATCATCGTCATATCCTTCGTCCCAACCTCAAAATCCTAACTCTAGCCCTAACCAGCTGCTGCCGCTGCACACCGCCGCCGCCGTACTCCTGCCCACACCATTGAGCCACCGCCGTGACGCTGTCCACCCTGCATGCCGCGTGCCACCCACACGCTGCAACCCTGTACCCGCACCGCTACGCTCGTGGCCCACGTGCTTCACGAGCTCCGCGCTGACCAGCTACCACCGTCGCCCAGCCCACAACCGTTCCATCCCTCGTCGGGATGCTCTGGGTGACAATGATTTTGCAAAACACCCCTCCCCAAAGTTAAATTTAAATAAAGGTTCTCAAAATCAATCATTTTATTACAAATTAGTCCTTTTTAATACAAATTTTATCACAAATAAATTCTTTTTTGAAACAACTTCTAAATTCCAAAAATCAGAATGCATAAATCCTATATTTTGAGTGAAGTTGTCATCTATACACATGCTAATATCTGACTATAAAATTCTCATCATTAATTTAATGTAAAGAAATCAGAATCAAAGATTTTCAAGAAAAATATGGCAATCAAGGGTTTCAACATAACTTGGAAGCCGTCTATCTCGATTTGGCCTTAATCTTCATAACTTACGGTCTTCTCCATCGCTGACAGCAATTCCGCTCCACTCCTCTAAATTCCCTAGTATATTTAAAGATAATTAGATCCTAAAGAATTAAAACAAATCCCACTTATATGTTAAAATCTCTCATCTTAACCGTCTAATAATATCATATCTCAACAAACCACTAAGTCCTAGCTATTTAGATAAAATCAGATTATAACTGTATCTCAAGTGCTTTCTCATTTTTCCAAAGTAAAATTGGAAACTAACTTGAACAAAAATGTACAAGAAAATGTTTTGTTCACAGTTAGATAATTTATAGTTGAAGTTAGTAAAAATCTTCTCCAATTCTCCTTTTGAACTCAATTACCAACGATCTCATCTTATGCCAAAGCTTGAGCTTTCAAGAATACCCCAGCTGATCTAGCTCACTTTATGGACCTTCGCTTCCTTCAGTCTTCTCATGATTTTTCACACAAGTAGCATCACCATAAAGCTTTGGCATCAGTGGACCTTTTGGTTTCTGGATAATGAAAGGAAGGCAAATATTTTCACCTCAGTTAGTTGACATCACCATAATACGATCTTGTTTGAACTTGTCTATAAAAGGATTGAGTCACAGAGCCTGAGAAAGATATAATAACATGAGTATAGTGGATAGAGGCAAATTCCTAGCTACTACATGTGTTCGTGAGGCTTTGAAACAAATACCTACTCTTTCTATAGTGATCAGATCATGTAACTTTCTTTAATAGCTATAATTTCAGCACTCATTCATGAAAATAATTCAATAGGGATAATGTTTTGAGTAAAGGGCATTCATTCCTAGGATAGCATTTGTTTCTTTAACTAGTTCTCTTTTTAGTTATTTCATTAGCATAGCAATATATTCATAAGAGGAACATCATTGGCAACAAAGGATACCCTAAATCAAAAGTTGAACTCTTAGGCTTACTTGCTAGGGTCTTGACTCCTACACCATTGTTATGATTCTTCACCAAACCAAAGTTATGATTAGGCTTCATCAACAATGGACCTTCTGAGCTCTGCATGATTAAGACATAGTTGTGTTATCTTTCACCAAATAGAATTATATCTATATTACTATAGAATAGTATGAGAACTATGTTATTTTTCTTGTGTGTGTAGCACATTATGGAATCGATTTTGGCAATCTCGGAGAGCAAAGACCCCGGAAGCGACCTTGAATTACAAATCAGAATTTGTTTTGATTTGAAGTGTACTATCAGGTAATGTGAGAACATTAACTTTCAATAGTTAGAAGCCCCTATTGTTAATTACCCCGACAATTATCAAAAATCTCCTAAAGTAAGAAATCTATCTAATAAAATAGAGACACAAAAATAAAAAGAGAAAAACATTCGATTGATTTTAAGAGATGGGACATGACTTAAGAAATGGTATACTCTTACTTACAATGAATCTCAATATACAGTTATAAAAAACATGAAAGAAATGAAGAAAGAAAAAGAGAAAGAAGGGGTGGAGAAGAAGCTCTAATATATACTGTTGTTCCGATCCCCCCTGCTGGGCCACATAGCATTTGACTTAGACTAACTCGGTCTTTGATAATTATTGATGACATCATCTAATGGGACATGGAAGGGAATGGTAGAGATTCAAAGTGTTTCCAATAGTCCAATAGTTTTGAGTGTTAGCGATAACTTCATTTAGTTTGGTAGCATCACTAACAGATTATAGGGTTAGATATAGCTTTGAAAATTGCATCATCAACTGCTTTTGAGTTGACTAATTTGAGGAGTGTATCGTCAATGACTTTTGCAGTTGACTAGCATGAGAAGTGCATCAGCAAATGCTTGTGGGGTTGACTAGCTTGAAGGGTGCACCATCAACTGCTTCTGGGGTTGATTAGATTGAGGGGTGCTTTATCAACTACTTTTGGGGTTGACTAGCTTGAAGGGTGCACCATCAATTGCTTCTGGAGTTAACTAAATTGAAGGGGCTATATCATTAACTACTTCTGGGGTTGATTAGCTTGAAGTGGTGTGTCATCAACTACTTCTGGGGTTGACTAGCTTGAGGGCTACATCATCAACTGCTTGTGGGATTAACTTACTTGAGGGCACAACATCAACTACTTCTGAGGTTGATTACCTTGAAAAGGGGCATCGTTAATAGTTTCTAGGATTGACTAGCTTGAAAGAACACATCATCAACTGTTGTGAAGTTGACTAGCTTGAGGGGTGCGTTGTTAGCTGCCTATGGGGTTGACTAGCTTGAAAGAGAGTTGTCAACTACTTTCGGAGTTGACTAGATTGAGGGGTGCATCATCAACTACTTGTCGGGTTGACTAGCTTGAAGTATGGCTAATGGCTTTCAACATGTTGTTGGTTGACTTCATTTGAACAAGGCAGTATGGTTGACTGACTAAACAAGCTCCAACTTACTTAGTTTAGTTTAAATTAAAGTGTTGCCAATGCTTTTGGGTTGGCTTATATTTGAAGTGTGGCCAATAGTTTTGAACGTATTGATAGTTAACATTTTTAATTTGGTAGTGTCACCAATAGCTTATGAAATTCAATATAGCCTTGAAGTACGGCTGACAGTTTTGAGCATGTTGGTGATTAATTTCTTTGGTTTGGCAGTATCACCAACAACTTAGGGGGGCTTGGGAATAGCTGTGAGGTGTTGCTAAAGGCTTTTGTAATACACCCTGTGAGATTCAATTTGACCTCATTTAGTTTCCATAGAAGTAATTCTAGTTTAGGTCAGGGTGGTGATATCACCCTATGTTCATAGCTTTGGACTATTGCCGAAGTTCAATATACCTAGTGGGACATGGTTTGACTCAAGTTCTATCAGGACTAATATGGTTTGGGTCTAACTTTAATTTCATTTAGCTTGAATCAAGTTTGACCTTATGTTAGACCTTTATAGAGTCCAGATCTACTAGACTTTGGGCTCAAGTTCAAGTCAATTTAATTCAACTTGATTTCACATCAAGCTCGGCCTAGTTTGGTTTTGGTTTGGCTTTGAGTTTACCCTTTTAGTTTGGATTTGATTTAACCCAATTAATATTTGACTTAACCCATGTTAGATTTAATTTGAACTCAACTTAATTTTAAATTAACCCATCTCAAGTCTAATTAAGATTAAGTCTCAGGTCTAGGTTAACCCAATTTGGGTTTTAGTCCATTTATTTAGTGAATATAAGTTCATTTGAGTCAACTTGGCCTTTGACTATTTGTTTTGGCTGAGTTTAATTTCTATGTGATTGAGTTACTTCATACTAAGTAGTTTAATTTGAGAGTCTTTGACTATTTATGATAATTTTAGGTGGACCTGTAGTCTAGCTTTAAATGTGCAAACCTGAGGTTGGCTTAGTTCAAGGGCCTGAAAGTGGGCTCAGAGGTGTAAGCCTGAGCGCTAATTGGGTACAAGCCTAAAGACTGGCTAGGTGTGAGCCGAAAGGTTGGCTGAGGTGCGAGCCCGAAGGTTGGCTGAGTGAGAGCCTGGAAGCTAGCTAAGTACGAGTCCGAAGGCTCGCTGACATGCGAACTCAAAGGTTGGTTGGATGCGACCCTAAAGGCTAGCTAAGGTGCAAGCCCAAAGGTTGACTGAGGTATGAGGCCGAAGGCTGACTAAGGTGTGAGTTCGAAGGCTAACTAGATGTAAGCCTAAAGGCTTGTTAAGATGCAAGCTCGAGGGCTGGCTGATGCAAGCCTGAAGGCTAACTAAGGTGCAATCCAAAATTCTAGCTAAGGTACAAGCCTAAAGGCTAGGTAGATGTGAGCCTGAAGACTAGGTGGATGTGAGCCCAAAGGCTTCCTTGGGTGAGAGCCTTAAGGCTAGCTAAGGTGCAAGCCTGACGGATGGCTGAGTGTGAGGCTGAAAGCTGATATGTATTCAAGACTAAAGGCTAGCTGAGTGCTACCCCAAAGGTTGGCTGAGATGCGAGCTTAGAAACTGGCTTAGATGCGAGCCCAAATACTACCTAAGTGCAAGCCTAAAAGCTAGATGAGATGGAAGCTTGAAGATAGGCTTAGATGTGAGCCTAAAGGCTTGCTAAGTGTAAACCCAAAGACTGACTAAGTACGAGCCTGAAGGCTAGCTAAGTGCGAGCCAGAAGGCTTGCAGAGGTATAAGAATGAAGGCTAGTTGGATATGAGATCAAAGGCTAGCCAAATGCAAGCCTGATTGCTAGCTAGATCTAAGCCTGAAGGCAGGCTGAGGTGTCAGCCCAAAGATTGGCTGAGGTGTGAGTTTGATGGTTGGCTAAGTGTGAGCCTAAAGGCTAGCTGAGTGTCAGCCCAAAGGCTGGCTTGGATATAAGCTTGAAGGCTGGCTAGATGTGAGCTCAAAGACTGGTTAAGTTGCAAGCTCGAAGGCTGGCTAAGTGCAAGTTCGAAGGTTAGCTGAGTGCGAGCCTGAAGGCTCAATAAAGTGAGAGGTTGAAGGCTTATTTGAATGTAAGCGTAAAGGCTAGCTAGATATGAGTCCGACGGCTATCTTGAGTGAGAGCTTAAAGGATGACTGGATGCGAGCCTAATGGCTTACTTGGGTGTGAGTGTGAAGGCTAGATGAGGTACAAGCCCAAAGGCTAGCTTGGATGCAAGCCGGAAGACTAGCTAGATACTAGCTCGAAGGCTGGCTAAAGTGCAAGCCTAAACATTGGCTAAGATGCAAGCTCACCGGCTAGTTAGATGCATGCCCGAAGGCTAATGGAGTGCGAGCTTGAAGGTTGACTAGATGCAAGCCCAAAGGCTGGCTAAGGTGTGAGCCTGAAGGCTAGCTTAGATGCAAGCCCTAAGACTAGCTGAGTGTGAGCTCAAAGATTAGTTTGGATGCAGCATGAATACTTGCTTAGATGTGAGCCTAAAGGTTGGCTAAGTGCGAGCCCGAAGCCTTGCTGAGATGCAAATCCAAAAGTTGGCTGAGTGTGAGCCTAATGGCTAGGAGAGTGTGAACCTAAAGGCTCACTTAGATGCGAGTCCAAAGGCTGGCTAAGCATGAGCCTGAATGTTGGCAAAGTGTGAGCCTGAAAGCTGACTTGGATGTAAGCCCAAAGGCTAGCTGCGTGCAAGCCCAAAGGCTAACTTGGATGTGAACTTAAAGGCTAATTGAGTGTGAACTCAAAGGCTAACTAGATATAAGCCTAAATATTGGCTTGCATGTGAGCCCGAAGGCTAGCTAAGTATGAGCCTAAAGGTTGGCTAAGTGCGATGGGGATTCACCGTCTTCAAGGGGCCACAAGTGGCCATAACGGTGTCAAAAGTTTACTGTCTTCATTATCACCTTTGAGGAGCCACGATTGACCAGAGTGAGGTCATAGGTTTGCCATCTTCATCATATTCTTCGAGGAGCTATGGGTGGCTACAATAAAGTTATGGGTTTCCATCCTCATCACCATCTTTGAGGGGTCGTCTGTAGCCACAATATGTCATGGGTTCACCATCTTCATTGTCATCTTTGAGAGGCCGTGGGTGACCACAGTATAGTTATGGGTTCATCATCCTCATTGTCATTTTCGAGGAGATGTGGGCGACTACAATTGATAAAGTTCATCGACATGCTAAAGGACTATGGGTGGCTATAGTGGTGTTGGCATAAAAAGTCAAGAAGAGGCATTACTGGCTGATTTTTTTTTATAGAGAACAACTTTTGTTATATTATTGTTCTTTCTATTTCTTCTTCTTCCTTACCCATGCCCCTCAAACCCTTGCCTTCTTCTTTATGATTGGGCCATGGTTGCTCGATTGGCTTCTCTACCCGAATTCGGTTGAATCTAGCTTGGTTTTTCAATGGCAATACCAGGGCAGCCTTGCCCCCTATGTCACGGCTGGATATGGTTGAACATAGCTAGATCTAGCCCATAGTGCTGACAAGTCATCACCTGGTGCAAGCGTGGGTGGTAGCCGAGGAGGCAGGAGGGCTAGTTGGTGGGTGGAGTAATAGCGGGGCTCAGGCAGTGGCAACAGTTGCATAGGGAAGAGGCAGGTGGAGTGGGCTTCTCCAACAGCAGGTAGTGAGTCCAGAAAGTGGAGCAACGATGGGCTCAGGTGAGGAGATGGCAGGCAGGGCTAGGGAGGAGAGGCCAGTGGTTAGGTTTGGCGAGGCTAATAGCTTGTAGGAGGAGCAGGGCGGAGGTGACGAGCAGCACATGGGTGGTGTCAAGCAAAGTAGGGTGGAGCAAGGCAGCAAAGAGACTGTTTCATCAAAGAAGGAAGCAAAGAAACAGAGAGAAGATCAGCGGAAAAGACGAAGGTTAGATAATTACTCCCTTTTTCTTGCTTCCAACCTTCAAGCCTTGATGACCACTGAACCTAATCTCCCTTCTCTTTCTACCTCCCTCATTCTCCCTTTTTCTTTCTATAGGTCTTCAATCCTTCTTATAGGCCTTGAAAAAATTTAAAATCAAATTGAGAATATTTCGAACCATATTCTCGATTGGTTTAATTATAGAAAATTCAGGATTATAATTTATGATTGGAATAGATATCTAAATATTGTGATTGAAATATAATCTTCTTTGATTAGGATTTATTTCCTAATGAAGAGACTCAGAATATGTGTTTTTTTTGTTGTTGCATTTTTAGGGGGTGATTTATAAAATTTTTCAAAAAATCAAAACAAAAATATAATTTTAGAAGCTCCAGGGGCCTTTCAGAAAAATAACCTATGTGTAAAATTTTTAAAACTTTCAAGATCCAATTTGAATGAAATTTGGACTTATTCGTAAAATAAAAATTTTTGAGGGATTATTTGTAAAGACTGTATACTTCTCATCATTAAGATGCATCTTGATTTCGTTATATCCTGAAAAATCATCCATGAAAGAGAATATATCAAAATCGGTCATGTTGTCAATCATGATTTTCATTATTGGCAATAAGAAACATCTTTTGAAATGCTTTATTCAAGTTCTTATAGTCCACACAAATGTAGATTAGACTATTCTTTTTTTGACTCACACGATGCTTGCCACCCAATCTGGGTATTTTTCCCCCTAATGAATCTTGCTTTGATTAGTTTTTTTGTTTCTTCTATCATCATCTGTTTTAGGTCAAGTTTCATCTTTCTAGGTGCTTGTTTGATAGGCAAAAGCTAAAAAGTGATGGCCAGTTTATGGACTGCAACTTCGGGATCTAGTCCAGACATCTCCTTATAGCTCCATATGAAGTAGTCAATGCACCCTTAGAGCATTGCTTTGAGCTAGGATTGACTTTCCTCTGAAAGTTGAGTATTGATGAAAGTTGACTTGGAGTCTTTCTCTAGGCCTAGGTTTATCTTCATCAATTCATTGACTATGGCTTGCTCCTCGTCCTTGAGTTTTGGTGGAGATTCTTTTGATGTGAGGATTATTTTTTCACCAAGTAATTCATCATATCGAGCGAGGTTTGGCGAAGGTTCATTTGAAGGCATTTCAGCTATATCATGCCTCCTTTTTTTGATTCTAATAAAATTCAATCGAGGATATCACCTTCTTGTGATGTCTGAAAAGTCACAGTCACCTCAGCACATGTGTCAGAGAATTTTGATATTATTTGGTCATCCTGAATATCGAAGAGAAGTTCAATGGTGACCATAAGACACATATGGGCATTTGAAGTAACATAGCCTAATTCTTTGGTATTCTTGTTTTCTCTTCTAGGAATGTAAGTATGTTCTTGGGGTGGATCTCATAGATTCTTGAAAAAATAACTCTCTCTCTTTGTTTGTGGACATCTATAATCAGATTGTTGATTATTTGACGAAGCTGGTCTAAGAAATACTTAGGCAAGACTACTGGTTGATAGCCACCATTATCCACTAGATCTTCAGTCCCCAAGATCTCATGTATGCTTGGGGCATAAGAAATTACCTTATAAAATAATTTGTTATCCTTTATGCCGTGGAGGAATGTAGAAAGTTGTTAATTTTTTCACAACATTGATGTTCAACTCATCTAATAACTTAAATAAGCGTTTCAAAACTTTAGTAATAAGAAGAGTATTTTTGTTTGACCTCTATTATTATCTTTATCAGAAGTATAACCACGTAGATAATCTAGTGGGGCTTCTTCATCTGAAGAGACTGGGTCAGAATCACTTCCTAGGTGATGAGGAGTAAAGATTAGGGTAGTAATTTTTTGCATTACTTGACTGATGGAAGTAGACCCCCTATTAGTACTGGATCTCTAATAGTATTTGTATCATCATAATGTACCTCATGAACATCAAAATGGTGTATATCTCTATTAATTTGGTGTTCTTCACTATCCTTAAAGTATTTGAGGCATTAATATAGGATTGATGGCACTACTTTATTTTCATGTAAACATGGCCTCTCTAGTAGTGCTTTATATGACGCATCAGTATCGATCACATAAAATTTGGCATCTGTCATCATCTCACCTATTTTCAGAGGGATAGTTATGGCTCCCAAAGCTCTTTGGATATTTTGGTTAAACCCTTGTATGGTTATAATCTCAAATAATAGGTAACACACATCCAAAGTTAATGCTCTTAGAATTTGAAGAGTTATCAAATTAACTGAGAAACCTAGGTTAATCAGGATGTGATCGATATTAATCCAATCACTATTCCCTATGATATACAATGGTCTATTGTGGTTTGTTGTTCTAGGTAGCAAGTCATTATTTGTGAAGATGATGACGAGAGTTTGGTGTGCACACAAAGACTCCTTCATCTTCTCATCAACAAAGTATCTTTAGTAGTTGGTTAAATTCTGTAAAATATACACTAGTGTATCCCTAAGTTCTTGTGACATTATCAAGGCATCAAACACACTTAGCATAGTAGGGATCTTCTTAAGGCAGACTGTTATGTTTGTATTCTACCTTTTTGGGTGCAAGTTCAGCTTGTGAGGATTCAATGCCCTCATTTATCTAAATTTTCTTTTCCTCATCCTTGGGGATATTCTTGTCCCTAGGCATTAGAGCTTGTCTCAAAGGTAGTGCCTTTCCACCTTGGAGTTGTATCTAGTTTAATTCTCCTTAGTTGAAATCTAGCATCATGAGACCAATAAGGTTCATCTTCAAAATTACTTCTGAGGCTAGTCATGCAATAAGAGGTAGTGGACTCGTGCCCCTAATCAATAGTTCCCTAAATGTCCTTGAAAGATATGATTGCCTAATGATTATCTCATTTAACATCAAAATAAGGCACGTAGAGTTTTCTCATAGAGAGGTTTTCAAAAATTCTTTAGATGAACTCTTCTATTTCGTTTGTTGACATAACATTCTTCAAAACTTTGTATTTAGGATGTTTCTTCCATGGATATCTAGACTAGCTTGATTGTGGATATTCAAATTGGCTTGACGTGGGTGCAGAATTAGTTTTAGCATTAACTCATTTGATCCTCTCCTGAAATGCCTTCTTCTTCCTTTGGCATTTATTAATGTAGGGCCTTTCAATGTGGTCATAAATTTGCTTTTGACTCAAACATGAAGTCTTATTCATCATTTGTACCTTGTACATATAATTTCTCTAAAGTTGGCAAAGTGTATCCTTCCATAGGTTCTAGGACTAGGACCTCACCAAACCTAACAGGTTGAGCATTTGTAATTGGATTACCTAATGGAGGCTGTGATGTAGCTCGCCAATGTTCACCTCAGATGTATGAGTTACCATGCAACAAGAGGTCATAAACTTATATAATATTTTTCAATAGTATCTAGTTTTTTTGATCTATCTCTGGAGTAAGTGGCATGAGTGGTGATTCTGATCCCGAGGAAGGCCAGTAAGTGGTTTCTTACCACCCCTTTGCATGACTTTGTCTTTTTTGCTAGCATCTTCTCTATTCTCTCAACTTCCTCACCAAGCATGGTAATCATATTTGTTATACTTCCTATGTGGGAAGCTATAGCATTTATATGCTCATTCAGCATTTACATTTGTCCCTTGACAAATCTCATGTTATTTGTAGCTAGTTCTTTCATAGTATCTAGTTGTAGTTTAAGTATATCATAGTCGTACTTACAGGTGAACTACTCTCTAAGTTAGACATCTCAAGAGCAGCCCTTAGAAAGACCTGTGGGATCTCTTATTTTATTAATAATATCCCCAATAAATCTATTCACTCATTCTTACCTTGCAGCCTAAATTTCCTCATTATTAAAGTGACAGGGTGGGGATTAGCTTGGTTGTAAACCTTCGACGATAAATATGGTAGAGCATGATACTACCATAAGTTCACTTTCTTCATTTCCTACATCAGTATTCTCTAGTAAAGCTTTATGTTCATCAGGGAAGAATTCTTCAAGAGTTACCTATCTTCTTTCTCCTTGAACATATTCATCCAGAGCATCACTGTATTCTTGGATGGCCAATTTCTTGACATCATATTCATCTGGCTGAACCAACTTCTTCTTCTTGCTTCTATTCTTTCACTTCTTGATGCTTCGAGCAGATGAGGTTGTTTGCTTTGATGAGGCTTTCTTCATCACGATCATAGGCTCTTTAGGGTTTCTAGCTATTTTCTTCATTAATTTTTTTAAGCTTTTTAAAATATAGATGTTCTATAAGTGCCCTTGTTTGAGGACATTATGCTTCTTCCCCAAAGAGAATTTTAGCAAGTAGTCCATGGTCCTCAAATACAGTAATATATTGATGTGTTTGGTGGGTGTTTCCAATAAGGCTTACTTCGAGAGAGTTAGCTTGCATTCTCAATATTGCTTCTCAACCTAATCCTTGAATATATAGAAATCTTGAATGGTATGCCACAAAATTCTATGGTAGGGACAATAATTCGGGTGATATATTCTATTGGCCTTATCTGGTCACTTAGATTTTGGCAAGTGGAGGCCTAACTTCAGGTCATCTTAAAAGATTTTAACTACACTTTTTTTTTTGAAATAGTATTTA
The DNA here is from genome assembly GCA_005019695.1 of Trichopus zeylanicus subsp. travancoricus. Lineage (NCBI taxonomy): Eukaryota > Viridiplantae > Streptophyta > Magnoliopsida > Dioscoreales > Dioscoreaceae > Trichopus > Trichopus zeylanicus. The sequence goes on along the minus strand of RXID01021999.1, from coordinate 12,651 downwards.
TTTTTGAGCTATTGTTGGAAATCATTGGACCATTCCACTTCTCTATCTCCTTCAAGAATTGGTGGCTTCTAAGGATTACCCTTGTTCATAATAGGGTTCAATAGTTTTTTTTTTACTTGGTTGCTGTAAATGTAGCCCTTATATTTTTGGAAGGCTTTCCATGCTTTACCTTTTTTTTTGGCCTAAAACTTTATGAACTAGATAAGGCTGGTATGCCAATCCTTTTCAACTTCTTGACTTGCATAATTGGAAGGTATGGATAGAAGAGGTGCTTAAATAAAGTACCATCCATTTTCCCTTATGTTACTAAGGACTAGATTCATTGCTTCAAATTGGCTCTTGGGTTGTTCATACTTAATACTAAGATTTCTCCACTGTGTGATATAATTTAGAATTGACTTATTGTCATATTTTAATAGTGGGCTAAGGTCTGCAATAGTCACTTTATTGTTGACTCCTTCATACCTGATTTGAAAAGCCTCTTTCATTTATGCCCAAGTTTATATGGATTACGATTGTAAACTAGCATACCACTTAAATACCACTCTTGTCAAGCTTGCTAAAAATTGATGAAGTAACAATGAGAAACTATTAGTTGCATATCTATACAGAATCACAAAATGATCTATGTGCTGATTGCTTATGCCATTAAACTATTTGAAACTAGGCACTGTATAGTGTCTGGGATATAGCACTTGGCCATGATGGCTAAGGTATGATTTGTCAACATCATTTACCCTACCCATCTCACTTTCTTGTCTCAACTGTGTAGCCACCATTCATTATACCTATTGTTATATGTATGCTAAAAGTTTCATGTTATAGGGATCCTTGAAATCAGGGATTGGGCATCCCTTACCGGAGCAGATGTTTGTGAAGGACCTACATTTTTGTGGATCTCATCTATGGGAGATGCACTTTATGTCACCTCTGCTACTTGGCATAGCTATTGAGATTGTTCCAACTTATCAAGTTTTTGGTTCATTTGTAGCATTATCTCCATCAACTCCATGATTTTATTTTTGAAATTTATCTTTCTCTTTGCCTTGATATGTTAGCTATTCTTGTAGGGTTTTTATGGTCACTTCCTGATTAAAACTTTTAGTTATGACCAAGACTTCTATTAAAATATAATAGTCTAAGTCTTGAGGATCAGGTCCCAGTTGTGGGTTAAGGCTAACTTCTTCCATTAGTCGAGTCATCTCATTTAAGAGTATACTTATGAAGCAGGTTGTCATACCCTCTCTTTGGTGCGGTAGCAAGGATTAGTTTACAAGGGCCCTTTTCTCTTGGATTTCTTTATCAAATAGCCTCACTTGGGCAACCTTATTTTGGCATTTGGTCCATTGAGGTGTAGCGGTCCCTCCCAGAATCATGATGGGAAATGACTCTAACAATATAAGTAGTCTCCTTTGGCAAATTTTGTGCTGAGTTATAGTCTTATGGTAGCTCTTGTAGTTTTGTTTGGTGATTCACCATTTTGCTATAGTCTTGAGGTAAGATTGTACCTCTTGTGATTTGCTCCTATCTTTCTCTAAATAGCTTAATGGAGCGAAGGAGTTAGAGGTAGGAATGATAATAACTGACTTTATCCAAGTGTAGGTTTTGCAAGTCGGCTGAAGATTCTAGTAGCTTTTCTTTTATTCGTGACAATCAGGATAAGATCTTCTTTATCAATGTCTATGTTCAGATTTATTTTTGATTGCCCACTATGAAGAGTTGGGTGAAAATGGCCAAATTTAACCTTGTTTTAGTCCTAGTCTCTAGAAAACTGATATTCTCTTTGGTTGAAATATGACTTCTATTTCTTCATCTAAACAACCCTTCTCATTAAGAATAATAACATTGAGCCTTTCTCCCCTCAATGGAAGGTGAGAAATAGACTGATTTTGCATATCAACATCTTCAGTCCATGCAGGGTTAGGTACTTTTTTAAACTGGACAATCTCAGATATTGTCCCAAACTTGATTTGAATTTTAGCTACTTCTGTACTGACCATTGACTGAAATAAATGCACAGTTGATCCTGCCCCCAGGATGATAATATATCTTAGGACAGAGATATTTTTCATTATTACCATTTGATTCTTTCTTCTACAAAGGAAAACATAATTGATTGGTCTTCAATCATAATTCTACCTTATCAGTGTCTCTATTGTGTTAACTAGGTTTCTACACTTGGAGGAGAAATCAAGTCCCATTAGGTAAGCCAAAGTTTGTAGGATATATTTTGGCAGTCTGGGATAGAGGAGACCTTGGGAGTGATCTCGAATCATAAATCAAAATTTATTTTGATTTGAAGTCCATTATCAAGTGTTGTAAAAATATTAACTTTCAACAGGCGTAAGTCCCTATTGTTAATTACCCAACGATTATCAGGAACCTCTTAAAGTAAGAAACCTAACTAATAAAATAGAGACATAAAAAAAAAGTAAGTATTCGATTGATTTTAAGAGATGATAAGCTTAAGGAAGGGTATATCATCACTTTATAATAAATTTCAACATAGAATTATATAAAATATGAAAAAAAATAAAGCAATAAAAATAGAAAGGAGTGGAGAAAAAGCTCGAATATGTGTCGCTGTCCCGCTTCCCTATGCTAGACCACATAGCATTTGATTTAGATTAACTCAATCTTGAACAAATATTGATGGCATTGTCTGATGGGATGTGGAAAGGAATTAGAGGTTTGAAGCATTTCCAATTACTTTAAGCATTGGTAATAACTTCATTTAGTTTGGTGGCATCACCAATGGCTTATAGGGTTGAGTCTTGAAAATCACATCGTCAACTACTTTTGGGTTGACTAGCTTTAGGGGTGCATCATCATCGTTTTTCAGGGTTGACTAGCTTGAGGAGCGTATTATCAATTACTTGTGGGTTTAACTAACTTAAAGGATTTATCATCAACTACTTCTGAGGTTGACTAGCTTGAAGGGAGCATCATCAACTATTTCTGAGGTTAATTAGCTTAAAGGGTCTATTATCAACTACTTCTAGGGTTGACTAACTTGAAGGGACTATATCATCAACTGCTTGTGATGTTGATTAGCTTGAAAGGGAGTATCATCAATGGCTTCTAGAGTTGACTAGCTTGAGAGCTATGTTATCAACTATTTGTGGGGTTGACTAGCTTGAAAGCGCATCATCAACTACTTTTGGCATTGACTATCTTAAAAGGGGTATTGTCAAAGACTTCTGGAATTAACTAGCTTGAAAGGATGCATTATCAACTGCTTGTGAGATTAATTGGCTTAAAAGGTGCGTCGTCAACTACTTCTAGGGTTGACTAACTTGAAGGGGTGCCATCAACTACTTTCAGGTTGACTAGCTTAAGGGGTGCATTATCAACTACTTATGGGATTGACTAGTTTAAAGTATGACCAATGGCTTTCAATGTGTTGTTAGTTTACTTTATTTGAACAAGGCATTATGGCTAACTAGTAAACATGTTCGAGCCTATCTTAGTTCATTTTGAATTAAAGCATTGCCAATGCTTTAGGGTTGGCTTAGCTTTGAAATATGGCCAATAGTTTTGAGCGCATTAGTGATTAGCTTCTTTGATTTGATACTATCACCAACAGTTTATGGAATTGGGTATAGCTTTGAAGTGTGACTGATAACTTTAAGAGTATTGGGGATTAACTTCTTTGGTTTAATATCATCACCAATAGTTTAGGGTGGGCTGAGTATAACTGTGAGGCATTGCTAAAGACTTATGTAACACACCCAGAGAGACTCAGTTTAACCTTATTTAGTTTTACTTGAACTAATTCTACTTTAGGCTAGGGTGGTGACATCACCCTTTGTTCATACCTTTGGAGTATTGCCAAAAGTTCAACACACCCTGTGAGACTTGGTTTGACCCTAATTAGCTCTATCGGGACTAATATGGTTTGAGTTCAATTTCATTTAGCTTGAATCGAGTTTGACCTTGTTAGGCCTTTATAGAGTCTGGGTATACTGGACTTTGGCTCAAGTTTAAGTCAATTTAATTCAACTTAGTTTTGATTCAGGCTCAACCTGGCTTGGTTATAATTTGACTTTGAGTTTGCCCTTTTAGTTTGGATTTAATTTAACCCAATTAGGATTTGCCTTGAGCTTAGTTTAATCAAGGTTGGATTTGATTTAAACTCAATTTTATTTTAAATTAACCCATCTCGAATCTAAATAAGGTTGCGTCTGAGATCTAAGTTAATCAAATTTGGATTTTAGTCTATTTATTTAACCAATTTAGGTTCATTTGAGTCAATTTGGCCTTTATCTATTTATTTTGGCTGAGTTTAATTTCAATGTGATTGAGTTACATCATGCTATGTAGTTTGATTTGAGGGTCATTGGTTATTTATGATAATTTTAGGTGGACCCATACCCCTACTTTAAAAATGTGAATCTAAGGGTTGGCTTAGTTCATGAGGTTGAAAGCTGACTTAGAGGTGTAAGCCCGAGGGCTGACTAGGTGCGAGCCCAAAGACCTGCTAGGTGCAAACCTGAAGGCTGGTAGACTGCAAGCTCGAAGGTTGGCTGAGGTGGGAGCCTGAAGGCTAGCTGGATGCGATGCCCAAAGACTAGCTTGAATGTGAGCCTGAAGGCTAACTGAGGTGCGAGCCCAAAGGCTGGCTGAAGTGTAAGCCTAAAGACTGACTAAGTACAAGCTCAAAGGCTAGTTGAGGTATGAGCCCAAAGGATAGCTGGATGCGAGCCCAAAGGCTAACTAAGGTATGAGCCCAAGGGCTAGCTGGATGCAAGACAAAAGGATGGCTAAGGTGCAAGCCTGAAGACTGGATTAGGTGTGAGCATGAAGGCTAGGTAGATGCAAGCCAAAAGGCTAGCTAAGATACAAGCTCGAAGGCTAACTAAGCACAAGACCGAAGGTCGGCTAACATATAAGCCCGAAGGCTACTGAGGTGTGAGCCTAAAGGCTAGCTTAGATGCAAACCCAAAGACTGACTAAATGTGAGCCCAAAGGCTAGGTAAGAGTGAGCCGAAGGCTAGTTGAGGTGTGAGCTCGTAGGCTTATTAGATGCAAGCCCGTATGATGACTGGATGCGAGCCCGAAGACTGGCTAAGTGCAAGCCTAAAGGCTTACTTGATGTGAGCTTGAAGATCAGCTAAGTGCAAGGCTGATGTCTGGCTAAGGTGTGAGCCCAAAAGCTGGCTTGGATGCAAGCTTGAAGTCTAGCTAAGTGTAAGCCTGAGACTATCTAAGTATAACCCCAAAAGCTAGTTTGGATGCAAGCCCAACGGATGGCTGGATGGAAGCCTAAAGGCTGACTAAGGTGCGAATATGAAGGTTGGCTAAGTACGAGCCTGAAGGTTGGCTAAGGTGTGAGCCTGATGGTTGGCTTGGATGCTAACTTGAAGGCTAGCTTAACACGATCCCAAAGGTTGGCATGGGTGTGAGCCTGAAATCTAGCTAAGGTGTGAGCCCGAAGGCTGGCTAAGGTGCGAGCTCGAAGACTAGCAATAATGCACACCCAAAGGCTAGCTAGGTGACATCCCAAAGACTAGCTAAAGTGTGAGCTTGAAGGATAGCTAAGATGTGAGCCTAAAGGCTAGTTGAGTGAGAGTCCAAAGACTAGTTAGATGCAAACCTAAAGACTGATTTGGATGCAAGCCCGAAGGTTGGCTGACTGTGAGCCCGAAGGCTGGTTGGATACAAGGTCGAAGATTGGCATGGATGTGAGCCCAAAGATTGGCTGAGGTGCAAACCAGAAGGCTAGTTTGGATGTGGACCCGAAGGCTTGCTAAGTGCGACCTCGAAGGCTCACATAGGTGCTAGCCTGAATGTTGGCTTAGGTGCGAGCATGAAGTCTGGATTGGATGCAAGTCAAAAGTTGGTTAAGGTGCGAGCCTTAAGGCTAGCTGAGATATGAGCCTGAACGCTAGCTAAGTGCAAGCCCAAAGGCTGATTGAGTGTGAGCCTGAATGCTAGCTTGGATGCAAGCCTAAATGCTGGTTGAGTGTGAGCCCAAAGACTGGCTTGGATATAAACCCGAAGCCTGGCTCAGTGTGATCTCAAAGGCTAGCTTAGATGTGAGCCCGAAGGCTAGTTGAGTGTGAGCCTGATGGCTAGCTTGATGTGAGCCAATAGCCTAGTAGAGGTGTGAGCCCAAAGACTAGCTTGGGTGTGAGCCTAAAGGCAGGCACCCAAAGGTAGGCTAAGGTATGAGCCTAAAGGATGGCTGAGGTACAAGCCCGAAGGCTAGTTGAGTGAGAACCTAAAGGTTGGTTGAGTGCAAGTCCGAAGACTGATTTGGATGTGAGCCCGAAGACTAGTTTGAATGCAAACCTGAAGGCTAGCTAAGATGTGTGCCCGAAGGCTAGGTGAGTGGGAGCCCAAATACTGGCTTGGATGCGAGCCTGAAGGCTAACTGAATGTGAGTCTGAAGGCTGGCTAAGGTGTGAGCCCAAAGGCTAACTTGGATGCGTGCTCGAAGGCTAGCTGAGTGCGAGCTTGAAGACTGGCTAAGTGTGATGGGGATTCACCATCTTCAAGGGCCACAAGTGACTGTAGCGGTATCAAAAGTTTGCCATTTTCATTATCATCTTCGAGGAGTCATAGGTGGCAGCAATGAGATCATTGGTCTGTCATCTTCATCATCATCTTCATGAGGCCGCAGGTGGTCGAAGCGAGATCAGGGATTCACCATCCTCATCGCTCTCTTCAAAAGGCTGCGGGTGGCCATTGTGAAGTCATAAATTTGTCATCTTCCTTGTCATCTTCAAGGGGCCAAGGGTGGCCGTAACATGGTCATGGATTTACTGTCCTCATTCTCATCTTCAAGGGACCACGGATGACTACAATTGATAAAGTTCATTGACATGCCAAAGGACCGTAGGTAGCCGCGATGGTGCTGGAGTAAAAAGTCGAGCTCAGTTATTATTGACCGATTTTTTTTACACAATAATTTCTTTATATTATTTTACTTTCTATTTTTCCTTCTTCCTCACCCATGCCCCTCAAACCCTTGCCTTCTTCTTCATGACTGGGCCATGGTGTCCCAGTCCCCTTCTCCTCTTGGATCCGACCGGAAATAGCTGGATCTGGCTTGGTTTCCTAGCGGCAAGGCAGGGGCAACCCTGCCCCCATCTAAGTGCTAGATTCAAATCTAGCTTACTTTGGCATATAGCAGCGATAGGGTGCTGCTTGGTGCAAGTGTGGGCAGTGGCCGAGGAGGCAAGCAAGCTAGTTAACGGGTGGAACAACGGTGGAGCTCAGGTGGCAATGGTGGTTGTACAACAAAGAGGTGGGCAAAGCGGGCTTCTTCGGTGATGGGCGGTGAGTCCGACAGGCAGAGCAATGGTGGGCTCAAGTGAGGAGATGGCAAGCAATGTTGGGGAGGAGAGGCCGGTGGTTAGGTCTGGCGAGGCCAGTAGCTCGTAGGAGGAACAGGGCGGAGGCATCAATGGGTAGCTTATGGATGGTGTCAAGAGGAGCAAGGCCAAACAAGTTAGCAAAGAGGTTGTTTCTTCAAAGAACGAAGCAAAGAAACAGATAGAAGATCAGTAGAAAAGGGGAAGGTTAGATAATTATCTCTTATTTTGTTTCGGATGACCACTGACCCTAATCTCCCTTCTATTTCTGCCTTCCTCATTTTGTTGTTTTGATCACCCTTTTTTGTAGGTCTTTGATTCTTCTTATAGGTCTTGAGAAAATTTGAAACCAAATTGAGCATATTTGAAACCAAATTAAGGAGATTTGGAATCATATTCTTGATTGGTTTGATTTTGGAATATTCGGAATTATGATTTGTGATTGGATTAGATCTCTAAATATTATGATTGGAATGTAATCTTCTTTAATCGGGATTTATTTTTCTAATAAAGAGATTCAAAATATATATTATTTTTTATTGCTGAATTTTCAAGAGGGTTATTTACAAATTTTTCCGAAAAATTAGGACCAAAATATAATTTTATAAGTTCTAGGGGTCTTTTAATAAACAATTTATTTGTAAAATTTTTAAAACTTCAAGTACCCTCTTTGAATGAAATTTAGATTTGTTTGCAAAAAAAAAAATTTTCGATGGCTTATTTACAAAACTCAAAAATTTTGAGGCTTTATTTGAGAAAGCTAAAAATTTCACAAGGACTTATTGGTGAAAATTAGAAACTTCAGAGATTTATTTGTAACTATAAAATTTTGAGAGGTTTATTCACAAATTCTAGATTTTGCAAGGATCAATTTGAAATTTCAAAATTTTCAAGGATTTTTTTAATAAAATTTTCATCTCAGAGGATTATTTGTAAGAAAAGTCCTATCAAAAACGCATTTATAAAGATTTCATAATTTTCATTTTAGCCCAAATATTTAATGAATTTTAGCCTAATTTTGGTCTAAATATCTAGCCTAATCAGTTCTTTGATTTAAGCCTAAGTTTTTCAATAATTCAAATCCAAATCAAACCCAATTTTTAGTCAAATTTAATTATCATTTCGGTCTAATTGAGACCTACGTTAGGATCACAATATAGTGGCATTCAATTTTATACTTTGACTAAATTTTGATTAAATTTAATTTTTAATCAAAATTGACTCAGAGACACTTACGTTTTATTGTATTTTGCTAATATGCAGTGATTCTATATTAAGCAACTAATCTAGTTGGTCCACTTCACTACAGTAATTAGTTATTGCAACAATTACGCCCTTGTCCTTCGCATTAAAGAAGCAACCACCTTGTTTGGCATCATGAACTAATTTTGCCCAGATTGATCCATGGCTAGTCAAGGTGCTTGCATTGCCCAAAATCCAAAGACAATGCCTACAATTTAAAAAAGGAAACGAATATTTCTTGAGCCACAAAATCAAAAATAGATCATATGCAAAGTCTATATTGAGGAAAAATATACCTTGCCCAGGTCAAAGCCACATTTGTTCATTGAGAGTTTGATAAAAATCCTATAGTCCCATAATTTTGGATCTCACAGCTGAAAAAATTATGACATCTTTCTCACAACTGAGTTAACTCTCACAGAAAAGGTTCCATCCCCATCATATGTTTTGTCAAGTTTCACTTGCATCATAAAAACTGTTATAATATCAGGTGTGATGAATTAGTTTCATATCGAATATTGAATAGATAAGAGTCTAATATATATAGTGAAAAAAGTCAATATCCTATGAGTTTAAACTATTGGGATGGTTTAGTATCCGGCCTACTATATTGATCTGATTTGATATTCTTATGACTTTCCTAACAAGTGGTATCAGAGCTTCAGGTTCGAAGCTGTACAAACTTTTAAAACTGAAATTGCCGTGACGATGCAACTGAATTGAGTCGCATGTTAGTCTCTTTTAAAAAAAAAGAATGAGACAAAAATCCGTTAGTATGGGTTACATAATAGAAGTGGTCAACTAAAAGAATTTTTTATTAAAAGTGTTAAAATTGATGTGGTCAAATCACATCTAAAGAAGGAGATTGTTGTAATATCAGGTGTGATGAATTAGTCCCACATCGGATATTAGATAGATAAGGTCCAATATATATAGTGAAAAAAAACTCATATCCCATAAGCTTAACCTTTTGGGATGTTTTAATATCTGACCTAATATATTGATATGATTTGACACTCTTAAACTCTCCAACAAAAAACTTGTGCTAAATAAGGATAGATGATACCAACACTAAGCTTTCCTTTGGTTCTCTCACTTTCTGTAGAACAAAATATATGCCCATCAATTTCGGGAACTTATCCACTAATGATAAGCAATAGAAAATTATAAAATAAATAAGTAACTTTATTAGAATCTTTGCTTAAATAAATTGCATGCTTACCATAGTAAACCATTCTCACTAGTTGAAGAACTACATGTACTTCAATATTATTTTTCCAGCTATTTTTATATCAGTGAAGGTTTCACTTCCAGAGTCAATATTTATAAAGGACTAGGCATCAAACATTGGTCCAGGAAGATAACATCGTTCATGGTTCTTTTGGCATAACATTGGGACCATTAGAATTTGGTTAATCATAGAAGTTGGAATTTGGGCATAGGGTTTTAAAAGGGTGCATCCTGTACTGTGTATTTAACAGATGTTTCTTGTATCCTAATGAACTTAACCTTTCACAGAGGCTTCTTCCTAGAAATACGAGACCTGGTTGCAATAAATTTCAATTTCAAATACATGGAGTTTGTATTATTAATAGAACAAATTAGGTGACTCCTTACCTTGCTTTGGACCATTGCAAGCAATTGGCATTCATAGATTATTATGTTGTATTCTGAATAGTTGCAGAAGAATTAGTATTTCACACTCTTTTAGTTGTGCAGCCTCATCAATGACTAGCAACTCAAGGGGATTCTCTATCTTCACAGAGTAAAGCTTGGCAGCACAAGAAGCGGTACAAAGGATGAGGCCAGCCCTTTGCAAGCAAAATTCTTTGATAAATAGTTTTGAAGATGTAAGCGGAAGAGTAAGATTTACTTGAAGTCTTCTTAGAGTTTCTAGGCAATTGGCCCTACACTTTTGTAGCATGAAAGTTGAAGAATATTTGCTTAACCCGCTAATTGCCGTTTGCACAAATGTAGTAGCTACATCTAAAACCACATGTGCCGTTTAAATATTTTCTCTAAACTACTCTCAGTAACATCATTGTAGAGAAATTTATCAAATTCTTCAAGTGAATTGAGAAGCATGGTAATGTCTCTCCTTTTTGATACGCAAGCACTTGGTAGATGTGGACACAATGTTCGAAGGGATTTACCTAATGGTTTCAAATTAGTAGCAAATTTTCTTGTAACAAATGCATCAAGAGTTGAAGTACTGGCCATTTTCCCATTGCTATGCTTTTCCGCGTGTTCTAAATGTTTCCCATACGTCAAATAGTTTTCAAAAAATTCTACCATTGTATTCAAGTAATTCTTCAATTTAATTATTTATACAAAAGTATTTGTCAGCACTTAGATGGGTGATGCCCCCACCATCGGGTTTTTGAAAAGACTTCATTAATAAATTTATGAGAACCATCGCATTTAACCTAGTCTCAATTCTTACGTAAGATTAAATTGTTGTCTACTCATGAGCCCCATAGCCCATCGGTCCATCGTTTGTCACAGGCCTCACAGACGAGCGTTTTGGATTTCAAATTTTTCAATATCCACAATAAGGCATGACTGGAAGCAAGTGACCAAGATCTATTCAAAAGCATGCGACCGGATATGACATGGTGTCAGCGGCTAGGCATGAATTGTCGACTCCTCCAGAGAAAGAGAGGAGACAAAAAGGAGAAGGGTGAGAAGGAGAAGAAATAGAACCCCGTTTGGGATTGGCATAACCCCGGCGATAGATATGTCAAAATGGGCATGTGGCCCACGGGCTAGTTTAACACGGTCCGTAATGGATTATGTTTGGTACCACCCAAAATTTATGGTATTCGGACTGTGTCTAACATGGTCTATATGTCGTGCCGGGTCTAGCACGACTCACAAAGCCTGCATGCCAAACACGATACAGCATGACCCACAAGTCATCTAGGTTTATTATTTAGTTCTCTTTTCCTATTCAAAAATTGAACTCTGATTCTTACGAGAAAAACCAAAAACCTTAACAATTAAACTATAATTTATTACTAGTTATTATTACAATATATGTTTTTATATTTTAAAAAATTTTTAAAAATAGGTCAAACACGCCACGTTCCACAGACTTATGGACCGCAGGCCATGTCCGAACCCTTTTTTTTTTCGACATGTCGTACCAAATATGACCGATTACAATTTTAAATTATGCCGAATATAACTCAAAATATTTTAGGGATAATTACGTATAAATCCCTGTAATTAGCCTTAATTACGTACAACCCCCGTAATTTCCGGAATTACCCACACCCCTTTTTTCGAAAATATTTACCCATACCACCCTGATTGTTATTTAATCAAAATTTTTCCAAAAAATTTTGATTTTACCCTCGGTTATTTTTTACAAATACACCCCGAAATTCGATTTTTTGCAAATAACACCACGAAATAACTCTGATTTACAGAAAAGTCCTCAAAATTCGGATTTTTGCAAATAAACCCCCGGAAATTATTTCGATTTACAGAAAAGTCCCCGAAATTCGGATTTTTGCAAATAACACCCCGGCGCGCGGGCGGGAGCGGAGGCAGAGGCCGGGCGGGCGGGAGCGGAGGCGGGCGGGAGCCGGCGGCGGGAGCGGAGGCGGAGGCCGGGCGGGCGGGAGCGGAGGCGGACACGGGCAGGAGCGGAGGTGGACGCGGGCGGGAGCCAGCAACGGGAGCTGAGGCGGAGGCCGGGGCGCTGGCGCACTGACACCCGGGCGCGGACGGCGAAGGCCGACGCTAGCCTCGGCCTCTGTCCCCGGCATGCAGGGGCGGAACGGCCTTGGCCTTGGCCGTCCGCGCCCGCATGCCGGCGCGCCGGCGCCTCGACCTCCGTCCCGCGTGCGGAGGCCATCCGCGCCCGCTTGCCGGCGGGCCGTCCGGTGCGCCATCCGGCCTCGACCTCCGTCACCGGCGCGTGGGCGCGGACGTCGGCCGGTGATGGTCCGGCGAGATGTGCATTTGTAAAAATTAGTTTTAAAATTTCAAAAATTTAGATTTATTTTATAAAAAAAAATTTAAGTGTTTTTTTAATATATAATATTAAATTTGTGTTTATAAATTTAAAAATTATTAATATCCT